>CM028381.1:81299642-81339740 GCA_013146195.2 Codonopsis lanceolata
GATTTCTTCGACCATGGTCGGGCATGCTTCGAATCTGCTTGTCTTGCTCTAGAGCTTGATTAACTTCAAGTTCAGAACCTTAAACTTAAGTGAGAGACTACGAAGAGTCATCTCGCTAAGTTCTCGATTATTTCATAGTCGTGGTCTTCACATGCCATAAGCTACCCAGAGAGCCTAGAAACCTCATGTTCATTTCCTTTTGTCACACGCTTTGTTTGTCCTGCTCTTTAGGATCCTTTTGAAAGAATCAAACCGGATGTATGTATATTTTCTCGTTGTCTCTCAGGTCTTGTCCCCTTCCAAGTATTCCACAAGAGCTTCCCACATCTCTCTTTTGCGCTTGTACATCGAATCACTTGGCCGTACGTGCTTGTGTCTAGAGAGTCGGTGATTATGTTTATTGCTTTGTCATTAAGTTCTACCACTTTCTATCATCCTCCGTCCATTCGATTCTTCTTAGAACTTCCGTGGTTCCCAAATGGAGGCTAGAAGATTTGCCTTCATTGGTACATGTTGACCAGTATGACACATTTCCATAATCTGTCAATAGAGTTCATGAATCTCATTTTTATCCTTCCATACATCAAATGTCCTTCGTCCAATATTGGGACGTGGTTAGCATTACGAGGGCAAAGATGTAGTTGTGTTTTGTGCCATTATATCGTATTCTCAAGAGTTTAATCTCGAAAACTAGTTTTCAAAGAATAAGGTTTCATACCAATTGTATGGGCCCCACGAGCACAATAAGCTGAAGGGGGCGGCTGATAGCTTATTAGACACTTAAAAACTTTTAAGAATTCCTTGAAAGTTACTTGCAATCTATAAAAGAATCAAGTAATGAAGACCTTCAATAAGATAGTTCCGTGTCCGCCGATAAGGACTTTCTAGACCTTTTACAGCCATTTAAGTTCAATTGTAAACGGATAATATAAACAATGAAACTAGCAGCTCAAGACGTATCGACAAACGAAGGAATAACACGTTATTTTGGGATGGTTCACACTATAATGAGTGCTACGCCCAACCACCAAGCGCAACCAACCTGGATTTAAATTGTGCACTATGTTTTCCACTTAGATCAATTACAAAAGAATATCCCTAATGGATCGTGTACAAAATATTGACTTGTGTGTTGTCTAGTGGAATTAAATATCTCAGAATACGTGATATTTAATTCGTGCGTAGTATAGTTACCGGAAGTTAACAACAAGAAGATTAAAGCAATAAGTGTCATGAAGTTTCTTGTCGCTGATTTTGGACTTTAGATCTGCTATACCTGGCTGAATGCACCAGCCAAGGACTTGGAGTGAAAGTTTCCAGCAATCCTTAAGTGTTCGATTGATTCTGCATGCTTGTCTCTTTGCCTTCAATGATTTATAGCAAAACTTCAAAAGATCCGCTGGAGAAGACTAAAACTTCAATAGTTTCTTTTCATCAATGCATTAAATGCATGGGGTCAAATAAGGACTTTTGTTTTTCGCCAGAGCAGTAATGATTTCTCGAGATCTTGAAAAGGTGGGCGATTTTGGTGTCGATCAGAGTTGTAGCGTAAAAGTGGACAGAGTTTTCCCTCGCTGAAAGTTGCTTTCTGGCTTGAGATGTCGAGAATGGATTAATTCAAATAATCATATTGGAATAAGTTTGAATTAATCCAATAAATTACCATCAGACACGCCGTCGAGTAGTAGGGGACACGAGGTCTGGATCTTAACTCCCTCTGAAAGGTGTCTTCCGGTGAAGCCGTGAAAAGGTCTTCAGTCGAAAAGTCCTATAAAAACTATACAAGGCAAAGTTCTATACGCTGTTACGCTAATCGATACAAGCCACGAATTAATAGCAATCAAGTATAAAAAAATGTAACGATCGATATAACAAAATCGATCAAATAAACATAAGAATCAACATAAGTTACTAGGGCAAGTACACGAGGGCATGCAAAGTAAGGAAGGCATACAAGCAGCTATTATCATAGTCAACCTAATGCAAGCATGACTTCAATATGAACTAGTTAACATGTTAAGGAACATAATAAGCATGATATAACGATACTATACAAGTAATGGGTTTGGGTTCTCACACTTTGGGGACCGATTAGACTTCAGATAGCTTTTTATCCTCAAACGAATGGTTAGTCCGGCGATTGATTGATTTGGAGGATATGCTTCAAGCTTGTGTCGTAGATTTTAAAGGAAGCCGATTCTCATTTACCCTTGGCACTTACGATAATAATAGCTACGAGAAGAGCATTATGATGGCATAAAAACCATTTGAAGCCTATTTGTGGGACGGGCGTAAATGTAGATCACCTATTTGTTGGGATTTTGCGAGGTTGGAGAAAGACAAAAACTTTGGGGTTCGAGTTAGTACAATCGATCGAGAGTGTGAAGTTGATTAGAGACATATTACGCACGCTCAAAGTCGACAAAGAGTTACAGGATAATCGTAGACTTGATCTTGACTTTCAAGTGGGAGACTATGTATTATTGAAAGTGACAGAAAAGGTACAAAGAGATTTGGTAAGATGGAAGCTTACAGAGATATCTTGGCCCATTCGAGATTCTTGAAGAGTTGGGTCCTTAGCGTATCGAGTTGTATTTGCTACCTTCACTCTCGGAGACTCATAACATTTTCCATGTTTCTATGTTGTGAAAGTATATGAGGGATGAGTCATACGTGCTTGAGTATGAGGAGATATCATTTGAGTTGGATTTGTCCTATGTTGAAGCCCGTAAGGATTTTGGATACCAAAGAGCAAATTTTGTTACGAACCAAGCGGATTTCTTTAGTTAAAGTCATTTGGAGAAATCATAACATTGAGGAAGCAACTTGGGAAAAGCGAAGCATAGATGCTTGAGAAGCATCCACATTTGTTTGATGGACTTGGTAAGAATTTAGGGACTAAATTCCTTAAAGGAGGGGAGAATGTGGCACCATAGACATTCATATGCTTGCCTTCATGCATTCATAACCTTCATGAGTATGCTTACTTAGTTCATGTGTGTATTGTAATCATTTATAAGTCATTAGTTCTTATTTAACTACTTAATACATACTTTGATTCTATTACGTTGCTATTTGTTTTGATTTCATTTAAATCTTTAATATATCATGTTCTTGCATTGTAGACCATTCATGGAGTATTTGACATGTTCATAATCATGTATGTTTATGTGTTTAACCATAGATTCAATTGTTACTTTCATATTGCATGTTTTGTGTTTAGTTTTGAGACTTTCCTAATGTGTGAGTTTCAGACCCATTTTTGAATTTTCAATCATCCATTGATGCTTAGGTTTGGATTAGGACTCATTTAGGATGAATTTGGAAGCATTTTGGTTTAGGGGGTTGAGCGGTCGCCCAACATTTTGGCTGGGCGAGCACACAAAATTTAGAAACACAATTGGCTTGGAAGAGGACCAAGCGGTCACTCAGTGGGGAAGGCTGAGCGAGCACTCGGCTGCTTTGACAACATTGCCCTGCTTCGTTTTTTTGACGAAAGTGACCAATCCAACCCCATTTTACCCACTCTAAACGCCTCCTAAACACCCCTAAACATTCTTAATCATATCCTAACATGTCTAATTATTTTTATTGTGGTTTAGTTGGGGGTAATCAACTCATTAGCTCACTTAATAATCCCTCTACATAGTAGTGACACATATCTCACTCACTTTGTGGCCCTTTTAAGCCACAAAATCAGTCCTTAGGCTTCCCATTTGCTGCATTCTCTTCTCAAAACGTGAGAGAGGGAGTTCTTGACGGCTTGCTAGGGTTCTTGAAGGTTTCCCCTTGGATTCCATAGCTTCCTTCGTCCATTGTTGAAGCCAAGCCATAGGATTGAAGAGCTTGAAGAGTATAACACTTCCAACTGAATAGTTTTTCCATTTGATTTCTTGTGTGTGGTTTACAACTAAGTTACTCTTCTTCTCCTTGTTTTTGGTACTCATTGACCCTAAGGAAAACAAAACATGTGCTATTTGAGGTCAATGAGTACACATACTTGCCTTATATGCTTTCAACTTGTGTTTTGAACCTATGAACTTGTTCGAAGTATATGTAGGATGACTTTATGACTATGAAAGCATATTATTACCTTTCATCTTGTGTATTTAGGATTGTGAGCATGTTAGAAGCAATATTTCCATGTTTACTTGAAATGGTGCTATGTGAAAGCATCATAATTATGGCTTACTTGGTATGTTGGTATGTTGATATGTGTTCTAACCTTTAATTAGACTCTATGATGAAGATGAATCACATTGTAGTGTTTTGGTTAGCTTAAAACCTAATTGGACTAGTAATGGACTTAAGATGATTTATGAAGCACATAGCTTCTAATCTCTAAAATTGGGAATGTGTAGTAAAGACTCAACGGAGTCGACTCTAGGGAGGATTGGAATATGTTGAACACTAAATTTAATCCCTACGAAGTTTGGACATCGTTTGGTCGAGTTTACTTAATTATAAGTTGGGCCTAATTATGTGCAATTGAGTTCATTGTGATTATTTGGTTATGAGCAATTAATTGCCTTGACATGATTTATGGTAGAAATTAATAGCCTACTTGATCGGATGAGTTCACTCTTGTCGAATTCGATCCTTATTTGTTTATGACGAGTAAATATCTACTTGTGCATCACATTGAGTCCAACTGGAATTATTTGCTTTGATTTATACGTTAGGGTGGGACGATGCATCGCTGATCGTGTCTTATTTTAATTATTCCTTGCAAGTGGACAAGACTATTGTAGAATAGCTTGGGAAGCAAGGGTCGAACCACAGAGCCAAGAAGATCACAAATAACAAGATTAATGATAGCAATTATTAAACTAAGGGGGGTTTTTATATTGATTTTATCTAAACTAATTATTATACTAAATTTAACTAAATTATCAGCAATTACAGGTTATGCAGATCTTATGGTGGAGGGAAATCTAGGATTAGTGTTTCACTTGTATCTCCTCTATAGCTTATTTAATTAAAGTATCATTCAATTTCTTGCATTCGTTCACAAAAGATAGATATAGCCTGTCGAATTACCGTTCATTCTCCATCTCCAAATAATTCGTCCATTCTATGTCCTAGGCACAAGAACATATGGATCCTAACTGTCACTTAGGTCATATATGGAACCTGACCCTAACTTATCACTCTCGTGCCTCGATATGTTCAATTTATCATGATGGTAAGCCAGTGTACGACATATGCATATTGGTCATGCAGTTATCCGCACCTCTAGGCCTTTATTACTCACGATTACATTCATTTGTTCAAAGCGAGATAATGAAGGGGTTGATAAACACCACGATCAACAAAAATAGAATGAATAAAAATAGATTAAAGCATAGATTCGATACAAGTTACCTCCCAACTCCTAGATTAATGGATGTTTAGCTCATCCTTGAAGATGAATTGCACATGGAGACGAACGAATACATGGATCGATCTTCAAAACTATAATTACAACAACTAGACTATGTTATATAAGCTAAATCCTATGCTAGAACTGTTTAGAACTACTTCTTGGACGTCCTTTGGCTTTGGCTACCGTCCTTTATTTATACCATGGAGTTGTATAGGGATAGGAGGTTCAATCCAACTCGAACACCTCAAAAGGCTGGATCTGCGTACCTTGCGGCCGCATGGTTATTACCCCTTGTGTCCGCAATGGTCTTGATTTCTGGGGCTGCTTCTCTGCCTACCTTGCGAAAGCAAGGTCTAAACACCTTGCGGCCGCAAGGTGGCCAGTTTGACTTTCTGCCGTTTTTCTTCAATTTACACTTTGGCCCCTTCCTCGAAATATTCACTAAAAGCCTCATAATTCATATAATTTCACCTAAAACCCTGAAACTCATAAAACAAATGAAAAACACATATCAGTAGCCAAAAGCCTCGTGGAATCGCTCAATTTAAGTCATAAAAGTACCTGATATCGATGTATAGAATACATCGATCAAATACCCCTAAACTTAAACTTTATTCGTTTACGAATAAATAATACTTATAAATACAAAAATAACGAAAATCTTTTTGGAGGGTGACACTATTTACACTCCTCTAGAAACCCACAAACTTAAGGAGACTCTTACGAGTGACTCGACTATGCAAATAAATACAAAAACTAAAGTAGGTAAAAACTAAACTAGAAACAATAAAACAAAAATCTTTTTGGATTCAACCTCAAGTCATAATAGCATGGCATAACAAAGTAGTCTCAGTCAGATGCTCACCACATATGTGCAGACTAATCACATAGACAACCGACTTATACTCAAACTGCTACCAGTCTTAATTTCTCCGTGTGTGTGCGATCAGCAGTCTTATAGAATATCTTAACTAAAACAGTTTTATTAAGCTAAGCACCACATTCATTTAAAAATTCAGAGTTTAAATAAAACCAATGCACACAGAGTATGATATCTACCATCCAAACCCGGTCTATTACAGAAAGAGAGATCACCTAGGATTTTAAAAACTTATACATCCATCCCATGCACTTCTATGTATGACATACAATGCTCTCCTATCCCAATTACTTGTAATATCTAAGATTATGCTAACACAGTGAGCTTGCGAATAATGTGAATATGAAGTGTAGAACAATTTTACATGCCTTACTATCAAAATAACAAACACAAGCATTGGCAAGAAGATCAATAGGTCTTTAATATCTTGTAATGTAAGGCCATGGTATAGGGGGATATGATGGAAAGGGAAGAGAATACAAAGTGAGAGAGCAAGACTACCCTTAATCCCTAATACTTCCAAGCAAAAGGAATTTTTTCCCAATTAGGCTAGGACCTGCAAAGACCACAAGTGGGGGTATTTTCTTTTTTTCTTTTTCTTTTTCTTTCCCCCCGCCCCAAACTTGTTTTGTACAATATATCAAGCTAAAAATATCTCATCATCTTTCTCAGCAGAATTTTTCTAATATATTTTTCTCTTGAAAGCTATGCTTTCATTTGAATCTTCTTGCATTCTTCTTCTTCCGTTTTATTTTTCGTCGATCTATATTTATTTATTTATTTTTTTTGTTGGTGCACCAGCCGGGAAGAAGAAGTCTTCAGAAAACTTGCTTGACTGAAAAATGGTCCCATAAATTTAATTCCCCACCCACATCCTACTCTCTCAAAGGGTAGCCTAAAAGTGTTTAGACTTTTAGGGTTAAGTTAATGTGGGTCATAGAAATGATGTCGAATGGGGGTTTTATGTGTGCTTAGCACACTCCATTCTTTTTAATTAGGCTCAAAAGGGGACACTTGGGATATTTTTAGTAAAGGTCGGGAAGTATTTAGGCTGAAACGATCCAAAGATGGCATATATCATTTCTTAATGCCAAATGCTCATGCAGTTTTTAAGAAAGTAAAACACATAAAATATCATGTCATTTATGGAAGTTGTGGAATCGAAGGTTTAGCATCACTGGATTTCACATAAGAATTCGCTAAAACAGATGGTAGGGACAATCGAGACTAACATGAAGACACGGTTCGAAAGTGTGCTTGAGATATATTAGTAGGAAAAATTCAAGGGATCTAACTTATCATGCAATTGACCCTAAGTTACCATTCAATGCAACAATCATGTTAGGACGGTTATTCATCATATTCTTGTGCATATTTTGTTACTTAAATGAAATGTGTGCTATAAACTTTATAAAAATATTCTAATCAATCCATAATTCTGACTGGTGTAGGTGCACAGAGATTTGGAGAAAATCAAGAATTTTGCAGAATCAAGTAAATTTCAGAATGATCTATGGAAAAGTTATGTGGTTCATTGCATTAACTCCTCATCGACTAGTATGACCATACAAAGACTCAAGGATGAAAATTTTGAATTAAAAAAAAATAAAAAAATAAAAAAATATATATATTATTTTTTTATAAAAAATTTGGAGATGATGATGACACAATTGATGATGGGTCCCCATAATGGGTACCCCAAGAACCAAATATTATAGTATTTTGGTCAAGGCAACATCTCCGAAAATAAGAAAAATTTAAAAGCAAGAAATTCGGGTGAGGAGAAGACACGATAGAGGGAAAAGAAATTTTTCCTCACCCTAAAAACGTAACCTAACTCCACTTTTCCTTGGGCTGGGACCTGCAAGGACTCTGGGCTTAGAATCCCCCCCAAACTTAATTTCTATTTTGTCCTCAAAATTGAGGAACATATAAGAGGATTGATGGATGAGGAGAAATATCAAAAGGACATAGCAGGCCCACCTAACGGAAGAGGAAGAAACTTGGGCTCCAACTCATGGTGAGTCGGGAGGAAATAACGAAGGAGGACGAAACTCGGGGATCGTGCCAGGTGGCATCCCAAAAAATATGGAGACATTATCCCCCACCTGGCTAATCCAACCAGCCCAATAAGTCTGGTCGGCACGCACTTGTGCCAACTTCAGACTTATCATCTCATTTTGGAAGACAATCTCCTCCTGCCTGTTGGACGGATCCTCCTCCTTGGGCACCTCCTCATGAGGGCCTCTCACTCGCGGCTGGCGAGCATGCTCAAATAGTACACCCTTCGTAATGTCGGGCACCTCCCGAATTCTTTCCGCATCTGGAGCCCAATCGACTCCAGCCTGACCACATAGTCCGGTAATCAAACTCGGGAACGCGAATCCCGCGTTTGTAGTACCTCTAATAAGGGTCCGTATTTGGCCGTTGATCAGGCGGCCAACATCGACAGACCCACCCGTAAGGATGGTGTAGATCAAGACAGCCTTATTCCAAGTCACCGTGTGTTGGTGACTGAAAGGCATGAGTCGTGCACAGATAAATTTGAACACGGCCTTGGTCGTGTTCGTGAGATAGGTCTTCTCCATGGTGCGGTCACGGAAAGGTGGGTTTTGGTTGAAGGTCCAAACCACACCAGGCGTTGCGATAGTCGCATTTACCGCCTCGAGAGAAACGGGGTCAAAAAGGTGGCGGCTGTACCGGTCGGCACCACTCGCAAAGTTGGAAGTGCCAAAATAACGGTTAATGTCTTGGGACGTAAAACTAACATCTATATCCCTAAAACTAACGGTCTCTATCACACTACCATCTATGCCAATTTGGCCATTGGCGTAAAATTCATGGACTATGGCCACGATGGCCACGCTCGGAGAAGCAATGAGACTAGCCCACCTACGGCGATAAAAGTGGTCGGGGAGGGCAAAGTCTTGAGCTTGAAATCCCCTTTCAGGGATTATGCTCTTGGAGAGCTTTCTGGTATAGCTCTCCGAAGCCTCAAAGGAAATAAAGAGATGGGCATCGTAATCTTGCTCCTCCTCATGGGAGCGGGACGTGGACGCGCCGGTGTTTCTACGCTTAGGAGCCATATTAATTTAAGCACAAAAATTAAAAATCTACTCTCTTAAAAAATTAAAATTTATCACAACCTAACAAATAAAGCATGCAAAAATAAAATTTACGCACAACAAATCTAACACCCTAGCATGCAATCATTTTGGCACGTCAAAATTTTGAATGGGAGGGTTAGAAAATACTTGGATTGCAAGCTTTAGTAGACAAGGGAGGTTGGCTGGATTTCTTGAAGCTTTCGCCGGAAAAAATGGTGGCTGCCCTTTTTTCAAACTTGATGGAATGGAATGAGGGTGGAAGAGAAGATGAAGCTTTGAAGGACAAAGCAGCTTGGCTTGAGTCTTGGCCAGAATTTTGGAAGCTTCACCGAATTTGTGAGAGGAAGAGAGAGATCGGCTGCTGCTACTTGAGAGAGAGGGAGGAATTTTTCGGAGTGATCTACTGGGGGCTGCCCGAGTACTGCTTATAAAGGGGGCCTTACGGCCGCAAGGTCCTTAGGGCTTGCGTCCGCAAGGTCTCCAGTCAAACGATGCATGGATTCTGATGATACATGACGATCACAATTCTGGGATTTATTAGGGCCTTGCGGCCGCAAGGTGTTTATGCCTTGCGTCCGCAAGGTCACCAGAGGTTTTCACACGTTTTGTGCTTTTTTTCGGCTTTTGCGGTTTAGTCCTTCTATTGTGTTCCGTTACGTTCCGTTAGGTCCGTTTCATTCCTCGCACTCGAAAATTCTACACAAACTCTAAACTAAAATATTAGCAACATATAAATACAACACTTATGATGTTTTTCTCCCCCAAACTTGAATTTTGGCATATTAGAATTTAAATTGAATGTCCAAAATTAAATAAGACAGAGAACAACATATTTAAATTACACTACGAAAGCAAATAAAATTCATCAAAGTGGGTTGCCTCCCACCTAGCACACTTGTTTAACGTCTTTGGCTCAACCCAACTGCAAACCTAATCTTTTGGGGGTTCATTGTCAGAGAGGCGAATAAGTTCTACTGTCCTCTCTACTGACATAGGTTCAAGGTATGGTTTGAGTCGTTGACCATTAACCTTAAATATTTCATTGGTCTTTGGGTTCTTAATATCAATCACTCCATGAGGATAAATTCGCACTATGATGAAAGGACCAGACCATTTTGATCTTAATTTTCTGGGAAATAATCTGAGTCTAGAATTAAAAAGAAGCACTTTTAATCCTTGACGAAACATCTTGTTAGCTAATCCCATATCATGATATTTCTTGGTCTTTTCTTTATAAGTTTTAGCATTCTCATACGAATTTAATCGATGTTTTTCTAATTCATTCAACTGGAACAATCTTTCCTCAGCAGCCAAAGTTAAATCAAGGTTAAGTTCTTTGACGGCCCAATAGGCTCTGTGTTCAATCTCAACTGGCAGATGACAAACCTTGCGATACACCTTCCTATAAGGACTCATTCATATTGGGGTTTTATATGCAGTTCGGTATGCCCAAAGAGCATCTTTAAGTTTAGGCTCCCAATCTTTACGATTTGGTCTCATAGTCTTTTCCAAAACTGCTTTTATTTGTCTATTGCTAACTTATACTTGACCAGAAGTCTGAGGATGATATGGTGTAGCTAACTTATGAGTTACACTGTATTTTTTGAGGACTGAATTTAGCAGTCTATTAGTGAAGTGTGCTCCTTGATCACTAATTATGGCCCTCGGTACTCCGAACCTAGCAAAAATATCCTCCAAAAATTTGACAACAGTTTTTCCATCATTATTTTTAGTACCAATAGCCTCTATCCATTTAGAGACATAATCAACAGCAACTAGAATATATTCACAACCATTAGAAACTGGGAAGGGTCCCATAAAATCAATTCCCCAAACATAAAAAATTTCAACAACTATATTCATATGCAAGGGCATTTCATTCCTTTTACCTATTCCACCAGTTCTTTGACATTTATCACAAGTTTTGTAAAATATGTCACAGTGTCTAAAAACAAAAGGTCAATATAATCCAGATTGCAAATTTTTTCTAGCAGTTTTATTACCACTAAAATGACCACCACACGAGTATTCATGACAAAATGACATAATACTTTGTTGGTCTTGTTCTGGAACACATCTCCTAATTATAGAGTCAGAACACATTTTATACAAATAAGGTTCTTCCCAAAAATAATTCTCTGCATCTGTTAAAAATTTCTTTCTTTGATAAAAATCAAAATCAGGGTTGATAAGATCAGATACATAATAATTGACATAATGAGCATACCATGGATCTGAATCTTTAACTGCTAATAGTTGTTCATCGGGGAAGTCTTCATTTACAAGAATTTTATTGTCAAGAAATTGACGTTCAAGTAAAGGTAGAAATTCCAACCTAGACAAATGGTCGGCTACAACGTTTTCCGTTCCCTTTTTGTCTTTAATAGTAATGTCAAATTCTTGCAACAATAACATCCATCTTATGAGTCTAGGCTTTGCCTCTTTCTTACTCAAAAGATATTTTAGGGCTGCATGATCAGAAAATTTAATAACTTTTGCTCCTAACAAATATGGTATAAATTTTTCTAATGCGTACACAACTGCTAAAAATTCTTTTTCTGTGGTTGTATAATTAAGTTGTGCATCATTCAATGTCCTACTAGCATAATGAATTATATGTGGTTTCTTATCTACCCTTTGACCTAACACAGCTCCAATTGCAAAGTCCGAAGCATCGCACATGATCTCGAAAGGAAGAGACCAATCGGGGCCGGTTAAAATTGGGGCTGATGTTAATCGTTCTTTTAATAAATTTAAATGCATTCAAGCACTCTTGATCAAAAATGAATTCGGTGTCTTTTGCCAACAAATTGCATAAAGGTTTACAGATTTTTGAAAAATATTTTATAAATCTTCTATAAAAACCTGCATGTCCTAAAAAACTTCTAACACCTTTGACAGAAGTTGGGGGAGGAAGTTGTGCTATAACTTCAATTGTTGCCTTATCGACTTCAATTCCTTTATTAGACACAACATGTCCTAAGACAATTCCATGTTTAACCATGAAATGACTTTTCTCCCAACTAAGGGTCAAATTAGTTTCACAACATCTTTTCAAAACGGATGTAAGATTTTCTAAGGAATGGTAAAAAGAATTCCCAAATACTGAAAAATCATCCATGAATACTTCAACACATCTTTCCACTAAATCTGAAAATATAGAAATCATGCATCTTTGAAAAGTAGCTAGGGCATTACAAAGTCCAAAGGGCATTCTCCTAAATGCAAAGGTACCAAAGGGACATGTAAAAGTGGTTTTCTCTTGGTCTTCGGGTGCTACAGGGATTTGGTTATAGCCAGAGAAACCATCAAGAAAACAATAATATTCATGACCAGCTAGTCTTTCAAGGATTTGATCAATAAATGGCAAGAGAAAGTGGTCCTTCCTAGTTGCCGCATTTAATTTCCTCAAATCTATGCACATTCTATAACCAGTGATAATTCGTGTGGGAACTAACTCATCTTTATCATTTTTAACAACTGTAATTCATGATTTCTTAGGAACTACTTGGACTGGACTAACCCATTTACTATCAGGTATCGGATAAATTATACTCGTATCAAGAAGCTTAAGAACTTCTTTTCTCACTGCTTCTTCCATGTGAGGGTTAAGTCTTCTTTGTCTTTCTCTAGAAGGTTTACTACCTTCTTCTAAATGAATTTTATGCATACACATAGACGGACTAATTCCTTTTAAATCCGCTAAGGACCAACCTATAGCTTCTCTATGTGTCCATAAAACTTTCAAAAAGCTTGCTTCTTGTTCTTTTGTTAAATCTGCAACAATTATAACCGGTAAAGTTTTACCTTCCCCTAAAAATGCATATTTTAAGTGGGGTGGTAATGGCTTTAATTCTACTTCAGGAGGAGATTTAACAGACGGAATAAATTCATGATTTTCAGGTTTAATCGTCTCTTCTTTTTCCTCCTTAATGTTTTCTACTCTTTCTTCATCTATTTCTATTTCTTCAAAAATAGATTTTAGAATTTCCACATCTTCTTCTATATTATTTTCATCCTCCTCTATTTCTATTTTATCAGAACTATTTTCTGATTCAGACTCTTCCATTTTGGTTTTATCTTTATTCTTAAGGGCTTCTAATCTTTCTCTCTCTTTTATCTCATCGGTCTCGCGAAGTTCTCTTTCTAACTCTTCAATGTCGAATTTTATATGAGAGAAAGTTCTATCATCATAACTTACATACACATCTTTCTCATAATCATCATCCTCACAATTTTCTTCAAAGGTTTGGGTTGTCAATTTTTCAATTTCATTGATTGAGAAACATGCATTCATGTCACTCGGTCTATTCATTGCATCAAAAACTAAGATTTCTACAGTTTCACCCATGACTGACATTGTGAGTTTACCATTTTTAACATTTATCATTGTGTTGGCAGTGGCCATAAAAGGTCTACCTAACAAGATAGCTAGGGACTTCATTGTTTGTGCATATTTTCCTTTCCATCTCTAGAACCACAAAATCAACCGAATGATTAATTTATCTACCTGAACTAGAATGTCTTCTACTATACCCAGGGGATGTTTAACTGAACGATCAGCTAATTGTAAAGACATATTAGTGGGTTTCAGTTCTCCCAACCCTAATTGTTTATAGACTGCAAAAGGCATCAAATTAATACTTGCTCCTAAATCTAACATAGCCTTCATCTTTTTAGAACTACCCCAATGAGACTTGGATATTAAAGCTACCAGGATATTTCAATTTAGGGGGAAGTTCGGGTTGTAAAACTGCACTTACGTTTTCAGAAACAATAATTTTTTCATTATTTTTCAAATTTGTGTTTCTTAGAGTGAAGGTCTTTGAAAAACTTAGCATAAGCTGGAATATTTTTAATAACATTAAGCAAAGGAAGATTAATATTCACTTTGGATAACATATTTATAAATTTCTAAAAATTGTTTATCCATTCTGTGTTTCATAAGTCTTCTAGGGAATGGAATTGGAGGTACATAAGGTGGTGGTGCCACATAAGGTTCCTCTTCCTCTTGTTCTTTTTCTTGAGTTACTTCTTCTTGAGTATTTTTATTTGATACTTCTTTTTCTACTTCTTTTTCTTTAATTTGATTATCTACACTTTTATCCTTTTCAACTTCTTTTTCAGAATTAATTACTTCATCAGGCACATCAGAAGATTGAGTAGGATTACTTACCTCTTCTCCGATTACTCTACCACTTCGTAAAGTAGTGATAGATTTTGCTTGTTCAGTCTGACTAGGGAACTTCCCTTCTTCTCTTTTCTCATTTTCAACTTTTGCAAGTTTATTCCTTAAATTCTCCAACTCTTCTAGCACATATTTGTTAAGAGCAACTTGCCCTTTATTGGCTCCATCTGACTTTCATACTTCTTCAATTCGCAATTGTCCTTGATTTGGGAATTGTTGAGGTTGTAGTGGTTTATTTCCTCCCCGTGAAAAATTAGGATGATTCCTCCAACCAGGATTATATGAGTTCAAATAAAGATCATTCCTTTGTCTTTGAGGATACATGTTTATGACATTAACCTGTTTAGAGTACATAGCACTAGATGGACAAAAATTAGTAGCATGAGAATTTAATCCACAATTAGCACATGCTTCTTGAATTTGCCAATTTTCAAATTGGGCTTGCATATTCATCTCTGGTTTTTCTTGAACTTGAAATAAACTTCTACTTCTTACCTCTTGCACTTTTCTGTTGAGAATTTGCACTTAGCATCTCAAATAATTCTTCTAGTGCACCTGGTGTCATTCTATTAATAGAACCACCAGCCGCACTATCAACCATAGTTTGTAAAGTAGGCGAAAGAGTATGATAGAATTGAAGTACTAACACATCTTGAGACAGATTATGATGAGGACATAGTATGGGTAAATTTTTAAATCTATCCCATGCTTCATGGAATGTTTCTCCTGGTTCATTTTGAAAAGACATGATTTGTTTTCTGTATTCGGTAAGAGATGCATGTTTATAATATTTACCCATAAACAAATCATATAATTGAGCCCAAGTATAAACACTACTAGGTGTTAGATTCATAAACCATCTTTTCGCCAATTCTTTTAATGCACTTGGAAAATATTTCATTTTTACTTGGTCTTCAGTCAAACCTCCTAATGGAAAGGTGTTCATCATATACTCATATTCTTTAAGGAAACTTACTGGATCTTCAGCAGGCATTCCATGAAATGAAGGTATCATATTAAAATAATGACCTTTTAGTTCAAAATTCCTTACTGCTTCCGGTAAGATTAGACACGATGTTGCTGCATTCAACATAGGTCGACTATAATCATTTATAGTTCTTTGATTTACTACTACTTCCATATTCCTTCCAGCAGGTTCTTCTACTCTTTGATTCGCATTTACCGGATGAACCAGATTTTCATGATTTTGATTATTATTATCCATTGGAGGATCAACCAGGGGATCCTCTTGATTTAATTGTTCTTGATTATCAGGCCGTGTTCCTAAATTATCAGAGTCTTCCTGAATTCTTTCCAAGATTATTTAAATTTTGATTTAATTCTACTAACTTAGGATTTAGAGATCTACGACAGTGCATAAAATAAATAAAGCAATAAAAACAAAAACTAACAACTAAAAATAAATAAAATCTTTTTGTATTTTTATTTTTTTATAAAAAAAAATTGAATTTAAAATTACGCTACCAACAAACTAGCTATGCAAACTAGCTTGTCCCCGGCAACGGCGCCAAAAACTTGATCGTGTCTTATTTTAATTATTCCTTTCAAGTGGACAAGACCATTGTAGAATAGCTTGGGAAGCAAGGGTCGAACCGCATAGACAAGAAGATCACAAATAGCAAGATTATTGATAGCAATTATTAAACTTAGGGGGGTTTTTATATTGATTTTATCTAAACTAATTATTATACTAAAATTAACTAAATTAGCAGCAATTACAGGTTATGAAGATCTTATGGTGGAGGGAAATCTAGGATTAGGGTTTCACTTGTATTTCCTCTATAGCTTATTTAATTAAAGTATCATTCAATTTCTTGGGTTCGTTCACAAAAGATAGATATAGCCTGTCGAATTACCGTTTAGTCTCCATCTCCAAATAATTCGTCCATTCTATATCCTAGGCACAAGAACATATGGATCCTAACTGTCACTTAGGTCATATATGGAACCTGACCCTAACTTATCACTCTCGTGCCTCGATATGTTCAATTTATCATGATGGTGAGCCAGTGTACGACATATGCATATTGGTCATGCAGTTATCCGCACCTCTAGGCCTTTATTACTCACGATTACATTCATTTGTTCAAAGCGAGATAATGAAGGGTTGATAAACACCACGATCAACAAGAATTGAATGAATAAAAATAGATTAAAGCATAGATTCGATACAAGTTACCTCCCAACTCCTAGATTAATGGATGTTTAGCTCATCCTTGAAGATGAACTGCACATGGAGATGAATGAATACATGGATCGATCTTTAAAACTGTAATTACAACAACTAGACTATGCTATACAAGCTAAATCCTATGCTAGAACTGTTTAGAACTACTTCTTGGACGTCCTTTGGCTTTGGCTACCGTCCTTTATTTATACCATGGAGTTGTATAGGGGTAGGAGGTTCAATCCAGCTCGAACACCTCAAAAGGCGGATCTGGGTACCTTGCGGTCGCAGGTCATTACCCCTTGCGTCCGCAAGGGTCTTGATTTCCGGGGCTGCTTCTCTGCCTACCTTGCGAAGGCAAGGTCTAAACACCTTGCGGCCGCAAGGTGGCCAGTTTGACTTTCTGCCATTTTTCTTCAATATACACTTTGGCCCCTTCCTCGAAATCTTCACTAAAAGCCTCATAATTCATATAATTTCACCTAAAACCCTAAAACTCATAAAACAAATGAAAAACACATATCATTAGCCAAAAGCCTCGTGGAATCACTCAATTTAAGTCATAAAAGTACCTGATATCGACGTATAAAATACATCGATCAATTGCCTTCACGAATTGTAAGATTTGTGTTCGCTATGGATCGCCGCACATAAGACCTCACACACGCATCCACTGTGGGCCACAGTGGGAAAGTAGCCATTTGCCGTATCAATACGTGCGTCACTGGCTTGCTAGTTAAATTGAGGGTTTCTCGGTATGTTGATGTACTTATTCACGATCATTGATGGCACGAAAATTGGTTAAAACAGTTTATTGCAGGAGCTACGTAGCGGTCGGGTCTATATTATATCCTATTTGTATGATTTATTACTCGTACTTATGTGAATAATGTGCTAAGCGATATTTGATGATCATGTTCCATACTTATGATAAATGCTATGCTATGACATGAACATGCATTTTTAGTAGCTTAATAAGTCTTTATGACTTACCCTATTTGTTTGTTTTGTTTTCCTTAGATCCGAGTCAAGGAGGAGATCCTCGCTAGATTTTTCGTGCCCGAGCTAGATAGCTAGTGAGCTTGGAGGTTGTTCTTTTAAGACTTGTATAGTTAGTCTTTTATTTTGGTAAGAACGATGGGAAGCAAGTCACATAGACTTGACTTAGGTTTTTTGTGTTGTTGTATAACTCTTGAATATTCTAGACTTATTAATCTTTTGTACGCCGACTTCCATGTCGAGCTTGTTTATATGTAACGGTTCACTACAACTTATTATGTTCATTAATCTTTTAAATCATTATCGTTGTTGTTGTCTTTGGCATGTTATGGCCGTTGAGGTTATTATTATGCATGTGCTATAATTGTAGGCGTAGTTGTTGGGTTCCGGCTGTAATGTCGCTAAAGATTTATTTATTTTATGTCATTTTTCAGCCAAGTGTAGCCGAGTTGTTATTCGTATGCGATGTTACGTCATGTGAAATTTTATATTCTTACTTGTGCATGCTTGTCTCTTGTATATTTGGGCGGTCCGACTTGGGATTTCACATTGGAGTCCGGGTCGGGGTGCCACAAATATTAAACAAATTTTTTTTACCTAAATTCTTTTAAAATTAACATAATTTTCTAACTAACGTGAGATATATATTTTGTATTAGTAATAATAGTAAAAATCTTTGATCTAAAGACTTTTAAAATTAACATCTAACTTGATAATAATATTAGAAGTCATTTTGTTAAAAACTTTTAAAATCATTATTCATTTTTAAACAATGTGGGATACTTATTTTCTATTTTTATCTAAAGACTTTTAAAACCAACACCACATTCTAACCATGTGGTATATATATTTTCTATTAGTAATAATAGTATTAGATAAAAGATTTGCGGTCTTAACTACCTTTGACAATGAAGAGGAAGAGGATAGATCTTCGTTGAATGCCTTAAACCTCGAAGTCCTTCCCCCACCCCCTATTCCCAAATCTAAGCTTCCCATCCCTCCTACAGATAGACAGACTCATTCAAAGGCTTGCAAGCCTTCGGCAACTGATTCTTTTACTCATATTTAATGGATTGTAAGGTCCTCTTCTGGAATGTGCGTGGTATTGGTAACGAGCCTACAGTTTGTCGTCTCAAGCATCTTGTGAAACTCCACAATATTGTTGTTATTGCCATCTTTGAGCCTAAACTTGACGTTGCTAAAGTCAACCTCATCACTCGACGCCTTAACTTCAGGTTTTCATTCTCCAACTCTATTAGCTCAGTTTGGGTTTTTGTCAAATCTAGTTTCACTTGTGGTTTCCTTTATGATACTGCTCAACAAGTTACTCTTAAGCTTCAACATTTTTCTTGGTCTGATCACGCCTTATTCACTTGTGTCTATGCGAGGTGTGATTCGAGAGATCGCCAAGATCTATGGGATGATCTGATTTAGATTAGCTCTCGTTACTCTAGCACTCCGTGGCTGATTGGCGGGGATTTTAATATTATCCTCCACCCTAATGAGAAGTCAGGAGGCACTGGTTGGGATCGGGCAGGAGCTTTGGACTTCCATGCTTGTTTATATGCTGCGGGATTATCTGATTTGGGCTATTCTGGCAGTAACTTCACATGGTGTAACAAGCGTGATGGTGCAGCAACTATTCACGAGAGAATTGATCGAGTCCTTTGTAACTCATCTTGGTTGGATTTTTTCCAAGATACGTTGGTCCAACATCTCAACAAGACATGCTCTGATCATTCCCCTCTCCTTGTCACTATTACTCGGCAGACAACTCTTCGTTTTGGGGCTTTTCGTTTCCTTAATGTCTGGACTAGACATAGTTCGTTCAGGGACACTGTTCTTCAAGCTTGGAATCAGCCTGAAAGTGGTAGACCGATGTCTTGTTTTTCCAGAAAACTCCGCAAAGTCAAGGCTGCCGTAAAAATCTGGAACAAGAATGTTTTTGGTAACATATTCGATAATCTTCGAGCTGCTGAAGATGAAGTTCAGGAAATGGAACTTTATTATGAGCTTAATAATTCTCCGACTAACCGTGAGAATATGATGGTTGCTCAGGCTAAGCTTCGTACCTATATTCTTCGAGAAGAGGAGTATTGGAGGCAAAAATCTATAAAATAAAGTGGTTATAGGAAGGTCAGGGCAACACAAAATTGTTTCATGCGTCTGTTAAGTACTCTCAACGTCGTATGCATATCCACTCTATTACTGATGCTGATGGCACTCTTCTCACCTCCGAACAGGATATCAAGCAGGCTGATGTTCGCTATTTTAGTTCTCAGCTCAATCTAAGGGGATTATTAATTCCGATCTTGACATGATTCCTTCAATTATTACGGATGAATGGAATGATTCTCTCATAGCTCCTCCTTCTTATTCTGAGGTTAAGGCTACTATTCATGAGCTGAATAGGGATAGTGCCTCTGGTCCGGACGATTTTATCGGGAAATTCTATTCTGCTTGCTGGGATACTATCGGGGAAGACTTTCACAAAGCTATTTTGGAATTTTTTTCGGGATTTTCTCTTCCTCGGGCTTGGTCCATCACTCTTATCTCGACCATCTAAGTTGACAGACCTTTAACCTTCAAAGACATTAGGCCCATAAGTTTGTGTAACTTTTTCACTAAGGTCATATCTAAAATCCTCTCCATTAGGTTTGCTGTCATTTTTCCGCACATAATCTCAGAAAATCAAAGTGCTTTTATGCAAGGGTGCACCGTTCAAGACAACATCCTCCTTGCCCAAGAATTGATGTGCCACCTGGGAAAAAAGTGAATGGTTCCAATGTTGTCCTTAAACTTGACATGGCTAAGGCTTTTGATCATGTTTCCTGGGTTTTTCTCACTAGTGTGCTTCGAAAATTTGGTTTTCATGAGATTTTCATTGATCTCATATGGAGGCTTATTTCTGATAACTGGTTTTCGGTTTTAATCAATGGCGACCCGGTTGGTTTCCTCCTTTCTTCTAGAGGTCTTCGCCAAGGAGACCCCCTCTCTCTAGTCTCTTTATTATCATGGCTGAAGTGTTGAGTAGAAGCATCAATCGTTTGCACAATCAAGTCTCGACTTCCATTTACTCTACTGTCAGTGGGTGCCCGGTGATTTCTCATCTTGCGTTCGCTGGTGACATCATCATTTTCTATAATGGTAGTAAAACTTCTCTCATTCAACATAAAAATTTGATCCAAGATTACGAAAATGTTTCTGGTCAATTAATCAATTGTTCTAAAAGCTCGTTTTATGTTGCTCCTGCTACTAATGTAAACCGTAGAAATCTGATTCTCTTTATTTTGGGATTCCAAATGGGTTCTCTCCCCATCACCTATCTGGGTTGCCTGTTATATTATGGCCGTAAGAAGAAACACTACTTTGATGCCCTAGTCCTTAAAATCCAATCCCGTATCAGTTCCTGGATGGGGAATTTTCTGGATCTTGCCGATAAAATTATTCTTATCAAGCATGTTCTTCACTCGATCACAAGCTACCAAATTGCTTCCATTGACCTGCCTGCTTCTGTCGGTGACTTGATTGATCATATGCTCTCCAATTTTTTTTGGGGTAGGTTGGAAGGTAGAAATAAAAGCCACTGGGTTGATTGGAAAACTTGTTGTAGGCCTGTTTCTGATGGAGGTATTGGTCTATACTCTATGGCAGATCTCATCCAAGCGTATGGGCTTAAGCTTTGGTGGAGATTTCGATCTGTCGCCAATCTGTGGACTGCTTTCTTAAAAGATAGGTATTGTTCCCACCTTCACCCTAACTGTGTGGTCTCCAAGGGTTCTCATATTTGGAACAGAATGCTTCGGGCTAGGGAGATAGTTGAACCGAAGATCTTTTGGATCATTGGCCAAGGCAACTGCCCACCTTGGTTTGATTATTGGATCAGGGACGTTCGTTTTGACAAACCTCCAGGCTGCAGTATCTCTTCTGTCCGTGATCTCATCACAGTTTGTCCAGCCCTTATCTCGTTGATAGTGTCGCTCTTTCTTCCCATATGGCGAGTAAAATCCAAGAACATTATATTTCACTTAATGACTCAGCTGATCGGGCTTGTTGGACTGAAACTATTCAAGGGAATTTCTCGCTGAACTAAACGTGTTCTATTATCAGAACCCCCCATCAGCGCATGCTCTCTGCAGATTTCGTTTGGCATAAGTTTCTGCATGCCAAGAAAATTAATGTTTTCCTTTGGCGTCTCTTTCTTTGCAAGCTTCCGTTGGATGAAGGTTTATGGAGTAAGGGCATTATTTTGGCTTCTAATTGTCATTGTTGTGACTCGGGTAACATTGAAACGTTTGATCATGTCTTTATGACCAGCAGCACTGCCTCCTGCCTATGGCTTCACTTCTATTCGATATTCGAGGTTCCATTCCAACCTTGCGATATTCAACAATGCTGCTTTACTTAGTGGCTGCATCGTAAGTCCCCTATTTATATTTTGGTTCCAGCTCTCATCCTTTGGCAGATCTGGAAATTTTGTAACAAAGCAATCTTCGAGGAGGTCATGCTTACTCTTTGATCAACAATATTAAATTCGACATTAAAGAGATCCTCCGGGCTGCTAATTATCATATCTCTGACTTATCCAGCCTCTTCAGAATCAGTTATGGGTTTTGTAGGAAGGTCTTTATTCATGTTGTTGCCTGGGATAGACCCCCTAGTGCTTGTCTCAAGCTCAATACTGATGGGGCTAGTTAAGGTAACCCTGGTTTGAGTGGTGGTGGAGGTGTTGTCCGTGATTCCTTGGGCAGACTTCTCTATGCTTTCTCTAGTTTTTATTGTGATTGCTCCAACTTAACAGCTGAATTGCGTGCTCTTCACACGGGTATTCTTTGGCTCCACAATCACGACCTCAATGATGTAATTATTGAAACTGACTCCAAGGTTATCTTTGAGTGCATTACTAAAAACCATAAGCATCCATGGATCCATTCCTATTTATTCCGCGATATTCTTCGTCTCCAAAGCATTGGTCATTACATTTTCAAGCATTGCTTCTGGGAAGCTAACAAAGTGGCTGTCAGTCTCGCGAATTTGGCTTGTGATACCTAGGTTGATTCTACCTTCCTTTCGATCTCGAATATTCCGTGTGCTATCAAAGGTCTTATTCTGCTTGATGCTCGTAGTACACCTTATGTTAGACTTGTTTAATGTTTGTTGTTTTCTTTTAGTTGTCTCTTGTTCTTTTTCGCATTGTATTTCCTTTTTCGAGGTCAGACTCCTCCGTCCTCCCATTTATAAGGACAAGGTTGATTGTCCCCCTGAAGTTTGTTCTCTCTTTTCTTTTAATAAAATCTAGCAGGGTGCCATCCCTATTTCTCAAAAAAAAAAAAAAAAAGATAAAAGATTTTTTTATCAAACATTAATTTCTAAACAATGTGAATATATTTTATATTGGTAATAACATAAAAATGTCTTTATCTAATAACTTTTATAATCAATACTAATTTCTAATTAATGTGAGATACATTTATTCATAACCAATGTGAGATACATCATCTAAAAACTTTTTAAACCAATATCACTTTTCTAACTAATGTGAAATACTTCTCTTTTATTGTTAATAATTGTAGACTTTTAAAATCAGCATCACTCTCTAACCAATGTGGAATACATATCTTCATTTGGTAATAATAGTAGAAGTCTTTTATTTTAAAATTTTATAACCAACATCTCTTCCTAAATAATGTGGGATACATCTCTTCAATTATATTGATGATAAAAGTAAAAGTCTTTTATCTAAAGACTTTTAAAACCAACTTTATTTTTTAACCAATATAGGATATCTCTTCTATTAGTAATTAATAATAGTAAAAGTCTTTTATCTAAAATTAAAATCAATATCACTTTCTAACCAATGTGAGATATACATATTCTATTTATAATAATGGTAGAAGTCTTATATCTAAACATGAACATAAAGCTGTACTAAAATACGAGATTTCAAAAATCGAATTAGCGGAAGCAATAAGGAAATGAAGTCCCGAGCTATGAAGCTCGAAACCAAAGCCAAAGAACCCAAGAAGTACATTATCTCACAAAGGGGAAAAAAACAAAACTCGCGTGCCACAACATTACAGACGCAGAACAAACCATCGGCACTCCAGGCTGGCGTTTTAACAAAGGACACACCTGATATAACAATTACCCACGACTAAAATATACCGGGGTTAGCCAACAACTATAACAATTTAGAATAAAGAAACGCCCCAAAGCTACTGCGTGCCCGGGAGACAACTGAAATAAATACTAAAACCACGAACAATGGCACGACACAACACGTTGACCCAAGGAAAAATCAATACAAATACCCAAGTACTATACCCAACCGTAAAGTCTAAATAACTTTACAAAATCGATCTCACAAGAATGGTAAGTACAATATACAGATGACGATGCTAAAAAGAAATAGGACTCCACAAGCTACTACTCGGGGAAGTTTGCTGCTGCTAGCACGAACCACACGATGTAATCTCGATCTATCGATCAGCTGCGCTCCGCTACAGTCACGATCTACTCGACCTTAACGCGGCTACCAATATACTGCAACTAGAAAACAAGGTACGGAATGAGTCATAATAACCTAGTACGCTACTACAAGAGATATGTAACATAACAATAGTCATGGTATCATTTGACAAATGACAAAAAAACCCGTGAAGAGACGTCGTATTGTTTAGATACTCCACAAGATAACCATTTCTTCTTACTTACTAAACCATCCAAATGAACCAGGGTGTAATTCCATGTTCAAACACAAATCAAATGAATTAGAACGTAGTTCCCATAAAAACATCATCTGCAAGTATATATAATTATATATATACTAATCAAACTGTTCACAGAATCATTAAGTATAAGTGTGCATATTTATATATACACACATCAAGCCTTTCATAGAATAATCAAGTAGAAGTATGTATATCTTAATATATACATATCAAATCGTTCATCGAATCATAATGCTCAAGTATGTATACTTACAGATATACACCTCAAGTATTTCAATCATACACAATCAAGATAAACACCACCAATTAGATTTCATGTTCAACTAACATTTTGTTATCACATAAGTGCCCATAGTAAGCCACATAAGGGATAGAAAAGATACTGAATCAATGTCGTCGTATTGCTCCTGCAATCACAACTGTTAATCATATCATGCCAGTGATACCCGTAATCAGGTATCAAAGTACCGAGCTCTCTTCTCGGGTCCGAGCTCTCTACACGGGTAAATAGCCCTAGTCAATGCGCTCTTTTGGTTATGAAAAAGGGGTTTACTTCCCCACTGTAGCTAGTAGTGGAGGGGTGTGTGAACCTAATCCGGTACGGCGATACATAGCAATCACGAATCCCATAATTCGTGAAGACGATACACCGTCCTACATTTAACGTAAAACTCAACAAATGCTAGCTGGACTTATATGCAATGCATAACTAGATGTTTACTTGTAAATTCTCAAGTAGATTTAATGATCTACTAAACTCATACGATTATGCACATTGTTACAATAATCACAAAACAATAATAGGAGCTCATTTGAGTCTCTAAATCATAAGTGTCAAGTTTTCCACTCTATTCGATTCAAGTCCCAAAAGCTAGTAATCTAGTAAAATGGAATATAATTATCATATGATCTCACCACGATCCTCGTAAGGTTCAATTGTTCTTTAACTCAACTCCATTGAGTCCTTACTATAGTTTCATCCATATAGGGTATAAATGCTATATGCATTTCTAGCCCTTCTATGTTCTTGTTTAAGACATAGCTAGGTTCTCGTTGCATTTAGGAACCCTAGTTCACATATCAATAAGTCAAGTAGAAGATGGAAGCCTAAGTTGATTAATATCAAATCAAGCCCTAGTTCAATTCAAGTTCATAATCCCAACTATTAGTGGAATCCTAAATTTCATTACAAGTTAACAACCCAATAGTAGAACATGCATGAATGCAAGAAACAATATATGCTTTATAAGTCATATTCATCAAGTATGGAGAATCATCCTTCACAAGTATCACAATTATACTTTCATAAGTCATAATATCTAATAAACATAGATGTTTATTAGATAAATCCAAGTTAAGTCCTTAACTTAACAAATACTAAATCACATATTGTCCAAGACTACTATGTTAGTCTAGGGTCATTAAATCATTTAGATTATAAATAATAAACACATCCTAAAATGATAATTCATCCTATTGTCCAAAATCCATAGTAGTCCATGAATTAAACAAAACTATCCTTAACAAGTTCAAATATTATGAATCACTCTACGTAGCAATCTTGCTAATTGCATTAAAAATTCCTCTCAACTCCAAATGTCCTGAATCTTATTCAGAAACTAGGATCTTTAAACTATAACTTAGCCTTTTAAATCACTTCATTCGGATGTGTATTCATCAATCTATGATCATATCAAGATCAAACTAATAATATGTTTTTATGTTATGATTATTCTGCCCAGTCAACTTATAAATTCGACCATTAATTTCACACAACTCCAAATTTCATGAATTTTATATATTCCGAAACTACACTCTTGGAGCTATAATTTAGCACTTTAAAGTACTCTATTTGGACTTGTATTCTTCAGAATACAGCCACCTCAAATTCATGTTAAAATTTTGGTTATCTGTTATAACTCATTTTGCTTAGTCAACTTATAAATTCAACCATGAACTGCTCACAATAATACATCTCTTTTCTAACCAATGTATGATACATCTCTTCAATTGGTAATTAATAATAGTATTTTTAAAGCAAACATCAATTTCTAACCAATGTGGGATACCTCTCTTCTATTTGTAATAATAGTAGAATATTTTGTAACCAATGTGAGATACATCTCTTGTAAAAGTGAAAGTCTTTAGTCCAAAGATTTTAAAATTTAAAATTTTCTTTTTAAACAATGTGTTATACATCTATTTTATTGGTAATAATATAAAATTATTTACAATCAACATCATTTTCTAACCAATGTGAGATATGCATCTTCTATTGGTAATAATGGTAGAAGTCTTTTATCAAATGACTTTGAAAACCAACATCACTTTCCAACCAATGTATGATACATATCTTCTATTGGTATTTAATAATAGTATTTTTAAAACTAACATCAATTTCTAATTAATGTTTTTATTGAAATAAAATTGTGCAACTTGAGGCATAAAATTTTTTACGTGTCATTTGTTTGTTGGCTAAGGTAATTGCGCAAATGTGTTCTACTCGGTGAGAGCATCGAAATGATATATTTATTCGTCCAAATCGAGTTTCGGATGAATAAGATATAAAGACAAAGTATAATATTTGTTAAAAAATTAGTGTTTTTAGTGAGAGAAATTGTGCAACTTGAGACACGAATTTCTTTACGTGTCATTTGTTTTTTAGGGAATGTAATTGCACAAATGTGTTCTACTCGGTGAGAGCATCAAAATGATATATTTATTTGTCAAAATTGAGTTTTTGATGAATAAAATATCAAGACTTAAAATATAATGCATGTTAAAAAATTAGTATTTTTAGTAAAAGAAATTGTGCAACTTGAGGTACCAATTTCTTTACGTGTTATTTGTTTGTTGGCAAAAGTAATTGTGCAAATTTGTTCTACTCGGCAAAAGCATCGAAATGATATATTTATTTGTCCAAATCAAGTTTTGGATGAATAAGATATTGTGACGACCCGACCCGGACTCCAATGCGAAATCCCAAGGTCGTGCCGTCAAGACAAACTAAAAGACGGACAAGCACCCGCTAAGCGTAGTGGTGCGAGTCAAGAGTTGAACCAACTAGCTCAAAATAGGAATGTAAAGCCATAACGGCAAAACCGAATAACCAAAACTAAAATCTGCGGAAGCAAATCATAAGTGGGACCAAAGCCTATAATTATCAACTAAGGAATACAAGGCTGAGAGACGACTATCTCTCGACAAATCTACGACTCGCGTGACGCAACATTGCGCACGGACAACAACCCATCGGCAACCTAAGGCCGGCGAAGCAACAAGAACCCAACCTGATAAACAACAACTCAACGGCTACTACATGCCGGAGTAACAAATCAACTAAAGGAGTAAGAGATTAAACACTAACAACTAATCCAATGTCTCTCGACTAAAATTGTCGGAGACAGAAATAACCATAACATAATACTAGAACATGCGAGCTAAACTTGCTCGGAAAGACAACGGAATAACTTCTAATTAAATACAACAGCTCGACCCAACAAGTCGGCTCCCAAAATAAACGACAATAAAATACTAACATAACTACCCAAGTAAAGTTTACATAACTTCACATCCGTGTCTCACAAGATAATAAATACAATAATAATAAAATCTCCAATCTTAAAGCCTGGAAGACCACCTGCTATCCAACAAGCGCCCGAAGCTGCAACGCGCACTAACGAGCTTACTGCAAAAAAAAAACTAAGGAAAACAAACACACGAAATGAGTCATAATGACCCAGTAAGTTACTAAATGCAATGTATGGCATAGCATGGTGTGGCATGGTATAATGCACAAGCATGCATAAAATCATGGCATCTTAATAGCATACCAATAATAAACTTGTATTAAGTCACCAAGTAACATAAACTTCATAAACCTCTTAGCACATTATCTTTCATATAAGTGCTTATAGTAAGCCACATAAGGGATAGAGAAGATACCCAAATAGCGCCGTTGTGTTGCTCCTGCAATACACAATGTTATACTGTATCGTGCAACATCGATGCTCTGTGATGTCATCGACTTTCATCGAGAACCACTCGATTTAGCTAGCAGCCAATGTCGCACGTATTGTTACGGCAAGGGGGCTACTTCCCCATTGCGGCCAACAATGGAGGGGTGTGTGAGGTCCCAGGTACGGCAATCCATAGCGAATACGAATTTTACGATTCGTATAGGCGATGTATCGTCCTACCCTGACGTATAAAACCAATCCAAATAATGCCAGTTGGACTTTTATGAATTGCACAAGTAGATATTTACTCGCATGCTCAAACAAGGACCAAGACCGATCATAGCGGACATATCAAATCAAGTAGGACATAAAGTTCTACACACCAATTTAACAATGCACATATTTGTACATACTTAACAAATCCAACCAACTTATAAGTTTAGTCAAGAACCACATATTGAGGTACTCTTAATCCTCAAGTCATCACCCAATCAAAAGTAGCATATAAGCTCAAGAAATCACAACATGAGGTCTACCGTAGTCCTCTACTCGAGATCAAACCAAAGACTATTACTTTAGTCTAAGAACAATCATAAATCAAGACTTAGCATTTTAGCTTCACTTAACGGTACACCGGACTTAACCATAGTCCCAACCGTCGTATATATTCGACTTCCTTAAAGCCAATCTCAAGGGTACCAAAACTAAGCCGTAGTCATATCCTCGCAAGTGCTTTCATGTGCACGCGACCAAATTCCCTAAGAGAGAACTCATTCAAATAATCATTTCTTAAAGTAATACGAGATCATAGGTTGGTCTCTAATGCTCCGTGCCCCAACGAGCACGCCCTAAATAAATCCCCAATAAGCCTCTATATCGTGGGTGTCACAAATGGGACACAATTCAAGATGCTCGGGTACTCACAATCAAAACCAACCAAACCCAAACATCGTAGGATTTTAACCTAAAGCTCACCATCATAATATTGAACCTAAAATGACTCCATTGAGTCTTAATATCACACATCATTAAATTATTATCTCATAAGTCCCCAAATTAACACATCATTCACACTTATAACAATTTTCCCACAAATCATTCGGACTAGATTCCTAAGATTTAAAATCCATAGGACTCAACATAATCATATACCCATGTCATAAATCACATAATTTCAATTAAATGGATATCTAGTGAAATCACACATCCAAAGTCTCAAACTTAGACATACTTTCATAATAAACCCAAATAAAATGTAAACATGATTTCTAACATGCTCACAATCCTAGAAACACAAGATGAGGAGTAACAATATACTTCAACAATCATAGAAGTCATCCTACATATGTTTTTAACAAGTTCACATGCTCAAATCACAAGTTAAAAATCACACAAAGCAAGTATGTGCACTCATTGACCTCAAATAGCATAGAGTTTGTTTTCCTTAGGATCAATGAGTACAAAATCAAAGAGAGAAGAGGTAACTTACTTGTATACTACACCCAAGAAAGCAAAGAAGAAAACTAATCGGTTGAAAATGATCTACTCTTCAAGCTCTTCACTTCTATGGCTAGGGCTTGAGCAATGATGAAGAGGAACCATGGAAGGTCAAGAAGGACCCTCAAGAACTCATGGAGGAACTAGGAGAGAAGACATTCCCGTTTTTGGAGAGGAGGGGTGAGAAATGAAAGTCAAACTCTCAGATTGTGGCTTAAAAGGGGTTAAAAACTGAGTGGGACAAGTGTCACCACATTGTGGTCACTTAAAATCAGATATTTGGCTTAATTAATCCACTCAATCACTCACTAATCCACCCATAAAACTTGTTAGAGATGTTAGGGTATAAGTAAGGAGGGTTAGGGAGGTTTAAGTGGGGTTTAGAAAAGGTTTGGATAGGGGTTTGGGTGTAAAAGTCGTACAACATCAAAACAGGGGAAAAATTCCGTATGAGCAACCTGATGTTGAGGCGGGCGCCTCACTATAGGCCAGGCGGGCGCCTGGAATACTGAGCCTTGGGCTGATTTTGAAATGCTCTCAGCTTTTGAGGCGGGCTAGTGCTCAAAATTCGATGCGGCCGCCTCGTTTAACCCTTGAACTTGGTCTAAACATGTCCTAAATGGTCCCAAACTTATGGGCAACCATTATAAGGTCTAACCCAACTCAAAACAAGTCGGAAACACACCCGAACAACTCCTCGAAACAACTCGGGCTTAAAGGGAAGGGGTGCAACAACGTGCAACCGGAACGACGAATGAACTCGCAATCGAACGAGCAATGAAAGGAGACTTTTAAGGCAAGTCTAAAGGCTAATGAAGAAGCTTAAATACTTCTAGGAAGTTGAATAACAACTAGGGAAATAAGAATTCCAAAGGAGAGACGATTACACGACTCAATCCCCGAACTACGCGATAGGGACGAACACTATCTCCAAAGCTTCCAAAATCATCGATAGACTTAAGGAACACCTCCAACTTGAAGTCTAATGCATCTAAACATGTTAATAAACCATCAAATAAAGGTCTAGGACCAAACCGAGGTCACGAACGCAAAACGCAAGCAAACCCTCAATCGCGTCGCATTCCGACTATCGTCGAGTCACGACTTGTGACTTTAGCAAGTCAACAACTATATGGAGTCTCTTAATAATGTTTAATGTTTTGGTCTTAACGTGGTCTCTCATACATATCTAGACCCTCTCGCAAACCAATCATACAGTCAACAAAGGAAGAAGTGCAAGTATAGCACGCAAACCGAGCTAACGAATGAGCGGGGTGTCACAGATATCAAGGCTTAAAGCAATGCGTTAGAAGTAATGTCTCAGGAGTTCTATCCCACATTGGTTAGTAGTAATGTTAGTTGTAATTTTTTTTTTTAAAAAATATAAGTCTTCTAATATTGATAATAGAAGAAGTTATATATATATTAATACTAATACCCATTATCATATTGATTATTATTATGAAGTAATGTCTCACCTTAAAGAGTTTTATCCCACATTGGTTAATAATAATGTTAGCTGTAAATTTTTTTAAATATAAAACTTCTACTAGTGATAATAGAATAAGTTATATATACTAAAACTAATACCTATTATCATATTGATTAGTATTATGTATTATTATTATTAGTTAATGACTAGAAAACCAAAAGTTTTTGAAGGATCCACATGGACGCTTTACTATGAAGATTTATAAAAAAGTGGTGAGGTGACACAACTATAGTGCTTATATATAGTTATATGTAATTTCTTTGTATAATGATTTAGTTATATGTTTCTCTTATAACTCCTTATATATAGTGGTACCAAATCAAATGGACAAATTAATGTTTTTTTTTTCTATTACACAATTATTGTTGTATGTTTGCTCCAGGGTCGGCCCTTTAAAATCGGGGGCCCAAGGCCATCAACTAAGGCCCTAACTTTGTATTATAATATTTTTTTTCCTATTTTTTGAAAAATTAAAGAAACAACGTTTACGTATGCCTTTTTTTCTATTGGTAAATCTTTTGAAAATTTGATAAAAAACACTTTCGGATGTTAGGCAAACACACAGAAAATCTTACGGAAAATAATATATGAATAAATACAAAAAAGAATATTTCAATATTAATACACATATTGAATATAAAATAATGTTCAACATTAAGTAATTTTCATTTAATAGTCCTCAATTTATCATTAATTGTGTCAAATCAATAAGGTTCCTATTTTTTCAATCTCACAAATACAAATAAAAATTTTGAAATTGAAATGAAAAAACGTTTTAAAAAATAAAATTTATAATATTTGGGACGTCCCTAAATAATAAAGTGGACACTAATTTATGATAATGTGATAATTTATTAAAATTAAAATATATAAATAATGTGCACAAACTCCAATTATATTCCTAAACAATTTATTTATTGAGTAAAATATTGTGCGTGTATGTAAATATGTGTAATTGTGGAAGATGACGGAGAGGTGCTTGAACAATTAAAATAACTTATGAAAAATGAATTCGTAAGTCATTTTCCTGAAAAGAAGGCTTCATTTTCCGTTGACTCGGAAAAACTTTTACATTAAATACATTTTCTTATGGTTATTAAATACTGGAAAATGAGTAAAACATTTTCCGTAAGTCATTTTTCTTGAAACAAACAAAGGCTAAGTCTTTTTTAGAAATTGGAATAGGCCTTTAATTTAATTTTATTTTTAATAATGCGCAGGGCTTTTGTGAGATTTGAGGGCCCAAAAAATTGGCTATTTTTAGGGGACCCAAGGCCATGGCCTCACTCTCCTTATTGTAAGGCCAGCCTTGGTTTGTTCCAGATGACCAATGCTTAGTGTTCTAAAAATCGACCTAGGCACTGGGTGCGTCCATAACACCACGACTTCCGTCAAATCGCCCAAAAAATCGGCCAGGGAAAAATCGTCAGCTAATTGCTCAAGTCGGCGCCCACGCCTAGCCCGGCTGAAGTATGAAGATGTCATTTTGGGGCTTCTTTACTAAATCGGACAAATAGAGACTGAGTCACTGAGGTGAGGCTCCGACCAGTTATGAAAGTCGTCAGAAATGGGAAAAAATAGAGAACGCTTACCTCAACGATTCAGATCTCAAGAGTGAGCTACCGTGTGATGGGAGAAGGAAGAAAGATCTTCGGAATCGACAAACGAAAAAGAGTTTCGGGCAGTGTCGAACTCATTTGGGAGGAATACTGATGTGCGCAAAAACACAACTTCGGTAAGAATACCCAGCCGTATCAAGTAATAAAGTATACCTAAGTACGAGTTATTGATCCCACAGAGAATGTACGTAATTCTCATTCCAACTAAGTACCAAAATTAAGCTAACTAATTATATTTGAGCGAAAATAAAATGAATTAAAATCTAAAAATATAAACATCATAAGAAAGCAATTAAATCTACACTACCGCGGAGGTGGTTTGGCAACATCAAATCAAGATAAAAATATAGGAGTGCAATGTTTCTAGTTTAGCCAGTGTTTAATTTAATCATTTTTCTGCTTTTCTTTAACTCAAGTCTTGATAGTCGGGACTACGGGCTCTTGTAACGTATAGAAAATATAGCTACAACTCCTAGCTATTGGCTCTCACGTCTTATAACATAGAAGAAAATAGCTGCATGTCAAAGCAAACACCCAATAACTATCAACGCACGATCTCCTCTCGGTCTCACGTAACGCAAACAATTATTGTGATTTTCAGAATTAATAAGACGGACTCTTATATCTTATCCTATAATTCTAGTGATCATCTAATGGTTCTCTATGCCATTAAAAGCATGAAAAACACACAATAATAACTAATCACATGGATAATACTTCGTAAAAAGAAATTCTCTATATTTTTCTACAAATCATGTCGGTAGCCGAGACAACAAAATTAGTTAACTACGGATATATTGCATCTTATAGTCAACCCTAACCTCCCCGACCTCACGAATGGCTAAGGTGGTTCGATCACGTGTCAAACCAAGTCTCACAATGGCTATCGACGTGTGTCACAAAACACCAACTATTAAATTGATTGGTCTGAAATATAAAGTTAGCTCTCGCGGATCCTAAATATTTCTAAAATCTTTTAATTAATTGTCAATTAATTAAAAGCATTAAACTCACAAAATAATAACTCAACATGAATGTGTACTAAATAAAGAGATAGATTAAATTAAATCACTACATTGGACATAGAAAAAATAATTGCATTCCATAATTTAATTTAAGCATAATCCAATTCAACATTTACAAACTTAATCAACCCTAGAAATCATAATAACTATCATAAAATAAAGATATGAAGAATTAAACCGAACACATTGCAAATTCGAGGTTGAAATCATTTGTAGATGCATCCTTGGATCTTGATTTTAAGCTACAAACCTTCATTGTTGGATAATTTTTGGAAGAATGGAGATAATTTGGATGAAATGGGGCTGGTGTCCCATTTGGGAGCAATGTCCCGAAATGGGGGCTTAGAAATCAAAAGGAGGCTGCTGGGGAAAATTAAATGGGGATGCCAAGAAAGAGGTTGGGGCAGTTTAGGCAGCACAAGGAGAGATGGGGGCAAATAGGGAAGGAAAAGGGGACTGGACAAGGCTGGGGCGACGGGTTAACCAGGCTGAACGATCGCAGGTTGCCCAGGAGCTATATGGGCTGGAATGAGTGGAGAAAGCGGGCTGGTGGAGTAGGTGGGCGCGGGTTATCTTGGGTCCAGGTAGGAGTTCGTGGGTCATGGCTTGATGAAGGATGGACAGCCGGATGACACGTGGCGTCGCTGGTTGGGCGACAACGTACAAAGGATAAGGATTTGGCATTTGCTCCGGTGCCCCTGGCGTTCTGATGGTGGACAACGCAACCCTTCCTTGCCCAGCTCTTGCAATGTAGTCCTTTGTTAACCTCGTTAGCCTCCGTTAGCCCTGATTTGCCTTGGAAGTCTTAATGGACTTAACATATTTTGATCAAATAATTTGTAATTCAACTTTTCAGCCCGGAATTGCCTCGAACTTCATGATAAACACCATATAAATGTTTGATTATATATGGAAACCTACATTTAGCACAAATAAACAAATAATAATATTTTCAAAGCATAATTAACTCAAAAAATAGTACAAAATAAAAGGAAATTCAAGGAAAAGTTCGTGGAAATCATGGGCTCATCAAATACTCATTCAAATATAGAAACCTAGTCAAGAACAAAGAAATATCAAAGATATTAAATTCAAAGGAAAGACAGATTAAGGGAAGATCAATGAAAATTTAGGATGAGGATGCGGATGAGGGTTAGGGTGAGGAGTCTCTAGGAATGAGTGTGTGTGAGAGAGAGAGAGAGAGAGAGAGAGAGAGAGAGAGAGTAGGGTATAGAAATGAATGTTGCTAGGACTTTCCAAAGTCTTTTTGGAAAGGTAAAAAGACAAAAGACAACACGCAAATCGGTGAGGGCTGGTAGAAGATTGTACAATTCTCCCTCAAGCTTTGTGATTTTACTAGCATTAGTCCCTTAAATTTAGAAACTTATAAAAAATCATAAATTCATAACTCTTATTTTATTTTTTATTTTATGTATTTTTAATTTCAATTGATTTTACTAATTTACACAGTGAAGTTAATGTGTTTAATGAAATGAAAAAATAATAATTTTTAAAATTTTCAAATTGTAACAAGTGTTTAATATATTTTTAAAATTTACATTAAAAAATTCGAGAGATACTATTGTTACACCTTAAAATTAAGGTCCCACCTAGTCCCCGGCTAAGCCCCTAGGTGCTAGGTGCTAATCTAACGCCTAGCGTCCAACTAACAACTTTTTGTCTTTGAGAACGCCCACCGTTTCACTTAGGTTGCTAATGTTCCACCAAAACTGCTAATGTAAAGCTACAAATGTTTTGAGGCCTGTGTTTGGAAACAATTTCTTAAAACATATTCATTCCCTCACTGTAAGTTCTTATAGGATTTGTGAACATGTGTCTGTTAGTTTGCACACGAGGATCCAACGAATTGAATTTCTGTGAATTTGTGCTCAGACAGTATTACTAAACGAAACAAGAGGCCAAAAAAAGACTTGAATTCTTCTATCCTACCCCTTGTCACAATGTATGCATTATTAAATATTAGAGTAAGTTTTTTGTCAGACGGTCTTACGGATTTTAATTAATAAGATGAAGCTCCACTTTCTCACAGCTCAACCCACCAATATATGTGAGTCGGGTAAAGAGGATCCTTCTTAAAAAAATACTCATAAAACAATCTTATCTAAGTTTTTGTCTAAATCTTAACCTGACATGTATCCTTATAAAAAGAAGGTTGGGTAAATTATCAAGGACATGTGTAGGGTTTAAGATTCAATGGGACAGTCGGTGTGACAAAATGTGGGATATAGGATTTCAAGGTGCCTAAGGAATGAAGCTGAACAATATGCAAATGCAGAGAGGTTTCCAAGATTGTTTGAAAATTATGTATCTTAAAATTGTGGAAATGATCTCAATTTATAGGCTAACATAAAAAATATTTTGATTTGCTCATTTAATCAAGATTGTTTTGATTTGTCAATTTATCAAAACTTAAGGCTCAAGATAGAATAAATCTGGTCAAATAAATGTTGGAGGTACACATTGTGACGACCTAACCCGGATTCTGGCATGGAATCCAAGGTCGTGCCATTAGGACAAGGCAAGAAGAGGACAAGCGCTTGTAAAACAATAGTGCGAGTCGAACAGTTGAGCTAACAAGCTCAATTAAAGGTAGTGAAGTCGTACTAAATTACGGGTTTACAAAAAAACGAATCTGCAGAAGCGATAGGGAAAAGAAGTCCCAAGCTATGAAGCTCGAAACCAAAGTCAAAGAAACAAAGAGAGACATTAATCTCCTGAAGGGGAAAACAAAACTCGCGTGCCGCAACATTGCAGACGCTGAACAAACCATCGGCACTCAGTGCTTTAAACAGAATTAACCTGATATAACAATTACCCACGGATAAAGCATACCGGGGTTAACCAACAACAATAACAACTAGAATAAAGAAAAGCCCTAAAGCTACTGCGTGCCCAGGAGACAATTGAAATAAAAACTAGATCCACGAACAATGGCACGACACAACACATCGGCCCAAGGAGGAAACAATACAAAAACCCAAGTGATCTACCGATCAGTAAAGTCTAGATAACTTTACAATACAACGATCTCACAAGAATAGAAAAGTACGATATATAATTCAACGATGCTGAAAGAGATAGAATTCCACAAGCTACTACTCGGGGAAGTCGACTGCTACAATCATGAACACACGATCTAATCTCGATCTATCGATCAGCTGTGATCTGCTACAGTCATGATCTACTCAGTGTAAGACCCCGAACCTTCGTGTATTTGACTTTCTCGTGTTGCATGCTTTGTTGTTAATGCGTAGAGTGTTTATCTTAACATGATAGCACCTAAATAAGTCTCATTGGAGTCTTAGTACCTTGCATATAAGATTTACAATGTTCATCTTAGTTGTTGTATGCTTGGTTGAGAGTTTAGAAGCATTGTTGCTTCGTTTGAGCCTTAGAGGTTTCTGATTGCCTTAGTTGCTTGTATTGTTTGTGCTTTAACTTGCGAAGTTCATTTAAGTTCTAAACCAAGTGTACTAGTATTTCCCATGCTTGCACAATCAATGTTCATAGATTTGTTGCATTTGGAAATAAGATGACCAACATATCACTTCACAGATTCAGACCTGTTTTTGGGCGAACTTCGGGAAAATTCTGGTACCAATCTACTAAAGAGAATTTTCTAAAAATTTATTATGTTTTACCTACATATGTTAGGATACTCCCTGTAAAATATGGTATTTTTTAAAGGTGTATAAGTACCTCATTTAGGTTTTGACTTACGGCTGTGCCAGAATTCTATTTTCAGGAAATCAGCTTCTGTACTTGAACTTGTAGTAGCCATATTTTGATGAATATAAGTCCAAATTGAGTAATTTAAAAGGCTAAACTATAGTTTAAAGAGTCTAGTTTCATAATAATCAATAATCATCTCATTTGGAGGTGTGAGCTATTTATGGTCGATTTTACAAGATCGACTGTACAGTAACAACAATCTGGAAATTGGTCTGTTTTATGCATTTGTGAGTTTTGAGTGGGTTTTGGCTATTGAATCTTGCACCCTTGCCCTTGGACGTCCATTGTGACTCAAAGCCTCCTTTGTTGACTCTTCAACAACCCTTGTGAACCCTTTGATCATTCCTTATCAATGGTCACCCTTCCTTGGCCAATTAGAAGCTAGATAATCACCATCACTTGGATAGGGGGTTTGAGGGCAAGTATATAAGCCTTATGTTCAGCCTTTCAGCCATTTTTGATCAAGAACAAACCAGAGATTCAGAGACTTAACTCCATTTTCGTCCATGTAGGTCACTCCACTTGACTTGAGACCATTTCCCGGAGATCCGGTGGTCGATCGGCGAACCGAGACCGCCAAATCGAAGCCCTCGATCTTCTCTACAACAATCCTTGCTCTAATCAACCTTTCCTCCATTAATCTTAGGACTAAGATGCGTTGAGAAATCCTGAAATTTTCATGTTCAATAAAATGACATGACCCCTTCATTATAGTTGCTCTATTGATGATTATGAACATCTTTTGTGAAGACAAATCCTCAATTCAACCTTTGAAACATGTGTAGGATTTTATGAATTATCTATGAAGTTGTGATTTTGACATTTTATAAAGCATGAATGTTGTTTATAATGAGCTTAGGAATAACTCTTGTGAAGGAATATGTTTCAATTCAAGGTTTAACAAAATCACCGAAACTAGGGTTTGAAACTTCGGGATTGTGTTTAAGGCTAGTTTAAGATCATGAGCGGCCTAGTTATGAAAGGAGAACTTAGGAAAGGGCAATGTAATGCATATTATCAATGCTCTATTTGGTTGAATTTTAGTAAAACTCACGGAGTTGAGATTAGGGAGTTATTGAACAATCTGACTCACATTCAATCCTACGATTTGTAGTGCGTTAGACTAATATATTAGCCTACGTGACTTTGGGATGGATTGAAGGGCATGTTTGATATGAGTGATTATAAGACTCAATCGAGTTCTTATGTGATTTATGTGATTGTGTGAAGCAAATGCACAATTGAGAGCATGTTGTAGAATGATGTATCTACTTGACAGTTTGAATTCGCTCTTGTCGAATTCCTACTTGATTCTTTAATGAGTAAAAACACCTACTTGTTGAATAATGAATTTGAGGACTATTCTGAGAGATTTGGATTGGGGCTTTCTTAGTACTCTATACATGGAGTCTACTTGTATAAGTCGCTAGGATGACCATGTTGTTATCTAAGACTCAGGTATGGTTTGACCTTACGGATATTACCGCTCTAGTGTTGCTTAAGTCTTTGACTACCATCGACTTTTGTGTTATTGAATGAGTTACTACTCTAGGAAGAGTTTAGTAAATGGCTTCATGATCAGAGACTAACGAGGTAGTCTTGGATAGTATAATAATGATGGTTAAGTTGTGACTCTGTTGAATTTCATAGGTGAATATGGAATACTGTGTATATGTTATATTATGACTAAATGCATGATTTCCTACCTTGTCAAAATTGATTCTTCTATGTGTTTCTATGATATGACTTATGAGCATATTGAATGTATTTGCCTTCGTGCGATACGTTCTCAGTTAATGAATTGTGGTGAACTTGGATTCTACTATTAAGTGGAATTATGAATCAAAATTGAACTAGCTTGATTTCACAATAATCAACTTGGGCTTCCCTTATATATTGACTTGGGACTTGAACTAAGATTTCTAAATGGAATGAGAACTTGCTATGCCTCAGAAAGGAATATAGAAAGAGTCTTGGGACATATAGTGTTCAAACTCTATTTGGTTGGAATTGTAGTAAAGACTCACGAGGTCGAGTTAAGGGAGCAATTGAACCTTACGAGGATCGTGGTGAGATCCTATGACAATTATATTCAGTTGACTAGATTACTAGCTTTTGGACTTGAATTGAATAAGTGAACAAACTTGGCACTTATGATTTAGAGACTCAAATGAGTTCCTATTGTGGTTTGTGATTTATGTAACAATGTGCATAATGTATGAGTTTAGTAGTCATTATATCTACTTGAGAATTAGCAAGTAAACATCTACTTGTGCATTGCATATAAGTCAGTGG
>CM028381.1:81339840-81413491 GCA_013146195.2 Codonopsis lanceolata
TTAGTTTTTATTTAAACTAGAATTTTTAAATGAATGTCTTTGCTTAACAAGCAAAGCTGTTTTAGTTAAGATATTCTCTAAGGCGGTGATCGCACACGGAGAAATTAAGGCGGTTAGCGGTTTGAGGTATAAGTCGGTTGTCTATGTGATTAGTGCGCACGTATGTGGTGAGCATCGGCGAGACTACTTTGTTATGCCATGCTATTATAACTTGAGGTTGAATCCAAAAGATTTTTGTTTTATTGTTTCTAGTTTAGTTTTTATCTACTTTAGTTTTTGTATTTATTTGCATAGTCGAGTCACTCGTAAGAGTCTCCTTAAGTTTGTGGGTTTCTAGAGGAGTGTAAATAGTGTCACCCTCCAAAAAGATTTTCGTTATTTTTGTATTTATAAGTATTATTTACTCGTGAACGAATAAAGTTTAAGTTTAGGGGTATTTGATCGATGTATTCTATACATCGATATCGAATACATGACTTAAATTGGCGATTCCACGAGGCTTTTACTTGATATGTGTTTTTCATTTGTTTTATGAGTTTCAGGGTTTTAGGTGAAATTATATGAATTATGAGGCTTTTAGTGAAGATTTCGAGGAAGGGGCCAAAGTGTAAATTGAAGAAAAACGGCAGAAAGTCAAACTGGCCACCTTGCGGCCGCAAGGTGTTTAGACCTTGCCTTCGCAAGGTAGGCAGAGAAGCAGCCCCGGAAATCAAGACCATTGCGGACACAAGGGGTAATGACCATGCGGCCGCAAGGTACGCAGATCCGGCCGTTTGAGGTGTTCGAGTTGGATTGAACCTCCCATCCCTATACAACTCCATGGTATAAATAAAGGACGGTAGCCAAAGCCAAAGGACGTCCAAGAAGTAGTTCTAAACATTTCTAGCATAGGATTTAGCTTGTATAACATAGTCTAGTTGTTGTAATTATAGTTTTGAAGATCGATACATGTATTCGTTCGTCTCCATGTGCAGTTCATCTTCAAGGATGAGCTAAACATCCATTAATCTAGGAGTTGGGAGGTAACTTGTATCGAATCTATGCTTTAATCTATTTTTATTCATTCAATTTTTGTTGATCGTGGTGTTTATCAACCCCTTCATTATCTCGCTTTGAACAAATGAATGTAATCGTGAGTAATAAAGGCCTAGAGGTGTGGATAACTGCATGACCAATATGCATATGTCGTACACTGGCTCACCATCATGATAAATTGAACATATCGAGGCACGAGAGTGATAAGTTAGGGTCAAGTTCCATATATGACCTAAGTGACAGTTAGGATCCATATGTTCTTGTGCCTAGGATATAGAATGGACGAATTATTTGGAGATGGAGACTGAACGGTAATTCGACAGGCTATATCTATCTTTTGTGAACGAACGCAAGAAATTGAATGATACTTTAATTAAATAAGCTATAGAGGAGATACAAGTGAAACCCTAATCCTAGATTTCCCCCCACCATAAGATCTGCATAACCTGTAATTGCTGCTAATTTAGTTAATTTTAGTATAATAATTAGTTTAGATAAAATCAATATAAAAGCCCCCCTTAGTTTAATAATTGCTATCATTAATCTTGTTATTTGTGATCTTCTTGGCTCTGTGGTTCGACCCTTGCTTCCCAAGCTATTCTACAATAGTCTTGTCCACTTGCAAGGAATAATTAAAATAAGACACGATCAACGATGCATCGTCCCACCCTGACGTATAAATCAAAGCAAATAATTCCAGTTGGACTCAATGTGATGCACAAGTAGATATTTACTCGTCATAAACAAATAAGGATCGAATTCGACAAGAGTGAACTCATCCGATCAAGTAGGCTATTAATTTCTACCATAAATCATGTCAAGGCAATTAATTGCTCATAACCAAATAATCACAATGAACTCAATTGCACATAATTAGGCCCAACTTATAATTGAGTAAACTCGACCAAACGATGTCCAAACTTCGTAGGGATTAAATTTAGTGTTCAACATATTCCAATCCTCCCTAGAGTCGACTCCGTTGAGTCTTTACTACACATTCCCAATTTTAGAGATTAGAAGCTATGTGCTTCATAAATCATCTTAAGTCCATTACTAGTCCAATTAGGTTTTAAGCTAACCAAAACACTACAATGTGATTCATCTTCATCATAGAGTTTAATTAAAGGTTAGAACACATATCAACATACCAACATACCAAGTAAGCCATAATTATGATGCTTTCACATAGCACCATTTCAAGTAAACATAGAAATATTGCTTCTAACATGCTCACAATCCTAAATACACAAGATGAAAGGTAATAATATGCTTCCATAGTCATAAAGTCATCCTACATATACTTCGAACAAGTTCATAGGTTCAAAACACAAGTTGAAAGCATATAAGGCAAGTATGTGTACTCATTGACCTCAAATAGCACATGTTTTGTTTTCCTTAGGGTCAATGAGTACCAAAAACAAGGAGAAGAAGAGTAACTTAGTTGTAAACCACACACAAGAAATCAAATGGAAAAACTATTCGGTTGGAAGTGTTATACTCTTCAAGCTCTTCAATCCTATGGCTTGGCTTCAACAATGGACGAAGGAAGCTATGGAATCCAAGGGGAAACCTTCAAGAACCCTAGCAAGCCGTCAAGAACTCCCTCTCTCACGTTTTGAGAAGAGAATGCAGCAAATGGGAAGCCTAAGGACTGATTTTGTGGCTTAAAAGGGCCACAAAGTGAGTGAGATATGTGTCACTACTATGTAGAGGGATTATTAAGTGAGCTAATGAGTTGATTACCCCCAACTAAACCACAATAAAAATAATTAGACATGTTAGGATATGATTAAGAATGTTTAGGGGTGTTTAGGAGGCGTTTAGAGTGGGTAAAATGGGGTTGGATTGGTCACTTTCGTAAAAAAAAACGAAACAGGGCAATGTTGTCAAAGCAGCTGAGTGCTCGCTCGGCCTTCCCCACTGAGTGACCGCTTGGTCCTCTTCTAAGCCAATTGTGTTTCTAAATTTTGTGCGCTTGCCCAGCCTAAATGTTGAGCGACCGCTCAGCCCCCTAAACCAAAATGCTTCCAAATTCATCCTAAATGAGTCCTAATCCAAACCCAAGCATCAATGGATGATTGAAAACTCAAAAATGGGTCTGAAACTCACCCGAAACACATTAGGAAAGTCTCAAAACTAAACACAAAACATGCAATATGAAAGTAACAATTGAATCTATGGTTAAACACATAAACATACATGATTATGAACATGTTAAATACTCCATGAATGATCTACAATGCAAGAACATGATATATTAAAGATTTAAATGAAATCAAAACAAATAGCAACGTAATAGAATCAAAGTATGTATTAAGTAGTTAAATAAGAACTAATGACTTATAAATGATTACAATACACACATGAACTAAGTAAGCATACTCATGAAGGTTATGAATGCATGAAGGCAAGCATATGAATGTCTATGGTGCCACATTCTCCCCTCCTTTAAGGAATTTAGTCCCTAAATTCTTACCAAGTCCATCAAACAAATGTGGATGCTTCTCGCGCATCTATGCTTCTGTTTCCCAAGTTGCTTCCTCAATGTTATGATTTCTCCAAATGACTTTAACTAAAGAAATCCGCTTGGTTCGTAACATTTGCTCTTTGGTATCCAAAATCCTTACGGGCTTCTCAACATAGGACAAATCCAACTCAAATGATATCTCCTCATACTCAAGCACGTATGACTCATCCCTCATATACTTTCACAACATAGAAACATGGAAAATGTTATGAGTCTCGAGAGTGAAGGTAGCAATACAACTCGATACGCTAAGGACCCAACTCTCTCAAGAATCTCGAACGGGCCAGTATATCTCGGTGTAAGCTTCCCTTTCTTACCAAATCTCTTTGTACCTTTTCTCGGTGTCACTTTCAATAATACATAGTCTCCCACTTGAAAGTCAAGATCAAGTCTACGATTATCCGTGTAACTCTTTTGTCGACTTTGAGCGGTGCGTAATATGTCTCTAATCAACTTCACACTCTCGACCGACTGTTGTACTAACTCAGAACCCCAAAGTTTTGTTTCTCCAACCTCGTCCCAACAAATAGGTGATCTACATTTACGCCCCTACAAGGCTTCAAATGGTGCCATCATAATGCTCTTCTGGTAGCTATTATTATACGTAAATTCTGCCAAGGGTAAATGAGAATCCCAGCTTCCTTTAAAATCTACGACACAAGCTTGAAGCATATCCTCCAAAATCTGAATCAATCGCTCGGACTAACCATTCGTTTGAGGATAAAAAGCTATACTGAAGTCTAATCTGGTCCCCAAAGTGTGAGAACCCAAACCCATTACTTGTATAGTATCGTTATATCATGCTTATTATGTGCCTTAACATGTTAACTAGTTCATATTGTTGAAGTCATGCTTGCATTAGGTTGACTATGATAATAGTTGCTTGTATGCCTTCCTTACTTTGCATGCCTCGTGTACTTGCCCTAGTACTTAACTAAGTCCTACTAGAGCCTTAGTATCTTTCTTACATGTGTTATAACTTCAATCTTGACCATTGTATGCTTGGTTGAGAGTTCGGAAGCATTGTTGCTTCATTTGACCTTTTGACTCTTAGAGTCTCTCGGTTTGCATTCGTTTTGCCTTGTTTCGTGTCTTGAGACTCGTGAGATGCTAACTTGAATCCTAGACCTTGTTTACTAGTCCTTAACATGATTAAGAATGTCCATGCATGCTTGTAGTATTCTTGTTTAACTCGTTATTGAATCGGTTGATGTTTGTCGTGAGTTTCGCCCTCTATTCCTTCTTGTTTCGGGTGATGTTCGGGCCTATTTTGGACGTGTTTTAAGTGTGTTAAACATCCCTGTTGGTTTGGGGTTATGTTGGACACATTTGGGACTTGCTTTCAAGTCATTTTGGCCTTCCAGACACCTAAGCGCTCGCCCAGCCAAGTGGTTGAGCAAGTGCACAAAATCCAGCAACTCAAGAATTGAAAAGGGCACTGAGCGATCACTCAGCCATTCTTCTGGACGACCGCCCAGCCTATTACCAGCATTACGGATTTTACAATTTGTGATTTTTGGTATGAACCCTTGAACCATAACCGACCCAATTCAAACCCCCACCTTACTTGTGACCTTTTTAGGTTTAATTTCAACCCTTTGATGAGTTTTAATCAATGGCACACATGAATCCTCCAATAGGAAGCTTAATAACCGAAACCATGGATTGAACCTTTTGAGCCTTCTTCTTCCCCAAACACTAACATGACAACCATTTTGTTCATTCCCACCATTGTTGTTGGGTTCTTAGTGAGAGAAAGTGAGCTTGGAGTCCTTCATCTTGCTTGCATGATTGCAGGAGATCCGGCCATCTGATTTTCGATTGGAGACCACCAAAATCGAAGCCCTTGCTCTCTAGTTTCATAATACTTGCTTTGTTTTATCATCCAACCATTTGATTTTGAACCAGGTAAGCTCCCAATCCCCTATTTTTGTATGCTCAATATCAAGCATGCTCCCTTTATGATAGTTTCTAGATACATGCTCACGAAGACATGCACCATGTTAATAACTTGAAATTCCTCAAGATAAATTTCTGTAAATTTTGGGTTAATAACTTGTAATTGGTATTTTGGACTTATGTCAAGTATGAATTGTGTTCTAAAATGGATTTGGAATAACTTTTGTTCTTGGACTTGTTATAAATTGGAACGTCAAAATGATAATCATTCTAAGGTTCACAAATTGGGAACTTTGATCTTGATGGACTAAAGTCATCAATGACTTAGTAGTCTAATTATAAATGAATCGAGAACATAGAAAAGAGCAACGAATTGCATATAGCATTCACCCTCTACTTGGAAATAATTTAGCGATAACTCAACGGAGTTGCACTTAGAGAGTCATTGAACAATACCGACTCTACAATCAATCCCTACGACGTTTAGAGTTTGATTGAATTGTAATATAGATTTCGAGAATTCTTAATGTAATTGATCTCATGCTTGACTTGTATATCGTAGAGTAACATGCCTACTTGATTGGATGAGTCGCTCTTGTCGATCTCGCTCCCCTACTTGATTTATTACGTGAGTAAACATCTACTTGACTCCGACGAGTTCGTTCTTGTCGAACTCGTTGCTTACTTGATTTCGTGTGACAAGTTAATACCTATTTGGCATACCATTAGTCCAGCCGGCATACATGAATTGTCTTGATGGTCAACGGTGCATCACCGTCATGAATTGTGAGATTCATGATAGTGATGGGTCGCTACACCATAATAGTGCACACACCCTTCACTACTGATCACAGTGGAGAAGAGTACCTTGTCTTAACCAAAGGGCACTTGGAACAATACTATCGTGGTCGATGTATCATACACATACATCCGACAAATACAATCGTGATAATCTTGTCTATTTCAGGATCTACGAAGCGGCACCGGTTCCATAACATATCCTTATCCTATGTGATTTACTTTAGCACTTATGTGAAAACAACATGCATCGCGACATGAGAACAACATGCTAGTATGATCTTGCTTGATAATTGATAGACGTATTTTATACATCTTTATTGGGTACTTTTATGACTTAGAAATAGCAATTCTACGAGACTTTTGGCTACTAATATATGTTTTTGAGCTATATTGTGAGTTTCAGGGTTTTAGGTGAACTTATGGAATTTATAGAGCATTTATTGAAGATTTCGAGGATGGGTACAAAGTGCAACATTTGAAAAGATGCAAAAGAAGGCATCTGGACACCTTGCGGCCACAAGCCTCAAAGGCCTTGCCCTCGCAAGGTAGACAGAAAGAAGCTCAGCCCGTCCAAGACCCTTGCGGACGTAAGGTATAAACACCATGCGGCCGCAAGGCCCCCAGAAACCGCCTTTACGGGTCTTTCACTTGGATTGAACCTCCTATTCCCCTAAAACACCCTGGTATATAAAGAAGACGATATCGAAAGCTAAAGGACGATCAGAAATTCTTAGAAAACGGTTCTAACACCGATTTTAGTTTGTATTACATAGTTTAGTAGTTGTAATTATAGTTTTGAAGATCGATTCATGTATTCCTTCATCCCGCTGTTTGGTTCATCGTCAAGGATGAACTAACCGTCCATCAATCTAGGAATTGGGAGGTAACTTGTATCGAATCTATTGCTTAATATATTTTTATTCATTCAATTCTTGTTAATCATGATGTTTATCAACCCCTTTATTGTCTGGATTTGACCAAATTAATGGAATCGCAAGTAATAAAGGCCTAGAGGTGCGGATAGCTGCACAGCCAAATACATATGTCGTACACTGGCTCACCATCATGATAATTTGACCTTATCGATGCACGAGAGTGATAAGTTAGGGTCAGGTTCATATATATGACCTAAGTGACAGATAAGATCCATATGTTCTTGTTCTTAGGATATAGATTGGATGAATTATTTGGGATGGAGACTAAACTATAATTTGACAATCTATATCTATCTTTTGTGAACGAACTCAATGTATTGAATGATACTTTATTTAAATAAGCAATAGAGTAGATGCAAGTGAAACCCCAATCCTAGATTTCCTCCACATACAGATCTTAATAACTATGATTGTTGCTTAGTTAAATAAATTTCCTGTTTTAGTAGAATAAAATTAGATTAAATAAAACAAAATAAAAACCCCCCTTAGTTTAAATTGCTACCGATATTCTTGTCATTAGTATTCTTCTTGTCTCTGTGGTTCGACCCTTGCTTACCAAGCTATTCTACAATAGTCTTGTGCACTTGCAAGGAATTAATTAAAATAAGACACGATCAAGTTTTTGGCACCGTTGCTAGGGACAAGCTAGTTTACTTAGTTAGTTTGTTGGTAGCGTTGTTTTTAAATTCAGTTTTTATAAAAAAAATAAAAATACAAAAAGATTTTTATTTCTAGTTTTAAGTTTTTATTTGTCTTTTATTTGTCTTTGTTATTTTATGCACGGTCGTAGATCTTTAAATCCCAAGTTGGCATAATTAAATCAAAATATAAATAATCTTGGAAAGAATCAGGAAGACCCTGATAATTTGGAAAATCAGCCTGCTAATCAAGAACAGTTGAATCGAGACGATCCTCTGGTTGATCCTCCAATGGATAACATCAATAATCAAAATCTTGAAAATTCGGTTCCTCTGGTAACTTTAAATCAAAGAAGGAAAGAACCTGCTGATAGAAATATGGAAGTACTAATCAATCAAAGAACTATAAATGATTATGGTCGACCCATGCTGAATGCAACACCATCATGTTTAGTTTTACCAGAAGCGGTAAGAAATTTTGAACTTAAAGGTCACTTTTATAACATGTTGCCTTCATTCCATGGATTGCCATCTAAAGATCCAGTAACTTTCGTTAAGGAATATGGTTTTATGACTGATAATTTTCCGTTAAGAGGTTTGACAGAAGATCAGATAAAAATGAGATATTTTCAATGTGCATTAAAAGATGCAGCGAGAAGATGGTTTATGAATCTAGAACCTAGAAGTGTTTATACATGGGCTCAATTATATGATTTGTTTATGGGTAAATTTTATCAACATGCATCCCTTTCAGAATATAGGAAGCAAATTATGTCTTTTCAAACTAAACAGGGAGAGACATTCCATGAAGCATGAGATAGGTTTAAAAATTTACTTATCTTGTGTCCCCATCATAATTTATCTCAAGATGTGTTAGTAACTCAATTTTATCATGCTCTTTCGCCTGCCTTGCAAACTATGGTTGATAGTGCAGCCGGTGGTTCTATTAATAGAATGACACCAACTGAATTAGAAAACTTGCTTGAAATGTTAAGTGCAAACTCCCAACAGAAAAGTACAAGAGGAAAAAGTAGAAGTTTGTTTCAAGTCCAAGAAGATTCAGATACTCAGGCTCAAATAGCTCAAATTGAACTTTTACAAAATAGAACACAAATTCAATAAGCATGTTCTATCTGTGGATTAAATTCTCATGCTACTAATTTGTGTCCATCTAGTGTTGTGTATCCTAAACAGGTTAGTACGATGAATATGTACCCTCAAAGGCAAAGGAATGATCCCTTTTCCAACACATATAATCCGGGTTGGAGGAATACCCTAACTTTTCATTGGGAGGAAATAAGCCCTTACAGCCTCAACAATTTCCTAAGCAAGGACAGTTACAGATTGAAGAAGCTCCAAAATCGGAAGGATTAAATAGTGGACAAATTGCCCTTAACAAATATTTATTGGAATCTGTAGAAAACTTGCAGAAAGAACTTGCAAAATATCAAGGAAGAGAGAAGGGAAGTTCCCAGTCAGACAGAACAAGCTAAATCTATCGCTACTCTGCGAAGTGGTAGAATCATTGGAGAAGAGGTAAGTAACCCTATTCAATTCTACAGATATTCCTGATAATGTAGAAAAATCTGGTAAAGAAGTTCATGAAAACGAAAAAGATAAAGGTAAAGATTCTCAAGTAAAAGATAATGAAAGTCAAGAAAAAGATAAAGTCACTCAAGAAAAAAAAACAAGAGGCAGAACCTCTTGAGGAACCATATGTTGCACCTCTACCATATGTTCCTCCAATACCATTCCCTGGTAGACTAATGAAAAAAAAGATTGATAAGCAATTTACGGAAATTTATAATATGTTGTCCAAAGTGAACATTAATCTCCCTTTGCTTAATGTCATTAAAAATATTCGGCCTTATGCTAAATTTTTCAAAGATCTCCACTCTAGGAAACACAAATTTGAGAAGAATGAAAAAAATAATTGTTTCGGAAAATGTTAGTGCAGTATTACAACCTGAACTTCCTCCTAAATTAAAAGATCCAGGTAGTTTTAATATCTAAGTCTCCTTGGGTAGTTCTAAAAAGATGAAAGATACGCTAGATTTAGGAGCAAGTATCAATTTAATGTCTTTCCCTGTCTATAAACAATTAGGATTAGGTGAATTAAAACCTACTACTATGTCCTTACAGTTAGCTGACCGTTCGGTCAAACATCCTTTGGGAATAGCAGAGGACATTCTAGTGCAAGTAGATAAGTTGATTATTCCACTTGACTTAGTGGTTCTAGAGATGGAAAGAAAGATATGCACTAATAACGAAGTTCTTATTCTGTTAGGAAGACCTTTTATGGCCATTGCTAACACCATGATTGATGTGAAGAATGGTAAGCTTTCAATGCCAATTATGGGAGAAACTATAGAAATTTCAGTTTTTGATGCGTTAGATAGACCGAGTGACATGAATGCATGTTTCTCAATTGATGAAATTGAAGATCTTACAGCCCAAAGCTTTGAAGCAAATTTAAATGATGATGAGTTAGAGAAAGATATGTATGGAGAAGAAGACGATGATAGAATCTTTTCCGATGTAAGAATCGACATAGAAGAATTAGAAAGAGAACTCCAAGAGACAGATGCTAGGAAAGAGAAGGAGAGATTAGAAGCTCTCAAGAATGATAGCGAGAATAAATAAGGAGTAGAAAGTCCTAAAACAGAAACTAGTTCTGATAAAATAGAAATTGGTGAAGATGAAGAAGAGATTTTTAAGGAGGATGATAAAGAAGAAAAAGTGAAAACGAAAATTCCTAAATTTCTTCCATCTATTAATTCCCCTCCCGAAGTAGAATTAAAGCCATTAACATCCCATTTAAAATATACATTTTTAGGGGAAGGTAAAACTCTACCCGTTATAATTGTTGCGGATTTAACGGAAGAACAAGAATCATGCTTGTTAAAGGTATTATGGACACATAGAGAAGCGATAGGTTGGTCCTTAGTAGATTTGAAAGGTATCAGTCCTTTTATGTGTATGCATAAAATTCACTTGGAAGAAGGTAGCAAACCTTCTAGAGAATGACAAAGAAGACTTAACCCCTATATGGAAGAAGCAGTTAGAAAAGAAGTGCTTAAGCTTCTTGATGCTGGTATAATCTACCCGATATTTGATAGTAAATGGGTTAGTCCAGTACAAGTAGTTCCAAAGAAATCTGGAATTACTGTGGTTAAGAATGAGAAGGATGAGTTAGTTCCCACACGAACTATTACTGGCTATAGAATGTGCATCGATTTGAGGAAACTAAATGCGGCAACAAAGAAAGATCACTTTCATTTGCCCTTCATTGACCAAATCCTTGAAAGATTAGCTGGCCATGATTATTATTGTTTTCTTGATGGTTTCTCTGGTTATAATCAGATTCCACTTGCACCGGAAGATCAAGAGAAAATCACATTTACATGTCCTTTGGTACCTTTGCGTTTAGGAGAATGCCCTTTGGATTATGTAATGCCCCAGCTACTTTTCAAAGATGCATGATTTCTATATTTTCTGATTTAGTTGAAAGAAGTGTGGAAGTATTTATGAATGACTTCTCAGTGTTTGGAAATTCTTTTGATAATTGTCTAGAAAATCTAACATTGGTTCTTAAAAGATGTTGTGAAACAAATTTGACCTTAAGTTGGGAGAAAAGTCATTTCATGGTTAAACATGGGATAGTTTTAAGTCATGTTGTGTCTAACAAATGAATTGAAGTCGATAAAGCTAAAATTGAAGTTATATCACAATTACCCCCCCCCCCAACTACAGTCAAGGGTGTTAGAAGTTTTTTAGGACATGCAGGATTTTATAGAAGATTTATAAAAGACTTTTCCAAAATATGTAAACCTTTGTGTAATCTTTTGGCAAAAGATACCGAATTTATTTTTGACCAAGAATGCTTAAATGCATTCAATTTGTTAAAAGAACAATTAACAACAGCTCCTATTTTAACCAGTCCTGATTGGTCTCTCCCTTTCGAGATCATGTGTGATGCTTCAGATTTCGCAATTGGAACTGTGTTAGAACAAAGGATAGACACGAAACCTCATGTGATTCATTATGCGAGTAGGACATTAAATGATGCACAACTTAATTATACAACTACCGAAAAAGAATTTTTAGCAGTTGTGTTTGCATTAGAAAAATTTAGATCTTATTTGTTTATTTAAAAATTATAATATTCTCTGATCATGTAGCCCTAAAATATCTTTTGACTAAGAAGGAGACTAAACCTAGACTCATTAGATGGATGTTATTATTACAAGAATTTGACATTACTATTAAAGATAAAAAGGGAACAAAAAATGTTGTAGCCGACCATTTGTCTAGGTTGGAATTTTTACCTTTGCTTGAACGTTAATTTCTTGATAATAAAATTCCAATTAATGAAGATTTTCATGATGAACAATTGTTAGTAGTTAAAAATTTTGAACCTTGGTATGCTGATTTTGTGAATTACCATGTAGCCGATATTATTAATCCTGACTTTGATTTTTATCAAATAAAGAAAATTTTAACTAATGCAAAAAAATATTTTGGGAAGAACCATATTTATTCAAAATATGTTCTGACTGCATAATTAGAAGATGTATTCCAGAACAAGAACAACAAAGTATTCTAGCATTCTGTCATGAATACTCTTGTGGTGGTCATTTTAGTGGTAGAAAAACTGTTAGGAAAATCATGCAATCTGGTTTATATTAGCCTACTGTTTTTAGAGACTCGAAATATTTTGCAAAACATGTGATAAATGTCAAAGGACTGGCAGAATTAGTAAAAGGAATGAGATGCCCTTGCATAATAATTTAGTTGTTGAAATCTTCGATGTTTGGGGTGTTGACTTTATGGGTCCTTTTCCAGTCTCTAATGGGTGTGAATATATTTTAGTCGCTGTTGATTATGTGTCAAAATGGATAAAAGCCATTGATACTCGAAATAATGATGGCCAAACTGTTGTCAAGTTTTTGGATGATTTATTTTCTCGGTATGGAATACCGAGGGCAGTAATTAGTGATCAAGGAACACATTTCACCAATCGGTTGTTGAATGCGAGCCGATATAACTCACAAATTAGCTACACCATATCATCCTCAGACTTCTGGCCAAGTAGAAGTTAGCAACATACAAATAAAAGCAGTCCTTGAAAAGACTGTTAGACCAAATCGTAAGGATTGGGAACCAAAACTTAAAGATGCTCTTTAGGCATATCGAACTGCGTATAAAACCCCAATTGGTATGAGTCCATATCGGATGGTGTACGGCAAAACATGCCATTTACCAGTAGAAATTGAACACAAGGCCTATTGGGCCATTAAAACTCTTAATTTTGACCTAACTTTGGCCGGTGAAGAAAGACTTTTTTAGTTAAATGAGTTAGAAGAGCATTGGTTAAATTCGTATGAGAATGCAAAAATCTATAAAAAGAAGACCAAAAGATATCATAATATGGAAATTACTAAAAAGATGTTACGTCCAAGATTGAAAGTGCTCCTTTTTAATTCTAGACTTAGATTATTTCCAGGTAAATTAAAATCAAAATGGTCTGGTCCTTTCATTATCGTACGAATTTACCCACATGGAGCTGTCGATATCAAAAACCCAAAGACGGATGAAGTATTTGAGGTTAACGGTCACCGACTCAAACCATACTTTGAACATATGTCAGTAGAGAAAACAATTGAACACATTCGTCTCTCTGACACCGAACCCCCAAGAGAATAAGTTTGCAGTTGGGTCGAGCCAAAGACGTTAAACAAGTGCGCTAGGTGGGAGGCAACCCACTTTGATGAAATTTTATTTGCTTTCGTAGTGTAATTTAAATATGTTGTTCTCCGACTTATTTAATTATGGACATTTTAATTAAATGTTTTCCAGTATTGGTATAATTTAAGTTTGGGGGAGAAAAGCATCTTAGTGTTGTATTTTTATGTTTATAATATTTTAGTGTAGAAATTTTGTAGAATTTTCAGAGTGTAGGAAAGAAACGGAATTAACGGAACGTAACGAAAGGACTAAAACGAAAACTGCTCAAAAATCTGTGAAACAGCTCCCAAGGCACAAAATCTGTGAACCTTGCGGATGCAAGGTCTAAAACACCTTGCAGCCGTAAGGCCCTATTAATGGCAATTAACGCGTGAAGCTTGCGGCGACAAGCCCAAAGACACATGCCCCCGCAAGCCCTACATCAGCATCCGTGCCCTTTGACTGGGTACCTTGCAGACGCAAGGTATAAACACCTTGCGGCCGCAAGGCCCTCTTTATAAGCCGAAGCAGAGCAGTCATGAGATTCACAGCTTTTCAAGACTCTCTCTCTTCAAATTTCGGTAATCTCTCTCTCTCTTCCATACTCCAGTGAAGCTCCACCAATTCGGCCAAACTTCAATTCCAAGCTGCCTCTCTTCAAGCTTCCTCATCATTTCCATCTTCCATTCCAACCCATCCAAGCTTTGAAGAAGGAGAAAGCCACCATTGTTGCCGACGTAAAGTTCGGAGCCCGGTCAACCTCCATTGCAGTTAAAGCTTGTAATCCACGTATCTTCTATCCCCTCTCTATTTAAATTTTTGGATTTGTCAATTTTTTGCATGTTAGGGTGTTAGAATTAATTTTTTATTATCTACGTGCATGCTTTATTTGTTTTAGTTAGGTTCGTTAATTCTAATTTTTTAGAGAGTAGATTTAATTATTTTTGTCTTTATAAATGGCCCCCAAGCGTAGAAACACCAGACCATCCTCGTCCCGCTCTGAAGAGGAGGAGCAAATTTATGATCCCTATAGGTTCGTGTCCTTCGAGGCATCGGAGAGCTACACTAGGAAGCTCTCCAAAAGCATAATCCCTGAGAGGGGATTTAAGGCTAAGGACTTTGCTCTCCCTGCCCACTTCGCCCGTCGAAGGTGGGGCAATCTTTGTTCGATTTTCACCCCAAAGCATTAACCATTATTTCGGCACTCCTAATTTTGCGAGTGGTACTGACCAATACAGTATCCACATCGCTAATGTTGTCCCTCTCCCGGTGTTAAATGTGGCTATCGCAACACCTGACGCGGTTTGGACCTTTCCATCAAGGTCCACCATTCGGCCCCCGCACCATGGACGAGACCCATCTCACGAACACGCCCAAGGCCGTGTTCAAATTTATTTGTGCACGTCTTATGCCTTCCAGCCACCAGCACAAGATGTCTTGGCATAAGGCCATTTTGATCTACACCATTCTATCCGGTGGGTCTGTTGATGTTGGGCGTCTGATCAACGCCCAAATTCAGACCCTTATTAGAGGTACGACAAACTCGGGATTCGCGTTCCCGAGTTTGATTACCAGACTGTGTAGTGGGGCTGGAGTCGTTTGGACTCCAGATTCGGAGAGAGTTCAGGCAGTCCCGACATTACCAGGATGCTTCTGTTTGCGCACCCTCGCCAGCCACATGACAGAGGACCACGCAAAGAGCTTTAAGAGGAGGAGGATCCCTTGGAGGCGATCTCCAATAGGTAGGAGGAGATCCTGTTAGAGCATGAGATGATTAGTCAGCAGTTGGCGCAAATGCACGCCGACCAGACTAATTTCTTTGGTTGGGTTAACCAGGTGGGGCAAAATGTCTCAACATATTATGGGATGCCACCTGGCACGATCCCCGAGTTTCATCCTCCTTCGTTATTTCCTCCCGACTCACCATGAGTCGAAGCCCAAGTTTCTTCCTATTTCGTTAGGCGGGCCACCTATTTCCTTTTGATATTTCTCCTCCATCAACCCTCTCATAGGATATTCCTCAATTTTGAGAACAAAATAAAACTTAAGTTTGGGGGGGGGGGGAAATTCTAAGCCTAGGGCCTTTGCAGGTCCCAGTCTAAGGAAGAGTGGAGTTGGACCATGTTTTTTAGAGTGAGGAAAATATTATGTCCCTTCATCGTGTCTTCTCCCCACTCTATTTTCTTGCTTTTTATATTTTCTAATTTTAGGAGATGTTGCCTTGACCATAATACACTAATATTTGGTTCCTTCGGGGACCCATCAAAAGAGTCATCGTCATCGCCCATCTCCATTTTCTTTATATTAAATTTTTTAAAATGAAAAAATAAGTTTATAATTTTTAATTGACTAATTATCAGCCTAATGGATTAAAGCAAATCAAAACATGTATGTTTCAACATACATCTCATTTGCGCCACTTTCCCCCTCGTCTGCGATATCAAAATCTAATTTTGTCTTAACCATCGTCACCGTAGAACGCAGTCGAAGGCTGCGTCGTCTGATATTGATGTCGATGTGATGTGGTGGTGCGAGGAAGGAGACGACGACAATGGAAAATGGTTCTTTGTTAAGAATAGTTTAAATATTATGGAATATGGAAATTGGTTGAAATTTGGATTGTTTATATATACTTTATCTTTGTTTATTCAATGACAAAAATTGAAAATTAGATATAAGACTGTGTGGGCTTTTGGTCTTTTGGCATCTTTTTAGTTAATCAAACATTTATCAAAATTTTCAATGTTATTTTCCTATTTTGCCCATTAATTTAATGGTTGAGTGTTACGTTCGTTAATAAATGGGTTGACTTGCATCATAACTTTCGTACGGTGGCAAGTAAAACAATTTTAAACTTTCGGTGGCCGCATTACAAGTTTTTGAAAAGTTGGGTGACCCAAATATGCGTTTTGCCTTAAAAATACTATTATCATCAATAGAAGAGATGTATCATACATTGGTTAGAAAATGATGTTGTTTTTCAAAGTCTTTATATAGAAAGATGATGTATATCTCACATTGGTTATAAAGTGATGTTGATTTTAATTTTAGATAAAAGATTTTAACTATTATTATCAATAGAAAATATATATGTTAGAAATAGATGTTGATTTTAAAATATTATTATTACTAATAAAAAAGATATATCCTACATTGGTTAGAAAGTGTTGTTGGTTTTAAAAGTCTTTAAATAAAGACTTCTACTTTTATCATTAATAGAAGAGAAGAGATGTATCCCACATTATTTAAAAAGATATATTGGCTTTAAAAAAATTAAGATAAAAGACTTCTACTATTATTACTACATGAGAGATGTATCTCATATTGGTTAGAGAGTGATGTTGGTTTTAAAAGTCTATCATTAATAACAATAGAAGAGAAGTATTTCACATTAGTTAGAAAAATGATATTGGTTTAAAAAGTTTTTAGACGATGTATCTCACATTAGTTACAAAGAGATGTATCTCACATTAGTTACAAAAATATGTACCTCACATTATTTATAAATAAATATTGGTTATAAAAGTTATTAGATAAATTAATTTTTATGTTATTACCAATATAAAATATGTATCTCACATTGTTTAGAAAAGGGATTTTGGTTTAAAAGTCTTTAGATAAAAGACTACTATTATTATTACTAATAGACGAGATGTATCCCACATTTGTTAGAAATTTGTGTTGATTTAAAAAATATCATTATTACCAATAGAAAATATGTGTACCACATAGTTAGAAATTGGTATTGGTTTTAAAAGTCTTTAGATAAAAGACTTTTCATTACCAATAGAAATAGAAAACAAGTATTCCATATTGTTTAAAAATAAATAATGATTTTAAAGGTTTTTAACAAAAAGACTTTTACTATTATTATCAAGTTAGATGTTAGTTTTAAAAGTTTTTAGATAAAATATTTTTTTTATTATTACTAATAGATAATATGTATCTCACATTAGTTAGAAAAATATGTTGATTTTAAAATTATTTAGGTAAAAAACGTTTAATATTATTAACAATAGAAAAAATTAAATTATTTTAACAATTGCAAAGTTTAACAATCCAATTATAATGTCCAAAAGTTATATTATTATTACAAAAAAAAAATGTATCCTACATTGTACCTGTGCGGAGCACACACTAAATAACTAGTTAACCTAAAAATCGAGGGCCCGTTGTGATTCTGCAACTCATTCGACCCATAAATCTGCCTCCACTTCTCAACTTCACCATCAGACAATCTGGTCTCCCGATTCACCTGAAACTTCTCCTCACATCCTCACACATCTTTACCCCACACAGGGTATACATCCCCCCAAATCTCAAATCACTACTCACTTGCTTGTCATAATTTTCCCCTCCTTTACCCATATGAAAGTAGTCAATTACCATATAATACCAAAAAACAACCCAAATCTACAAAAAATCCTCAATAATTTGTTGGTGTTGGACTGAGATGGATTTGGAAGAAAGATGTGGACAACTGCTTTGGCGGTGAATTACCTTGGCTGGAGAAGAGAAAGGGCGAGGAGATGAAGGAGATTACAGATGGTGAAGGCTTTCAGGAGATGAGTAACTCGTCGAAGAAGAGAGACATGGCGATGGAGAAGAGATAGCTCAGAGGCATAGCTGCTGTGTTGGAGACTAAGAGATTTTGGGCATCACAGAGAATGAGAGATCGATGGCAAGACTAATTGGACGATTTTACCCATGACCAAAGTCACGTGACACACACGTGGGAATAGATGTTAATAGGGTCGAGAACCACAGGTCTTACCATGAGAAGGTTGATTGTATTACAAGTAATTTGCAAATGCTTTTCAGTGATTATACAAAATTGTGGGGCTCAACTGAACCAAGACCAAGTACAAGTAATTCAGCCTCACAATCTTTTGCTACACCTACTACAAATGTCAAATCCAGGACGAGATATAAAGTAAGTATTTTTTTTTTTATAGAATTTGTTAATTCTCTATTAGTATTTACCAATTGTAGGATGTTACTACTTACTACTTATTTAAGTTATTTGTTGTTTCTAACTCAATCATTTATTTATTTTATTTTGTTAAAGCTGTAGTACCTTGGCAAACCTCACCGAATCTCCAAAGTGAAAAGTCGGAATTGGAACAATATTTGGATGAGCCTGCATTAGATTTAGACTATTATTCAGATTTGGATGTTCTGGAGTATTGAAAAAATAACAAGAAACGATTTCCAGTAGTAATCTGTAATGGCTTGTGATATACTAAGCATTCCTATCACAACTGTGGCATCCAAGTCTGCTTTTAGCATTGGTGCTAGTGTTCTTAATAAATATAGAAGTCGTCTTGTTGGTGATCATGTGCAAGCCATTATTTATACTCTAGTTGGCTACAAGGTTTTGCTTATGGTAATAGTTTTATATTTTTACATTACTATTTGATTTAAATAGTTGATTGTATTAACTTTTGAGTTGTGATTATCAATTAATTTTTGTTATTCTATTTATTGTAGATGAAGATGATTCGAAAGAAGATACCGATACATTCTCAAATCAAGACTCTGTATCAAATGTGGTTGAAGACTAATTGTGGATGTGGTTGAAGACCGAAGAGTGAAGATGATATTTATGATTCTCGACTTATTTTATCATATCATGCTTGATATTTAGTACTTTTTAGTTTTTAACTTGTAAAACTTAGAGTTTTTGAAGTTTGCTTGTGTTTTGATGTTGTTGTGTTGACTCGTTGTAACTTGTATGACTCATTTGAGAATTTGAGTCATTTTGTTTTGGATTGTGTGCTTGTTGAATGTTGATTGTTGGCTCGTTGCCTGTTAATTACTTGATTTCAAATTTTATATTTGTATATATAAGTTTTTAAATTTTGTTTAGGTGAAACCCGTTAGTAACCTGTTTAAAACCGAAATCGAGAGAGGCAGAGCTAGGTTTATATTTTTAGCGAACCGTTTAAACAACGATCGATTATGGATCGAAACCGACAGGATTAGACCGATTAACGTCTGTACGCGTGGGGAAACTTAACGGATGGAATTGGCGATAGGACTAATTGCGCAAAAAATTCAACTTAAGGACCAATTGCGATAAATCGGGACCAAAACCGAGAAACTCAAATTATACTAGGAACATTTGGGTTGTTTTTCATTCTTTTCTTATGTTAACAACTCTCTTTAATAATATTTAATTAGAAAATAATAAATAAATATATTTTTGACAAAATATGAACGAATGTTTTTTTTAAGTCTGATATTTGGGATAAATTTCTTTTTCTTTTTTTTTTTTTTTTGGCCAAAACAATATTTATTTTGGAAAAGAGTTGCTGTGTAAGAAAAAAATTAAAGGAGTTTTTGAAAAAGGTAAGATGTAGGCCAAAATATGAAAATCACCCCAAACTAACCACCCAATCCCATAATGCCCCCCAATGTAAAAATTTTCCCAAGTTCATACCTGATGTTTTCATTTGTCCCATAATGCCCCCTTCCGTCACTTGCCGTTTACAAAGGTACGTTAAGTTGCACGTGTTCAGACACGTGCTGGATAATATTGTCCCAGTTAAGTAGATTTCTGCGACTTGGGGAATTTCAAAATAGTTGAATGGAAAGGAAGTATAAGCACAAGCCACACATCATCTAATCACAATAACGATTCGTAAATTTCCAACAACAATTTTGATTCCATGAAAAAATTTACGCACCCAGATTTTCAAGTTCTCAAAAATTTCAACAGGAAATCCAAAAATAAAAACATGAAAGATCTTACTTGAGATTGTAGGATGTTTGCGAGGGAGAGGCAAACACACTGACAAGCTCGGGAATAACGCAAATTTGGTGTCTTTGGACGGAATATCTCGAGCTTTTGAGATTTTGTCTTTGCCGGAATTGATGAAGATGGAGATGAGGCTGGTACTTGGTGAAGAGGGATGGAGGCTGGATGAGGTGGAGAGAGAAGAGGTGCGTGCTGAAGCCCAGCGATAGAAATGAAAGAGGCTCGGCCGGATCTGCCATTATGAATTGGGGGAGCGGGTAGAGAGAGAGAAACGGATGTGGGGCGACTTAAGAGAAGAGTGCGCTTGCTTCGCGGCGATGGAAGGAGGAGCTGACGGCCGGTGTCGAGGCAGAGAAGGGGGGGCTTTCGCGGTGGGGGTTAGACCTCTGCATCTTGGAAATGCCGCCTTTGGGCGTGAATTCAAAATCAATTCATGAATTTCCTACATTAAATCGGTGGGTGCATCAAAATTTGGGGCGAAGGCTTTAGGGTCATTTTTCAAACTTTAGGCATTCAATTGTAAATTTTGATATAACTTAGGTTTGAAAAAAATTCATTTTAGTCCTTACAAAATGCAACTTAACGTACCTTTGTAAACGGCAAGTGACGGAAGGGGGCATTATGGGACAAATGAAAACATCAGGTATGAACTAGGGAAAATTTTTACATTGGGGGACATTATGAGATTGGGTGGTTAGTTTGGGGTGATTTTCATATTTTGGCCTAAGATGTACGACAAGGTACAAGTTGGATAAAAATTAGATAAAGACAAGTGAACTTGCCCTTTGGACAGAGAGGAAAAAAAGAACCAATAGGAGAGAGAGAGAAATGGATAGGGTGTTCTCAGTGGACGACATTGCGGACCAATTTTGGTCACCGCCGCCGATACGGCTGTCGCAGCCGGATGCGGAGCAAGAAGAATCTTCATCGTCTGCTTCTGCATCTGCATCTACTAAGATGAATCGGAGTATGTCTGAGTGGGCGTTCCAGCGTTTCCTCCAGGAAGCAGCTGCCTCCGCATCGGAATCATCACCTCCTTCATCCTCCTCCTCCAGACCACCACCCCACAACGTTGTCGAGATCAAGGATCACGATCAACCACCCTCCACCGCCGCCACAGCCGCCAATAACAAACCCGCCGCCTCAACATCTCCTTTACCTACCGGTGGCGGCGCCGGCGGACCTCCCAACGTTCCTATTGATTCCGAGGAATACCAGGCCTACCTCAAGAGTCGTCTCAATTTGGCTTGTGCTGCTGTTGCTTTGACTCGGGTAAAAAATGGCTGCTTTTTCCTGATTTTCCTCAAATTTTTTTTAAAGAAAAGCGTATATGCTTTTGATTTGAAGTTTTGATTGCTGAGCTTGCCAATCGTCTTGTGCTATTTTCTTAGATTGATTGATTTTACTCAATGGTATAGGAAATCCTTTGCTAATAATATTCCGAATTGTGCAAAACATTGTTATGATCGTCTTACGGTTACGAATAACCTCCTAGTTTGAATCCCCAAAATTATTAACTGTATGATTATATAATTTTCAAGTAATTCGTCGAAGAAGATAAACCCAAATTATGAATCAGTTAAGCTAACCATTCTTCTCTTCTGTCCTATCGTTTAATTTGCATTGTTTGCTAAACACCCTCTTCCTTATCTTCTCTCTGTTTTCTTCTGATTAAGATTTCTCAAGCGAAGACAATCCCTTGCTGTCCTTATTAATGTTTTTCTCTCAGGCATGATGAATCGGATGTCCGGTATCTCGATGAACCAGAAGCTCGTCCTCATTTATATCTAAGCAAATGTTACCTCTCTTACTTGGTTCTACCTTCATATCTTGTTACAGAACTACTCCATTCGCTAGATAAAACTCTTTGAAATTCCATCTCGGATTTATAAATATTGGATTGTATTTCCGATTTCCTTGCTGAGTATGGTAATTATATTGATGAAACCGATCTTATCCATCATTATCCTTGAATTTACTTGGGCCCGTGCCCTAAAGACAAGGAATTCATCGCGTCTTACCATCTCCAACAATCAAGCATTTTTTGTTACCCTCTTCCGCATCTGGAGCTGCTCATACCATGGAAAAGTCAGTTTTACAAGTCAGAATACTCTCTGTTATCCGTGACCGCTACATTCTTTAATTGGCTTGTTCATTGCTTAGATTTGTTTGACATCCTGGTTTCATGCTTTCAGTTCTTGGGATCTTTGTTTTTCACATTGGTAATATTGGTTTCAAATATACACACACACACACACACACACACACACATATATATATATATTGTTTGACTTGTATTTCTGCATGCTTAGATGATTTAGATCAAATCTTATGCTTGGTTTAGATGTATTTAGGTGATTATATAATGTGCTTCACTTGTGTTAGCATTGTTAATTGATTACGTAGACTTCAGATATATAGCTGCAAGCAAGGGACATTTTCTAGAACACTTAAGCACAAAAATTAGAATTCATGCGTTCATAAAATTGAATGCAGTGTGACAAGTGGTGTAAGAAGAAGATAGAAAGGCTTGTTATTCCTGATCACTGTTTAAGGAAATATTGGCCTAACCGTATCAAATATGATGTTTTTCATCGTTTCTTAATTGCTTGTGCATGTGTGTTTTTACCAGCTTGTCAAGAAGAGACAATATCCTTTATGATGTTTTCTGTGGTTTCTTAATTGTTTGCGCATGTGTATTTTTACCAACTTGTCAGGCAAGGATGATACCCGTTTTATTTGTGAACGGTGATCATAAGACAATTTATCTAACCCCCTCCTGACGACTCCTTGCCAGAAGATATAGAGCAGGATATAGGCAGGGGCTGAACTGATGTATACTAAGGGGGGCCCAGGCCGACACTTAAAAAAGGAAAATAAATACTTGGCTTAGAAAAATTGAGAAATTTTGGGGGCTTAGTGTCTAAGACCCACAATGAAAGGGTCAAAGTGTAAGATGTGCGCATAGTTGATGCTGATTTTCGGCTGGATTCCCGTGGGTGTTGTGGCATCAAGCACCCTATACTTTGAAACCTATCATGCTTAGTTCTTATATTTTCATAGTATAAACAAGTTATTGTATGTATTTGTCGACTTATATGTTACTAAAGTTAACTAAACGTGTCATACTTACGAGATTCATAGTGATTGTTACTGAATTTTGTAAGGGTAATTTGTAGTGATATTTGTTTGAAATCAACACTAATAATTACTCCCTCCATTCCGGGCAAACACTAATAATATTTGTTTGAAATCAACACTATTCTATTTTGGGATCTTTTACTTAAAGAGTCCACTTAAAAAAATTAAGCCATAGAAATGTCATTTAATTACTAATAAGCAACTAAAAAAGTCATTTTCTTAAAAAGTTTGACTTTTAAATGGGGACTCTTTACCCGGAACGGAGGGAGTATATTTTAATGATTTTTTAAAATTTTCTTATTTTTGAAACCTTAATTTGTTTCATACTTAGTTATAGTATTATATTTTGTACTTCGATTTTATATGAGGTTTTATTTGTATTTATTGTATTTATTCTTATACACACATTTATATAGATATTTACATATAATTATAGTATTATGCATATATATCCATATATATTGTACTTTCTGTTATCAATATGTTTAGTAGGCCTATCCTTTCGAAAAATCCTGGTTCCGCAATGGATATAGACATGTCAATTGTCTCTCTCACCATGTTGATCTTTCTGATTTTTGTTAAAGCAGGAGGCATATTGCTGTGTTTTACTATTGATTAGTGCAAGTATTTCAAAGTCTACTCTGATCTTCTCAACCTTTTTCCCCTAAACCATATCAAATTTAGCTTCAAGCTTTGCAGGCAAATAAAATCGTGCATCCGTAATAAATTCGAGGAGCAAGTCTCTAACCTCTGTCCCATTCGAGGAGTTTTTTTCTTTTTTCCTCTATAAGTCAACCTCTTTCTTTTTTTGGATAAAGGAAGATATTGTATTGGGAAGGGAGAGAATGTACAATTAGGAGTAGAAGATGTCCGGTTAAAAAGAAAGAAACAAAGCAAAAAGAAAAAAACTGAAAACTGAAAACTGAAAACAGAAGTGGAGAAATGAAAAAAACAAAAATTCATTGTTCACTGCTCCCAACCCAACTAAAGTCAGTGATCGACAATCCCCCGAAAGCACCAAAAGCTCAAGTCCAAAGAGAAGCAAGGTAAGACTCTACCCCTCTTGAGATTGAAAGGAAGAACCTTATTCACGGCAAACCTAGAGTTCCTCACTGTCCTTGAGCACTAATGGATCCCAAGAACACCACTCTGTCACAAACAGTTTTAGAGATACATTACCACCCTTGATAATGATTATTGTAACATAGCCTCTCATTAGTTTCTAACTGCTCCTTTGATAAATGAGGGTTAAAGTTTAAATGGCATGATAGTTTGTAAGCTTCATTTTAGAAAGAGAACTCTGTATATGGGATGTTCAAAAGAGAGAAAAGAGACTTCTAATGAGACAAACGGTGTATTTACTGTTTAGTATCTGAATCACTTTGGCTTAAGATTTCATTGGTTTTTGTGTGGCTAATGGCTATATAACTGGATGTTGTGGAGGGAAGTTACTGTGTCGGTTAGAATTATTACCTTCTTACTTTAAACGATACAGCTTTTCTGGGACCATTATGGTGTTCTGGATTTTGGAGATTTCTTTGTGGTTGAATATGGAAGTTAATCTTTTGTATTCTCTGGTAGATGCTTTTTGGAAAATGCAGTTTGGCTTAGTTGCTTACTGAAACTTTGGAGATTTAGTAAGAAACTTAAGCACATGCTTCATCACTTTCTTTATTTGATCAAATTTGAAGTACTAGACTACAAGGTGATCGGTTGCATGCGTCTCATTTCACAGGCCACGAGGGTAATAACAAAATATTATGATGCTTGTTAATAAAGAGTCATGTAAAATAATCGACAATTTAAGCCATATGTAAGTCGTACATATGTAGGCATTGTTATTTTAGATCCATATGCAACACATTTATGTTGGTCAGTTTTTACCGGGGACGTGGTGATGAAGGACGAGCATGCGTAGATTCACCTACAAGGTTTGAGGCCGAATTCTGAAATTGGCGCAGAATAGCAGTGGGAACACTTTGAGAAGGCAGCTCATGAAGTTGTGGCTGAAGTTTAAGGGATGGTTGGGGATTCAGGTAATGAATAAGAGGGAAGGGGGTTGGGGTTTTATGCTCGGGTGATGGAAATGAATCTAATAACAAAATATTATGATGCTTCTTAATAAAGAGTCATGTAAAATAATCGACAATTTAAGCCATATGCAAGTCGTACATATGTAGACATTGTTATTTTAGATCCATATGCAACACATTTATGTTGGTCAGTTTTTACCGGGGACGTGGTGATGAAGGACGAGCATGCATAGATTCACCTACAAGGTTTGAGGCCGAATTCCGAAATTGGCGCAGAATAGCAGTGGGAACACTTTGAGAAGGCAGCTTATGAAGTTGTGGCTGAAGTGTAAGGGATGGTTGGGGATTCAGGTAATGAATAAGAGGGAAGGGGGCAGGGGTTTGATGCTCGGGTGATGGAAATGAATCTAAGATTTGGGGCCTGTTCAGGGATGTGAACACTAGCCGAGATCAGTGATTTATCGAAAAGGTTACTTGTTTTTCTGACTAAGGTTTAGGATTCTTTCAGGGTTTTCTAATCATACATTCTTAGGTTATTTACATGTAATGAGGTTTACAAGTTGTGGTTGCTGTTGGAATTGCAGAAAGTTGAGAAAGAAAGAAAGAAAGATGATAAAACCTATCATCATATTGCAGCTTTCTTAGACATCACCCCTATCGTTCTGGAGCAGCACACTCAAGGGAACTATTGCATCACACAATTCAAAGATAACATACATAATTGCCTGAAAGTTCCTTATTCAGTAATGTCTATCTTGAAATTGAAATCACTGCATGGACTTCTATACTACTAAAACAGGATTTTGATTTCTGATTTGACACCAAGTGAAACACCTGAGAAACCTACTAAAGCCATTGAAAGACATAATAACCTATCTACCGAGGAACAAAGACCCATGGATCATAGAACGACCCATCTCTAGCAAAAGCTGAAACTGCTGAAATAGCTACCTTGGCTTCAAATTTTTTTTTTGATTAGTAAGAGATTGTACTAATATGCGTCAAAAAGGAGACGCTACCTAAGTACACAGGAAGTATACAAATCAATCACTTTACATTAGCTATATTATCCACAAAGTCTACAAAAGGATTACCCCCTTGTCAATCAACATGTGGCATCAAAAGAATATAGTCTGCAAAATCAGCTTCTTTATTTCATCCAACGTCCTCTCTTCATTCTCGAAACATCTTCCATTTCTTTCCCTTGATAAGGACCTGCCAATGGAACCACACTCCAAAAAGAATTTTTCTTTTTCCTCTTATACAAAGACCAGCTTTCAATTGCTGCACTTATCTAGGCATAACCCAAAGGACCTTGAAAAGATTGAAAACATAATCCCAAAGCTTCCTAGCAATTGGACAGGAGATGGTTAACACTCTCCTCATCCTCCTTACACAGAAAACACCGATTCACATAAATTTTATTCTCTTTCGCAGACTGTCGCTAGTTAGGAGGGCTTCATTAGCAGCTTCCCACATTAAAAAACTTTTGGTTGGAGCCTTGGTTTTCCATACATTCCTCCACGGGAAAGAGCCATCTTTATTCATCATCTCTGATAAAAAGATTGGACCGAAAAGTCTTGTGCCCCCTCCCACACTACTTTATCCTCCCCTCTACCACTGATCTTCTGCCATGCAGGAACTCAAAGAACTGCACCAAAGAGTCCATCTCCCAGTCTTGAGGGTTTCTTCTAAAAGATGGGTTCCAGGTAATACCTTCACCTTCAACCTGCACAACCTCTTTAACAGACTCATCTTCGTTCCCTGCTATGTTAAATAGCAATGGAAAAACTCTACACAATTCCATATCACCGCACCACCTGTCCTTCCAAAAACGAATCGACTCCCCATCATCGATTTCAAAAGAGATCCACCACTTCAGCATTTCCCATTTTTTCCTAATTCCCTTCCACACATTCACCCCGTAAGTCATTTGAATCACATTGGGGGTCCATTTGTTAACTCCCTACCCATATTTACCCACTATCACCTTCTTCCATAAAGTGTTATCCTCGCTTACATATTTCCACAACCATTTCCCCATAAGAGCAGTATTAAAATTCTTAAGATTTTTGATTCCTAAACCGCCCATTTTCATGTTGGAGCACACCGACTCCCACTTAACCATGATATTTTCTTTCCACCACATTTCCCTCCCATAGAAAATCTCTCCCCAATTTCTCCAATTTCTCCAATCTTTTAGCTACAGATGTAAGCATTCCAAACACTGTCATATAGTACATGGGCATGTTAGATAGAGTACTCTCGATGAGAGTGAATCTTCCACCTTTCACCTTTTGACAGGTATTGCTTTTTCCACCCAGCCAGTCTATGCTCAAATCTTTCTATAATCGGATTCCAGATATTCTTGCTTCTTGAACTAGCCCCAAGAGGAAGACCTAAATAAAAGGTCGGTAGCTTTCCCACTTTGCACCCGAAGAAACCTGCCAAATAATCAAGATTATTCACTTCCCCCACCTGATACACCTCACTCTTGTGGATATTTATCTTTAAACCTGATGTCACCTAGAAAACGAGTAATATTAGGCGAAGGTAGCCCAACTGAGAGTGATCGCCTCACAGAACACAAGCAAATAGCAAGTGAGAGTTCTGCATCTGCTCCTGATCTCTGTCTCTGCCCACATCAAACCCACGAATCAGATTCTTGGCTACCGAAATATCCATCATTCTACTCAAGGCCTCCATGACTATGATGAAGAGGAAGGGAGATAAGGGATCTCCTTGTCGTAACTCTCTCGAGCTAGAGAAAAATCCTGCAGGTTCACCATTAACCAGCACCGAGAATTTTACCGATGAAATGCAGAAAAAAATCCACTCTCTCTATCGACTTCCGAAACCCATCCTGGTCAGCACATAATCCAGAAATGCCCAATTTACGTGGTCATAGGCCTTCACAATATCCAATTAACAAAGTAGACCTGGTTTCCCACTCCTTAATCTCGAATCTAAAACCTTATTAGCAATCAACACAGCCTCTGTGATTTGACGCCCACCCACGAACGCATACTGGTTCTCGGAAATAATCTTCCTCAGAACTGAATTCAACCGTACTGATAATACCTTTGCGATAATTTTGTACACTCCTCCTACCATGCTAATTGGCCTAAATTCTTTGATATCTTCTGCCCCGCTTCGTTTTGGAATCAGCGCTATAAATGTGGCGTTCAGACTTTTCTCAAATCTCCTTTAGGCATGAAAAAAATAGAATACAGCCATAACATCATTTTTAATAACCTCCCAGCAGCGCTAGAAAAATATACTTGGAAATCCATCCGGACCCGGAGCTTTATCCCCTTTCAAGCCTTGGACTGCTGCACTAACCTCTTCTGAAAATTGAGCTTCCATGATATCCTTATCCTCTGCATTGATCGACTTGAAAGGGATCCCTTCCAGCTTTATACCAGTCACTGTTATCTGTGTATAAATCTCGGTAAAAACCTGCTATGTCATTTCTAATTGTTGACTCCAAAAAAATATAAGAAAAGTAGTAGAATTATCGATAAAATGGTGCCCTACTAAATCCATTGAAAGACGTAATAACCTATCTACCGAGGAAGTAAGACCCATGGATCATAGAACGACCCATCTCTAGCAAAAGCCGAAACTGCTGAAATAACTACCTTGACTCCAAAAATATAAGAAAACTAGTAGAATTATCGATAAAATGGTGCCCTATAATAAGACGATACTAAATAGAGAACCTGACTTATAAGATCTTAAAAAGGCTCAGTCCTGAACTGGCGTAAATGATGAGGCTTCTTGTGCACTTGAATTCAGTTGTCCTTGATCATTGTATGGACTGCATCCTTGCTTGATCTTCTATTGGACCGGAAATTAGTTGCTAATCAACTTTTGCATAAGTGTACATTTCTGCGTAGCGAAGCTTAGGCCCTTTGGATATAGTTAAGTGCAGACAGATGATTATTTATCCATTTGCTATGTGTTTATTAGGGCATTTTTTCTTTCAATTTTTATGTTTAGGTGCGGGGGTTGCCAACAATAATCCTGATCGGTGTCCAAAATTTTAACTATTACATAAAAAAATTAGAAATTACAATTGTCATTTACGCGTTTTCATACATTGAAAACACGTAATTACATCATCATCAATAACATTCATTGACAAGTATTTTTTGATATAACATACAAATTCTATTAATTAAACTCATTTTTTTAAAACACAAAACCTTCGATATAAGCTTTAAAAAATTATCAAGAAACCCAATAAAACAACTAGTAATTCTAACAAAGAAATTTTACCTTTAAATTTCTCAAATTCTCCAATCAATATAAGCTCAACCAAAGTTCCAAATGCACCAAAACTTGTTTTCCTATACAAAATTATCAATCTATAATTTTACATTTTAACCCAAAACCCCCAAATTCAAAAACCCTAATTTCGGATAAATAGAGTGTGATTTGTGATTTGTGAATTGACTAATTGAGAAATGTTATAAATATATAATAAAATGAAATGAAACTATGATTAATGATCTATGAAAAATAGAATTTGAACAAATCAAAAAAAAAAAAAACAAAATTTGTACCAAGCAGTGAGGATCGGAGGCGGGCGGGCGGAACTGGCAAGGGAGGAGGCGGCACTGACTTGACTTGGGCTATTGGGCACTTGGATGAGTTGGCTCCGTCTATCTAGTCTCTCCATTCTCTAATCTCTTGCTGGGAAGTGAGAAGGGAACATGATTTGGTGAGAGTTGGTGGGAGAAATGAAGAATTCAAAAATGAAGAACGAGAGGGACTGTGAGTCTTGGTACTCGGTGGGGGACAGGGGAGAGAGAGTGAGTGAGATAGTGACAGATTAGTTGACTTAGGACGTAGGAGGGCTAGAAAGGGTCCAGTGTAAAATTTGGGAGGGGTCCAATCGAAAATTGGGAGGGGTGCAATTGTCAAAAACTATAAACTTACTCACCTTTTTTTTCTTCTAGTGGTGTCCATGTACACCGGTATGGTACATGTGGATCCGCCACTGATTGCCAATAATATAAATATGTAGGCATTGGAGGGCTGTGCTTCATTCGTATCTCGTTGTAGCTCTGTTATCTTCATTTTTTTCCTGCTTTCTTTTCTTATGTTTGGGGTGGGGGGTCGTTTATAATATATATCTTATTGTCTTCTGGAAAGTGTATGAAGAATGCCTACGTATTTTTATGCACATGTGATGATCTCCTAAAACTAAACTTAAAATGTTCCATTCTTGACCTTAGGCATCTTCAATAAGACCTCCAGATTCTGCTGCTCTACCTGACAATGGATTGCAGGCTTCTGGCACTTCACAGTTGGGATGTCCTGCTCCTTCTAAAGGTTAGTACTTCCAAGTATTTGGATCATTCAGTGTTTCCATGCTTTCCCCTCCTCGACGTGTATGTGTTTGCATTTTTATGTTTGATGGGTGGTAAGGTCTAACAAATTATTTGTTAATTATTCTTGTTCTTGTCTAGCTGGACCCAAGTAATTGGGACAATGCCTGTGTTAAGTCGAGTATTCTTGTTATTGTCTCTCCACGTGTTCTATATGGCAGTGTTTCATGACACAAATGAGGAGTTAAATTAACTTAAAAGGGTGATTATGTTGGCAATTTGGCGTGTATAATCTATGAAATTTGTTTCGATTGCCTGCTCAGCATCTGGGCATGATTCATCTAAGGGACAAGAGATGGATGTCAGTGGACTGATTGGAGTTCCTTCCTTGCCCGTCATTCAAAAGAAATCTGCAGTACAGGTGAAATCAACCACAAGCGGTTCATCAAGAGAACAGTCGGATGATGATGATCTCGAAGGAGATACAGAAACAACAGAGAATATGGACCCTGCTGATGCAAAACGCGTTAAGGTAACCATGGTTTCGGCTTTATTTGATCTCTGTGCTTAGGAGGTAATGATCCATGGTACAGTTCAATTCCATATCTTTTGGCTTTTTTATATGCATCAAGTCTGATCAAGTATTGGACTCATGTTTAAACTTCAATTATTGTTTTCTTTTAATGTGCCTAACTGCTGTAATGAAACCAAAATACCCAGATCCCCTAGCACACCATCTTCCTTTCAGAATGTTCCATGAATAAACAGTAGTTCAGTTGTTAGAATGTTTCATTATAGAGGATTATTTATGTATCTTTATTTGCGTTTTGGGCTTTATTATGATTCTCGCTTTGGGTGTGAGAGGTCCCGAGTGCGATTCTCGGAATGCCCCTTATTTAATTTCATATTTACTTATCAAAAAAATAAAATAAATGTGTGGTAGACTGGTTTACTGTTGCTTCAAATGAGAAAAATGATGAGAAATTGATAACTCTTACCTATGGTGGCCTCTCTCTATGAATTTTTGTACTTTAGAGGTGATTATTTTTTTAATTATCTTTTTCATAGGAATGGATTTGACATCTGCAAGGGCCTGTTGTTAGGAGTGCTTCCTGTGTTCGTTCTTAAAATCAAGGGTTGGGAGAGATGGCAAGGGCACTCAAGCAAAGATCTTGAGGTCCTTGGTTCCAATGCTCATACCAACAAGAGATCACACTTACCTATCAAAAATATTTTTTTATTTTTTATTTTTTTTTGAAATTTCTCTGTATTTATCTGTCATTTGATTTTTATCTTTTGATTAATAGAATAATCATAAAACATATCTTTTTATCTTATGTAATAGAATAATCTCATGGAAAACATATCTTTTTATCTTATGGTATGCTCAGAAAGATGGAAAACCAAAACTGTTTTAAAGAAAGTCTGTTAGATAAAACCAAAACTTTGATTTGATTTAGTTTGATTTGATTTAGTCCCAATGGCGACTTTTAAATATAGATTTTGATTTGATTTAGTTTGATTTGATTTAGTCTCTTGGTCTGAACATGGCGACTTTTAAATATAGAATGTGGACTCTTGGTCTGAACATGGGATTAGAAATCTTCATATCTTTTTCTTTTTTGGGATAGATTAGTATGAGTCTAGATCTCTTGTACCCACCCTTTTGTGCCCTGCATGTACGACTAATTAGATTAGTACACGTGGATTACTTTGGCAAGGGATTATAACAACCGTTAGCTAATGGATTGAAGGATAAGAACTTGATTTAGATTTTGATTACAGGAAGATAACTCTTGTTTTTGGATGTAATGAAATATGATTAAATTGATATCTTATACTTTGGTACTTGTGAATCATTGTGTGTTGTATATGAATCATTTGACATATACATCTACTAAATAGCCGTTAAAAGATGTTATTAATTATTACGATGCATGAATATACATCAATGTTTCAACATTTGAAATCATAATAGGATAATTATATCTTATTTCGCATGTTCAATTTATTAATAAACATAATTTTATATTATAGTATTATGTAGCTATTTCAAAAATCATTTGTCATTTATGTGTATTTATACACACGAATATATAACAAGTAGTTTACCAAAAAATATGAACTAAATTTGCACCATTTGTTTTGGATGTACTTGAACAAAAAAAAATGGAAATTTGATAAACAAATATGATTAATTAACCTTACCACTAGAAACTAAACTATTTTTATTTTTACCGAAAACGGTTAAAATTTTTACCGAAAACGTGTTTTACTAGTATTTCAACCAAAAATTTGCAAAATTTGTGTTTTATAGTAATTTCAACCAAAAATGAAAATTGATAAATAAATATGGTGAATTAATTTTACCAATCATAAAATATTTGTAAATTTGTTTTGTGGAAGTTTTTGTCACCATCATTTAAAATATCAATTGTAAATTTGTAGTTGCTTGTGGAAGTTTTGTATCACCAATGTTAGATAAACACATCAATTTGTCTATTTATCATCAATTGTTTGCAATTTGTAGTTGCTTGTTGTGATATATGTATCAATAAAAGTTATATTTTTAGTATTAAATAATTAATAAAAGTAGTATAAACAAATAATTTAGGAGTCTATTTATCGTTTTGCAAATACAACAATAAAAGTTATATTTTTAGATTAAATAATTAATAAAAGAGAAGATCAGAATTTATAGGAGTATAAGTTTTATACTTATCTCGATATTAACAATGATCAACGTCATAGTATTAACAATGATCAATGTCATAGTATTTTAAAAAGTCTATTGTCTTAGTAAAAATATCTAAATGATTAAATTAGATTTATCTTTTAAAATTTTAAAGACTATTTTTGAAGATTTACTAATAAGTAATACGTATATATATAGGGGATGGAAATATAAAGGACGGAATGTAAAAAGTGTTGAGAATCGGACATAATATAAAAAGTTTTAGGAGATGTATTTTTTTATATATAGAACATTAATTATTATTAAATGTTGTTGATTATAATAATTTTATGAAGATCTATTTTTAAAAAGTTGGTTTAGACGAGAAACTGCCATAAATAGGAGGGTTATACGTTTCTGTCATTAAATATATAGATTCCCCTGGAGGGTAAAGGTGTAATAAGAGATACTTTTCCGTCCCAAAAGATGGAAATATAAAGTCATTTTCTTACCAATTGGCATGTAAAAAGTCAAGTTTAATGAGGGTCGTCCTTCAGGGCTATAGGGAAAAGATGTAATTTTTGTGGTTTTAAGAAAATTAAGGATGGTAACGTTTATTAATTATTATTAAATGTTGTTGAATTTTAGTGGCATCAATGTATAATTTACCCTTATTGTGACATTATATATACACCCCAAGGGGTGGGAGATGACAAAACTTAGGCAAAGACCTTGAGGTCCTTGGTTCGAACTCTACACCAATAAGGGGTCACGCTTAAAGGTGTATAAGAGATAAAATAAAATAAAATTGTCGACATTATAGATTTGCAGTGATTTTGGGACATGATTTAATAGCAACTTTATTAAACAGACTCTATTTTGGGATTGTTTTTTCTAAAAATACACTTATTTTTAATTTACCCTTATTGACTTAATTTTTTTTCTTCAGAAATGAATACTTATTTTGTGACAAGGAGGTTAAATGTTTATGTATTAAAATAAAATAAAATTGTCACATTATATATTTTGCTAAAAATAGACATTATTTTTAGACAATTTTTTTTCTTCAGAAATGTAAACAAGTTTGCAATTTTTTTCTTCAGTTTTATTTTGTGAAAATCCAATCTTATATAAATACTCCCTACGGCCTTAAATTATGGTTCTAGTTGACCCGTTGCATGAATTAAGAAAAAAAAATTGACTTGATTATTTATATTGGTTTAATGTGTAGTTTTCTTTAAGGCCTATGTGTATGTGACCCATAATTAAACTAAGGGTAAAGTGGTAAAATTGATGTTTTAAAAAGATAAGTTTTAAACTTGACGATTATTTTGGAACAGACGAAAAAGGAAAAGAGGACGATAATTTAGGGACGGAGGGAGTAAAAAATATATCATGTCCATATATTGTGATTGTAATGAATCAATCTTGTAGTGATTCATTAAATCTCTTCAATTATCCTAACAGTTGTAGTCCAAAAGACTTTATAAATGGTAACTTACTAATTATATGAAATCTGTAAACTATTCTCTTTGATTGACTCTGATATACTTATCTTTTAATTTGACTGCTTTCATTTTATTATATATATAATAATGCTAATAAATATTTTCATTCATGTATATATGTTTCCCCATATTCTTACTTCTGGGTCATTCTCTTTCAGAATGCTTTCTAATAGAGAGTCTGCGCGGCGCTCAAGAAGAAGAAAGCAGGCTCATTTGACTGAGCTGGAGACACAGGTTTGTTCCTTATTCGTCACATTTAGCAATAATAATAGTTTTTACTTTTTTTTAGACAAACAGCGTAATGAAATCATCTCTAATCTCTCTTTCTAGGTTTCTCAATTAAGGGTTGAAAATTCTTCTCTATCGAAGCGTCTCACTGACATAGTCCAGAAGTACAATGATGCAGCTGTTGACAACAGAGTTCTGAAAGCTGATGTTGAGACGATGAGAGCCAAAGTTAGTATACTTTTTTACTTCCTCCGTTCCTAAAAAAGAGTTGATTATTTATTTTTATCCTGTTCCAAAAAAAGATTTCACTTTGTATCTTAATCTGTGTGTTTAAGATTTTTTTAAGAATGGCGAGAGCAACTTTTTATTTATTTTTAATTTTTAAATAACAGGTGAAGATGGCGGAAGAGGCGGTTAAAAGAGTTACTGGTTTGAACCCACTGTTACAAGCAGTGTCAGAGATATCAGCAATAGGAATGCCTTCGTATACTTGTAGCCCTTCCGACACATCAACCGATGCAGCTGTTCCGGTGCAAGATGACCCAAAACAGCAGCAGCCTTTCTACCAGCCTGCTTCTAATAACCATCTTTCTTCTACTCACGATGCAAGAATCCAGAATAGTTTGGTAGACCTACCGGCTGCTGCTATAGATAGCGTGCAGCAAGATGTTGGGGCCCAGAAGATGGGTAGAACAGCTTCAATGCAGCGTGTTGCTAGCTTGGAGCATCTGCAGAAGCGGATTCGAGGGGGCGTAAGCTCTTCCGGAAATCAGATTAGTGCAGATCAGTAGAGTTCTGCCGAAAAGCCGAGACTATGACATGGATTCTTTCTTGCACAAGGTGGTATAGTAGGGGGGTTCTGATTTAACATTCTTATCAGTCCACATTGCAAGTTGCAAGTTACTCATTTTACCATTCGATTAATCAATGATATGCAGTTTCTGGATTGAACATCTTACTCTTTTAAGTGTGTGTGCGTGTGTTTTTTTCTTTTGCAAGCCAGTGGTCAGTATTTCAGCCAGTAGGAATTTCAGTTGCTGAGCCAACAATTTCTATTTCCTTTATTAACAAAATAAAAATAATCATATTTAAGAAAAAAAGTCCTCTTCAGTGTGGGCCCTACTACTGCTCTAGTGTGTGATACTGTGATGAACTGATTATTCTGTGGTTTTAGAAGTCTAGTAAGACGTTTTATTCGTACCTAACAAACTGTAGGTTTGAGTCATTATGAGGGTAAGTGGGGAACTATTATTTATCATTATTTTTTAAAGAAAAAAATCTAATGATGGTACTTGTTTATATGTATGAAAATCAAATTTTAATACCTATTGGTTAATATTTATGAGTATTAAATAACCATCTTTAACCATAGGTATCAAAATTTGATGTACTAATAATTTTAAAAAAATTATAACCAACACATATCATAATATATAAAAACAAAATTAAAATATTAATATGCATAGTTTACCAACACATATTATGACATAAATATATGATCAAAATAATAGTATTAAAATTAGCTGTGGTATTAAGGGATGTATCAAATTTGATACCTTTCCTAGGACCACACATAATTTTGATACCCTTTATCTTTTACTATTGAAGAGTCTAATACTCTCTTAGATAAGTATCAAAATTTGGTTTTAACCCTTACCATTGGACTTATCATATGGTTTTGGTCTCCGTTTATCTGAAGAAAAATAATTTTTTTGAGAAATGTTTTGTAAAATGTAAAATGAAAATATTATGCTTTCAATTGTTTATTTAACTTCTTGAAAGTTGGTCTGGACATATAGGTAGGAAAAGCAAAGATTTCTAAGCCAAAAATAAAGAAGATATAGGAAAGTTATATACCCTCTCCGTTTTGAGTAAAGAGTTTTCGGTTGAACGTCAAACTTTTTAAGAAAATGACATTTTTAGTAGTTCATTAGTAATAAAATGCTTCCTCCATTTTCAAAATATTGTCTGGGTTGACCTGACACACTGTTTAAGAAAAACGAATTGACTAGATTATAAATATTTGTAAAATGTGTGGTTTCCTTTAATAGCTTTGAGTATGTGGCCATAACTAAAGTAGATAGAAAAAAGTAAATGTAAAGTGGTAAAAGTGTTTTCTTAAAAAAAAGTTTTGAAATATGACAATTATTTAAGAACGGATGAAAAAGGAAAAGTAGACAATAATTTGAAAACGGAGGGAGTAATATTTTTATACCTTAATTTTTTAAAATGGATTCTTTAAGTGAAATATCACAAAATTGAATAGTGAACACTTCACTTGGAACGGAGGGAGTATTTGTTAGCCGGAAGTAGGTTAGCCAATTACGACCCATTACCCATTAACCCACCTAACCCATTCCAATCCGTTAATATTTTTGGGATCAAAATGGGTAACCCGTTTTAACCAAAAAATATTAGCTGGTCGGGTCGGGTTAAGATGGTCAGATCAGTTGCCCATTTTGACCCACACCTTTTTATACTATAAATTCATGTTTTTATTTGGAAAAATGTGTGTTAAAACGGGTCGACCCGTTTCATGTTTCAACTCGACCTATTTCGGTCAGCTTAATATTTAGATTTTTAACTGGTTTCAACTTGTTACACAATTCAACCCGACCCACCTAATTGTCAGACCTAGCCAAAAGTAAAGAATATAAAAGGAAAGTAATAAGTATTTTTAAAAAAATAAAAAAAATATTTACATGGTAAGTGTGTATTGTACAATATGTACAATATACTTAATACATCACTTTTGGTGGTGCGTTTACCATATTACCCTTAGTCGCATATATATAAACAAAATAAAAACATACAAACTAAAAACTAAAAATTCATTCACTCTAGATTTTATCTTTTCCTCAGTTCAAACAAGATATGTTTATAATCTTATTCTTTGTAATTTTGATTTATGTTCATGAAAAATAATTCGAAAAATAGTCTTTTGCGGTTGAAAAAAAGAACAGTTGACTTTTGGGATTAGAAACTTTAGAAAAGGGACCGACCAGAATTTTCCCAAAAAAAGAATGCGGTATTGGAAGGGTTACAAACTTTGCAAAAGAACTGGCCAAAATTTCAACTTTTTTTTTTTTGAAGAAGAGGCTGGGCGGCGGGCAGCCTGTGGTTGGTGGTGTGGGCATGGGACTGGTGGGTAGGCAGGCGGGCTAGGGCCAGATGCTGAAGGAGTGGGCTAGGGTGGCCTTGAAGGTGGGTTGGGCGGAGGGATTGGGTCTTAGGCAGGCCGGTTTGAGGAAGACTGGGCGGATGATCTGGGTTTGGAGCTGGTTTGAGGAAGCTGGGTGGGAGGTTGCTGATGGGCCAGGCGCATAAGATGAGAAAGGAGGGGTGGCTAGGAACGGCCCAGCCAAGTGGGAGGGTGCTAGTGGTGTTGGGCGGTGAGCTGGGCTTGAAAAAAGAAGGGCAACTTTAGTTAATTTGAAGAAAGAGGGTGGGGTTTTTTTGGGGCGTGGAGGGGGGGAGGGGGGCGGTTGTGTATTAATTAAAACATTAAAGGGGTGGGTTGTTTAAAGGATTGTAAGGAAAATTATAATAATCGAATTATTATTTTTCTAAAGCTATCAAAGACGATTATTTATAAAAAAAGGAAAAGGAGGACGATAATTTAGGGACGGAGGGAGTATTTAGTTAGAACTTTATTTGATTGTTAAAATTTGTTGTTAAAAATAATTTAGCACATGTGATGAATTTATGATATATTGTTTTAGCTTTTTAATACTTTTGAAAAATTATTGTCAACAAATTTTAGATAATTGTTACGTGATTATATTGAATGTTAAAATAAACATTATTTGTTAATAATTATTAAGAATCATTTAAAATTAATATAAAAAATTGTAATGATTGTTGAATAAACTTCAAAAAAATAATTATTTTTAATTTATGTAAAATTCCTCAAAATTATTGTTAAAAATGTTATTAAATTTAAAAAAATTGCTTAGAAACGTTAAAAAAATTTGTGTCGTCGTTTTTTGTACATAATTGTTACGTAAATTATTATTATTATGTTAAAAATGACATTAAATGTTAATAATTTTTACTAATTGTTAAACTTACTTAAAATTTACAGGATCATAGTTTAAAGAGTGAAATTATTGAAGATAAATATCCGGACGTAGAAAATTTATTTAGAACCGATCTTGTTTCTGAAACTTGTGCTGAAATTAACACCTGGATTAGAGGTAATGTAGATAGTACCAATATGTTTCTCTTTGTTAAGTGACATTCATGGACACACAATGGATACAAAAATATGTGGCATGGTTGTGAGGTAGGTGGTCGTACACCGTTCAGTGAGCACGATGAAAATAATTATGTACAGAGGCAATAATTTAAGAACCTAATGGAACCTAACTAAAACTAATGAAACCTAACAAAAGTTAACACCACGAAGCCATGATGGTCAGGTAGGCTCAACCGCCAAGTAGACGGTGGATAGGAATAGCGGGGTACCGGTGGCCCTAAAAATGTCATCGTCTTTTTCAACAGCTCCAACAACACACTTTAGATTCTGAATTTACGATTGTGCGCAACGAAATATGGGTTGAGGGGGTAGCGCCCCTTCGTAGGGGTTTGGGGGCATTAAAGATAAACAAGTTTTTTGATTCATAAAATACAAAACTATAATGGATCTGTACTGAGTTGAAGAATTTTTCAGTTGAGACGAAGGCGGAAAAAGAGGTGAAAGAAGAAGGCTTACGACGGAGGAGATGGAACAAGCAAGTGGAGGACGTGGTCTGGTTCTTTATGATTTTGTATCGCGGTTCAAAAATTAATGCACTAAAGTTGATGAATCGCATTTTAAAAATAGACTAGCAATTACACTATTGAACCGTGGTGCAAAAATTAATGCACTAAAATTGATGAATCGTGGTTCAAAAATAGACTAACAATTACACTATTGAACCATGGTGCAAAAATTAATGCACTAAAATTGATGAATCGCGGTACAAAAATAGACTAGCAGTTACACTATTGAACCATGGTGCAAAATTAATTCAATAAAAATTGATGAATCGCGGTTCAAAAATAGATTAGCATTACACTATTGAATCGCGTGCAAAAATAATGCGATAAGATTGATGAATCGCGTGCAAAAATAATGACCTCGTGAAGCGTGCCTACGATTCATTAAGGGTATTGTAGTTATTTTGCAACCAAAAGTGACTTTTTTCGGTTGAAAATAAAAAGGGTGTATTTTAGCGATTAAAGGTTTCAAAAAGTGGACCGACCTGTAATTTTTTCTTCTTCTTTTTTTTCAACTGTAAAAGTCATTTTTTTCAAAATATTGTTCTGAAAATGTCACTGTCTTATTCGCAGCTCCGACAAACACATTGTATTCGAAAATCACCCTTTTGGTCTCTATTATTTCAAAGGTCAAACCAAGTCCTCAAATCAGGGTTTCCAAAATTCTTTGTATATATTCGAGTCAAGTAATTTTTTGCTTCTTCTTGTAGCTTGTCGAGTCTTTTTTTCCCGATGTTTAAGCACCGTCTATCGCCAAGTATCCCTTGATAGTTAATCTTCTCAAGAATGATGAATTGAATCATTTGAAAACATGATAAATCTACGCGAGTTGATGATGAGTCATTTCGAAGACATGGACCCGCAAACCATTAAAAATATGAGTTCAATAAAGCAACCTTCTGTTTTAGTTAAAGATTATATTCGACCCATTGCCACCGAGTTGTTAGTAGCACACTAGGGCTTCCCACCATACACCATAACCAACCCCAGCCGAAATTAAGACCTTCCAATAGCACCATCCAAATAACCAACCCTATGATCAGCTGCCCAAAACCGAGGTTGTTTCACCCTCATATATCCACAATGACCATCCCTTTGCCCTAAAAGGAGATAAGACATTCCATCAAAAGCTCTTGTTATAATGCTCCAAGAGGTCAAAAAAAGAAGAAGAAAAAGGGAAAAAAAGGAATAAAGAAGAAAAGAAAAAAAAAGAAAGGAAAGAGGAAAAAGGAAAAAGGAAAGGCTAGGTTGAAAATTCAAATACAGCCTATGCCAAAGAAAGGAAAGAAATAAGAAAAAGGTACCTCTTTCGAGTGGTCCTTTAAAGTCTCTCTAAGCAATTGAAGTCTCTCTTGGAAAATCTCCCATCTAGACCAAATCCAGAAACCAAAAACAAATCTCTCATCCAGGCCAAATGCAAAAGCCAAAAACAAATCCCCCATCCATCCAAACCTTGAAACCAAAAAACCAATCTCCTGTCCAAAATCCAAAAGCCAAAAACCAAAAGCCAAGAAACAAGAGCCAAGAGCCAAAAGCTAAACACTAAAACCAATCAATCCCAAACATTACACCCTAACCCAGTTGCCACCTATAGCTCTGTTTCAATCAGTTATAACGTGATCTAAGCCAAAGATAAAACTCCTTGCTAAAAACATACAAAATTATCAAAAGATAAACATTAAGTAGGGTCCATAACCCCCCCAATCTTGTGATGCTCGGCAATAAAGTGAACTCTGTATCACGACTCTTTTTTGTCCATTAGAGGCATTCCTTTTTCATTGAGCATACTCATTTATTTCTCCCTCAAAAGTCTCTCCAAATCAAGTCTTTCTGGGGCTGTCTTCAGTTAATTTCTTCAGGAACTTTCCCGTCTCATCTTACAAAATTTGGTTGATCGAGTCATCTTAAGGCTTTTCCCGCCAAACTCATTGGATACATAGAGGCTCTCATTATTTTTAGAGACAACTGTCCTTTCCATCTCGCCTGAGGGAACAAAGAAGCTACAAAGCCATGATCCCTCAAGAATAAGCAGTTTATCTTCACATGCATTGAAAGATAGGCTCCCTATGAGGTAAAGGCCCCCTAGGTTGAAAACTCAAAAGGGCGACATACGTAAAAGTTAGAGCACAAAAAATAAAAAAATAAAAAAAATGAAGAAGTGGTCCTCAGAGTCATCGATTAGTAGGATTCACTGATCTTGTGATTAAATTTCTTTCTTGAATGATGCACTAGTCAAAAGACTAAAAGGTAACCCAAAACTTCGCCCGCCATCAAATCCCATGCCCATAACCTTTCAAAGTCAGCCAAAAGCTGCATCTCAAATATTGCCCTATCTTGTCTTAGCATGTTCAAGAAACAGATAACACACATGCACAGTCGAAAGTCCATTTGGAAAAAGAAAAAAAACATTTTTTTTTCATTTGCATGCTTGCATCTTTTTGTTACGTTTTTACATCTTATCAGGTCTTTGCCGCATTGGCCCCTATGCAAAAAATACAAATGTTCTGTCGGCATCCTCCAAGAACCATCAATGCCAATTTTCATCAAAGCTTGCTGAAGCTACTGAACAAAGCATCGCCAGCACCCTACAGTTCAATCATGCCAGTTCTTGCCCAAGGCCGGTCAAAGTACTGCCAACAACTCTATCATCCCACACGGGCCATACTATTGAAATATGCTTATTTAGATTTGCTTATGTGAGAACCCGAAACCTACTTGTATAACTTGTCTTCTATACTTGTTTAACATGATTAGAATGTGTATTTAACATGATAGTAGTATCCCTAACATGTTTGACTTGATTTCGTTCCTTGGGCGAGTCAGAATCGTCAGATCGAACTCTTATTGCCTTGCATGCTCTAGTTTTGCTTGTTCTTGCTCGGACCTTGATCTTTTGGGACTTAGCTAAGATCATGAGAGTCTTTTATCATTGTTTTAGGACCCTTAGTATTCATTTTATTGCTTCTTTGAGTTGTGTTTGCCTTTACGTATGCGTATATACGTTCAATTTTGGACTTGTTTGACCTAACGCTTGGCATGAGGAATTGTTCCCATCCGCCACCCGAAAAACTAGGGCATTGTTCGGCCCTATGAACCGAACAACATGTAGGAGGTTCGCCACCTCGCGAACAAGGAGGATTCTCCAAAGATGACAAAGATGACGGATTTTCTCGCATTTTTGGTTGATTACACTTCTACCCTTACTAAACCTCTATCATTAGTGACCTTAATAAATTGTATTAGAACCTTATTATTCTAATCTAAGACTAATCAAGATTGTTAATCCTATTTCCATCACTCATCTTGTGATAAGTGTATTCCACTAACTCCTAATCAAACTGATCTCTACTATTTCGCTTGGAGACTTTCTTTACGATTCATTTCTTCTTCTTCTTCATTTGTCCTGGAGAGAGTTCGTGTTTGAGAGTCTCGATGAGATAGTGCGTGAGGGTTTGGCTTCCAAGTGATTTCAAGACCCGCTTGCGATTCCGAGACAAGCATTCTGGCCACGAGTAGATCGATTGTCACCGAATAGTTTTCTTGCTTCCGTCTTTTGATTGGCTTGAGGTAAGCTATCTGTTGATTCCTAATTCTAGATTTGGTTGAGTCATCCCCTGATTCTAGTGTACAGTGGCTAAAAGGTCTGCGTACTCGATTAGTGTGGCAACCTGCCTTAGAATCAATTTTTCTAGAACTGCTTTTAGTGTTAGTCTAGGCGCGGTTTTGCAAAGCTTCTACAAAGCCTTGAATGACCAAAGAGACTTTGAAGTCCGCTCAATGCCAAACAAATAAGTTAAGCCAATTCATGATATTATGACACGTGGACACCTAGTTGATATTTTCGAAAATATCTAGTCATTATGTCTTCAATCAGATTTCACTTTCAAGAAGTCAACTCTGCATGCTGACAACCGTCCTGCATCTGCTTCCTCAAAACCGAAGATCGAAGACATTACCCGTTTTGGCTAAGAAGACTTTCCAAGCTGCAGGGCCTGCAAGCTGAAACATTACTCAAAATGGGAATGTCTTCTCTGCACTCTGCATCTCTGATGACTGTGGCTGTTACATCTTCCAAAGCGCCGAATTGCATTCAATGCAATTAAACGTTGGACACAGTTTACCCTGCATCAATCCAACGGTCAAAAGATCTCTTCCTAGTATTTATTCAAGTCTTGAAGATCTGAAGAACAACTCTTGCGCAATTTACTCTCAAGCTTCATCTTCAATACTCAAGCATTCAAGAGATCAAAGGACAAGGACTAACACTTCACCAAACTTTCAAGCCGCAGACCGCCATCTTAAATTCGTTTTTCAGCTTCATTTAGTTTGTCTTTAAACTGTTCTTTAATTCTGCACCTTGAGGAGAACAATTAATCATTGATTGTCTCTCTCACCTTTATACACTTGGTTAAAAACTCATTTTGTACACGATCCATTAGAGATCTAAATCATAAACCTAGTGGATAAACAAGTGCACTTTTAAAATCCAAAGCTAACCACTTTGGTAGTGGATGTAGTACTATTCACAGTACGAACCACTTCAAATTCCCGTGTGCTACTCAAACTGTTCTTATTACTCTTATTAACTGCCTGTGCTTAAGTGTTCCAGATTCTGCACTACCTTAACAGCATTCTTGAATATTCAGAATCTATTTTGTTTCCGCTGCCTAAACACTACTATTTAAACCTCTCTACAAGTCATTAAGAAGTGTTTACGAAAAAGTTTTATAAAAACACAACTAGGCTATTCAACCCCCCCTTCTAGCCTAGATTGAGCCTATTTTGGGACCAACAATTGGTATCGAGCTTAATTCTTTGAAAATCCTTTTCCAAGCTTTACCTCTCGAGAATAGATCCTATGGCTCACTATATGTCGCCTACTTCAAATACCACCACGCCCAATATTGGACGAAGGCCATTTCAAGTATGGAAAGATAAGGTTATGAGATATATGAACTCTATTGACAATCGGTTGTGGCAATGTGTTCCGACAGTCCTTATATTCCAATGAAACCCAACCTACTTGTCAAGTAGCCATGGTCCTCCCGAGATACCTAAATCTATGAACGAATGGACGCACGAAGAAAGGAGGCTTGTTGAACTCGACAAAGAAGTCTATTCATATTATATCCAAATTGCCGACACAAGCACATATCAACAGATCATCGATGCAAACCGCCAAGGAAATGGGAAGCCTTGGTGGAATATCTTGAAGGAGATCTACCCACCGAGACAGACAACAGAAGTACAACTATATTCAACAATTCGACTCATTCAAAAGATCCTAAGGAGACTCTACGCAAGCCTACGATGCATTTTGTGAGGTAGTAAATAGTTGTTACTCTTTAAGAAAAGAATATAGTGTTAAAGAAGTAAATATGAGATTTTTAGCTTCTTTAGGAAGTTTGTGGCATGTAAAAACCACTGCAATAAAAGAGTCCAAAGACTTGAACTCCATGCACCTCGAAGTTTGTATGCGAAGTTTAACAGTCTATGAGCAAGAATTACTTCAAGCTCAAGAACAGGACAAACATTTTAAACTTCCTTCTTTTTCTGCTATCTCTCAGGAAATTCCTGCTCAAGAAAGTAAACCATCTACTTCTTCTTCAAATGAGAATGAAATTCTCTCTGACGAGCAATTTGCTATGTTCGTTAAGAAGTTTCAAAAGTTCTCAAAATTTAACAAAAAGAAAGAAGCAAACCAGCAGACTTTCAGAAAGACTGCTGAAAACTCACACAATAATGAGTTAGTTTGCTACAATTGCAGGAAACCTGGTCACTTTGCTTCTAAATGTCCTAAGCCAAAATATGAAGCCTATAAAAGGAGACCTTCTAAATCATTTTCTAAACATAGAGGTCTTCTGGCTGAGGACTTAGAAGAAAACCATGTATCCACTTGGTTTGAAACTGATTCTGACGAGGATGATAGTGATGACTCACCTGAGCAGGCACACATTTGCCTGGTTGCTCTAGAGTCACCTCCCACCTATGACTCAGACAGTGAAGTTAAATACTCTCCTTTTCAAGCTAACATAGAACAATCTTCAGAAGAGCCTTCAAAAGAAGAAATCCTCAAGGATGCTCAAGACATGCTAGAGGAATTCAATGAATTTAGGAAGGCCTATGTTAAGTTAGCTAAAAGTCATGAGAAGTCTGAATCGAGAAATCCATGCCGAAACCGAGTTAAAAACTCTCCATGGAGTCCACAGAAAATATCAAGTTAAAAGAAGAGAACAAGTTTCTCAATGAAAAGGTTGCTTGTCTTATTGATCATGCCAAAGAGTTATCTGTTGAGAAAGAAGAGTTGCAAAAAACCATTAACTCATGGAATAACTCAACGGCAGTCTTTGATCAAATTCTTGGAGATCAGAAGCCCTCAACAGATAAGTCTGGGCTAGGATTCTCCGAAAATACTTCTGGTGCAACCTCTGAACAAGAAAATGAACATTTTACAGTGAATAGTAATATTCCTGCACAATATCAGAAACCTAACAAGGGTAAAGAAGGAATTGGTTATACTGCTACTCCTTATAAATACCCTAAGGTTCAAATTATCAAAAACAGTGAAGCTTTGAAAGCAAAGCAATCATCCATGGAGATAAATCCTAAAGGAGGTGCAGACTTACAACAACCCTCCACCAAAGACTTCGTGAAAGCAAAGGCCGCTGCTTCGGCCTACGAAAAGTCCGCTCAAACCTATCGATTCATCAACAAGATTACAGATGGTGCTATCGCACACGTAATGTTGATACCAAGCTTAAAGGAAAAATGCATGAGGTATCAAAGTCTACTATCAAGAAACATTCTTCTCGCTAAAGCAAAGATCGTCAGATACGTACTCAAGAAGCCTCATACGTAAGCCTCTAAGCCTGCCGTTAACAAGACTACTAACTCAAAAGCTGCTGTTAAGAAAAATGTTCAAAAACCTTCCAATATCCAGAGATGATCATGTAGACTTCTGTAATTTTCATCACTGTACATTTTGTAAGTGTTTTGGCCACTTGGTCCATGAATGTCTGAAATCCATCATGAAGCCCGCTGATCCCCTATTCCAAAAATCGAGCAAGTATGGGTTCCAAAATACGCTAACCATTTGGACCCATAAGAAAAATAAAAGGGGACCATGATTTTCTTACCCTTACATCTCGTGTGCTTCATGGCTAACTCAAATTCGTAGAAAGAAAGATGTGTGGTATCTAGACGGCCGCTCAAGACACATGACCGGAGAATCCCGCCTTCTCTCTAATATTTCGTTTCAAGGGAAGGCCCTCCAAATATCTTCGAGACAATGCTAAAGGAAGAACAATTGGCTATGGATCCATCATTCGAGGAAATCTCTCCATTGGAAAAGTCTCTCTAGTAGAAGGCTTGAAACATAATCTCCCGAGTATTTCTCAATCCGTGACAAAGGGCTTATATGTCAATTCTCCTCAAACGATGTGATATCAAGGATCCGCCTCTTGCTCAACCTTGTTACCGGTCATAGACAAGGGAATGTCTATGTGATAGATTTGAATGCCTACGGTAAGGTCGCTAATCTATGTCTTGTGGCAAACTCGCTCAAGACAAAAGTCGGTTGTGGCATAAAAGACTCACTATTTGAACTTCAAATATCTAGCCAAGCTATCTAAAGAAGGTCTAGTCAAAGGATTGCCAAAGGTCTCGCCGACCATGATCGTCGTGCAAAGCGTGCAACTGGAAAGCTCTCAAAAACGCCATTCAAAAGCAAACCAGACTCTCAACGACAAGACCTCTACAATCGCTACACATGGATCTCTTCTGACTGGCCACTACTATTAGCTATGGTGGCTTCGATACACGCTAGTAGTAGTGGATGATTATACAAGATACACTTGGACGTAGATGATGTCTTCTAAAGATCACACATACGATCTTCTTACAAAGACTATTCTAAGATTGCAAATGCAAAAACTCGATGAAATCGCTGACGCTCGATCGACAATGGTACCGAAGTTCACCAACAATGGAATAGCAAAGTACTGTGATGATCACGGTATTGGTCACAACTTCTCTGCTGTAAGGACACCGCAGCAAAATGGCATTGCTGAAAGGAAAAACAAAACACTTATCGAAGCCGCTAAAACTATGCTTGCCGAAGCAAAGTTGCCCAAACACTTCTCGGGCGTGGCCAACACGCCGCTTCACTCGTAACGTATCATTGATCAACAAATTTCACGGTAAAACACCCTATGAACTTTGGAGAGGTAAAACCCCAAACATTGGATTTTTCAAAATCTTCTTGTCATAAATGTTTTGTAGTCTACAATGGTAATGATTACAGAGGCAAATTTGATCATAAAGCCGATGAAGGTGTATTTTTGGGTTATGCCTTACACTCCAAAGCTTATAGGGTTTTCAACAAACGATCATTAAAAATAGTTGAATATGTTCATGTCTCATTTGATGAATTTGATTTATTAGAGCCACACGTGGCTCCAAATGTTGCTGATGATTTTGTTAATGTTGAGACAGGTACCTCCAAATCATCAACCTCTCATATACCTAATCCTTCACCAAAGAACTCAATCAAATATTCGACCATCACTTCTTAACAAACGGGTCACGTAAGACTTCAACTCGCTCAAGAAAACTCAATTCCAGAACCCCTTGTTTCTCAACCTGAAAATCCTATTCCTCAACTCACCTTTGAACCAAATTCTGAACCAAACTCTCATCAAGACACAACTGATCTTCCCCCTGGCCCTCTTTCTGAACTTTGTCATGAAGATACAGCAGCATCTCATCACATTCCTGCTGTCACAAGAACATGTAAAGATCATCCAATCTCTCAAATCATCGGTGACATTCATGTTGGAGTACGAACGTAAGATCCTCCAAGAATGAATGTATGTTCTCAGGCCGCATTCGCTTTGAAGAAGAGCCAAAGAAGATCGAAGAAGCTCTTCAAGATCCAAGTTGGCTGGAAGCCATGCAAGAAGAACTTCAGCAATTTGAACGATGCCAAGTATGGAAGCTAGTCCCAAAGCCTAGCTGATCATACTGTCATTGGCACAAAATGGGTGTTCAGAAACAAGAAGGATGAGGATGGGAACATAGTTAGAAACAAAGCGAGACTTGTTGCACAAGGATATCGCCAAGAAGAAGGTATCGACTATGATGAAACATTCGCTCCTGTAGCAAGATTGGAAGCTATCAGAATCTTCTTAGCCTATGCTACATACAAGGACTTTGTGCTATACCAAATGGATGTCAAGAGCGCATTTCTTAATGGTGATCTTCAAGAAACGGTCTACGTTGCTCAACCTCCAGGCTTTGTAGAGAAAGGGAAAGAAACTCATGTTTACAAGCTTAAGAAGGCTCTCTATGGTCTTAAGCAAGCTCCTCGAGCCTGGTATGAAACCTTATCCAAATTCTTGGTAGAACAAGGATTTATGCGAGGCAAGATTGACACCACTCTCTTCATTCTCAAGCACAAAGGACATTCTCTGCTGGTACAAATTTACGTTGATGATATCATTTTCGGATCCACCAATGAGAAGTCGTAGCGATTTGAAACGCTTATGACCGCAAGTTTCAAATGAGTATGATGGGAGAACTCACATTCTTCTTGGGTCTTCAAATTCAACAGTCCAACAAAGGAATATTCATCAGCCAATCCAAGTATGCTAAAGATCTTGTCAAAAAGTTTGGATTGGAAACAACAAACACATTTGATACTCCAATGGCTGCTAAATGCAAACTTACAAAAGACCTACAAGGAAAGAAAGTTGATATCACCCACTATAGGGGGATAATCGGATCTCTTCTTTACCTCACCGCCAACGCACTGAAATAGTGTATCTTTGTTGGGGTGTGTGCTAGATTTCAAGCAGATCCTCGTGAGTCACATCTTCTTGCAGCCAAAAGAATCATTAAATACGTATCGATCACCACTAACTTAGGTATCTGGTATCCAAGGGAATCCTCTTTCAACTTGGTTGGATACTCAGACGCAGACTATGCTGGTTGCCAAATTGACAGAAAAAGCACTAGTGGAACTTGTCAATTTCTAGGAGACAGACTTGTCTCTTGGGCTAGCAAGAAACAAGCATCCGTTTCAAATTCCACCACTGAAGCGTACATAGCCTTTGCTAGGCTGTCAACTGCTTTGGATCAAACAACAGTTGGTGGACTACGACATCAAAGTAGCAGACTGCCCAATCATGTGTGATAACACCTCAGCAATCTCTATCACCTACAATCCCGTGATGCATTCGAAGACAAAGCATATCGATGTTCGATATCACTTTCTAAGGGACAATGTTGAAAAGAGAAACATTAGCATGAAGTATATTTCAACTGACCATCAACTGGCAGACATCTTCACCAAAGCTCTAGAAGCAGACAGGTTTGCTTATCTAAGGGGAGAGCTTGGTATGCTTTACCCGACTGCTTAAACTCAACCTAAAATTAATTTTTCATTATAATATTTGAAAATTTCAAAATTAATTTCTTTTAAGCAGACTTGAAAATTATTTTAAGCAGACTTAAAATTTTCTCTTAAGCAGCCTTTAAAAATTTAAAATCAAGAATTTATAAAGTCACTGGAAGAAAAATAAGCTTTCTAAACTTTAAGTTTTAGAGGGTCGTTTATGAAAATATTGAGGGACTGATTTCAAATTTGGTTGAGTTAAATTTTGAGAAGGCATTTTTTTCTCTTTCCTAAAAAACGTCATTCATTAAGTCTTGTCATCAAAAGGCGTCTGACTTGATGACTTTTCACAAGTCTCAATGACTGACGGCATGTCCTTTCCTTTATAAACCCTCAACCGCCAAAAAGCTCATTTTACCAAAACTGTCTCTTGATATTCTCTCTCTCTAAAGTTTTCTTCTCTCTACAATTTTTTGCTTCCTTCTTCCTGTTTGTCAGTCGATTCTGCAGATTCGCGTCATTTTCCTCTTCTTCCTCTTCTGCAAATCTTCGGAAATGGTAAGAAATTTCGAACCCTAACTCTAGTAAACTCAGTGTAAGCTAAGATATGCTCTCTCATCTATATCTACGCCATTATTGGCTGTTCATGTGACTGTTAGTTTCATATCTTTCAAATCTTCAAATTTTGCTGTTCATTACTGATACTATCTTCTTACAACTGTTCTTGAACTGTCGATTCTAGTATTTTGGGTTACATTTGGCCTGTATGTGGTAATTCATGTTTTATCCAGAAATTTTTTAGGGCTTAATGCTTCGCTTTGCTTATATCTCAAATTCTTGAGTTCTTGCCCTAATTTTCTGAAATGCTTTTAGGCTGGAACTTCCTCTGCATCTTTGCTTCTGAGCAGTGCAGTACGCAAGTCCTCCTGTTGAAATTCCATCTCTGCCCCCAATCATGTATCACCCAGGGATGTGCATCGACGAACCATCTGTTCGTGCTTATGCCTCTGGAGTCAAGATTGTGGACGACTGAACTACGGGCATTACGCCACCTTGTTTATCTTTGAGGATGAGGACTTGACACTATATGCTAGCTGAAGAATTCTATCGAGAGGCTACGTAAATGACTCTCGGTCTTCTATCACTTTGTTGTCGAAGCGTCACCATTACTATCACTGCTTCCCGAATTGCCAAGATCATTGGTGTGGAGTTCGATGGCCCTACCTCTCTCACAGATGCTGAAAAGGCCACTTCCTGGTCCTACATGCGTGGGGAGAACATACCAAGAGTGATATGATTCCTAGACGCGTACTCGCGATGGAGGAATCAAAGAGCACCTGATGCGACGCGAAGAGCGTCAATGGATTGATGGATTGTGACACCTTGACCCAATGCTACGATCGGTTACTCCGCGATCCACTTACGAGGCGAACACGAACCTTGGTATAAGGAAGAACGCCACAATAGGGATGGATATCCTATTGATAAGTTCGGGTTTCGATTACTTAGCCTCTCACCAAATAATCACAAGTTCAATGAAGAACAAGAAGGTTTTGAAAAACACTCAAAAACTATATTAATCAATAATCAAAAAGTTCTCTCAAAACAATAAGCCACAACCCTTATTTATATGGGTTGTGAATCCTAAACCTAAAAGTAAAAGGAAAGGTCTAAGTAGAATCTTCTTAGGAAACTACTTAGAATCAACTTAGGAAACTAAATAAAATTAACTTAGGAAACTACTCAACTTACCTAATCTATGTAGGAAAGAATTAGGAAAGTTATCTAATCTATTTAGGAAACATAAATCCTCCAAAATAAGGAAAATCTACAAATCCCGTTTTTCTACTAGGCTCACTTTGTAAAGTGCCTAGAATCTTCCCCTAACCCTAATTTAACATAGGAAAACAATCCCTTAGGGTTTAGGAACCATAAGGACATCATTTTGGTCCATTTTGTGCTCCTAAGTTGATCCTTGTGCCTCCTAGGTCGTAGGCCAACCTTACGGGAACTCTTGAGCCTCGAACCTTGCACTTTTGAACCCTCGAACCTTGATCTCCAAGCTTCCAAAGATAATGCATATGCTAACTTATTCAAGCCCAAGTGCACAAGAGACCAAGGAAGACCAAGGAGAGATGATACAACAAGGGCTACAAATTCAAACATTCTTTGTGAGGCCGTAGATTTCATGGAAGATGACTTGAAGACTCAAGAAATGCTTGTTAATATCATACAATGACTTTGGAAGCTTTTAACACCTAAAGGAAGACTTTAGGGGGCCAAAATGCAACTTTGAAAATTAGGCCCTTAGAAAAAACGGGATTGTTAGAGTTTCCTTATTTTTGAGGATTTATGTTTCCTAAATAGATTAGGCAACTTACCTAATTCTTTCCTACATAGATTAGGTAAGTTGAGTAGTTTCCTAAGTTAATTCTAAGTAGTTTCCTAAGAAGATTCTACTTAGACCTTTCCTTTTACCTTTAGGTTTAGGTTTCACAACCCATATAAATAAGGGTTGTGGCTTATTGTTTTGGAGACAACTTTCTGATTATTGATTAATATAGTTTTTGAGTGTTTTTCAAAACATCATTGTTCTTCATTGAACTTGTGATTATTTGGTGAGAGGCTAAGTAATCGAAACCCGAACTTATCAATAGGATATTCATCCCTATTGTGGCGTTCTTCATTATACCAAGGTTCGTGTTCGTCTCGTAATTGGATCGCGGAGTACCACGTCCAATAACGGATCGTAGCATTGGGTCAAGGTGTCACAATTCATCAACTCATTGACGTTCTTCGCTTGCCGTGCTGCGTGCTCTTTGATTCCTCCATCGCGAGTACGCGTCTAGGAATCATATCATTTGGTATCAGAGCCAGGTTTGTTTCCACAATCTATCTTAATTTAAATTGTTCTTAATTAGTTATCTGTTTCTTTCTCTTCTTCCTTCGAACTAGGATCATCAATCCTACGTTTGTTCTTCATATTTATGTTTTATTCGTTCTTTCAAACCCTAAATTTCTAGGGTTATAAATCAAAAAAAAAAAAAAAAAAACTGTTACTGTTCATCGGTTACTGTTCACGCCGGAATTACTGTTCATGTAAGACCCCGAACCTTCGTGTATTTGACTTTCTCGTTTTGCTTGTTGTTTAACCGTGACCTCACTTACTAAACTTGAGGAAAGAAGCTCGATTTGTGTAGGTAGGCTATCTAGGAGCCAATACCTTAATTCCATATGTTCCATAGACTTTAACTGGTTAAAGTTACAAGTCGTATACCGACGCTGTTCGTTACTTGACTCGGTTGAGAGTTTTCTCGCGTAGTGTGAGAACCCAAATCCCTTTACATGTATAACATCATTATAGCATGTTTATGGTTTGTCTTAAGGTGCTAGAGGCTTCGTCTCATTCATATCATGTTGGCATTGAGTTGGTTGAGATCATAATAGAGTAATGGTCTTCCATGCGTTGCATGCTTTGTTGTTGTTATTTCGAGTGTTCTTCGTAACGTGTTAGCACCTTAATAAGTCTCATGAGAGTCTTAATACCTTGCATATAAGATTTACAATGTTCATCTTAGTTGTTTCATGCTTGGTCGAGAGTTCGGAAGCTTTCCTGCTTCATTTGACTCTTAGGGTCTCTCGGTTTGTCTTTCCTTGCCTCGTTTCGTGTCTTTGAGACTCGTGGGATGTTAACTTGAACCCTAGACCTTGTATCCTAGTCTTAAACATGTTTAAGATTGTGCATTTATACTTGTTGTATCTTTGTTTAACTCGTCATTGATCCGTTTGATGTTCGTTCTTTAAGCCGCCCTTCGCTCCCCTTGTTTCGGGTGATGTTCAGACCTGTTCTGATTGTGTTTTGAGTGTTGGTTTACACCCCTTGACTTGCTTGGGTTGTTTGGGGTTCATTCTAGGCCTAATTTGAAGGCTTTTCAACCTGGAGACCTTGCTATCGCAAGGTGGTTTGGGTCTTGCCCTCGCATGGGAGGCAGCAGCTTGAGAACCAAAGTTCTGGAGACCTTGCTATCGCAAGGTGGAGATGACCTTGCGACCGCAAGGTCATCAGTACTTCACTTACGGGATTTTTGTTTAAGTTTTGGTTGAAGACCACCTAGCCCTTGCCCCTTGGCCGCCCTTGGAGACTTAAGCCCTCATTTTTGACTTAGTCCAAGCCTCCTAAACCCTTGGATGAGATCTATCAATGGCTAGCAAGCCATTTAACCCTCTACACTTGGATTGTGGTTTAGTTTGAGGTATAAAAGCTTTTGTTCAGCCATTGTTGACCCTCAAGCTCCATTGTTGGCTGAACATAACTCAATTTTCGTCCATGGGAAGAAGCCCAACTTGTGTGACCATTTGCCGGAGTTCCGGTGACCCGAGACAGCCGAATCGAAGGCCTTGCCCTCCTCTTCAACAAACCTTGGTTTATTCTTCCTTCTAACAACTATTCATAGGCTTAAGGTACGTTTGAGATTCCCAGAAAATTCATGTCAAATATTATGACATGCCCCCTTTATTAATGTTGTTCTAATCATGCTTAGGATGATTTCTAGTGAAGTAGAATCCTCCAATTCAACCTAGGAGATGTGTGTAGGATTTTATGATTTCTATATGAAGTTATGATTTTGACTTTGTGCAAAGCATGAATGTTGTTCCATATGTGCCTAGGATCAACTCTTGTGAAAGAATATGTTTCAATTGTAGGTTTAGCAAAATCGACAATTCTAGGGTTTGAATCTCGGGATTTGGTTTATGGCTAGTTTAAGGTCATGAACGGCTTAATTATTAAGTTCTAAATGAATGGAGAACATAGAATTGAGCATTGAGATACTTATGGTATCTATGCTCTACTTGGTTGTTACAAGATTGATTATGGTTGGTTATAGAAACTCGGATAATATTGTGAATTCCGAATTTAGGCCTTAACCTAGAATTTGAGACTTTTTAATTTGACCCAAATGGAGTCAATTGATTTTAGAAGTTGTTGTTTGAGCCTTAGGACAACTTCCTATGACTAATTGTATTCGTTGAATCTCGGTTATGAAATCTTGAGATTTGTCCGGGTGAGACCGAATTTGTGATAAGGTTGAATTATGGCTTAGGACTCTATTGGAGGTCCTTGTGTGAGGTAAAGTACTAGATTATCACTAGTCTTTGGATTGGTTATGTTTGGATCACAAATGCGTGATTCGAATGAAAGACATTTGGATTGGTTATATTTGGATCACAAATGCGTGACTCGAATGAAAGACATTCGGATTGGGTTGATTATAATTTAGAACTGATAATGCTTGTCGGACTTCAAATGAAGTCCCAAGACTGGTAAGAATGAAATCTACGCCGTGTGAAACCTAAGGGAATGGTATTGTTGTGGTTGGAATACCGACTTCGGTAGAGTCGCTTTGTGAATGTTTTGGGGAACCTAAGATAATGAATTTCATAAGTAAATATGGAATACTGGGTATATTCGATGTTAGGACTAAATACAAGATTTCCTACATTGTCAAGAATTGATTCTTCTACGTGTTTCTATGATATGACTTATGAGCATATTGAATGTATTTGCCTTCGTGCCTGATCTGTTCTAAAGTTAATGAATTGGGATGAACTTGGATTCTACTATTAAGTGGAATTATGAATCAAATTGAACTAAGCTTGATTTCACAATAATCAACTTGGGCTTCCCTTACATAATTGACTTGGGACTTGAACTAAGATTCCTAAATGGAATGAGAACCTTACTATGCCTCAAACGAGAACATAGGAAAGAGTCTTGGAACACATATAGTGTTCAAACTCTATTTGGTTAAAATTGTAGTAAAGACTCAACGGAGTCGAATTAAGGAACAATTGAACCTTAAGAGGATCGTGGTGAGATCCTATGATAATTATATTCCATTTGACTAGATTACTAGCTTTTGGGACTTGAATCGAAGAGAGTGAACAAACTTGGCACTTATGATTTAGAGACTCAAATGAGTTCCTATTATGGTTTTGTGATTTATGTAACAATGTGCATAATCGTATGAGTTTAGTAGGTCATTATATCTACTTGAGATTTAGCAAGTAAACATCTACTTGTGCATTGCATATAAGTCCAGCTGGCATTACTTGAGTTTTCATGATGATGGTGGGACGATGCATTGCCTTCACGAATTATGGGATTCGTGATTGTAATGTATCGCCGCACCGGATTCGGGTTTCACACACACCTCCACTGCTAGCTACAGTGGGGAAGTAGCCCCCTTTGTCGTAACCAATTGAGCACATTGGCTAGTGCTATTTTCCTGAGTAGAGAGCTCCGAGAAGAGAGCTCGGTACTTTGATACTGAACACGGGTATCACCGGCACGATATGATTAACGCTTGTGATTGCAGGGAGCGACACAACGGCTTATTTGGTACCTTCTCTATCCTTTATGTGGCTTACTATGAGCACTTATGTGATAACAAAGTGTTAGTTGAACATGAGATCTTATTGACCATGTTTGTATGGGTTGATGATTGTATGAGAGATTTGATATGTATATGTAGAAATATACATACTTATATATGAGATATTTTTGAGAGATTTGATATGTATATATAGAGAGATGCATACTGATATAGGTGTTTATATATAAATATGCACCCTTACACATGATGATTATATGAAAAGCTTGATTAGTATATATGATGATATATATATACTTGCATATGATGTTTTGTGGGAACTACCTTCTAATTCATTTGATTTGTGTTTGAGCAGGGAATTATACCCTAGTTCATTTGGACGGTTTAGTAAGTGAGAAGAAATAAACATCTTGTGGAGTATCTAAAGGATACGACACCTCTTCACGGGTTTTTCTGTCATTCGTAAAATGGCATGATGATTATTTTTATGTTACATAATTATATGTTACATATCTCTTGTAGTAGCGTACTGGGTCATTATGACTCATTCCGTACTTTGTGTTTAGTTGCAGTAGCTGATTGCTGCACTGAGGTCGAGTAGATCGTGACTGTAGCAGGGCGCAGCTGGTCGATAGATCGAGATTAGATCGTGTGGTTCGTGCTGGTAGCAGCCGACTTTCCTGAGTAGCAGCTTGTGGAGTCTTTTTCCTTTTTAGCATTGTCATTGATTTCATGTACTTTGCTATTCCTGTGAGATCGACATTTTGTAAAGTTAATTAGACTTTACAGTTGGGTAGAATACTTGAGTATTTGTGTTGGGTTTTCTTGGGCCGACGTGTTGTGTCGTGCCTTGTTTGTGGATTTAGTATTTATTTCAGTTGTCTCCCGGGCGCACAGTTGCTTTGGGGGAATTTCCTTATTTTAGTTTTTATAGTTGTTGGTTGACCCCGGTATGCTTTAGCCGTTGGGTATTTGTTATATCAGGTTGGTTCTCTGTTGAAACGCCGGCCTGGAGTGCCGATGGTTTGTTTAGCGTCTGCATTGTTGCGGCACGCGAGTTGTGTTTTTCCTCCTTTGAGAGATAATGTCTCTCTTGGTTTCATTGTCGTTGGTTTCGAGCCTCATAGCTTGGGACTTCTTTCCTTTATTGCTTCCGCTGATTCGATTTTTGAAATACCGTATTTTAGTGCGGTGTTATGTTCATGTTTAGAGCGAGTTTGCTCGACTGTTTGACTAGCACTACTATTTATCAGGTGCTTGTCCTCTTTTTAAGTTAGTTCCAGCGGCACGACCTTGGGATTTCGTGTTGGAATCCGGGTCGGGTCGTCACAGTTGGTATCAGAGCTTATGTTAGCTATAAGCCAGGATAGGTTCCATGGCCTAGTTTGGGTTTGGGTTTTCGTCGAGTATTTACCGTCGAGTGTTGTTTATAATGCCTTATTGGCATATTCTTTGGTACAAGTACACGACTTGGAGTACTAAGTTCGTTTGGTCTAGATTGCCGTGAGTGAAGGTTTGTGTCTAGGAGTATTATATTTCTCCTATGTTGCTTATGAGTTGCAGTTATACCATGAGTGGGTGCTGTGTTTCAGTAGAGTTGTTGTTCCTAGTTCCAATTTTAGGAATCGGAGAAGCTAGATTGTCGGTCCCAAGGGTGATCGTCGTGTTAGTCATTATGGCGAAAGTTCGTTGTAATACGTTTCGAGAGCGGAGTGGTTAAGCCTCCCGTGGTACCTATTAGTATTTCATAGATTACTATATGGGTGTATATAGTTATGGTAGTATTTAATCACCAGTTCTTGTGTGATTTGTGTTGGGAATTCGAGACCCCTTTCCCGATGGTTGTGTTTTGGTATTTGGGGGACTACCTTGATCAAGGGGAAATTTCCTCATGATATGTTGGAATTTGGTGATTGGCCAGTAGGTGATCACATGATGATTGGTCGGATTGGTTGTCGACCCGTATATGGATTGACTATAAGGATGGGTTGTATACTAGTTAGTAAGAATATGCTACCTAGTGACTTGTGAAGTGTTGTATTGTCTCGTTATTGGTCTAATACATTGATAGAGTATTAGCCTTGAATAATGTGTTTTATCTACCATTAATAGGTAGTTAATAGTATGAATATTCCATACTTGGTATACATGCATAGTAAATTAATATGCTATGTTGCATGATGTTGATGCCATGCCTATATGTGCTTATGATTTGTATTCTTGAGACCGATATAAAGGATGCTTTTATGTGATTCACGAACACCCCACATCCTTTACGACGAAAGCTTTTGAAGTCACTTCAGAGGGCCCCTGACTTGATTATCAAGAGGTCTTCGTCGGAGAACTAGAATGGTATAATATGAGATAGGAATTGACTGAACCCGTTACCAAACGGAATGTAATTGAAAATGGTGTCTTGTTTTGCTTGTGCAAATATGTGCAACTTGTATATGGAGATCATGCTATGAATGAAATGAACTTGTAACTTGATCGAATAAGTTACACTGTGTTGAATGTCTTCCTTGTTGGGTGAATATGTGGTCTATAATGATGATTGACTACTTGATTATAGTTCAAGGGCGTTAGACCCTAGAGATTTGCGTGGTGACCAGAAAATTCTTGGTTGGGAAGTTAGTTAGCTCGGTGCAATTATTGCACATGCATGAATTACTTGATTAGTTGATAGAGAGGCATTTAAACCTTGATATCCACGTTGTTGGAACTTTGTAAACTTTGCTTATGTCTTCGAACTCTGTCAAGAGTCAAGATGACTTGATTTCGGAATTTATTGGAGTTGAGATTTGAGTATTTCTCCCCCCTCGTGTTTTGAGGCATACCTAGATGGTTACCTCGACTTCATGTGCAGGCAGAGTATTGGACTTTTGGTTGTTGTCGAGTTTTGAATTCGAGGACGAATTCTTTTAAGGTGGTGAGGATGTAAGACCCCGAACCTTCGTGTATTTGACTTTCTCGTTTTGCTTGTTGTTTAACCGTGACCTCACTTACTAAACTTGAGGAAAGAAGCTCGATTTGTGTAGGTAGGCTATCTAGGAGCCAATACCTTAATTCCATATGTTCCATAGACTTTAACTGGTTAAAGTTACAAGTCGTATACCGACGCTGTTCGTTACTTGACTCGGTTGAGAGTTTTCTCGCGTAGTGTGAGAACCCAAATCCCTTTACATGTATAACATCATTATAGCATGTTTATGGTTTGTCTTAAGGTGCTAGAGGCTTCGTCTCATTCATATCATGTTGGCATTGAGTTGGTTGAGATCATAATAGAGTAATGGTCTTCCATGCGTTGCATGCCTTGTTGTTGTTATTTCGAGTGTTCTTCGTAACGTGTTAGCACCTTAATAAGTCTCATGAGAGTCTTAATACCTTGCATATAAGATTTACAATGTTCATCTTAGTTGTTTCATGCTTGGTCGAGAGTTCGGAAGCTTTCCTGCTTCATTTGACTCTTAGGGTCTCTCGGTTTGTCTTTCCTTGCCTCGTTTCGTGTCTTTGAGACTCGTGGGATGTTAACTTGAACCCTAGACCTTGTATCCTAGTCTTAAACATGTTTAAGATTGTGCATTTATACTTGTTGTATCTTTGTTTAACTCGTCATTGATCCGTTTGATGTTCGTTGCGAGTTTCGCCCTTCGTTCCCCCTTGTTTCGGGTGATGTTCAGACCTGTTCTGATTGTGTTTTGAGTGTTGGTTTACACCCCTTGACTTGCTTGGGTTGTTTGGGGTTCATTCTAGGCCTAATTTGAAGGCTTTTCAACCTGGAGACCTTGCTATCGCAAGGTGGTTTGGGTCTTGCCCTCGCATGGGAGGCAGCAGCTTGAGAACCAAAGTTCTGGAGACCTTGCTATCGCAAGGTGGAGATGACCTTGCGACCGCAAGGTCATCAGTACTTCACTTACGGGATTTTTGTTTAAGTTTTGGTTGAAGACCACCTAGCCCTTGCCCCTTGGCCGCCCTTGGAGACTTAAGCCCTCATTTTTGACTTAGTCCAAGCCTCCTAAACCCTTGGATGAGATCTATCAATGGCTAGCAAGCCATTTAACCCTCTACACTTGGATTGTGGTTTAGTTTGAGGTATAAAAGCTTTTGTTCAGCCATTGTTGACCCTCAAGCTCCATTGTTGGCTGAACATAACTCAATTTTCGTCCATGGGAAGAAGCCCAACTTGTGTGACCATTTGCCGGAGTTCCGGTGACCCGATCGGCGATCCGAGACAGCCGAATCGAAGGCCTTGCCCTCCTCTTCAACAAACCTTGGTTTATTCTTCCTTCTAACAACTATTCATAGGCTTAAGGTACGTTTGAGATTCCCAGAAAATTCATGTCAAATATTATGACATGCCCCCTTTATTAATGTTGTTCTAATCATGCTTAGGATGATTTCTAGTGAAGTAGAATCCTCCAATTCAACCTAGGAGATGTGTGTAGGATTTTATGATTTCTATATGAAGTTATGATTTTGACTTTGTGCAAAGCATGAATGTTGTTCCATATGTGCCTAGGATCAACTCTTGTGAAAGAATATGTTTCAATTGTAGGTTTAGCAAAATCGACAATTCTAGGGTTTGAATCTCGGGATTTGGTTTATGGCTAGTTTAAGGTCATGAACGGCTTAATTATTAAGTTCTAAATGAATGGAGAACATAGAATTGAGCATTGAGATACTTATGGTATCTATGCTCTACTTGGTTGTTACAAGATTGATTATGGTTGGTTATAGAAACTCGGATAATATTGTGAATTCCGAATTTAGGCCTTAACCTAGAATTTGAGACTTTTTAATTTGACCCAAATGGAGTCAATTGATTTTAGAAGTTGTTGTTTGAGCCTTAGGACAACTTCCTATGACTAATTGTATTCGTTGAATCTCGGTTATGAAATCTTGAGATTTGTCCGGGTGAGACCGAATTTGTGATAAGGTTGAATTATGGCTTAGGACTCTATTGGAGGTCCTTGTGTGAGGTAAAGTACTAGATTATCACTAGTCTTTGGATTGGTTATGTTTGGATCACAAATGCGTGATTCGAATGAAAGACATTTGGATTGGTTATATTTGGATCACAAATGCGTGACTCGAATGAAAGACATTCGGATTGGGTTGATTATAATTTAGAACTGTTAATGCTTGTCGGACTTCAAATGAAGTCCCAAGACTGGTAAGAATGAAATCTACGCCCGTGTGAAACCTAAGGGAATGGTATTGTTGTGGTTGGAATACCGACTCGGTAGAGTCGCTTTGTGAATGTTTTGGGGAACCTAAGATAATGAATTTCATAAGTAAATATGGAATACTGGGTATATTCGATGTTAGGACTAAATACAAGATTTCCTACATTGTCAAGAATTGATTCTTCTACGTGTTTCTATGATATGACTTATGAGCATATTGAATGTATTTGCCTTCGTGCCTGATCTGTTCTAAAGTTAATGAATTGGGATGAACTTGGATTCTACTATTAAGTGGAATTATGAATCAAATTGAACTAAGCTTGATTTCACAATAATCAACTTGGGCTTCCCTTACATAATTGACTTGGGACTTGAACTAAGATTCCTAAATGGAATGAGAACCTTACTATGCCTCAAACGAGAACATAGGAAAGAGTCTTGGAACACATATAGTGTTCAAACTCTATTTGGTTAAAATTGTAGTAAAGACTCAACGGAGTCGAATTAAGGAACAATTGAACCTTAAGAGGATCGTGGTGAGATCCTATGATAATTATATTCCATTTGACTAGATTACTAGCTTTTGGGACTTGAATCGAAGAGAGTGAACAAACTTGGCACTTATGATTTAGAGACTCAAATGAGTTCCTATTATGGTTTTGTGATTTATGTAACAATGTGCATAATCGTATGAGTTTAGTAGGTCATTATATCTACTTGAGATTTAGCAAGTAAACATCTACTTGTGCATTGCATATAAGTCCACTGGCATTACTTGAGTTTTCATGATGATGGTGGGACGATGCATTGCCTTCACGAATTATGGGATTCGTGATTGTAATGTATCGCCGCACCGGATTCGGTTTCACACACACCTCCACTTTGCTAGCTACGGTGGGGAAGTAGCCCCTTTGTCGTAACCAATTGAGCACATTGGCTAGTGCTATTTTCTGAGTAGAGAGCTCGGACCGAGAAGAGCTCGGTACTTTGATACAACGGGTATCACCGATATAACGATTAACGTTGTGATTGCAGGAGCGACACAACGACAGTTATTTGGTACCTTCTCTATCCTTTATGTGGCTTACTATGAGCACTTATGTGATAACAAAGTGTTAGTTGAACATGAGATCTTATTGACCATGTTTGTATATGGGGTGATGATGAAGATTATGATGAGATTTGATATGTATATGTAGAAATATACATACTTATATATGAGATATTTTTGAGAGATTTGATATGTATATATAGAGATGCATCTTGATATAGGTGTTTATATATAAATATGCACCCTTACACATGATGATTATATGAAAAGCTTGATTAGTATATATGATGATATATATATACTTGCATATGATGTTTTGTGGGAACTACCTTCTAATTCATTTGATTTGTGTTTGAACAGGGAATTATACCCTAGTTCATTTGGACGGTTTAGTAAGTGAGAAGAAATAAACATCTTGTGGAGTATCTAAAGGATACGACACCTCTTCACGGGTTTTTCTGTCATTCGTAAAATGGCATGATGATTATTTTTATGTTACATAATTATATGTTACATATCTCTTGTAGTAGCGTACTGGGTCATTATGACTCATTCCGTACTTTGTGTTTAGTTGCAGTAGCTGATTGCTGCACTGAGGTCGAGTAGATCGTGACTGTAGCAGGGCGCAGCTGGTCGATAGATCGAGATTAGATCGTGTGGTTCGTGCTGGTAGCAGCCGACTTTCCTGAGTAGCAGCTTGTGGAGTCTTTTTCCTTTTTAGCATTGTCATTGATTTCATGTACTTTGCTATTCCTGTGAGATCGACATTTTGTAAAGTTAATTAGACTTTACAGTTGGGTAGAATACTTGAGTATTTGTGTTGGGTTTTCTTGGGCCGACGTGTTGTGTCGTGCCTTGTTTGTGGATTTAGTATTTATTTCAGTTGTCTCCGGGCACACAGCAGCTTTGGGGAATTTCCTTATTCTAGTTTTTATAGTTGTTGGTTGACCCCGGTATGCTTTAGCCGTTGGGTATTTGTTATATCAGGTTGGTTCTCTGTTGAAACGCCGGCCTGGAGTGCCGATGGTTTGTTTAGCGTCTGCATTGTTGCGGCACGCGAGTTGTGTTTTTCCTCCTTTGAGAGATAATGTCTCTCTTGGTTTCATTGTCGTTGGTTTCGAGCCTCATAGCTTGGGACTTCTTTCCTTTATTGCTTCCGCTGATTCGATTTTTGAAATACCGTATTTTAGTGCGGTGTTATGTTCATGTTTAGAGCGAGTTTGCTCGACTGTTTGACTAGCACTACTATTTATCAGGTGCTTGTCCTCTTTTTAAGTTAGTTCCAGCGGCACGACCTTGGGATTTCGTGTTGGAATCCGGGTCGGATCGTCACATTGATGGCTCAGGGTTAGTTGTTCCTCAAGCTCTGGAATCATAATTCAGGAGAGTACACGGCCTTGATACTCGAACGGCCCCTGGACCGAATACTGCGGGTCCCAGCAATGCACCCCGCAGATTGAGCAATGTTAGTCGGCAACATAACCCATGGGAACAAGAAGTAAATGCTCCTCCTCCCCAGACTGGTTGGGGCATGGCTCTTAGAGTTGGTGGTAATGAACCTCCACGGCTGAGTATGGCAAGCAGGTAGGACAATCCATAGGAGCAAGAGATAGTTGCTCCTCCTCCCCCACATGTATGGGGTACTGGTTTCAGAGATGATAGAGCTGGTCCGAGCAATACAGCTGTCCAGGAGAACGGGGATGCTGACGATGAAGAGGGAGACACCTCTGGCGGCTCATATGCTGGTGAGTCTAGGGCTTCTTCTGGCCTCGCAGAAGGAGTATATGGGCCCGGCTTGGTGGACGCCGTAGACATTGATAGACCGCTCTGGGGCTAAAGATGCAAAAAAAGGAATTGTTTCTGTGGCAACAAAGGGGGTACAGGCAGTATATATAGATATGTACAATGCAATCAATGTATAATACAGATGTCTTAGTAAAAATTCCTAAGTTGCACCTTAGGACTCGTAAAATTATATTTTAGTATTTTAATATGAGCTTCTTGTCATGGTTTTTCTCTTCTGTCAGTTGAGCTTCTGATGCACTGAGGACTTGGAGGTAGTATGTTGAGGACTTCAAATAATGCTTTCCCTCTCCTTTTTATCTCCTTATTAATTTTTCATTGTTTTTTTTTATATTATTTTTTTTGTGCTCTAACTTTTGCCTAGGCTGCCCTTTCGGGTTTTCAACCTAGCGAGCCCTTATTTCTCCTTTTTATTGTTCCTTTCTTTTTTTTTTGTTGTTTTTTATAGGCCCTAACTTTTGCCTGAGGCGCCCTTTCGGTTTCGGACTAGCGAGTTTGGAGAGGAAGCATTTACTAGATGGAATGACTCAGGTATAATACCTTTTAAGTTTGTCGAGGTTGAAGGGCTGGACAAGATCTTCCCCATCCTGATTTGTAAGAAGCACGGCACCTCCTGATCGGATTTCCTTAACGATGTATGGTCCCATCCAGGGAGACTTCCATTTTCGCCTATTATCAACGTAACTAGGGGTTTTCTCGAAACGAGGTCTCAACTTGGATACCGCTGACCTTTGACTTTTATTGAAAGCTCGAAGCGTCGCCTTTGATATGCCGGGTATGCTCCAAGGCTAAGCGTCGTTCATCAATTAGGGCCAATTCTTCGTATCGCCCTTTGACCCGATCAACTACGCTATATCGATTCCATCATCACTCTTGGACGATGGAATTTCCACTTCTATCGCGTGCGCCTCCATGCCATATGCCAGAGAGTAAGGGGTAGCCCCAGTGGGTGTGCGGACGAATACGATAGCCCCAGAGGGCTAGTGGCAATTTTTCGGCGATCTCTTCCGACCATTTTTTCGATGATGTTTTCAAGAGTTTTGTTGGCTACTTCAACGGCACCATTAGCTTGTGGCCGGTAGGGGGAGGATTTGTGTCTTTGGATCTGAATTCGTCAAGTAGACGATTCACGTCCCCTTCGAAATATGAGCCGTTTTCGGAGATTATCTCGAAAGGTACCCCATAGCGATATATAATATTGGCCCGGATGAACTCGGACACCTTCGGGCATTCGAGGATCTTGTAGGAAGAGGCTTCCACCCACTTTGTAAAGTAATCGGCGGCTACGGGGGCGTATTCATGGCCATTGGATCCCCTTCGGGTGAATTTGGCCTATGGCGTCTATTCCCCATGTTGAGAAGGGCTAGGGCTAGAAATCGTGAGTTGTATAAGGCGTGTGGGGGGCACATCTTTGCGCAGTTGGCAAAGCGTTGACATTTGTCGCAATGTCGCACCCAGGATACAATCGGTTCGGCGTACTCAATAGTACCCACGTGGATGATTTTCTGGATAGCATATGGCCATTCATGGGGCCCACTTGAGGTACCACCGTGTAGTTGATCCATAATTTGCTCGGCTTTGGCTTTGATTGACACATAATAAGTTGAGGCCTTGATAGTGTCTCTTATCTGTTTGCCACCGCTGAGTACAAATTGGGAGGCCCACCTTCGCAGGGAGACTTTTCCTCTTTTGTCTAAGCCAGGAGGATAAAGACCTTTAGGAGCGATTTAAGATGTCGGTGTGGGGCTCGTGATACGCCGAGGCTGATGATTTTGAAGCATTATCTTTGGAGGCGACCGTCTTACCCGACTATAAATGGTGAACATCGGTTTTGCGGGAATACGGACTAGGGATGCCGAGTGGCGGGAGCATCGTGAATTGATTCCTATCTCGTGGTAGATAATGGCCAGAATAGAACCAAATCGGGCGGCAAGCTGTTGTTAATTTGGCATGATAGAGTTGCAGGCGAGGATCCTGGGTCTTCCATTTTCCTTGACTTGATTTATGATTAAGGCGAGTCTCCATAGACTTCGAGATCTTTAGCTCCCCTTTGGAGAGTTTCTTCTAGGCCCAGCCATCTGAACCTTGTATTCCGCCGTATTATTTGAACATTGAACTCAACCTTATAGCCGAGCGGAGTATGAGAGTCACCGGATCGATTAGCAAGATTCCTATGCCAAGCCTCTTTTGTTCGCGGCTTCAGTCAAAGAACATACGCAGGTGTCATGGTCGGTGATTTCGAGACATCTTCTTCGGGAAACCGGGCTCAATCGCATCTTCGGTACATGGCGACCGACCCGGATCCCAAGGCGAAACCCAGGTCGTGCCGCTTCCAAAAGGCACATAACAAAACAAGTAGCAAATAGTGGGTAAGGCCATAACGGCGATGCATAAAGCTTTAACACATGCGGAGGCGTAATATAATGCTTGAAGGGCAGAGCTAACAAACTCAAACTAATAAAACCTTAGAGATAATGAATCTCTTGGTCCAAAAATAAAATCATGTGACGCAACAATAGACACATATAACAATTTATAGCAATTATATATCAAGTCATCGGCGAAGCTACGGCCGGAACCCAATATTAAACTAAGTCTACAACTCTAGTCTAACATGCTTAACGGCTAAAACATGCCGGATATCAAACATAATAAACAAACCAATACATGGTTAAAACAATTAAAGCATCAGCATCATAAATACATAAGGCACGACTAACACATGTCGGCTCTCAAGACATTAAGTACTAATAAATATAAGTACTAATAATCAAACACAACAAGTCTTGCTACCCCACATAAAGTTTATATAACTTTATGTCCCGCCGTCTTGGCCAAAAGAAAAAGGTACTAAAATTAACAAGGTAGCAACCTCGTCACAAGCTTCACCAACGCAACTTGAATATCACTTCGAACCACTTGCACGGCTCGGATCTAGGGAAAACAATCGAAACAAATAGGAGTAAGTCATAAGGACTTAGCAAGTTACTAACATAACTTCCTGTCATGGCATCATGCACAACTAGGGGTGGAATCGGGACGGGACCCGTCCCGATTAGCCTTATCCCGATCCCGTCCCGATAGAATTCGGGATTTCAATTTTCATCCCGATCCCGTTCCCGATAAGTGTCGGGACCCGACGTATCGGGATCCCGACGTGTCGGGATCCCGACAGTTCGGGAGATAAAAATCCCGTAATCCCGACAAAATAAAATTTAACAAACATCATTAACAAAATAAACATTATTTGAAATGAAATAAACATTGTTTGAAAAATAAGATTTCAGATTTAAATGCAAGAGTTACACCAAAAGAAAATGTTCAATACAGTTAAATGAATATCCAGGCCCTGTGTTGATGCATAAGCTGCACTATGAAGCAACAAGATATATTTTATGAAATACTGAGCTGTTTGGTCTTGCCACAAAGTGTAAGGTCAGTTCTGCACTCGTTAGTTCTTTTGCTCTGTTTCTAACTTCGTTTACAAGTCTAACATTCGTTCACGCAGGAAGCAGCCATAAATCACCATTTAAAGAAAAAAAAACATAGAAAAAACATCAGATGGTTCTAGATTCATGAACATAGAAATACAACGTCAATGTAACTAAAGATTTGATCTTAAAATGCCACACAATCATAAAGTTTATTCAACTTATTCAAACAATATTTGATATAAAAGAAAAGAAGAAAAGAAATACTCGTACCGAACAGACACATTTAGACACGAGTATACAAAAGCCCTGTGATTTCTTTCGTTCCAAATTGTCCAAAAAAATTCTCGGAGGAGCAGCATCCCAAATATAACTTTTCCTCCTTCGCATATTCAGTGACCAATTGGGAAAATAAATTTTCTTATATAAAAAAAATTCACTTCCTTTGAAGTGTTAGTTTTTTTTTTCTAATCAGACTAAAGAAATAAATATTAAAGTGATTAGAAAGTGAAACACGAAGACACCGAATAACAACAAAACCATCCTACTCCATAGCAGACACCACTCATAAACCAAATCAAAAGCAAACACAGATATATTTTGTTACTAAGCTGATTCGAGTTCCAACACTGCTACAAATTACATCATCCAAGTCAAAAGTGATGTTGCAGCAACATATTCCAACAATATTTCACAATTATCTTGTTCTTGCACATAATCTATGCATTTCATATCTATCCAATTCAAAAGGAATTATATAAATATAAAAATAAAAATAAAAACTCAAAACAAAAATGCACAGCTTTGTCCTGTTGTTGTCTACTTGTCTCTAATGTTAGAATGTTAGAGATATTAACGTATTTCACCTTGAAAGCTTCAACTTGGGACATGCAGTGAACAAAATTAGCAAAAAATGTAACAATAATACTCCCTCGCCTGATTTATATTAATCACAAAACTAAAATTTATTCTTTTATTTTTTTAATAAAGATCTTAATAACCAATTGTAACAAGCTCGAGAAAGCGCAAGCTTAAAGTTGAAGATGGAGGGATTTTCAAGAAATTGGAATTGGATGAAGGGAATCTCAGACCAATAAACAGAAGATATATGATCATGGTCCCAAACATTGTGAAGAATGATACATCAACTTGGATTGATAATCTTATGCGATAAATGTCAAAAATGAAAATGAAAAATGAATTTCGGATCTACTACAAAACCAACAAATAAGTGGGTTGTGAATCAAACCATAAAAATCAAATCTGTAAACTAAAGAAGAAATCGAAAAATAGAAAAGGGGGCGTACCTTTGCTTGCGAACTGCGAATCGGCAACTGTCGGACTTATTGGGGAAGAAGATTCCAACGGAAGATGGATGAGGGAGAGTGAGACGGAAAAGGAAGACTGCTTGCTGCCGTCTGCAAAGTGCGAATTGGGTCTGGGAGGAATGGGGAGTGAAGTCTGAGTCTGAAGATTGAAGAGACTTAGGGTTTACATTTAACTCGTACAACTACACTAACAAGAAGTCGGGACGGGACGGGAATCCCGACGGGATTGGTAATTTTTCCGAATCCCGTCCCGAAATAAGTCGGGATCGGAAAAATCCCGACAAAATCGGGATCGGGATTTTGTCGGGTCGGGAAATGTCGGGTCGGGATCGGGACGGGCGTCGGGTCGGGTCGGGAAACTCGGGGATTTTGCCAGCCCTATGCACAACAATAATAATTCATGTTATTGCATAATATACATTTCATAAATAATCATGTCAAGGCATTCATACTTAACAATCTTGAATATCATGTTATCAACAAGTATAACATTTCATTAATTCAATCAACCATAATTTCATATCATATCATATTCACGTAGCACATTATTCACATATAAGCACTCGTGAGTCAATTCATACAAAAGGGAGGTGATATCGTTACCCTTTTTCCGCGCATGTCGCTCCTGCAAAAACATGTGCCAAACTTATGTGTCCTCGATATCCCTTTCGTGGCTATCGGCGCCCCGAGACATTTCCGCTCGAGTTCCGATAGTTATCAAAGTCATGTTTCCATACTACAACTAAGATCAACTACTTCCCTACCGTGGCCATCGATAGAGGGTGTGTGTGCAAATCGCGGCGATCCATCAAAATCACGAATCTCACAATTCGTGAAGATGATGCATCGTCCCGCCCCAAAGACTCAACAAACCGACTCCAGCTGGACTCAAACTTCAATCACACGTAATTCATATTCATATGCTCAAATAAGTTGGCAAGTACTCTACAATCATCTAGTCATGCTTTTAATTCACAACTAGCACATAAACACATTAGAGATAAAATCAAGACTCTAATCATCAAGTGTTCTTCATACACTTTAAAATGCTTGGAGGCTTAACCTCCATTAATACTACCCCATAATTCGTAGGACTTAGGCATAATACTCCTTAAGGTCATACTAACCCAATGGCCAACTCCGTTGAGTCATAATCAATCTTTCAAAATTAGGGTATAGAAGCCATTGGCCTCAATACTCTCCTATGTCCATACTAACGTAATTAAATAGGTTACTAAGGTCATTAAACCCATAAAACCCCAATCAAACAATCAAGTATGAAACATAGAATCAAAGTCACAAACTAGGCATATACATTCTTGTCATTTCATCAAATATGCGCCTAACACTTAAACAACGAAGTAGGGTGATTTAACATATATTATCACACATAAATAACATCCTAAACATGGTTTATAACCTATTTATAATCTGATCATACAATCAAAAATGTAACATTTAGCATACACGTGAACATAGCATCTCAACAAGGCAAATCAAAGTTCAAACCTCAATCAAACATGGCTAAGAACTTAGGAAAAACACTCCAGAACGACAACCGAAAAGGTCAAACGAAGAAGGGTTAATGCTCGAATCAAACTAGCAATCAAACCGACGATGCAACTAGCATTCAACCAACATCTAAAGCGTGTTAATGATGTTATGAGTGGTCTCTAACATTTATCCATGTGTTTACTACATAAAACACAAACCCGAGTTTCAAAGCAACTCGTGAAGGAAAGGTGCATACGAGCATCCCAAACGACGTCAATGAACGTGCTATCGACTTTAAACATATGAGTGAGCTAAGTTAACATACTAATGATGATTATGAAAGTACGATCTCATGCAATAAACAAGTAAGCAATAAACTAGGGTTTTACATTCTCCCCTACTAAAAGGAATTTAGTCCCTAAATTCTTACCGTGATCTTCAAACAAATGAGGGTACTTCTCGCGCATCTCCAACTCGGTCTCCCAAGTCGCTTCCTCGATCTCATGATTCTTCCAAAGAATCTTAACAAATGGAATTGTCTTGTTCCTCAATACTTGCTCCTTGGTGTCGAGAATCTTCACCGGTTTCTCAACATACGACAAATCAGGCTGAAACGAAATCTCGTCATACGCAAGAACATGTGAATCATCCTTAACATACTTCCGAAGCATAGATACGTGAAACACATTATGAATATCTGATAGTGACGGCGGTAAAGCCACCCTATAAGCCAAACTCCCAACTCGCTCAAGAATCTCAAAGTCCAACGAACCTCGGTGATAACTTCCCTTTCTTCCCAAATCTCTTAGTACCCTTACCGGCGATACCTAAGAAACACATAATCTCCAACTTGGAACTCCAAATCTCTCCTCCGATTATCCGCGATAACTCTTCGTCGACTCGAGCCGTAGTAATCTATCCCGAATCAATTTCACGCCTCGCCGATCCGCACAATCTCTAAACCCCATAGCTTCGCTTCTCCAACTTCATCCCAACAAAGGAGATCTACACTTCCGCCCATAAAGTGCCTCATACGGTGCCATCCCAATACTCGATTGGTAACTGTTATTGTATGCAACCCGCCAATGGAAGGTGTGAATCCCAACTTCCTTAAAAGTCCACCATACAAGCCCGTAACATATCCTCAAGTATCAGACGTTTTCTGACTGGCCCTGCTCGCTCGAGGGTGAAAAGTCAGATAATTCAATCTTAGTCCCTATGGCTTCCCCGCAAAGCCCGGCCAAAACCTCGGCAAATCTCGATCCCTGCCTCGAAACAATGCTAACTGAACCCCATGCAGCCTAACAATTCTCGCACATACAATGCCGCCAATCGACTCAAGGAATAAGTCATCTAATCGGTATAAAATGACTCGACTTGTTAACCGATCTACAACAACCCAAACAGCATCAAACCCCACGCTGCACGTGGAAACTCAAACAAAATCCATCGTAACGTGCTCCCACTTCCACCCCGAATATCTAACGGCCGCAACAACCTCGCTGGCCTTTGATGTTCCGCCTTCACCGTTGACAAGTCAAACACTACACATAATCCGCAATTTGGCGCTTCATGCCATTCCACCAAAATTGCTTCTTCAAATCCCTATACATCTTCGCATCCCCTGGATGGATAGTATATCTTGCCTTGTGAGCTTCATCCAACACAAGTCGCTCACATCCTCAATCAAGGAACACAGACTCTCCCTGAAAGTCAAAATCCCTTCTTTATTCATGCAAACTCCGGCTGCCTCATTCTTACTCAAACCTTCAATGATCTTCACTAATCCCTGATCCTTCCTCGAGTCTCCTTAATCCTTCCAATAAAACCTGGAATAGCCCTGACATTAGCAAGAAACAACACTCCATGATTAACCTCACTAGACTCCAATCACGGACATCCTCCAACATCTTCCATTCCCCGAATCATCAAACACGACAAATGAACTTTCTACTCAAGGCTTCGGAACCACGTTCGCCTTCCCGATGATAAAGTATCGTATAATCATGGTCTTTCAACTTCTCCATCCACCTCCTTTGTCTCATATTCAACTCCTTCGAGAACAAATATTTCAAACTCTTGTGATCCGTGAAATTTCGAACTTTGACCCATACAAATAATGCTTCCATTTCAGGTAAAGCAAATATGACCGCCAACTCAAGGTCATGGGATACCTCGCTCATACAGACAACTTCCTCGAAGCATAAGCGATCACCTTACCATTCTCGCATAAGAACACAACCCAATCCCTCTTTGATGCATCGCTATAAACCACAAAAATTCTCATCTCCGCTAGGCAACGCTAAAACCGTGCCGTAGTCAACTTCTTCTTCAATTCTTGAAAACTTGCTTCACACTTATCGCCTCCAAACAACGGTCTTTCTTTGGGTCAAATTCGTCATCGGTGTAGCAATCTTCGAAAATCCTCTATGAACCTCCTCCGATAGTACCCTGCTAACCCCAAGAAACTCCTAACCTCCTCAGAATCGTAGTCGGTCTCCCTCCAATTCATCACCGCTCAACCCTAGAAGGATCTACCGCTATCCCGGTATTAGAAACAACATGTCCCA
>CM028381.1:81413591-81554930 GCA_013146195.2 Codonopsis lanceolata
TCACCTCAAGATCTGAGAGACCTAGTTCTCTCTCAAGGTCAAGCTAGGTATGGGTTGCAAAAGGTTGCTAATCCTTAGGACCCAAATAAAGGGTACCTTGTTTTGCTTTAACTTTTACGGAATGCTTCATGGCTATAGAATCAGAAAAACAAAGACATCTGGTACCTAGACAGTGGCTGTTCAAGACACATGACTGGGAAGTCTAAGTCTTCTATACAGCTGAAGCAAAAGGACCCACAGTTATTTTCGAGACAATGCAAGAGGAAAGACAATTGATATGGCTCAATTACTAGAGGAAGTCTCTCTCCATCAAAGTTTCTCTAGTAAGTGGTTTAAAGCACAATCTTCTGAGCATATCACAATTTTGCGACAAAGGACTTCTATGCCAATTCAATTCCAACCAAGTGCCTCATCAAAGACAGTGAATCGCTCTACAATTGACCGGCAATAGACAAGGAAACGTCTATGTCGTGGACTTAAATCTTCTAGGGAGATTCTCAAACCGTGTCTAGTAGCCAACAATGTTCGTGACAACAAATGGCTATGGCACAAGCGTCTCAGTCACCTCAACTTCAAGCACCTCTCCAAGCCTCCCAAAAATGGGCTTGTCAAAGGTCTACCTACGGTGTCGATCATGATGTAAAGTGCCAACTAGGAAAACTTTCCAAGTCTTCAAAAGAAAGTCTGTTTTATCAACAAACAGACCTCTTCAACTTCTCGCATATGGATCTCTTTGGACCTATTACAACAACAAGATTTCGGGAGAGAAGTACACACTTGTAGTAGTTGATGACTACTCTAGATTCACTTGGATTGAAACTATGACATCTAAAGATGAAACGTATGATCTAGTCATTGCACTTTTTTAGAAGACTTCAAACTCAAAAGCTTGAAGACATTTGTGACATAAGATCGACAACGGCACCGAATTCAAAAACAATGGTGTAGAAAAGTACGCGATGACCATGGGATCGGCCACAACTTCTCTGCCGCCGGTACTCCTCAACAAAATGGTGTAGCTGAACGGAAGAACAGAACACTGATTGAAGCGGCTAGAACAATGCCGCGAAGCTAAAATCCGAAGTATTTCTCAGCAAAAACAGCTTGCTTTGTATCCCTGGTAAACAAGTTTCATAATAAAACTCCATATGAAATATGGAGAGGAAGATCCCCAAACATTGATTTTTAAAATCTTCGGCTGTAAATGTTTTATTCTTTACAATGGAAAAGAGTATAGAGGAAAATTTGATGCAAAATCAGACGAAGGAATTTTTCTGGGGTATTCCAAACATTCAAAAGCATTTCGCATTTTCAGTAAATCTAACTTAAAAATCTTAGAATCTGTGCATGTTTCTTTTGATGAATATGATTTGTTAGAGCCTAGAATGGCTCCGAACGTTGCTAATGATTCTGATAATGATGAGACAGGTACAAATACAGCATCTACTTCCAATCCTTATCAGAAAACGGCAACTGCAGATCCCAATATCGGTAACTCTTCACCGGTAGAAGAGACCTCTACCGATACCGATAACAACTCATCTGTTGACCCTGAACCCATCTCTTTTACCCCAAGCACCTTTACAGATCTCATCCTTCTTGTTCACCGAAAATGAAAGTTTTGAAGACTCTATTTCTTCTGAACAGATTTTGTGAATCTCCTTCTCAACCAACCTAATTCTTAAGGGAAGAACCACCGTAAGTGATCTTCCTCCAAACTATTGAAGCAAGAGATCATCCCATTTCCCAAATCATTGGTGATCTCAACTCTGGAGTCCGTACGAGAAATAAGGTTCGAGAAGAAACGTTGTTTGCTTACGCATTTGTATCTGAACTCGAACCAAAGAAGATTGATGAAGCCATCGAAGATCATAACTGGATTGAAGCTATGCAAGAAGAGCTGAACCAGTTTGAAAGATGTAAGGTGTGGAGCTTAGTTCAAAGACCGACTGATCATCCAGTCATCGGCACCAAGTGGGTTTTCTAAAAAAAGAGATGAAGATGGAAATGTCACCGTAAACAAAGCTAGATTGGTTGCCTGTGGCTATTGAAGTAAGGAATTGACTTTGATGAAACTTTTGCCCTCGCTAGACTAGAAGCAACCGAATCTTTCTAGCTTATGCCTCGCTCATGGACTTCAAAGTGTATCGATGGATGTTAAGTTAAGTGCCTTTCGAATGGTGACCTTCCATGATTTGTCAACCCGACAAATCGACCACGCCTCACCGACTCAAGAAAGCTCTCATGCCCAAGCAAGCTCCTAGAGCTTGGTATGAAACTCTATCCAAGTTCTTAATTGAACAAGGATTCGTGAGAGGAAGAATCTAACACTACTTTATTCATCCTCAAAGGCCATTCTCTCGGGTACAAATCTATGTGGATCTACATCATCTTTGGATCAACTAACCAAAGCCCTGCAAAAGATTCGAGAAGCCGATGCAAAGCAAGTTCGAGATGAGCATGATGGGTGAACTTACCTATTTTCTAGACCCAGATACAATGTACTTCGCATGGAATCTTCACCAAACCAAATATGCAAAGGAACTAATCAAGAAGTTTGGTCTTGATTCACCAAAGGATTTGAACTCAATGTTCACCGACCGCCATCTTGACAAAGATGAAAAGGGAAAGCAAGAGAACATGACCAAGTATCGAGGAATCATAGGTTCACTTCTTTACCTTACCGCTAGTAGACCGACATTATGTTTGTTGTTGTTTGTGTTTGTGCTAGATTTCAAAGTATCCAAAGGAGTCACATTTGCTTCCGCCAAACGTACATCGATATGTTTCAAAAACAACAAATCTAGGCATCCGGTCAAAATCCAACAACTTCAATTTAGTTGGATACCTGGGATGCATTATGCAGCGAAAGCGTAATAGAAGCACTGGGACTTGTCAATTTCTGGAAACAGACTGCCTCATGGTCTTGCAAGAAACAAGGATCTGGCAACCAACCACGTATGTAATATATTGCTCTCAATCGCTATGGATGAAGGAAGCAACAACTAGTGGACTACAACATCAAGATCAAACCGCCCAATCATGTGCACAACACATCAGCTATTTCAGTCTCCAAAAATCCAAAGAATGCATTCAAAGACAAAGCACATTGATATTCGTTATCATTTTCAAAGATCATGTGGAAAAGGTAACATCACCGAATATGTTCCAACTGAGCATCAATCGCGTATTCTATATTCTCACAAAACCACCGGATGCCACCTGTGTTTGCTTATTTAAGGAGAAATCTTGGTATGATTGATCCTCCCGCTTAATTTTAAATCTTTTTAATGTTTCTTTCATACCCAGAGACCCAAGATAGACTAATCTAAGACATAAGTTCTCTCTTTACCTAAGACCTAAAGGTTAGTACTCTTACTTAGTCTATTTTTGATAAAGAGGTTTCTAAAGCAAAAAAGGGGTCAAGGATCTAAATTTGGTACTTAAGAAAATATCTTAAGTTCCCGCTTTTTCAAAACCTGATATTTTCTCACCTTTAAATAGTCCTCGAACCATCATTTGGAAACTTTACTAAACCCTTTCAACGTAAACTTTCTCTCTCTCTCTCTCTCAAGAGTAACTACTTTCCAAATTCACGCTCTTCTTCTTGTTTCTTCTTCTCATCTTCAACAATGGCACGCTTTTTCTCTACTTTACTCGAAATTTTCTATGTACACTCAAGCTCGCATTTCAAGATCAACCTAAAATCCTTATGGAATTCTAACCGTCATTTTCGAAGTTTATACAAGACTCATTCGCCATTGTTGTTATAATCCTTGAATACTAACAAATGCCGCTTTTGCTCATTTATTGTTCATTCTTATGAAAACTTCATATGCATCTCACGAGTGTGGTTTTTCTAAACATTCTAGGGTTTCAAGTTTTTGGCCGAAAATTTCAATTTATTTTGGAAAACTCTCGAAATTCCTACTTGTTTAGATGTCTAGATGAAAAGCCCTAACTTTTATTTTTTTTCTTCGTGCAAGAACTTCAAAATCTAAGCGACATGGGAAGGCTTATGACCCCGAAAATGTCATTCCTCCCAGCCTAATATCAATCTTCCAGATATCCCATCTATCCCGCCGCCCATGACATCATTGTTGCTTTGGACCCGAAGCTATACATTCTCGCATGTGTATTGACCTTCACAATCAATTCTATAATGCCAAAGCTATGGAGATATGGATGCCTCGATTGCCTCTTCCGCCTCAACGACAAAACCTACAAAGATTCATCGCGTAAGAATTTTATCAACGAATGGAGCTCATGAACTGCATCGCTTCTTCGGGTGGATTCGAGGTCGCCCCATCTCTGCCACCGCCAAATCTATTTCCACCATCATTGGCGTGCATTACTTGAGGAGCTATTTCAAAGAACCACTACGAGGCTTTACATGCCCTGGAAGCCATGAGGGGAGTAGACACTCTCCTGAGCCACAAGGAAGATGCTCAAATTTGTTCCTCGACGCTTCATCGCACCCCACCTTCTGACAAGGCCCTATTCAAGAGTGGAGCAGATGACATGTTTACTAGCCAACGATCAACCCGACCCGTGATTTCTACAGCCTCAACTGGGGCTCATCATCTTCGACGAGCTAAAGCAAAGGGGTGGAGAAAGCAAAGAGCAACCCCACTTGCAAACGCCCCTTCGATCGATCAATGCCCTTTTAAGGGATGATGCAGCCATCAACTCTTCTTTGAAAGAAGATGAGTTGTATACGGCCAAGGACAAACAACTCACGCCTCGCAAGAATACACCGAATACGAGAACAAGCGCCGGATGCGTAAAGGTCTACCGGTCTCTCTTGAAAAAGTGGCCAAGCCTTCACCTATCTTGGTCACCCGCTCAATATGGAAGCACATGTAGCCGCAAGCAAGACCTTCAAAAGGCCTCGCCAAGTTTGATGAACAAGTGGCCACGACCTCCATCTAAAGGCCAAAGGTCCTGGCCGATGAGGCAGCCGCCGCTAAGGTCCAAAATAGCCTGTGGGCAAAGCCAAAAGACAAGGCCGAAGTGGCACCTCCAACCGAAGAGGAGCGTGCCAAATGGATCCGTAAGAAATGAAGGAAGGCCGTAAGAAGAAGGCACCAGCCAATCCAGCCATTCCTCACCTCCATCTACCCAAGCCAAGCCTTCTACCCAATCCACCCAACCTCCTTCACCACCTCCCCGCACCCTCTCCCAAACCAAAACGAAGGAAACTTCAGAAAACCTTTGAAGACCAGCCACCTGCAGCCCCTCCAACCTCTACCGAAGCGTACTGAAGTCTCCTATTCACCGCCGAGGAAGAAAAGGAGAGCTACCGGTACCCATCCCTCTACCGCCAGCCAACCAACTACCTCTACCGACGCCCAAACCTCAACTGTCAACCCTTCAACTATACCTATCAACCCTTCATCTATTCCTCCCGAGTCATCTACTCGAGGAATTCACCACCTCCTGAGGAGTCTATCCCTCAGAGGAGCTCAAAATCGAGGAGCCACCGTAACCCCAACTCCTCCTCCTCCTTCACCCTTTAACTACTCACCCCGACCCATCCACACCTTCCTCACCACCCCAATCCCAACCAACTTCTTCAACCACACCACAACCTTTAGACTGCTGGCCGCCAAGTTCCTCTTCGAACTTTCGTCAAGAGTGCATCTATTTACCCCTTCTTATCAACCTCCTCAACCTTCTCATCAACCTCCTCAACCTTCTCTTCAAAAACCAAAATTCTTATTCTACCTCGCTTCTTTCTCTCGGTTCTCTACCGAACCCATTCCCCAATCCTCCCACATCAGTGAAAATTCTGACACTGATATGGAACTGGATTCCCCACCAACTCCATCCCCTATAACCCTATCCTCTTCCACCAAAACCATACCAACCCAAGACTCATCCTCTTCTGCCTCCAGAACTCCCCATATCCAACAATAACCCTATCCTCTTCCACCAAAACCATACCAACCCAAGACTCATCCTCTTCTGCCTCCAGAACTCCCTATATCCAACACTCATCGTGCCTCAGCACTCGCCTCTCGCCGACACCATTCACATTGGCCAAGCATCTACTTCCAATCACCTGCCGAAGTTTTGTCCTGGCTAGATGCCATCTACCTGGGCTAGCGCGAGCTCACAAGCATATCTACGCTACCAAGTAGCCATCGCAATGCCAAGGCCAACGACGGATCGCCACTACTCTTCGACAATTTCAAGAGGATGTCCGGACTCGCTTTTGGACAGATGCGGCACGACGATTTCACCGATGTCAAGATCAACATCGAAGCGCAACGAGATGAAGGCTGCCGTATCATAGGTTCCATTTTCTACGAGCTATTCCACGCCATCACTCTCCATCTCAGCCATTGTCGCACTCCTATTATGGAACTCAACAACCTTGCTCGAAACTCTGCTCATGACATAATGCCGACCGGGATCGTGATCCGCCATCACGAGGAGAAACAAATGAGATCTATCAATAGAATGCCGATGGAAGAGAACACCGCCTTCGTGAAGAACCGACTACCGCTTCGCTCCACCGCACCTCCAACTGATGCAGATGCCGAATACCAAAGAAGAATGGAAGAGCTAGAGCGAGAAAGAAGAGAAAAGGAGGCTGCAGACAAAGGCAAAGGGAAAAGACCATGGTAGCTTTTGTATCTTTTCTTCCCTTTCCTTTGTATTTATCTTATTTTTGAAAACTCTGTCAAATGTAAACATCTTGTTTATGAATACAGATGATTACTTGCTTTTTCAAAATTTATATTGTTTAAATTCTTGCTGCTTTATTGTTTATCTAAATTAGAATTTAAACATTCAGTTTAAATTGTTTTAAACTGATGCTGATCTGTGTGCTATTCTTTGACTCTCTTATTCTTGTATGCACTTAGATTAGTCCCTTACATTTGAGGTGTTATTCTGTTCAATAGAGGCATGTCTACCGATTACGTAATATATAAAAATTCTCAGACATGCTATTATCTATTAAATAGTTTGCTTTAAAACCCTCATTTGTAGTAATGATGACCAGATATAAATAGGAGGAGATTGTTGATTCTTATGTTAAATTTATATCTCGACAAGACATTACATTAGTTTTATACTTCGCTGGCTAATCGGGTACAGATCGATTAGCGTGGCAACCGTGTATAGAACTTTGCCTTGTATAGTTTTTGTATGACTTTTCGTGTTCATCTGAAGACCACTTCTCAGCCTTCACCTAAGACCTGCTCAAAGCTCAAGATCGGTAGACCTCGTGTCCAGCTGATCTGCTTCTACGTGTCCTCCCAGCTTAAAGCTAGCTGGATTAATTCAAACTTATTCCCATATATTGTTTGAATTAATCCAAGTCTTTTCCTGACATGTCAAGCCGCCGAAAGCAACTTTCCGAAAAGCAGGAATACTTTTCGCCTCGAACAAAGGAAAGCGTAAAAGCGCATCGCCCCTACTTTCGCTTCATCTCTCGATCCGACACCAAATCGCCCACCTTTTTGAAGATCTCGTAAATGATTATCCGCTCTAGTTATCTGTGAAGACGAAATTCCTTGATCGACAACCCATGCATTTAATGCATTTATGAAAAGAGCTGTTGTTGAAGTCTTCGCCTTCTCCAACGGATCTTTTGAAGTGCATCCGCTTTAAATACGCCATTGAAGACTGGAACAAATAGACAACTGCATGTAATCAATCGAACACTTAAAGAATTGCTCAATCTACTCAACTCCAAGTCTTTTAGCCCAAGCATTCAATAGATCCTCAACAGATCTAGAAGTCCTCAACAACAAGAAGTCGCTCTTCAAACAATTATTGTTTTATTCTTCTTGTGGTTTACTTCCATTAACTATATTGCATCTAATTAAATATCTTGTATTTACGATATTTAATTCCCTAGACCCAAACACAAGTCAATATTTTGTACACGATCCACTAGGGATATTCTTTGTAATTGATCTAAGTGGAAAACATAGTGCACAATTTAAATCCAAGGTTGATCGCCTTGGTGGTGGACGAGCACTCATTATAGTGTGAACCATCCCAAAATACTTGTGTTATTTCCTTCGTCTGCCTATTTATTGAACCGCTTAGTTTCATTGTTCATATTATCCATTTCAGCAGTAACTTAAGTAATCTGTAAAAGGTCTACCGGTAGTCCTTATCGGCAGACCTGGAACAATCTTCTTGAAGGTCTTCCGCTATTCAACCCCCCCTTCTAGCTTATTATTGTGCTCATTGGGACCCACAGAGTGTGCTAAGCACACTATTTAAACCCCCATTCGCCGTCGTTTCTATTACCCACATTAACTTAACCCTAAAAGTCTATACACTTTTAGCCTACCCTTTGAGAGAGTAGGATGTGGATGGGAAAATTTATTTTGGAGGACCACTTCTTTTCAGTTAGGCTATTTTTCGGAAGACTTCTTCTTTCCGTCATTTAAAAAAAAAAAGAAAAGAAAAAAGAAATAAATAAATAAATTATGTATCGATGAAAAATGAAACGGAAGAAGAAGAGTGTAACAAAGATTCAAATGGAAGCATAGCTTTCAAGAGAAAAATATGTTAGAAAAATTCTACTGTTAAGAATGATGTGATATTTTTAGAAGTATATATTGCCCAAAACAAGTTTGGGGGAAGAAGAAAACTGAAAAGTATCAAAAAGCACCCCTCCACTTGTGGTCTTTGCAGGTCCTAGCCTAAATAGAGAAAACTTCCTTTTGCTTGGAAGTATGTGGGATAAAGGGATAGTCTTACTCTCTCACTCTGAATTCCAATTCCTTTCCATCATATCCCTCATCACCTTGGCCTTACATTACAAGCTAAATAAAGACCTAATGATCTTCATGACAATGTTTATGCTGTTTTAACTATCAAGTGAGTAATATGAAATTGATCACACACTGCATATTCATTATTATTCACCCTAAAGCTCACCGTGTTAGCATAATCTTAGCTATTACAAGTAATTGGGATATGAGAGCATTGTATGTTATACATAGAATTGCATGTGATGGATGTATAAGTCTTAGAAATCCTTGGGACCTTTCTGTCCGTAACTGACCGGGTTTGTATGGTAGATCTCATAATTCTAAATGCATGATTTTCTATTAAACTTTGATTTTCATATGAATGTGGTGTTTAGCTTAATAAAACTGTTTTAGTTAAGATATTCTCTAAGACTGGTGAGCACACACACACGGAGAAAGTAAAAATAGTAGCAGTTTTAAGAAAAGTTCAGTTGGTTTTATATGACTAAGCATGCATATATGTGGTGAGCATGGAACTGAGATTACTTTGCATACCATACACTTATAACTTGAGATTGAAGCCAAAAAGATATTATGTTTATTTTTAATTAGTATTTATCTGTTTTTGTATTTATCTGTTTAGTCGAGTCACTCGAAAGAGTCTCCTTGAGTTTGTGGGTTTATAGAGGAGTGTAAATAGTGTCACCCTCCAAAAAGATTTTAATTTTTGTTATTTATATGTTTTTGTATTTATAAGTATTATTATTTACTCGGGGACGAGCAAAGTTTAAGTTTGGGGGTATTTGATCGATGTATTTTATACGTCGATTTTATATGCTTCTATTAATTAAATTATGCTATTTCACGAGGCTTTTGGCTACTAATATATGTTTTCGGTGAGTTTTGTAAGTTTCAGGGTTATTAGTAAAAATATGCGAAACTCTAGGGTTTTAAGTGCAATTTCCAAGAAGGGCCAAAAGAGGAAAAATGAAGAAAAAGTGAAGACTGTCGATTCTGAAGATCTTGCGGACGCAAGGTACATCAGACCTTGCGACCGCAATGCCTGTGTTAAGTCGAGTATTCTTGTTATTGTCTCTCCACGTGTTCTATATGGCAGTGTTTCATGACACAAATGAGGAGTTAAATTAACTTAGACAAATGATATTACGAGCTAGAGCTTGTGATATTAATACGGGATTTAGTATTAGAGTCGTTGGATGATTAAGTTGGTGGTGATTTGGAATATCTACATCATTATTTAAAAAATACCATATTTGATCTAACGGTATAAAATGTTTAGTAGATTTGATCTAACAACACTAACACTCAAACTTGTAGTAATATCACAAGCTCTAGCTCGTAATATCGTAGCTCATTAACTTAAAAGGGTGATTATGTTGGCAATTTGGCGTGTCTAATCTATGAAATTTGTTTCGATTGCCTGCTCAGCGTCTGGGCATGATTCATCTAAGGGACAAGAGATGGATGTCAGTGGACTGATTGGAGTTCCTTCCTTGCCCGTCATGCAAAAGAAATCTGCAGTACAGGTGAAATCAACCACAAGCGGTTCATCAAGAGAACAGTCGGATGATGATGATCTCGAAGGAGATACAGAAACAACAGAGAATATGGACCCTGCTGATGCAAAACGCGTTAGGAGGTAACCATGGTTTCAGGCTTTCATTTGATCTCTGTGCTTAATCATGCAATGATCATACAATACAGTAAACTAATTCCATATCTTTTGCTATTTTATATGCATCAAGTCTGATAAAGTATTGGACCATGTTTAAACTTCAATTATTGTTTTCTGTTTACCTGTGCCTAACTGCTGTAATGAAACCAAAATACCCAGATCCCCTAGCACACCATCTTCCTTTCAGAATGTTCCATGAATAAACAGTAGTTCAGCTGTTAGAATGTTTCATTATAGAGGATTATTTATGTATCTTTATTTGCGTTTTGGGCTTTATTATGATTCTCGCTTTCGGTGCGAGAGGTCCGGAGTGCGATTCTCGGAATGCCCCTTATTTAATTTCATATTTACTTATCAAAAAAATAAAATAAATGTGTGGTAGACTGGTTTATTGTTGCTTCAAATGAGAAAAATGATGAGAAATTGATAACTCTTACCTATGGTGGCCTCTCTCTATGAATTTTTGTACTTTAGAGGTGATTATTTTTTTAATTATCTTTTTCATGGGAATGGATTTGACATCTGCAAGGGCCTGTTGTTAGAAGTGCTTCCTGTGTTTGTTCTTAAAATCAAGGGTTGGGAGAGATGGCAAGAGCACTCAAGCAAAGATCTTAAGGTCCTTGGTTCCAATCTTCATACCAACAAGAGATCACACTTACCTATAAAAAATATTTTTTAATTTTTAATTTTTTTTGAAATTTCTCTGTATTTATCTGTCATTTGATTTTTATCTTTTGATTAATAGAATAATCATAAAACATATCTTTTTATCTTATGTATGCTCATGGATTGGTAAGAAAGATAAAACCAAAACTGTTTTAAAGGTCTGGTAGATTTTGATTTGATTTAGTCCTAATGGTGACTTTTAAATATATAATGTGTACTCTTGGTCTGAACATGGGATTAGAAATCTTCATATCTTTTTCTTTTTTTGGATAGATTAGTATGAGACTAGATCTCTTGTACCCACTCTTTTGTGCCCATCATGTACGACTAATTAGATTAGTACACGTGGATTACTTTGGCAAGGGATTATAACAACCGTTAGCTAATGGATTGAAGGATAAGAACTTGATTTAGATTTTGATTACAGGAAGATAACTCTTGTTTTTGGATGTAATGAAATATGATTAAATTGATATCTTATACTTTGGTACTTGTGAATCATTATGTGTTGTATATGAATCATTTGACATATACATCTATTAAATAGCCGTTAAAAGATGTTATTAATTATTACGATGCATGAATATAAATCAATGTTTCAACATTTGAAATCAAAATAGGATAATTATATCTTATTTCGCATGTTCAATTTATTAATAAACATAATTTTATATTATAGTATTATGTAGCTATTTCAAAAATCATTTGTCATTTATGTGTATTTATACACACGAATATATAACAAGTAGTTTACCAAAAAATATGAACTAAATTTGCACCATTTGTTTTGGATGTACTTGAACAAAAAAAATGGAAATTTGATAAACAAATATGATTAATTAACCTTACCACTGTAAACTATTTTTTATTTTTATTTTTTTACCGAAAACGGTACTAAAATTTGCACCATTTGTGTTTTAAGTATTTCAACCAAAAAATGAAAATTGATAAATAAATATGGTGAATTAATTTTACCATCATAAAATATTTGTAAATTTGTTTTGTGGAAGTTTTTGTCACCAATTTAGATCACATCAATTGTAATTTGTAGTTGCTTGTTGTGATATATGTATCAGTCATGTATGTAGTATAAACAAATAATTTGTCTATTTATCGTTTTGCAAATACAACAATAAAAGTTATATTTTTAGATTAAATAATTAATAAAAGAGAAGATCAGAATTTATAGGAGTATAAGTTTTATACTTATCTCGATATTAACAATGATCAACGTCATAGTATTAACAATGATCAATGTCATAGTATTTTCGGTAAAAAGTTAAATAAAAATATCTAAATGATTAAATTAGATTTATCTTTTAAAATTTTAAAGACTATTTTTGAAGATTTACTAATAAGTAATACGTATATATATAGGGGATGGAAATATAAAGGGACGGAATGTAAAAAGTGTTGAGAATCTGGACATAATATAAAAAGTTTTAGGAGATGTATTTTTTTATATATAGAACATTAATTATTATTAAATATTGTTGATTATAATAATTTTATGAAGATCTATTTTTAAAAAGTTGGTTTAGACGAGAAACTGACATAAATAGAAGGGTTATACGTTTATGTCATTAAATATATAGATTCCCCTTGAGGGTAATTGTGTAATAAGAGATACTTTTTCCGTCCCAAAAAGAATGTCATTTTCTTACCAATTGGCATGTGGTCAAGTGTTAATGAGGGTCGTCCTGGGCTATAGGGAAAAGATGTAATTTTTTGCGGTTTTAAGAAAATTAAGGATGGTAACGTTTAAGTAATTTTAGTGGCATCAATGTATAATTTACCCTTATTGTGACATTATATATACAACCCAAGGGGTGGGAGATGAAAAGGACACTTAGGCAAAGACCTTGAGATCCTTGGTTTCAATCCCCACACCAATAACAGGTCACGCTTATGTATTAAAATAAAATAAAATTGTCGACATTATAGATTTGCAGTGATTTATGGGACATGATTTTAGCAACTTTATTAAACAGACTCTATTTTGGGATTGTTTTTTTCTAAAAATAGACACTTATTTTTAGACAAATTTTTTTTCTTCAGAAATGAATACTTATTTTGTGACAAGGAGGTTAAATGTTCACAATATATGCTTGACGGTAAAGTTTGCAATGTTTGAAAATCCAATCTTATATAAATACAATTGACCCGTTGACCCGTTGACCCGTTGCATGAATTAAGAAAAAACAATTGACTTAATTATTTATATTGGTTTAATGTGTAGTTTTCTTTAAGGCCTATGTGTATGTGACTCATAATTAAACTAAGGGTAAAGTGGTAAAAGTGATGTTTTAAAAAGATAAGTTTTAAACTTGACGATTATTTTGGAACAGACGAAGAAGAAAAAGAAGACGATAATCTAAAAACGGAGGGAGTAAAAAATATATCATGTCCATATATTGTGATTGTAATGAATCAATCTTGTAGTGATTCATTAAATCTCTTCAATTATCCTAACAGTTGCAGTCCAAAAGACTTTATAAATGGTTACTTACTAATTATATGAAATCTGTAAACTAATCTCTTTGATTGACTCTGATATACTTATCTTTTAATTTGACTGCTTTCATTTTATTATATATATAATAATGCTAATAAATATTTTCATTCATGTATATATGTTTCCCCATATTCTTACTTCTGGGTCATTCTCTTTCAGAATGCTTTCTAATAGAGAGTCTGCGCGGCGCTCAAGAAGAAGGCAGGCTCATTTGACTGAGCTGGAGAGACAGGTTTGTTCCTTATTCGTCACATTTAGCAATAATAGTAATAGTTTTTACTTTTTTTTAGACAAACAGCGTAATGAAATCATCTCTAATCTCTCTTTCTAGGTTTCTCAATTAAGGGTTGAAAATTCTTCTCTATCGAAGCGTCTCACTGACATAGTCCAGAAGTACAATGATGCAGCTGTTGACAACAGAGTTCTGAAAGTTGATGCTGAAACGATGAGAGCCAAAGTCAGTATATTTTTTTTCTTCCCCCGTTCCTAATTAAAAAAGAGTTTGATAATTTATTTTTATCCCGTTCCGAAAAAAGATTTCACTTTGTATCTTAATTAGAGGTGTAAATGGTTCGGTTTGGTTTGATTTATGTCAAAACCACAAACCGAACCGCCTCCTAGTGGTTTCAAAAAATTTCAAATCGAACCGAACCGAGTAAGACTTGGAACCGAACCGAACCACTCGGTTTTGTTTGGTTTGGTTTGGTTCGGTTCAGTTTTGTGGTTTATATAAATTATTTTCAATGAAAGTAACCAACATTGAAAATAACAATAAAAACAAGATTTTAATTTGGAATTAACGTTAAAATTAGCAAATAAGCTACTAACAGCAAATTATCATAAATAAAACAATACGTATTCTAAAATAAACACAAACAATGAAAAAAATAATAGTTCTCCAACAATCAAGATTTTGTTTGGTTTAGTATCCGTCTCTTTCTCTCTCTTTATATATATATATATATAATAAATAAATCAAAGGTTCAAAATAGTTAATATATGTAATATGATATATATTTTATAATAAAAAAATAAAAATAAATAGCGTGGTTTGGTTCGATACCAAAAACCGTGAACCGAACCGAACCGCGTGGTTTCCTAATTTTTGAAACGAAAACCGAACCGTCCGACTGGTTTGGTTCGGTTCGATTCGGTTTCGTGGTTCGGTGGTTCCGATTTACACCCCTAATCTTAATCTGTGTGTTTAAGATTTTTTTAAGAATGGCGAGAGCAACTTTTTATTTATTTTTAATTTTTAAATAACAGGTGAAGATGGCGGAAGAGGCGGTTAAAAGAGTTATTGGTTTGAACACAGTTACAAGCGGTCGAGATATCAGCAATAGGAATGCCTTCGTATACTTGTAGCCCTTTCGACACATCAACCGATGCAGATGTTCCAGTGCAAGATGACCCAAAACAGCAGCAACCCTTCTACCAGCCCGCTTCCAATAACCATCTTTCTTCTACTCACGATGGAAGAGTCCAGAATAGTTTGGTAGACCTTCCGGCCGCTGCCATAGATAGTGTGCAGCAAGATGTTGGGGCCCAGAAGATGGGTAGAACAGCTTCAATGCAGCGTGTTGCTAGCTTGGAGCATCTGCAGAAGCGGATTCGAGGGGGCGTAAGCTCTTCCGGAAATCAGATTAGTGCAGATCAGTAGAGTTCTGCCAAAAAGCCGAGACTATGACATGGATTCTTTCTTGCACAAGGTGGTATAGTAGGGGGGTGGGGGTTCTGATTTAACATTCTTATCGGTCGACATTGCAAGTTGCAAGTTAACTCATTTTACCATTCGATTAATCAATGATATGCAGTTTCTGGATTGAACATCTTACTCTTTTAACTGTGTGTGTGCATGTGTTTTTTTCTTTTGCAAGCCAGTGGTCAGTACTTCAGCTAGTAGGAATTTCAGCTGCTGAGCCAACAATTTCTATTTCGTTTATTAACAAAAAAAAATCATATTTAAGAAAAAAAAAAAAAAAAGAAGGTCCTCTTCTGTGTGGGCCCTACTACTGCTCTATTGTGTGATGAACTGATTATTCTGCGGTTTGGCAAGTCGATTGGTGGTAAGACGTTACCTAATAAGTCGTGGATTCGAGTCACTATGGGGGTAAGTGGGAAATTATTTTTTATCCTCTTTATAAATAAAAAAAATAATATAATGGTGGTATTTGCATGAATGTATAAAAATCAAATTTTAATACCTATTGGTTAATATTTATGGGTATTAAATAACTATTTTCAACCATAGATATCAAAATTTGATATACTAATAATTTTTTAAAAATTATAACCAACACATATCATAATATATAAAAACAAAATTAAAATATTAATATACATAATTTACCAACATATATTATGACATAAATATATGGTCAAAATAACGGGTATTAAAATTAGTTATGGTACTAAGGAATGTATCAAATTTAGTACCTTTCCTAGGATCACACCTAATTTTGATACCCTTTATCTTTTACTATTGAAGAGTCTGATACTCTCTTAGATAGTGTTGAAGATATAGGCCCAAGAGGCTCAAACATTGTAAGCCCAATAGGGCATTAGTCTTTAGATAAATACTTGATGTAATAGTTCATTTTTTTAATCAATTCAATCAATAATAAAATCAGTTTTTACTCCTTTCTTTCTCTACATCTCATGCACGCTCTCTCTTCTCTCTTACCTCCGGCCACCATCGTTAATGGTGGTGGTCTGGCAGCCTTCCTAAAACCTTCTTCCTTTACAGATTTTAACATGATATCAGAGCCAAAGAACCCTTTGTGTTCCTGGATTAATGTCGGAGAATCAAGATCACTGCCATCGAAAATCAAATCAAATACCGATGTCTTCAACAACGGTGTTACTGAAGAAAAAGTTGATCAAGAATTTTCAACCTCATTCATCTTACAGATTTCAAGCCTCTGCTTCTAATTGGTCAGTTCCGCTTATTCATCTTCTAATTCTAAACTTTCTTTATCTCTTCTGGGTTTCTTCGCAAATCTTGATTTGCCAGTGTTGTGAAATGGGGGCGAATATGAGAAATGTGTGTTGATGGTAACGGGTTGGAGTTCGATCAACATTGCGGTGATTAAGAATTGTGGGCTTCTTCCTTGGATGGCAAATGTCATTATGATCTTTGTAACCAATCGGGTCGCAAAATCATCATCTCCTGTGGTCTTGGGATCTACATCTTGAATCTGTTGATTGGGTTTCTCTCACAGAAGATCGATCCAGAGTTCGCTGCCCGCAAAAGTCTCCAACGAATTTAGGCCTTTCATTCGCTGTTTGCCAGAGTTTAAGTTTTTGTATGCCATCACCAAGGCGTTCTTTGTAGCCTTTTGGATGACGTTCTTTGTAGCATTTCCTATGCATTTCTTGATTTGCTTGTATCAATGTCCACATCAGCAGAAACTGGAATAATTTCTACAGAAGTCTTTTCCAAACATTGGTTTTCAGATTCAAGATTTTTGATTAGTGTTACCAGCACATTTGACTGCTTCAACTACTGCTTCTGTGCTTTTAATGGGATATACATCGGAAAGTTCAATTATCATCTTTTTCTGCTCACTAGTTGATATGCACAAAAACGCAACACGGACAAGATTACCCGGTCGTATCAAGTAATAAAGTTCGTAAGTATGAGTCGATCCCACGAGGAATGCGTGTAATTCTCACTCCAACTAAGTACCGAAATTATGCTAACTAATTATATTTGAGCGAAAAGAAATTGAATTAAAATCTAAAAATATAAACAACCTAAGAAAGCAATTAAATCTAAACTAACGTGGATGTGGTTTGTCAACAACAAATCAAGATAAAAATATAGGAACATATTATTTCTAGTGTAACCGGTGTTTAATTTAATCATCTTTTTGTTTTTCTTTAACTTAAGTCTTGGTAGTCGGACGCGCTATTTTATTCTCTACGGGCTTTCGCTACGTATAGCAAATCTAGTTATCTCTCAACCTTGCTACGGACTCTTATCATCGCAACACATAACATAGGGGAGAAAATAACTGCATGTGTAAATAAGCATCCTAAGATTATCTACGCGCGATCTCCTTTAGGTCTCACGCTACGCAAACTACTATTGTGATTTTCGGAATAATAGGAAGGGCTTTCGCTTCGTATCCTATCATTCTAGTGATCATCTAATGGTTCGCTACGCCATTAAAAACATGAAGCACACACAATAATAACCAAGCGCATGGGTAATACTTCGCAAAAAGAAACTCTCTATATTTTTCTACAATTCATGTTGGTAGCCGAGACAACTAAATTGGCTAACTACGGGCTCTCGCATCTTATAGTCAACCCTAATCTCCCCGACCTCGCGAATGGCTAAGGTGGTTCGATCGCGTGTCAAACCTAGTCTCATTTTGGCTATCGGTGTGTGTCACAAAACACCAACTATTTAATTGATTGGTCCGAAATATAAAGGTAGCTCTCACGGATCCTAAATATTTCTAAAATCATTTAATTATTCGCCAGATAATTAAAAGCATTAATTTCACAAAATAATAACCAACATGCTTGTGTACTAAATAAATAAATAAATAAAATTAAAACACTACATTTAACATAGAAAAATAATTGCATTCCATGAATATTTTAAGCACAAACCAATTCAACATTTACAAAATAAATCAACCCAAGAAAACATAACAAATATCTAAAAATATAAGTAGAAAGAATTGAACCGAAGAATCGCGAATCCGGGGTTGAAATCTTTTGCAAATGCATCCTTGGCTCTCGATTTGAAACTCCAAACCTTCAATGGTGATCAAGCATCGGAGGAATGGAAGAAATTTGAGATGAAATGGGGCTGGTGTCCCATTTAGGGCTAATGCCAATAAATGGGGCTTTTTTATGCAAAAATGAGGGCTGCCTGATTAAAATGAGAATGCACAAAGGAGGCAGGGGCTGCTAGGGGTATTTTCGGAAGTGAAATGGAAAGATAGGGGCAGAAAAGGGAGAAAAAGAGGCTTGGGGCACGCTGGGGCAGGGCAGGAACCAAGGCTGAAGGGCGCGAGTCACCCGCTGGGGAAATGGGTGAGAGATGAGAGAGTAAGCGGGTTGGAAAGTGGGCTAATGGGTTGGGATGGGCTGGAGAGGAACACGGGTGAGACCCGATCCAGGAGCTGCATGCGGGTCAGGCTTAGTGGGGTGGATGCGGCAGATTTCGCCACGTGTCTCCAGTCGGTCTTCGACAACTCAAAAGGCGAGTTTCAGCTTAGGCGGCTGCCTCCCTGAACTTTCAATAATTTCTCCGGTACCCCTGATATCTCTGGAATTAGCGCCGTCGGCCAGCCCCTCCCAGACTTCACAAAATGGTCCTCCGTTAGCTTTTTCAGCCTCCGTTAGCCTGATTTTGCCTTGGATCTCTTAACGGACTTAACGAACTTTGTCCAAATAATTTCCAAATTAACTTTTAAGTTCGGAATTGTCTCGAACTTCGTGCTAAACACCGTATAAAAGCTTGATTATGCATGAAAACCTATATTAAGCACAAAAACACAAATAATAATATTTTCAAAGCATAATTAATTCAAAAATAGCACAAAATAAAAGAAAATTCCCGGGAAAATTAGTGGAAATCTTGCGCTCATCACACCCCCAAACTTAAGCTTTGATCGTCCCGAGCAAAGAAAATGAATTATGGAAAGGCTCGAGAACAAAATGAAATGAAGGTGGCGCTCAATTAAGATCCCACAAGCATTACCATTATAAACATGCATAATGGAGGTATGAATTGATTTATATGCTATCAAACAATCCTCAAACAATCATTCACACCATAAAACATTTTTTTACCCAACACTAGCAATGCTCTAGCTTAGATTGAACGGCCAACCGAAATACCAAATGCAAGTCAAACCGAAAGAGTCATCAACTATTTTTTTCTCACAAGACATGGTAAGAACACATGGTATGACAATATCAATAGGACTTTATAAAGCTTGTAATGTTCGGCCAAGGTTTGGGCTACAAATGAAGGATATGATAGCAAGTCAAGAGAGCAAAGAATTGAAGTCTTCACATTATGACTAGTTTCATGAAAGCACAACTCTTCAAATAACCATAAACTCACTTCAACAACCCCTTAAACGTTAAACTTTGGGTTGAAGAAAGTGTCTCATCTACCACAAACAATTAAGTACCATCACCCTTATATCTCCTTGAGAAAATTAAGAACAATGACATTTTTTTTTCTTTTGTGTCCACCCTTTATTTATTTTTTTTTCTTTTCATTGCTTTCCAATGGGGCTCTTTTCTTTTCTTTTCATTTTTTTCCACCACTATTCAACAACAATTCAAATTCCCAACATCAACATTAATGAACACAAAACCTTCATGAAGCACACACTTCCCAACAAGATTACAAAAATAAATTAAATCATTTCAAATCATGCTCTCTTGAAGGGCGATAGCTAAAGTGTATAGGTTTATGGGATATGATAATGCGGGTATAAGAAATGAAGTCGAATGTGGGTCATTGTGTGATCTAGGCACACACCATTCTTTAAATGAGCTCAATGGGGACACTAGAGATTTTTGTGAGATAAATGGGTAGGATAGAGAAAGGCACAAACGGTCCAAAGATGGCCTATATCATACTCTTGTCATACACACATGCCCAAACCAAACTTTTAATCATCAACATATAACTCTCGGCATTTAGACTCACAAAATGATACTCTTAGACATGCACAACCATCACTAAAGCAAAGCATAAAAATATTTCCAACCAATACTTAGGCAATATTTATTATGAATGAGGTGATGCTACCACATGAATCACAGACATATCCTCAACTATGCATATAGTAATCTCAAAATTGAATCCAAGAAAATAATGCAAATACAACTTAAAGAGCGCCAAAAATGGAGAGACGAATTATCAAAGCATAAATAATTTGCGGCGTATAAAACACAAGATTTTCAGAATTTTCAACGTTCACTAACCAAACATACCCCTAAACATAAAGTAAAAGGAGAAAGAAAGGAAAGAAAACTCTCTCAAAATTGATTTCTTATGAAGTCCGGGCCGAAAAGATCCACTCCATGTATCTCAACAAGCAGCCTCTACAATAAAGCGCTAATCCCCTGCATCAAATCAAGCTCAAAAGAAAAGAGTGGAAATGCAATTATCGAAATAAAAAAAGAAAAGAAAATATTTTTGTGTGGGGACATTATTTACACCTCCCTACAAACCTACAAACTCGGGAGGGCTTCAAAAAACGACTCAATATACAAAACATATAAATACAAAAGCAAGTAAACTAATTAAAAAAAAACATGCTCAAATTACAATCAGCTTCGCTTGGTATCGATATTAGCATAGAGGAGCAAAAATTAAATCATTCCCTGGCAACGGCGCCAAAAACTTGATGTGCACAAAAACGCAACACGGGCAAGATTACCCGGTCGTATCAAGTAATAAAGTTCGTAAGTACGAGTCGATCCCACGAGGAATGCGCGTAATTCTCACTCCAACTAAGTACCGAAATTATGCTAACTAATTATATTTGAGCGAAAAGAAATTGAATTAAAATCTAAAAATATAAACAAACTAAGAAAGCAATTAAATCTAAACTAACGCGGATGTGGTTTGGCAACAACAAATCAAGATAAAAATATATAGGAACGCATTATTTCTAGTCTAGCCGGTGTTTAATTTAATCATCTTTTTGCTTTTCTTTAACTCAAGTCTTGGTAGTCGGACGCGCTATTTTATTCGCTACGGGCTTTCGCTACGTATAGCAAATCTAGTTATCTCTCAACCTTGCTATGGGCTCATATCATCGCAACACATAACATAGGGGAGAAAATAACTGCATGTGTAAATAAGCATCCTAAGATTATCTACGCGCGATCTCCTTTCGGTCTCACGCCACGCAAACTACTATTGTGATTTTCGGAATAATAGGAAGGGCTTTCGCTTCGTATCCTATCATTCTAGTGATCATCTAATGGTTCGCTACGCCATTAAAAACATGAAGCACACACAATAATAACCAAGCACATGGGTAATACTTCGCAAAAAGAAACTCTCTATATTTTTCTACAATTCATGTTGGTAGCCGAGACAACTAAATTGGCTAACTACGGGCTCTCGCATCTTATAGTCAACCCTAATCTCCCCGACCTCGCGAATGGCTAAGGTGGTTCGATCGCGTGTCAAACCTAGTCTCATTTTGGCTATCGGTGTGTGTCACAAAACACCAACTATTTAATTGATTGGTCCGAAATATAAAGGTAGCTCTCGCGGATCCTAAATATTTCTAAAATCATTTAATTATTGGCCAGATAATTAAAAGCATTAATTTCACAAAATAATAACCAACATGCTTGTGTACTAAATAAAGAAATAAATTAAATTAAAACACTACATTTAACATAGAAAAATAATTGCATTCCATGAATATTTTAAACACAAACCAATTCAACATTTACAAAATAAATCAACCCAAGAAAACATAACAAATATCTAAAAATATAAGTAGAAAGAATTGAACCGAAGAATCGCGAATCCGGGGTTGAAATCTTTTGCAAATGCATCCTTGGCTCTCGATTTGAAGCTCCAAATCTTCAATGATGATCAAACATCGGAGGAATGGAAGAAATTTGAGATGAAATGGGGCTGGTGCCCCATTTAGGGCTAATGCCCGTAAATGGGGCTTTTTTCTGCAAAAATGAGGGTTGCCTGATTAAAATGAGTGAGAGATGAGAGAGTAAGCGGGTTGGAAAGTGGGCTAATGGGTTGGGATGGGCTGGAGAGGAACGCGGGTGAGACCCGATCCGGGAGCTGCAGGCGGTCAGGCTTAGTGGGGTGGATTCGGCAGATTTCGCCACGTGTCTCCAGCCGGTCTTCGACAACTCAAAAGGCGAGTTTCAGCTTAGGCGGCTGCCTCCCTTAACTTTCAATAATTTCTCTAGTACCCCGGATATCTCTGGAATTAGCGCCGCCAGCCAGCCCCTCCCAGACTTCACAAAATGGTCCTCCGTTAGCTTTTTCAGCCTCCGTTAGCCTCTGTTAGTCAGATTTTGCCTTGGATCTCTTAACGGACTTAGCGAACTTTGTCCAAATAATTTCCAAATTAACTTTTAATCCCGGAATTATCTCGAACTTCGTGCTAAACACCGTATAGAAGCTTGATTATGCATGGAAACCTATATTAAGCACAAAAACACAAATAATAATATTTCCAAAGCATAATTAATTCAAAAATAACACAAAATAAAAGAAAATTCCCGGGAAAATTAGTGGAAATCTTGCGCTCATCACTAGTATCATCTCCCAGAGGCTTAACAATGTCAACAGAGTCTAGCACTAGAGAAAATTCAGATTTCAATCAGCTGCTCTGTTCGCCAAAGTCAAATATTGACTTGGTTTTTTATATCTCTTCGTGGATGATATTCGATCAACATATTTGGATTAATGATGTAATCTTACGGACTGAAATGTTCGATTTTGGATACTCCTCCGTCTTCTAATCACTTTTTATCGAGTAAGCTTTTCGGGGATTGACTCCTGTTTGGGCTTCTCAACATCTACTACAAGTATTCGGGGGTGATCCGTTTATGGGCTCCGATCAACTTGCTCTACACCTACTACAATTGTTTCGGGGTGATCCGTTTGCGGACTCCGATCAACTTGCTTGACATCTTCCTAAAGATTGTTACTATTAAGGCCCACGGAGGCAATTTGGCCAAATTATGACTCATTTGATTCAGGCCCATAGAGGCACATTTGCCGTAAAGGCTCATTTGATTTGTATTGGCCAAGAGGCCCAACCCATTAAGGTTCATTTGTTTGCACCTCTCCAACTCGCACAGTTTACAAAGTTGCGTGTACGAGTTGAGGGGGAGTGTTGAAGATATAGGCCCAAGAGGCCCAAACATTGTAAGCCCTATTCAATTCAATCAATAATAAAATCAATTTTTAATGCTTTCTTTCTCTATATCTCACGCACGCTTTCTCTTCTCTCTTACCTCCGGCCACCACCGTTAATGGTGGTGGTCCGACAGCTTTCCTAAAACCTTCTTCCTTTACAGATTTTAACAGATATGTATTAAAATTTGGTTTTGACCCCTACCATTAGACTTGTCATACGGTTTTGATTTCCGTTTATCTGAAGAAAAATAATTTTTTGAGAAATGTTATGTAAAATGTAATATGTGAAATGAAAATATTATGCTTTCAATTGCTTATGTAACTTCTTGAAAGTTGGTCTGGACATATAGGTGGGAAAATCAAAGATTTGTAAGCCAAAAATAAAGAAAATATAGGAAAGTTATATACCCTCTCCGTTTCGAGCAAATAGTTTTCGGTTGAACGTCAAACTTTTTAAGAAAATGACATTTTTAGTAGTTCATTAGTAATAAAATGCTCCCTCCATTTTCAAAATATTGTTTGGGTTGACCTGACATATTGTTTTTAAAAATGAATTGACTGGATTATAAATATTAGTAAAATGTGTGATTTCTTTTAATACCCTTGAGTATGTGACCATAACTAAAGTTGATAGAAAAAAAGTAAAGGTAAAGTGGTAAAAGTGTTTTCTTAAAAGGAAAATTTTGAAATATGACAATTATTTAAGAACGGATGAAAAAGAAAAAGTAGACAATAATTTGAAAAACGGAGGGAGTAACATTTTTATACCTTAATTTTTTAAAATGGATTCTTTAAGTAAAATATCACAAAATTGAATAGTGGACTCTTTGCTCGGAACGGACGGAGTATTTGTTAGCCAGAAGTAGGTTTGACAACTACAACCCATTACCCATTAACCCAACCCAATCCGTTAACATTTTTGGAGTTAAGATGGGTAACCCGTTTCAACTTAAAAAATATTAGCTGGTCGGGTCGGGTTAAGCGGGTCAGACCCGTTACCCATTTCGACCCACACCTTTTTAAACTATAAATTCATGTTTTTCTTTGGAAAAACGTGTGTTAAAACGGGTCAACTTGTTTCATGTTTGAACTCGACCTATTTCGGTCAGCTTAATATTTAGATTTTTAACTGGTTTCAACTTGCTACACATTCCAACCCGACCCACCTAATTGTCAGACCTAGCCAAAAGTAAAGAATATAAAAGGAAAGTAATAAGTATTTTTTAAAAAATTAAAAAAAATATTTACATGGTAAGTGTGTATTGTACAAAATGTACAATATACTTAATACATCACTTTTGGTGGTGCATTTACCATATTACCCTTAGTCACATATCTATAAACAAAATAAAAACATACAAACTAAAAACTCTCGTAAAAAATCATTCACTCTAGATTTTATCATTTCCTCAATTGAAACAAAGTATGTTTATAATCTTATTCTTTGTAATTTTGATTTATGTTCATGAAAAGTAATTCGAAAAATGGTCTTGTACGATTGAAAAAAAAGAACGGTTGACTTTTGGGATTAGAAACTTTAAAAAAGGGACCGGCCAAAATTTTCCACAAAAAAGAATGCGGTACTGGAAGGGTTACAAACTTTGCAAAAGGACTGGCCAAAATTTCAAAAAAAAAATTTTTTTTGAAGAGGCTGGGCGGCAGGCAGCCCGTGGGTGGTGGTGTGGGCATGGGACTAGTGGGTAGGCAGGCGGGCTAGGGCCAGATGCTGAAGGAGTGGGCTAGGGTGGCCTTGAAGGTGTGTTGGGCGGAGAGATTGGGTCTTAGGCAGGCCAGTTTGAGGAAGACTGGGCGGATGATCTGGGTTTGGAGCTGGTTTGAGGAAGCTGGGTGGGAGGTTGCTGATGGGCCAGGCGCATTAGATGGGAAAGGAGGGGTGGCTAGGAACGGCCCAGCCAAGTGGGAGGGTGCTAGTGGTGTTGGGCGGTGAGCTGGGCTTGAAAAAAAGAAGGGCAACTTTAGTTAATTTGAAGAAAGAGGGTGGGGTTTGGGGGCCGCGCGGGGGGAGGGGGGGGGGGCGGTTGTGTATTAATTAAAACATTATTTGTTAGGACTTTTAAAGGATTGTAAGGATTGTAAGGAAAATTATATTTAGTTAGGACTTTATTTGATTGTTAAAATTTGTTGTTGAATACTAAATAATTTTTAATTATTGTTTAAAAATTATTTAGCACATGTGATGAATTTATTATATATTGTTTTAGTTTTTTAATACTTTTGAAAAATTATTGTCAACAAATTTTAGATAATTGTTACGTGATTATATTGAATGTTAAAATAAACATTATTTGTTAATAATTATTAAGAATCATTTAAAATTAATATAAAAAATTGTAATGATTGTTGAATAAACTTCAAAAAAATTAATTATTTTTAATTTATGTAAAATTCCTCAAAATTATTGTTATAAAATGTTATTAAATTTAAAAAAATTGCTTAGAAATGTTTAAAAAATTTGTGTCGTCGCTTTTTTGTACATAATTGTTACGTAAATTATTATTATTATGTTAAAAATGACATTAAATGCTAATAATTTTTACTAATTGTTAAAATTACTTAAAATTTACAGGATCATAGTTTCAAGAATGAAATTATTGAAGATAAATATCCGGACGTAGAAAAATTATTTAGAACCGATCTTGTTTTTGAAACTTGTGTTGAAATTAACACCTGGATTAGAGGTACTGTAGATAGTACCAATATGTTTCTCTTTGTTAAGTGACATTCATGGACACACAATGGATACAAAAATATGTGGTATGGTTGTGAGGTAGGTGGTCGCACACCGTTCAGTGAGCATGATGAAAATAATTATGTACAGAGGCAATAATTTAAGAACCTAATGGAACCTAACTAAAACTAACGAAACCTAATAAAAGTTAACACCACCAAGCCATGATGGTCAGGTAGGCTCAACCGCCAGGTAGACGATGGATAGGAATAGCGGCGGGTGGTACTGGCAGGACGGTGGCCGGCGTCCAAAAATGTCATCGTCTTCTTCAACAGCTCCAATAACACACTTTGGATTCAGAAATTAATGCACTAAAGTTGATGAATCGCAGTTTAAAAATAGACTAACAATTACACTATTGAACCATGGTGCAAAAATTAATGCACTAAAATTGATGAATCGCGGTACAAAAATAGACTAGCAGTTACACTATTGAACCACAGTGCAAAATTAATTCAATAAAAATTGATGAATCACGGTTCAAAAATAGACTAGCAGTTACACTATTGAACCGTAGTGCAAAAAATACTGCGATAAAATTGATGAATCGCGGTGCAAAAATAATGACCTCCGTAGCGTGCCTACGATTCATTAAGGATATCGTAGTCATTTTGCAACAAAAAGTGACTTTTTTCGGTTAAAAATAAAAAGGGTGTATTTTAGCGATTAATGGTTTCAAAAAGTGGACCGACCCGCAATGTTTTCTTCTTCTTTTTTTTTTTCAACTGTAAAAGCCAATTTTTTTGAAATATTGTTTTGAAAATGTCACTGTCTTATTCAATAGCTCCAACAAACACATTGTATTCGAAAATCACCCTTTTGGTCTCTATTATTTCAAAGGTCAAACCAAGTCCTCAAATCAGTGTTTCCAAAATTCTTTGTATATATTCGAGTCAAGTAAATTTTTGCTTCTTCTTGTAGCTTGTCGAGTCTTTTTTTCCCGATCTTTAAGCACCGTCTATCGCCAAGTATCCCTTGATAGTTAATCTTCTCAAGAATGATGAATCGAATCATTTGAAAACATGATAAATCTACGCGAGTTGATGATGAGTCATTTCGAAGATATGGACCCGCAAACCATTAAAAATATGAGTTCAATAAAGCAACCTTTTGTTTTAGTTAAAGATCATATTCGACCCATTGCCACCGAGTTGTTAGTAGCACACTAGGGCTTCCCACCATACCCCATAACCCAACCCCACCCGAAACTAAGACCTTTCAATAACACCATCCAAATAACCATCCCTATGATCAGCTGCCCAAAACCGAGGTTGTTTCACCCTTATATATCCACAATGACCATCCCTTTACCCCAAAAGGAGATAAGACATTCCATCAAAAGCTCTTGTTATAATGCTCCAAGAGGTCAAAAAAAAAAAAAAGAAAAGAGGAAAAAAGGAATAAAGAAGAAAAGAAAAAAATAGAAAGGAAAGAGGAAAGAGGAAAAAGGAAAGGCTAGGTTGAAAATTCAAATACAGCCTATGCCAAAGAAAGGAAAGAAATAAGAAAAAGGTACCTCTTTCGAGTGGTCCTTTAAATTCTCTCTAACCAATTGAAGTCTCTCTTGGAAAATCTCCCATCTAGACCAAATCCAGAAACCAAAAACAAATCTCTCATCCAGGCCAAATGCAAAAGCCAAAAACAAATCCCCCATCCAGCCAAACCCTAAAACCAAAAAACCAATCTCCTGTCCAAAATCCAAAAGCTAAAAACCAAAAGCCAAGAAACAAGAGCCAACAGTCAAAAGCTAAACACTAAAACCAATCAATCCCAAACATTACACCCTAAACCAGTTGCCACCTATAGCTCTGTTTCAATCAGTTATAACGTGATCTAAGCCAAAGACAAAACTCCTTGCTAAAAACATACAAAATTATCAAAAGATAAACATTAAGTAGGGTCCATAAACCACCCCCCCCAATCTTGTGATGCTCGGCAATAAAGTGAACTTTGTATCACGACTCTTTTTTGTCCATTAGAGGCATTCCTTTTTCATTGAGCATACTCATTTCTTTCTCCCTCAAAAGTCTCTCTAAATCAAGTCTTTCTGGGCTGTCTTCAGTTAATTTCTTCAGGAACTTTCCCGTCTCATCTTACAAAATTTGGTTGATCGAGTCATCTTGAGGCTTCTCCCGCCAAACTCATTGGATACATAGAGACTCTCATTATTTTTAGAGACAACTGTCTTTTCCATCTCCCCTGAAGGAACAAAGAAGCTACAAAGCCGTAATCCCTCAAGAATAAGCACTTTATCTTCACATGCATTGAAAGATAGGCTCCCTATGAGGTAAAGGCCCCCTAGGTTAAAAACCCGAAAGGGCGACCTACGCAAAAGTTAGAGCACAAAAAATAAAAAAATAAAAAAAAATGAAGAAGTGGTCCTCAGAGTCATCGATTAGTAGGATTCATTGATCTTGTGATTGAATTTCTTTCTTGAATGATGCACTAGTCAAAAGACTAAAAGGTAACCCAAAACTTCGCCCACCATCAAATCCTATGCCCATAACCTTTCAAAGTCAGCCAAAAGCTGCATCTCAAATATTGCCCTATCTTGTCTTAGCATGTTCAAGAAACAGATAGCACACATGCACAGTCGAAAGTCCATTTGGAAAACGAAAAAAACATTTTTTTTTTCATTTGCATGCATGCATCTTTTTGTTGCATTTTTACATCTTATTAGGTCTTTGCCGCATCGGCCCCTATGCAAAAATACAAATGTTCTGTCGGCATCCTCCAAGAACCATCAATGCCAATTTCCATCAAAGCTTGCTGAAGCTACTGAACAAAGCATCGCCAGCACCCTGCAGTTCAATCATGCCAGTTCTTGCCCAAGGCCGGTCAAAGTACTGCCAACAACTCTGTCATCCCACACGGGCCATACTATTGAAATATGCTTATTTAGATTTGCTTAAACCCATTAAGGCTGCTTACATGCTTAGTAAAATTGCTATCAATAACTGTCAGCTTATATATCCTCAGCTAGCAATTTCTTATAGAACAAAGTATGTCGGCTGTTTCCTTTTATGGATAAACATATTGACTTCTAACCACTTTCTTTGTTTGTGCTTTGTAGAAGCCTCTCTTAGTAAGCCATATCTTACAGTATCCGATAATATCTTGTAGAAGATATACTTTCAAATTATTGGATCTGTTCGAAATTCAAATGTGTTTCTAACGGACTGCACTTCAAGTTCTTATATATATATATATCCATAGGAACCTCTTGAAGAAACATTGAAACATTCATACTCTCTCAAGCAGAATTCTCTTTTGAAGTGCCTTAGTATGAGTGCCCCGTTTTTGACCGGATTCGCGCCTCTAAAAGGCGGGGTGGTTTCAAAACCATTTAAAAGCGCGTGGCATACGTTTGACCTCAATTGTGAACTCAAAATATAAACACCAGAGTCACCATCTTTATTTTTAGTATAAACAAAGAAAAACCAAAAAAATACCAGATTTGCAAAATGGTTCGGAGGCTAAGTTACGAGTTGGAAAGGGGTCAGGCACCCAACTCGCTCTTTCGGACTCAAAATAGGTTTTTCGGCTAACTATGTTATTTTTATAAAATTTACAATTTAAATAAAACATTTATATATATATATATATATATATATATATATATATATATATATATATATATATATATATATATATATATGTGTGTGTGTGTGTGTGTGTGTGTGTGTGTGTGTGTAATAATAGAAATAAAGAAACTTACAGCAGCCTCATTTTAGAGTTGCAAATATACTTTAAAAATTGGGCCATAATAACGGCTTATTTTAGTGCTATTTACTCCCGAAATTTGAGCAGCATAACGACTTATTTCGTGATATATTAATATTTTAAATAGCACTTTTTAAAGATAAAATAATTATTTACTCCCGGACCAAACTTCTTTTCTTGGTAGGCTTTAAGGTGTGTTCACTCTGTCCTTCAGGGAGAGGGAGTCTTTTTGCTTTTGCTGGATTTCGGGCAGTGTAACTGCTCCTTTTTGTTGCTTTCGCCGTGGGATCCGAGCGGCACAACAACTTGTTTTTTGCTTGCTTGCTTGCTTTTTGTTATCATTGAGTCTGAAATTGGGCAGAACAACTGCTTGCTTTGGCTAGATTTGACGTCTGGATTCGGGTAGGACAACTGCTCTTTATGGGATTTTTGAACCGGTGAAATAGGATGGAAACCTTGTTGGGTAGCTAGGGTTCATTTTGGCCAGAGAGTTTTAGTGTTTAGGGGAAGTTTTGGCAGCCTAGTGGAGCTTGGGGGTTGGATGGAAAATAACTGCGCAACTTCACAGCGTTCTCTCCGTAAAACTCTTTGTGAAGTCTCTTTTTCTTACTGACGAAGCCTTGTATTTATAGGCTGAGATTGGGATTCCTTAACATCAAAGGTAAACGAATGTTGACCCTTATAGGTTCTAGATTTGGTTGAGTTATCTTTGATTCTATTGCTCAGTTGGTAATAGGTCCGCGTACCGATTAGTGTGGCAACTGTATTAGAATCAAGGGTGTTTAGAACTTGTTTAGTGTTAGTTTCTCCAAGGCACGGACCAGTAGGTTTCAACAGCAGCCTTGAAAGCACAGTTCGAACATCAGACTTGGAAGTCTGCTCAAGCTCAAAAGTCAAGATCAGCCAAACACGTGGAATTAGGTCACATATTATTTGATCTAGATATTTTTAATATCTAGTCAAATTACATTCAATTTATCTTCATCAGATTTCCCTCCAAAGAAGTCAACTATCTGCACAGACAACTGTCCAGTCTGTCACCTGAATCATGAAGTCTGAAGACATTACCCCTTTTGGCTCAAAAGACTTTCAAGCTGTAATGCCTGCAAGCTGAAACCTTACTCTGTTTAGGAATGTCTGCCTTTGCAACCACTGAATCTCTGATATCTGTTGGTGCACTCTTCCTACAAAGCGCCAAAATGCATTTAATGCATTATAACGTTGGACACAACCTCTTACCCTCAATCTAACGGTCCTAAAGATCTCCCCTGGTATTTATTCAAGTTTTGAAGATCTGAACAACAACTCTTGTACATTCAATACTCAAGCTTCATCTTCAACACTCAAGCATTCAAGAGATCAAAAGGACAAGAACTAACACTTCACCAAACTTCCTGAAGATGCAGATCTGCCAATCTTTACTCTGTTTCAGCTTCATCTAATTTGATTTTAAAACTGTTCTTTACTTTAGCACTTGGGAGAACAATTATTCATTGATTGTTTCTCTCATTATTATACACTTGGTTGAAAACTATTTTTGTACACGATCCATTAGTGATCTTATCTTTACACCTAGTGGATAAACTAGTGCACCTTTCAAAGTCCAAAGCTAACCACTTTGGTAGTGGACGTAATGCTATTTATAGTACGAACCACTTCTAAATTATGTGTACTGTCTGAACTGTTTCTGCCTATCTCTTAACTGCTGCTATCTCTATTTTAAGTCTGCTACTGAATCTGTTCTATATTAACAGTAGCCTATCTATTAGTTCTGCACTCTTTCAATTTTCCGCTGCCTTAACTCTTCTTGTAAAATTGCTTTAAAAGGAAAGAAGAAATTTTTAAGAAGTGTTCCAAAAAGTTTTTTTTTAAAAAAATACTACCAGGCAATTCAACCCCCCCTTCTAACCTAGTTTGAGCCTATTTTGGGACCAACAACGCAAATATTTTCTTTTGTGCATTAATGACTTGTACCGTGCGCTGCAGGAATTGCACCAAAAGAAAACTGCAACAATGAACAGGGAAGTGCTGGGCGCTACCAGGGGGTCTTTTGGGCACCGCCTGGGGGCTTTTGGGCGCGGCGCCCAGATTGGCTATAAGCCGTGCCTTTTCTTTTGTTTTCTGCACTTTCACCCCTGCAATTCACAGTTTGTTACTTCTTCAGTTCCTTTGCATTTTTCTTGTAACTTGACATCCGTTAGTCCTTTTAACAGGTCTTGATATTTTATGGCATGTTATAAAACTGGGGTACGAAATTGGGGTGTCTATATAGCTCCCCAACCCAAAAGTTACCAGTAACCGAACATCGTTGATAAGAAATAAACTCCCTAATTTCGAGGAAATTATAACAGGGAAGAATGCAACATGCAATAGTTTATAATGCAATAGTTTAAATCTCACGCCCTAACACTTTTATGGACTGATGGGAATAGAACAGATATGATGCAAATGAAAATGCTCTGATGGTTATGCCTACTAAGTAGGCTGCCTACGTATCCATTTCCAGAATCAGACCAAACGTAGTTCGGCTCTTACCGACAACAACAATAAGCTTTGGGTGGGGTAAGATGGGACCTAATCCTTTCCAAGTTGACTCAGGGTTTGCACCCCTTGTGGAAAGGATCCAACACAACAAAAGATGGCATAACATGAGACCGATCATTTCCAAGTTGACCCGGGTTTGCACCCCTTGTAGAAAGGACCCAACACAGATGCTGGTAAAATAACATGAGACCGATCATTTCCAAGTTGACCTGGGGTTTGCACCCCTTGTGGAAAGGACCCAACGTAAATAACATGTGGAATAGCATGAGACCGATCATTTCCAAGTTGACCAGGGGTTTGCACCCCTTGTGGAAAGGACCCAACACAAATAACATGTGGAATAGCATGAGACCGATCATTTCCAATTTGACCCGGGGTTTGCACCCCTTGTGGAAAGGACCTAACACAAATAACAGGTGGAATAGCATGAGACCAATCATTTCCAAGTTGACCCGGGGTTTGCACCCCTTGTGGAAAGGATCCAACACAAATACAAGGGCATGGCATAAAATGCATGTGACAGGTAACGTAAAATGTAGATACTCTCTCTTCTCTTCTTTTTCTTGCAAGCAGGCACCCTGCTGGGGATAAATATTGTGGCACCCCGATCCTTCGTTAGCTTGATTTACGTGCCATGCTCATGTTTTTTCTTTTGCACTTGTATGATTGGTTGATGAGAGAGAGTCTAGATGTGTGGGAGTGACCACATTGAGACCAAAACCTTGTTGAGATATATCCTATAGTAGTTGACTTGCTAAAGTCACAAGTCGTAACTCGACGTTAGTTGGAATACGACTCGGTTGAGAATTTGCTTGCGTTGTGTGTATTCGTGACCTCAGATAGGTCCTAGGTCTTTATATGATTGTTATGAACTTGTTTAGATGTATTATACTTCAAGTTGGAGGTTTTCTTTTAGTATGTTGATGATTTGGAAGCCTTGGAGATATCATTCATCTCTATCGCGTAGTTCGAGGTTGAGTTGTGTGATCGTCTCTTCTTTGGAGTTCTCGTTCTCCTAGTTGTTATTTAACATTCTAGAAGTATTCAAGCCTCTTCAATAGGTCTCATATTATTGCTCATTCGATTGCTAGTTCATTCGTCGTTTCGTTTGCACGTTGTTGCAACTTTGTTGATTATTGGAATACGCTTCTTGATAATTTAATTATCACCTTGCATATTCCATATATATTTGATTTGCTTGCCACCATTACAAGTGAATCATCACAAGTGGCTAAAAGGTCTGCGTACCGGTTAGTGTGGCAACTTGTATGATTTCATATAGGTCTTAGATTAGGTGTAACCTGATCGAGTCCTACCTCCTATAAGATGATCAAAAGCAGACAGCACTTCAGATTGCACGTAGCACCGGAAGACTTGCAGCAATGTCAAAAGCCTTCAGCGGCAGACATGCCACAAGTTAAAAAGCTCGTACCGGCATACATCAACTCCTCTACATCGGTAGACCTGCTACCACTGGTTCGAAGCTCTCCAATGGCAGACTTAAGATCTGCACGTGCTACAGGGAAAAGTCAACTAGCCGCTCAATTCAGATAATTATGTCCGTGCCTCATAAAGCCTGACATACTTAAAGCTATGAGACTTTCTCTCACTCAAGTAGTCTGTTAAAGTCAAAAAGCAATTACTTTATTGGACAGACCACCTGACAGTGCAACAGACGTCAGACCTACTCTTCAGAGACCTATTAACCTAGTTTGACAAACAACGATTTTCCAAGATCTACAGGACGAAATCGCCGCCCCAAACAAGTTAGAGATCTTATGGACAAAGATCTATATCCGATAGTCTTCAACCACTATATCTCCAACGGATAGAAATCTTCGAGTTCTCATCTCTCAACGATCATATTGATTCTCGCCTATATATATATATATATATATAAACCCTCTCCCGTACTCAAGAACAACAGAGCGCAACATAGTGAGCAACGAGTAACTCAATCTACTCAAGAACTTCATAGATAGGAAATCACAAAGGAGATCGTCTTCACCAACGCATCTCTGATTTCTACAACATATTGCAGTGAACTCATCCAGCTCTCAGCATAACACTTTCAGTGGATTGCTAGGAAGAAAAGTTTGAAAAGGGAGAAGAGTGATCAGAAACTTCAATAGGCAGAGATCAAGATCTGAAGATTGATGTTGGACAATGTCTGAAGAAAATGAAGAGCTGTCTGTAGATATTGCATTCATATCTTCAGATTTGTATTCCTATACAAATGATGTTGATTGTGCAATTATCAATCATCTTGGGAGGATGAGTGCTTTGCACTCAATCGTTCAGATATATTTTTATATCTGAACGACCTTAAGAATCATTTTCTCATAACAGTTTCTCGTTCTCGTCTCCTATTGTCCTTTGCAAGCTTAAAAGAATCCTTGAATGGATAATTAAGTAAGGACTGAGACATATGAAGAGAAAACTAGAAACTGTACATAGATTATTTAGACTGATGTAATATGTAATTTATCTTTGCATAAATTCATATGTTCTTACTAATGATTTATCTTCCTATCCCTAAATATCTATGAGGTTTTTATAAATGATTTATCTTTAGAAAAACCATTCTCTACTTGTTCTCCTAAACCTGCATTTGAAAGAAGAAATAAGTATGCTATTGTTTTGAACATATATTCGTGTACATCCACTTATGACTTCTCCAAATCATAGCCTCTTTACTTTCCGCTGCACAAATCTTTTACAAGGCTTTTGATTTGAATAAACTGATTATCGGCAGAGTTGTTACTTCTGCCTTGGGAAAGTCTACCGATAACCTCTACCGGCAGACATACCCAACTTGATAATCTGTATTTGCCAACTAAACTATGCTTTATGAATATCCAAAAGAAAAGTTTTTAAATTGGCATTATTGGCTATTCACCCCCCTCTAGCCTATTTGAGCATTATTGTGGACCAACAATTGGTTTCAGAGCTCAGGCTCTTCTAGCTTTATGCCAGGACTAACCTCCTGAAAGTTGTGATCCTCTAATGCTCAGTTCAAATGCATGACAAAAGAAAAACTTGTTTTATTCCTCTAAAAACTTTTGTCAAGGATTTCAGTATGAGATAAATGTTTTTGAAAAATATACCTATTTTGAAAAATTATTTTGTTTTTCAAAAATATCATGAGATGTATGATTACCATGATGATTGAGAGATACTTATTCATACGACAGATATCTATATCAATTGGCACTATGAATAACTATCTCCAGATGAAATGAAATTTTCAGATGGATGCTTCAATTGAAAGGATTTCTGATTCAAGCTTTCTTGACATAAGGCTAACGATTGAAATCAATCCAACACGTTCTCGAGAAAAAGAAATTTTCGTTCATACTTAAGGTTAAGAGTCAAAAACTCTATATCATGAAACATTGATTGATCCCTCTGTTATATGATATTTAGTTTCTGGGAACTTGGCCCATGTTTCAAAGAATTATCTGAATATAAGAAAAAGGATAAAAAAATCTTACAAAATTGTTTACAAAGGAAATCTACTCTTTAGACAACATCTACTACAGATCTATCAGCTCAGATTCAAAAAGACTTTGTCTGAAGAACATTAATCTCGATCTAGATAACTGTCGGAAAGGTACATCCCTGTCTTGTGCTTTTTTTTCATGTCTTTATCTTTGCACAAAAAGACTAAGGGAGAATGAGATATTCAAGATTCAGTCTTTCCCTTTCACTGATCTTCTTGAAATACTTATTGCAGTATCTAGACTTTTTGGGAGCTTCCTAAAGCTCATAAAATGTTGCTAATGATCTTCTTGATTCTTATTCAGGAATGTTTTTTCTCCAAAGATCAATAATCACACTTTATTATCTCTCTTCGTGCTCCAAAAAGGTTTTTTGACTGATTGTACAGGATTCTTCTCACCTGATCAGTCTTCTTCCTTCTGGATTATGATATATTCCTGTTCTTCATTTATGATTCCCTACTAATCATGATTTTGAATATATCATCTCTACATAGCTTTATATTTTTCTTATTCTACTCTTATCTATTCTCAAAGCAATATATAGCTAGAGTAATTCATCCTATCATACTTTGCTTTCCTTTTTACAGTATGATCTATGACTTACTCATTCGGCGTGTTGCCTCATTTTCTTTGAAGTGCCTTTTCGTTGCTCTGTACTTCATAAGCTCATTTTTATGTGCTGACTTATAGAAGTTTTTACCTTGTAGACAATGTGCAAACTACATGGGTACTTTTGCAATTTCTACAAAGGTTGAGGTAAAGCTTTAGAAACTGACTATTTCTAAAAGCCAAAGACAGATTTCATAGACTCTGGGTAAAGATAAAAACGACTTTGAAATGTGGGAATTGTACTTCCCAAAACAATCTTTGAAAAGAAGTTCTGTTTTGTCAAATCCCACTGAAAAAGATTTTATCCACTTAAAGACGTTTTATACTTTCAAGAAAGCCAAACCTACTTTTCAAAATCTTTTAGCTTTCCAAAAGGATGACTTTACCGGATATCTAGAAATTTATATCAACTCTCACTCTTCCCCATATAACTTTTATTGAAGAGTAGTTGAAAAGGACTTTTCACTCTTAAATGAGTCGGCCCATTGTCTTGCCTTAGCGAGTATTTATAGAGACCTTCCTTCCCTCTTCTCTATCACTCGCAAACTACCTCAAACACTATGATAGACACTGATACAAGATCCTCTTCTTCCAAAATGTTACTTAGGAGAATTCTTAGCACTAGATCAAAGATACTCCCCAACAACTTAGAATCACTCTTCCGATTCTTCGAAAGTTGTTTTGTCTATTTCAAGGATTTCTCTCGCGTGAAGACTTGTCTAAACAACCATTTAGCATGCCTCTCCCAGATTCCTGTGACTATGCTCATGTCAGCCACTCTTTCAAGGCCTCGTAGACCTTCTACGTGATCCTTAGCTGACATGGTTCTCTCATGAGATTAGCTCTTTTCACAACCGCGATTTCTTCAAAAGAAGTCATGCGAGTTTGTGAAGGTCACCTGGCTTGAGAGCTAGCTAATGGGAGTAGGATGAGGAGTCGACAATATCACATATCTGCATTTTTTAAAATGTAGAGATTTCGTTTGGCTGCCTCGTTCGTCCTCGATCTAGGACCCATATTCCGTCTTCCAACCGGTTAGCTGAATCTGGGTCCATGGTCTTCATAGACATCTCCTTGTAACATCCTTCTTTAGATATGAATCAGGTGTTTAGATTATTTATTTAAAAGGAGTAGTTAAGTCTTCGGAAGTTGTAATGAACACTGTAATCTTTAGATCCTCTTTGTATTCATGTTATTTTGATCTAAATGAGAACTTGTTTAAAGCATCTTTACTTCTTGTCTATCTGCCTTTGTATGAATATTCCTTGATAGCATGAAATCTTATATTTGTTTGAGTTTTCGGTATTTGTACCTTTTATAATATATTGTTCGAAATTCAATACAGCAAATATAACTCTGATGTTAACCCAATAGAAAACCAATCCTCAATTATAAATTTTCTTATTCAACATGGTGTATTCAACAGTTGGTATCTGAAGAAATGATGTTGAAGTATGGTTAAATTTTTAAGTCTTGGATATCTTTGAAGTAACTGCATACCTTGCAACTACTTCATCAGGAATTATAGATCTCATCTCAACCCATGATGTTCTGATGAATCTTAATTCCCCTCATAATTTCTGGTCTCTCTTGTTTAGCGGTAGACCTCATCTCTGCCGTTGTGACAAACGACCTTTCGAGGATATAAGCAGTTCCCTCAAATTCTATTCCTCTCTGCTACTTCCTCCAGTTCAATGACAACTGTGCCTTTAACTTTCCCCTGTTTCTATTGTCTTGAACAATGACTTCCTTTACCTTAAAAGGTTAGTCACCTTCTTCTTAACCGTTGACCTTGAAGCAAAAAGTCATTCAGCATCTGTTCCATCAGCCTAACTAAGTTTAAGTCACTTGCTTCTTCGTGATTCAGGAACTTTAACTGAATAGGTTGGTATCTTCCGTTTTTGCTTCTAAATGCTCTCATCACTCAATTAAAATTCTATTTTGTAGAAGCATGGTCATCAGTTAATCTTTGCCGATGAAGCATATGTATATCCTGACAGCTGCCAAGGCAAAAAGGAAAATCTGCAGAAAACCTCTTTTCTACTCTATGCAGATCCCAAGAGATCGAAGCGCATATTCTACAAGTGAGGAGGAGCCAACTGTAGAACTTGGTATCTTTCCTATACCGCTGTTACTGTTGTTTATGCTTCAAAATTCTTTAAAACATTTTTGCTCTCCCTCCAACTTTATATCGTTCTCTTTGCCGATGAAACATATGGTCAATCCTTCCAGAAGTCAAGGCATTTCAAAGGATATAAGCTGTAATACTCTTCATTCAATTGGTATCGGCAGACCTAAATGTCTGCTGTTCCATCCTTATACAGCTAAACCTCTTGTCTGCAAGAACTATTAATTCTGTCCATCCTAAGCAGACTTGATCCCTGCTGATCTCCTTCATTAGCAGACCATTATCTATGCCAATTCCTCTATCACTCATTCTTTCGACAACGACATACCTCAAAGTTTACTGATCACCTCTCAATGATCGATATCATTCATAGATTGGTATCCTTCATACAATCAATTGATATTCTCCAACAATTGATTGACTTCCTTCAGCTCTCTAAAATCAGTAAACTTCCCCTCTTCTTGAGCACTTGGTGTAATCATCGCGATGGGTAGGCCACCATATTTCAGCGCATTGATAGAATGGTCTGTAACTCCCAATGGTCTTCTTTGTTTGCTTCAACCACAGTTGATCATCTCAATCGGACCTACTCAGACCACTCTCCTCTTCTTGTGAATATTTCCCAGCTCACGATTTATTCTCCATCCCAATTCAGATTTCAGAATGTTTGGGTCTCTCACCCTACTTTTCTAGACATAGTCCGTCAGGCTTGGGGTACTTCTTCGGGTGGCAGACCCATGGTAGCTTTCTCTATAAAACTTCGCCAAGTTAAAAAGGCTCTTCAAAGTTGGAATAAGCTGGTTTTTGGTAACGTATTCTAGGCGGTCAAAGATATGTAGGATGCTGTTTGGAAAAGGAAATTATTTATGAAGCTTGTAACAATGAAAGTAACCGCGAAGCTCTTCACCTTGCCCAAGCTATTTTAAAACAGAAGCTGAAAATTGAAGAGAATTCTTGGCGCCAAAAGTCTTACTTAAAATGGCTTAAGGAGGGAGTTGGTAACACTAAGCTATTTCATGCGTCGGTGAAACAAACTCACAACAAGCTCTCTATTCATAAAATTCAGGATTCGAATGGCACCGAAATTAGTACCAAGGAAGACATCCAAAGGGCTGCGATAAATTTTTTCCAAGAGCAACTTACTGCTTGTGAAACTTTTGATGACGATCTGCTTAATGTTATTCCTCCGTTAATTTCTCCTGAGCAGAATGAAAAGCTATCCTCGCTTCCGAGCATTGAGGAAGCCACTTTTTCTCTTAGCGGTGATAGTGCTGCGGGACCAGATGGATTTACGGGAAAATTCTTCCCGGCTTGTTGGGACATAATAGCTGCTGATTTACATTTGGCTATTCTTGAGTTTTTTGCGGGATTTGATATTCCCAAGGCTTGGTCTAGCACTTCTCTTCTTTTGCTTCCCAAAACAGACACGATTTCCAGTTTTAAGGATCTTCGTCCCATCAGCCTTTGTAATTTCTGTAACAAGGTCCTTTCTAAACTTCTCTCTGTTCGATTGTCCACTATTCTGCCCTGCATTATCTCGGACAATCAAAGCGCTTTTACCAAGGGCAGGTTAATTCAGGATAACATTCTGCTGGCCCAAGAATTATCCCTTCATTTGAAAAAGAAAGTCAATGGTTCAAATGTTATTATTAAGCTTGACATGGCTAAAGCTTTTGACCGGATCAATTGGCGCTTCCTTATCAAGGTCTTACGCAAATTTGGTTTTGGTGAGTTCTTTATTGACATGATTTGGCGCATCATATCCAATAACTGGTTTTCTGTCCTTATCAACGGTTACCCAGCGGGTTATTTTCCTTCATCTAGGGGTATCCGTCAAGGAGACCCTCTCTCTCCTAGCTTGTTCATTATTGCTGCAGAGGTTTTAAGTCGGGGTTTAAATGATCTTCAGACTTCTCAACCCCATTATGCTTATTCGTCTTTGAGTGGTTGCCCCATCATATCTCACCTCGCTTTTGAGGATGATGTCATGATATTTTGCAATGGCAATAAGCACTCTCTTCTTAAGCATCGGAGTCTTCTTTCAGCCTACGAACGGGTTTCGGGTCAACTCATAAATACTCAGAAAAGTTGCTTTATGGTTTCGTCCAACTCCTCATCTTCTAGAATTTCTAATATTCGTCATCATATTGGGTTTTTGCCTCGTTCTCTTCCTGTTACTTATTTAGGTTGCCCAATTTTTGAGGGCAGGAAAAAGAAGAGTTTGTTTGACCCCCTTATAGCCAAACTTAAAGCCCGGATAAACTCATGGTCTGGTATTTTTCTTAATCAAGCCGGCAAAGTCACCCTCATCAATTCAGTCCTTCAGTCGATTATTATGTATCAAATTGCTATTTTAGATCCCCCTTCCTACATCATCAACCTCATCAACAGAATCCTTGCTAATTTCTTTTGGGGTTCGATTGACAGTAAGCTTAAATTTCATTGGGTTGCTTGGCACAAGTGTTGTATGCCGACCTCTGAAGGTGGAATCAGAATTCGGGCCATTCCTGATATTATCAAAGCTCACTTGTTGCAGCTCTGGTGGCGATTCAGATGTAATTCCAGCCTTTGGGCTCATTTCATGTTGAAAAAATATTGTAGCAATGGCCATCCTACTCTCGCTAATCCTATAGGTTCAAGTGTTTGGCGTCGTATGTGCTGGGCTCGTTCTATGGCTGAACAACATATTGTTTGGATAGTGGGTAAAGGACACTGTTCATTATGGTTTGATAACTGGTCTCTTAAAGGTTGCTTCTCCAAGCCTTCATCTTGCAATCTAGACCTGGTTAAAGATATGTTCGAAGATCAGCTTCAGATTTGCCTCGTTGATCCTCAAATTTCTCAGTTTATCAAAGATATGCGTCTATCGATAACTGAGGATCCTGACATTCCTTGTTGGACATCGAACTCTAATGGAAAATTCTCTTTGTCGTCTGCCTGGAACATGGTCCGATCTCACTCCAGTATCTCTCTCTCGACTAAACATATTTGGCACAAACATTTGCCCAGTCATGTTAGCATCTTCATGTGGAAATTATGGAGACAAAAGATCCCCATTGATGAAAGTGTTATCAAAAAAGGCATTGCCATCGCTTCGCGCTGTCATTGTTGTGACCAAGGGCATCTTGAAACCTACACTCATGTGTTCTTACACAGCCCCATGGCTCGCACTGTTTGGTCAGTCTTTCACTGTTTGGGGGCCGTGCCTATGCAGCTCTTTCTATCGCCCAGGTTTGCTCTCATTGGTGGTTGTTGTACCCGCACTCTCCCACTCACATTATCGCGCCCTCTATTATCTTGTGGGAGCTATGGAAAGCCAGAAATCAAGCCTGCTATGATGATGTTCGAAGTTCTGCCATGCCATTATTGCTCGCATAAAGCACCTCATTTTTTCTTCTTTGGAAGCGGCTGGTTTTAGGGGATCTTACTTCTCTTCTCAGCCTTCTTTTCCTCGCCTTCGGCGCCCCAGAACTATCTCTATTCAGCCTATTACATGGAACAAACCGGACTGTGGGGTTTTTAAACTGAATACGGATGGGACGAGTCGTGGTAACCCAGGTCCCAGTGCTGGAGGGGGAATCGTTCGTAATAGCTCGGGTGATCTTATTTACGCCTATGCCAAGGTTTTCGGAGAGATGACAAATTTCTTGGCAGAGTGTCATGCGCTTCTTCATGGATTATTTTGGCTTCAAGATAATGATATTCATTTGGCTTCTGTTGAAGTAGACTCCAAAGTTCTTTTCAAATGTCTAGTTGGTTCGGCCTCTTCTCCTTGGCATAGCAGATACCTTATTAAGGCCATGAGTACCATCATTTCTTCTTTGCAGCTCTCTATATCCCACTGTTTAAGAGAAGCTAACTCGGTGGCTGATGCCTTGGCTAACTTGGGATGTGATGCAGATAGAGATATTTCTTTTTCCTCCATGGAGCATATGCCGAGAAAAATTCAGGGCCTTATTTCTTTGGACAAAAAGGGCACTTCTTATCTTAGGATTTCTTAATTCCTAGAATGTTTGCTCCCACTTATTTGTTTAGTTTTATCTATTATGTAAGTCATTTCTATTTCGAGGTCCGGCTCCTCCGTCCTCCCTCTTATAAGGGCAAGACTGGTTGTCCCCCTCAAGTTTGTATTTTTTTTCTTTAATTAATAAAATTCGCAGGGTGCCACCCCTGCTTCCGTAAAAAAAAAAAAAGTATAAAAGCTATTCTATAGCTATCTTCTTTCATGTGTTCAAAAGACTGATAACCCCGCTTAAACTTTAATTGGTATCAACAGACCTTCATCTCTGTTGTATACTTTCTCAATAAGTTATCAATTGAATCGGTAGACCCCAATGTCTACCGATCAAAACCTGAACTGCAGACCTTCTTCTCTGCCGTTCATACTCCTGTATCAGCACACTTCACACTCTACTAAAACTAATCAACAAAATTGGTTTCAGATTTCTTACTGCTGATCAATCTTGTGTTATGATATATTCGACATAAAACTTTTAGGAATGATTGATTGTTTTTCAAAAGAATATTTCAAAAATTCTTCAAAAATGATTTTCAAAACAACTTTTGTTCTGGAATGACTAAAAGAATTGGAAGATTGCTGAAGACTATGTGGATGACTCAGAAAGCTCCGTAAATTTCTTCTAGTAAACAAAGAACACAAAAACCTTAACTGTTTTGTAAAAACATTTTTAAAATTCTTCCAAAATATTTTTGAAATAATTTCAGTTACAAAATTCTATGGATTTGGGAGATTGTTGAGGATTGTGTAGATGATTCAGAATGCCCCGTAATTATCTATTAGAATATCAAGAATACTTAAAACCTGTCACATTTCCTAAATGTATTCTTACTAAATTCAGTACATTCTTTTTATTCATCAATATCAACACATCTTCTTTTCAATACCCCAAGCTGTCAATTAAAATATTTATTGGTATTGAAAACTCCCTCGATTTTAAGTCTCCAATCTGTCCAAATACATATTCCCTAGAAGACTTAATTATCGCCATCATGAATCGTCGCCTCTCTCATAAAAACATCCTCTCACAATCAAGCTTCGAAATGATTGCCCCGCCGGTTCTCATTTCAATCCATAATAGCTTTATTGAGGACTACCAAATGACGGTTCTTGATCTGTGTGTTCTCCGTACCCAATCTCAGAAAGTACTGAATATTTATTCGTATACTTCTTTTTTGGTCTCCATCGTTTCCCAATCAATCCCTACGATTAATTACCAGTGCACAAGTTTTTCCTGAGAAATTCTTCATGGCCGCCTCTTCGTCGAACAGCGTCTCTCACCCTATCGGTCCCTCTGAATCTTCCTTCGTCACCCGAATAGGACGTCAATCCTACATTCTCGGTCGAACGATTCAAGGAGAACAATTTCTCCTTGACAACACTGTTGGAGCAAAGATTCTCGATCTTTTCCATAGTTCTGGACTCGTCTCCATCCTCTGTTTTCGTGAAGAATTCTACTGCCTCTCACTGGTCGACGAATTCTACTCGAGGATGCATCTGTCAACAGATGGTACATGCCTCCACGGTCGCATTCGAGGTACTGACCTTGTCCTCAGTGCCGACAGCCTTGCTAGAGTCTTCAATCTTCCTTCTGCTGGTCCTAACTTTATCAATGATTCTGTTCTCAACGAATCATGGCTGCACCGTACTGGCCACCAATCTCGAAATGACTTCGGTACATGGGATCTTTTCAACTATCCCCTGGACGTGTACTGTGTTGGAGAGATTCTGAGCCAATGCCTTCTGTTTCATGAACCTGGCTCAAGAAGCAACACCAGAAGACTTCGGAACCTCACTGTTGCCGTTCTTGTCTCCCATGTCATCAACTGGTCTGAAGTAGTCTTCTCTCTCATCTGTCGTTCCTTCCAACAAAGACGAGCGAATGGGTCTGGTATACTCAAGTACGCTAGGATAATCAGTTATTTCCTATGCTCCTACCACACCATTCTTTCCACGGTTCAAGAGGACGAACGCCTTCCAATCACGGGAGAATTTCTAATCATAAAGGAATTGTTCGGTGGCATAAGTTTTTCTGATCAGGATAAAGACTACTCTCTAAAATCTAGCACCGGTAGTTTTGGAGATTCAAACTAGACTGTACTCTTTTCAGAACTTTTAGTGCTTTCTTTCGATATTTAGTGTCTTTTCTTTAGCTATCTATTCTTCCTTGCTACATCTCTGCCGATTCCTTCTTTAATATTTGTTTGCAACTGTTCTTCCGTTCCTATTCTTTAGTGCTTGCAACCATTAAGGAGGAGAGTTATATGACATATTGATATTGGTATCTGTAAACATTTGGTTAAACACTTGATATCAGATACCACTTGGTATCAGACATATAAATTAGGAGGAGCATGATACCCTTCTTTTCGTAAGAAGGAGAATTGACTCAACTAAATCCCAAATGAACACACAAAACAAATGTGACATTTCACCCCTAGCTGATTCTTAGTGAATCATGCTCAGCCTTCGTGGCACTTTTGTTGAAAACTTTGCTTAAAAGTAAAACCCTCTGTTGAGTCTTACGTTCAACAGAAATCTTTTTAGTTTCAACAGAAATAAAAAGATTTTTTAAAATTGATTTTCCAAAAATTGATTTTTCAAGAAAATTGGTATCAGTTTTCAAAACAATGATTTTCAGAAAATTGATATTAGGTTTTTCAAAAAATTGATTTTCAAAAAATTGGTATTACAAGCAATCCTTATTTACTCTTTCAAAAACATACATTTGCTTAAAGGATTTGCTACTCTTACTTGCCAAAACAAGCTTTCATTTTATAAATACATAAGCAAGTAAGACGTCCAAAAACTCTTTATATCTTGTCCAAAACTTTTTCAAAATTCAAAAGATCTAAATTGTTTTTACTATTGCATTACCTGTTCAGTACTTTGATTTATCGAGTCTGTAGTAGCAATAGTAGAATATACAAAAGCCATGTGACGACCCGAACCGGATTCCAACACAAAATCCCAAGGTCGTGCCGCTAGAACTAACTTAAGAAGAGGACAAGCACTTGTTAAACAGTAGTGCAAGTCGAACAGTCGAGCTAACACGCTCTAAGCATGAACATAAAGCCGCACTTAAATACAATATTTCAAAAATCAAATCAGCGGAAGCAATATAAGAAAAGAAGTCCCAAGCTATGAAGCTCGAAACCAACGACAATGAAACCAAGAGAGACATTATCTCTCAAAGGAGGAAAAAAACAAAACTCGCGTGCCGCAACATTGCAGACGCTGAACAACCCATCGGCACTCCAGGCCGGCGTTTCAACAAAGGACCAACCTGATATAACAAATAGAATAGAGAAATGCCCCAAAGCTATTGCATGCCCAGGAGACAACTGAAATAAATACAACAACCACGAACGAGGCACGACACAATACGTCGGCCTAAGAGAGAATCAATACAAATACCCCAGTATTCTACCCGACTGTAAAGTCTAAATAACTTTACAAAATGTCGATCTCACAAGAATAGTAAAGTACATGATATCAATGACAATGCTATAAAGGAACAGGAGTCCACAAGCTGCTACTCGGGAAAGTCGGCTGCTACAAATACGAACCACACGATCTAATCTCGATCTATCGATCAGCTGCGCACTGCTACAGTCATGATCTACTCGGCCTCAACGCGGCTACGAATTACTGCAACTGGAAAACAAAGTATGGGATGAGTCATAATGACCCAGTACGCTACTACAAGAGCTATGTAACATATAATTATGCAACATAAAAATAATCATGGTAGTCATTTTATAAATGACGGAAAAACCCGTGAAGAGGCGTCGTATCGTTTTGATACTCCACAAGATAACCATTTCTTCCCACTTACTAAATCGTCCTAATGAACCAGGGTGTAATTCCCTGTTCAAACACAAACCAAATGAATTAGAAGGTAGTTCCCACTAAACATCATATGCAAGTATATATATCATCATATATACTAATCAAGTTATTCGTATAATCATCACGTGTAAGGGTGCATATTTATATATATACACCTATACCAATATATATATCTCTATATATACATATCAAATTTCCCATATAATCATCATGTATAAGAGTGCATATCTATATATAGACACATCAAGTCTTTTCATATATATCTCATATATAAGTATGTATATCTCTATATATACATATCAAATCTCCCATACAATCATCATGTATAAGTGTGCATATCTATATATATACACATCAAATCTTTCATATAACATCGGCCCATACAAACATGGTCAATAAGATCTCATGTTCAACTAACACTTTGTTATCACATAAGTGCCCATAGTAAGCCACATAAAGGATAGAGAAGGTACCAAATCCATGTCGTTGTGTCGCTCTTGCAATCACAACTGTTAATCATATCGTGCCAGTGATATCCGTGTTTGGGTATCAAAGTACCGAGCTCTCTTCTCGGATCCGAGCTCTCTACTCGGGAAAAATGGCACTAGCCAATGCGCTCTTTTAGTTACGACAAAGGGGGCTACTTCCCCACTGTAGCTAGCAGTGGAGGTGTGTGTGAAACCCGAATCCGGTACGACGATACATTGCAACCACGAATCCCATAATTCGTGAAGACAATGCATCGTCCCACCATCAACGTAAAAACCCAAGTAATGCCAGCTGGACTTTTATGCAATGCACAAGTAGATGTTTACTTGCAAATTCTCAAGTAGATATACAGATCTACTAAACCCATACAATTATGCACATTGTTACAATAATCATAAAACCACAATAGGAGCTCATTTGAGTCTCTAAATCAGAAGTGTCAAGTTGTCCACTCAATTCAATCCAAGTTCCAAAAGCTAGTAATCTAGTCAAATGGATTCTACAAGTTGTAGGATCTCACCGCGATCCATATAAGGTTCAATTGTTCCTTAAGCTCGACTCTGTTGAGTCTTCACTACAATTCATCCCAAATAGGTTATAAATGCTATTTGCATTTCTAACCCTTTTCTAAGTTCTCGGTTCAAGCGTACTTAGGTTCTTGTCTCATTAAGAAACCCTAGATCAACAGTTCACAATTTCACCTATTAGTGAAATATAAATTCAATACAAGTTGGTGAATCAATTATCAATGAAACCACAGAGTAATCAAAAGAAGATTATGCTTCGAGTCAAAATACACAATATGCCTTATAAGTCATATCATTAAGTATGAAAACCCAATCCTTAACAAGTATCACAATTATGCTTTCATAAGTCATAATATCTAGTAAGCATAGATGTTTATTTTTAGCATAAATCTAAGTTAAGTGTATAACTTAACAAATAATAAACCACACAAGCATAGAGATTCATTTCTTTTATGAATCTAGGTTAAACCCATAACTTACAAGTAGCAACTCATATCATCCCCAAGACTTCATTGATGGTCTAGGATCAAATAAAAACTTAGATTATATTCACTAAAAGTCATTCTAGAATGATCATTCATTCTATATTCCCAAATCCATTATGGTTCATGTATTATTTATAAACCACACTTGGCATGTTCAAATATTGTGATCCACACACATATTAGATACTAGACATTTTAAGGTGTTATTCACCATTTTGAATTATTCAATTCGGACCTATAATCATCAATTTATGATTATCACAAAGACAAGTTATTTTCCAGAGTTTTCTGTTATAACTCATTCTGCACAGTCAACTTGTAAATTCGACCATTAATTACTCACAACTCTAAAGGAGGTAATTGTTTCTTAGTCCGAAACTAGAATGTTAAGAATATATTTTAGACTTTTAAATTACTCCATTATGACTTGTATTCATCAGGATAAAGACCCTAGAAGTTCACGTTAAAAACCTGAGTATCTGTTGTGATTCATTCTGCATGTCTATCATACAAAATTCACCAAATATTTCTCGTTACTCCAAATGTTATAAAATTTACATTTCAAGAAACTAGACTCTTTGAACTAAAGTTTACCATTTTAAAACACTCCATTAGGATATGTATTCATCAAAATATGACCACTTCAATCTCACGCTAACAGATTAACTTTCTGGTAACAACTTACTGGAACAGCCACGATTTGTGACAAAGGAAAAATACTTCTTGAGCTCTAAAATTTATGAAACTTTACAGAGAGTTACCTAACATGTATAGGTATAAGATACTCAGTTTTTAGAAAAATCCCTTTAGTATATTAGTACCAGACCTTTCCCGAAATTTACCCAAAAATAGAGACTGAATTTGTATGGTTTGTTTTCCAACAAGTTCATGAACAACAATGATTCCAAATCAAAGCTTGAACATATTTCAAACTAAACCCAAGACCAAAATCATCAAGTCAAGATCCATGGAAATGTTTCCAGATTTCATAGAAACATCAAAACGTTTTATAGACTTGATAAGACTCTTCCTTAGCATGATCTAAGCAAGATTTGTGAAGAAACAAGCAAGGTGGTTTAGTAACGTACCTCCGATCTGAATTTCAAACCTATGTGAAACCTAAAATAGATAGAGGAGAAACGATCTCCTCGACAGGATCTTTCCAACGGTGGTCTCGGCTCGTCGATTGGTTGGCCGAAGCTCTGGTAATCGTCGGAACACTCCAAGAACCCACTTCTCTCTCTCTCTCTCTAAGTTTGATCGGTTGGAGAGATAACGATGAATAAATTCAGATTAGAAATGAATGGAGAGATGCCTTGAGGCTTATATACTCCTAAGGGGAGGTCAAAGGTTCAAAATACCCTTACAAGAGAAAAATGAGGGATTTATATTAAGGGTAGAATTGGAAATTTCATCAAGACATGTCATAAAAGACTGCTCATTAGATGGCTGCTCATTAAGAGCAAAAAGGCTACTGTTCGAGGGCTAAAGTCTGCTGCTCAAGGCTGCGGCTCAAGTCCGCTGGTCAAGCAGCTCGAAGTCTGCTGGTAGAGCAGCCCAAAGTCTACCGGTAGTGCAGCCCAAAGTCTGCCGGTAGTGCAGCCCCAAGTCTGCTGGTATAGCAGCCCCATATCTGCTGGTGGACAGCCCCAAAGTATGCTGGTGGGCAGCAGCGCACGGCTATCTTCCGATGGCTCCCATTGCACACCGTTCGACGAAATGACGTGATTTCTTCGCCAGGCTGACCCTAAGGACTTAAACTAAAAGCCTTAAAAGTCCCAAATCAAACTAAAACCATCTTGTATGATATCTCGAACAAAACAATTCAGTCGCGTACCATATTTGATCCGTAGCTAATAAGTGACAACGAAATCACATGCAACAAACTAACGATCGAAACAATGATCGAGCAAGTATACATACTTTTTTTAAAGTATGTTAAAAGCCTAATAAAGAGTCTCAAACTCATCCTCTAACTTAATTTAGAATTAAGTCCCTCAAAAATACGAAAGGCGAAACGTTTATGAAAGGCAAATCGTGAAACCACACTTACGACTATACCTTGAACGTCGTGACCTCATGCAACATTATAGACATGAGAATAAGGATATTAAATGTATCCAAGTGAGTACACAAAGACCTAGGATCCCTCAAAGGTCCTGATAAGAAAGAACTACGAAACCATTCTACCGAGTCAAATACTTAAAGATTCGGGGTCTTACAAGCCATCACTTACATGTAATTATCAAACATAGGACATGTCTTGAGATAAAATGATCATTCATTGTGGACATGCTATTACTATGTCTGATAAAATGCTTTAGTGCTTTGTATATGTCATTTTGTAATGGTTCCAAGCAAATAGGAGGAGATTGTTGATTATTGGAATACGCTTCTTGATAATTTAATTATCACCTTGCATATTCCATATATATTTTATTTGCTTGCCCCCATTACAAGTGAATCATCACAAGTGGCTAAAAGGTCTGCGTACGGGTTAGTGTGGCAACTTGTATGATTTCACATAGGTCTTAGATTAGGTGTAACTTGATCGAGTCCTACCTCCTATAAGATGATCAAAAGCAGACAGCACTTCAGATTGCACGTAGCACCGGAAGACTTGCAATAATGTCAAAAGCCTTCAGCGGCAGACATGCCACAAGTTAAAAAGCTCGTACCGGTAGACATCAACTCCTCTACATCGGTAGACCTGCTACCACTGGTTCGAAGCTCTCCAATGATAGACTTAAGATCTGCATGTGCTACAGGGAAAAGTCAACTAGCCGCTCAATTCAGATAATTATGTTCGTGCCTCATAAAGCCTGACATACTTAAAGCTACGAGACTTTCTCTCACTCAAGTAGTCTGTTAAAGTCAAAAAGCAATTACTTTATTGGACAGACCACCTGACAGTGCAACAGACGTCATACCTACTCTTCAGAGACCTATTAACCTAGTCTGACAGACAACGAGTTCCATGATCTACAGGACGAAATCACCGCCCAAACAAGTCAGAGATCTTATGGACAAGGATTTATATCCGATAGTCTTCAACCACTATATCTCCAACGGATAGAAATATTCGAGTTCTCATCTCTCAACGATCATATTGATTCTCGCTTATATATATATATAAACCCTCTCCCGTACTCAAGAACAACAGAGCGCAACATAGTGACCAACGAGTAACTCAATCTACTCAAGAACTTCATAGAAAGGAAATCACAAAGGAGATCATCTCCACCAACGCATCTCTGATTTCTACAACATATTGCAGTGAACTCATCCAGCTCTTAGCATACCACTTTCAGTGGATTGCTAGGAAGAAAAGCTTGAAAAGGGAGAAGAGTGATCAGAAACTTCAATAGGCAGAGATCAAGATCTGGAGATTGATGTTGGACAATGTCTGAAGAAAATGAAGAGCTATCTGTAGATATTGCATTCATATCTTCAGATTTGTATTCCTATACAAATGCTGTTGATTGTGCAATTATCAATCATCTTGGGAGGATGAGTGCTTTGCACTCAATCGTTCAGATATATTTTTATATCTGAACGTCATTAAGAATCATTTTCTCATAACAATTTCTCGTTCTCGTCTCCTATTGTCCTTTGCAAGCTTAAAAGAATCCTTGAATGGATAATTAAGTAAGGACTTAGACATACGAAGAGAAAACTAGAAACTGTACATAGATTATTTAGACTGATGTAATATGTAATTTATCTTTGAATAAATTCATATGTTTTTACTAATGATTTATCTTCCAGTCCCTAAATATCTATGAGGTTTTTATAAATGATTTATCTTTAGAAAAACATTCTCTACTTGTTCTCCTAAACCTGCATTTGAAAGAAGAAATAAGTGTGCTGTTGTTCTGAACATATATTCGTGTACAGCCACTTATGACTTCTCCAAATCATAGCCTCTTTACTTTCCACTGCACAAATCTTTTACAAGGCTTTTGATTTGAATAAACTGATTATCGGTAGAGTTGTTACTTCTGCCTTGGGAAAGTCTATCGATAGCCTCTACCGGCAGACATACCCAACTTGATAATCTGTATTTTCCAACTAAACTATGCTTTATTAATATCCAAAAGAAATTTTTTAAATTGACATTATAAGCTATTCACCCCCCTCTAGCCTATTTGAGCATTATTGTGGACCAACAACCTTGTTCTAGTTTCGCTTTGAGATGTTTCGGGGGTTGTTTGAGAGTGTTCTGGGGGAGTTCTAGACCTACTTTGAATGGGGTTTGAACCTCATTTAGTTTGGCTAAGTGTTTGGGGTCTTTTAGGGTTGCTTTATAGATCATTTTGAGGTTGCAAGGCTTGCGGCTGCAAGGGGTGAAGGCCTTGCCCCCACAAGGTGTCCAGAAAGTTGACTTGTGGAGTAGCAGAGGGTATGCGGTCGCATGCTAAGGAGGCTTGCCCTCGTAAGGTCCCCCGATCAGCCCTTTCCTTGTTTTGTGATTTTGGAGGATTTACCCTTTCCACCCTTACTAAACCTATTCTAAACCCTCCCTAACCTTCCTAATTAGTCCTAATTGAGGCCTAATGTGTTGGGTTGATTTTATTGGTCATCATTAGCCTAAACTAAGTTCTAATTTACCCTAATCTATCACTAAGTGTACCCATGTAATGTCTATTCTAACCTCCTTCATTGTGGGTGTTATAACCACAAATCCCCAACCATTTGCAACCATTTCTCCTCCATTTCTTTCCCCCAATTTGTGAGTTAGAGAGAGAGAGAGAGAGTCCATGGGAGACTCAAGAAACCCTAGTTCTTCTTTCTTCAATCCACGGAGATCCAACCGTTGGATTGCCTTGTAACTTCAGATTCTTGAAGCCCTCGACGAGTAGAACAACTTCACTGATCTGATTTTCGTTTCTCTTAGTTTTCATCCAAGCTAGGTAAGTTACTACTTACTCCTTTCTCTTGATTTTGGTTCACTGGCCCTAAGAAAAACACTCTACTTGCTATTTGTGGGCAATGAACATTTGATATGCTATGCATGCCTATTTTGTGGATTTTTGGAAGTGTGAACTTGTTAATATCATGAATAGGATGATTTAAATGATATTCATGTGTTGTAAAATATGGGTTATGATTTTGTTGAGTTTTTATGAATTTTAGGGCTTGGGAATCAAGCCCGAATGATTGAGGAATTTGTTATAAATTGAAGTGGGTGTTAATTTTGAGATTTATGAAATGTGTAAAGAATGAAACTTAGTATTAAGACTCAAAGGAGTCACTATAAGTTCAATAATGTGCTAATGAACTTGGGTTGAAATCCTACGATGTTTGGGTTTCGTTTGATTAAGCTTGTGAAGCATATAGCTTCTAAAATCTAAATGGGATCATGGTTATGTTGAGTTTTATGGATCTTAGGGCTTTGGAATCAAGCCTAAATGATTTTTGGGATTTTGCTATAATTTCGAAAGGGGTGTTAATTGTAGATTTCTGAAACACATAAAGAATGAAATGTAGAATTAAGACTCAACGGAGTCGCTGTAAAATCAATAATATAATAACGAGCCTTGGGTTGAAACCCTACGATGTTCGGATTTTGGTCAGTTATGTTTGTGCGCACCCGAGCATCTTGATTTGTGTCCAATTGAGACACTCATGTTATAGAGACTTATTGGGGATTTATTTAGAGCGTGCTCGTTAGAGCACGGAGCATTAGAGACCAACCTATGGTCTTGAGTATCATTAAGAAATGATTATTGAGTGAATTGTCTTTTTAGGAAATTTGGTCGCGTGCACATGAAAGCACTTGCGAGGGAGTGATTACAGAGTAGCCTTGACGTTCTTAAGTATGGTATTGGGGATGTCGATTATATGCGACGATTTGGACTATGGTTGAGTCTGGTGTGCTTTTAGTGAAGACTAATTGTTAAGTCTTGACCGTGGTCATCATGGGACTATCAAAGTAGTCTTTTGTTTGATGTTGAGTAGAGGACTATAGTAGACCTCACAATATGATTTATTGAGCTTATATGCTATTCTTGATTGGGTGATGATTTGAGGATTATGAGTACCTCAATATGTGGTTCTTGGACTAAACTTGTAAGTTAGTTTAACATGTTAATTATGTGCAATTATGTGTATTGTTTATTGGATTTTGTAGAGCATTATGACCTACTTGATTTGATGAGTCCGTTCTTGATGGACTTGGTCTCTTTTGGTTTATACGAGTAAATATCTACTTGAGCATTTTGATTTGAGTCCAACTGGCATCTTGGTCGTTGTGTCGGCAATGGGACGATTCATAGCCTTTGGGAACAATCGCTATGAGTCGCCGCATTGGGTCCTTTTCTCCTCACTATTTGGCCAATAGTGGGATGTGGTCTCGTGTTAGTGCCACGTAGCCTGATATCGAGCTCATATTTCTCATCCTAGGTTGGATGAAGGTAACAAGTACTCATTAAAGAAGACTGATGAGTTGTGATCATTTGAGGATTAAACCCATGGGATGATCAATTGGGGGTTGGACCCAGATTTTGGCAGTAACAGTTTGATTCACGTTTCTTGTTACACATGTTTGTTTACGATCATTTATGTGAAATACAATATGCTATGTGGTTTATGTGAGATTATGTGCTTTGGCATCTAAGTACATGTTTAATATTGATATACTATTATGATACCATGATTCTTATATATGCCTGTACATTATCCCATGCCATGCCATTATATGCCATACAATTGCATTTAGTAACTTACTGGGTCATTATGACTCACTCAGTGTGTTTGTTTTTCTTAGTGTGTGTAGTGATTCCGTTAGTACGCATGCCGGCTGCGGTTTAGTGATTTCTAGCAGGTGGACTTCTGGGCAATAGCTTTGAGTTTTTATTATTGTATTTACTCATCTTGTGAGACACGAATGTAAAGTTATGTAAACTTTACTTGGGTAGAATGTACTAGTATTTTATTGTTGTATTATTTTGGGAGCCGACTAGTATGGTCGAGCTGTTGTATCTTTTTAGAAGTTATTCCCGTTGTCGTTCAAAGCAAGGTTTAGCTCGCGTATTCTAGTATTGTATTATTGTTGCGTCTATCTCCGACAACTTTAGTCGTGAGATTTTGATTTAGTTGTTTAGCATTTGAAATCTTATTCTTATAGCTGATTTGTCCCTCGGCATGTTATAGCCGTTGAGTGGTTGTTTATCAGGTTGGGATCTTCTTGTTTCGCCGGCCTTAGGTTTGCCGATGGTTTGTTGCCCATAAGCAATGTTGCGTCACGCGGGTCGTAGATTTGTCGAGAGATAGTTGTCTCTCAGCTTGCGTTCCTTGGTTTGGGATTAAAGGCTTGGGTTCCACTTATAATTTGCTTCCATAGATTTTAGTTTTTATTGTTCCGTTTTGCCGTTATGGCTTTACATTCCTGGTTAGAGCTTGTTGGCTCAACTGTCCACTCGCACCATTATGCTTAGCAGGTGCTTGTTTGTATTTTAGCATGTCTTGACGGCACGACCTTGGGATTTCGTATAGAAATTTAGGACGGGTCGTTACATATATATTTTTTCATTGGATGCTAGATGGATGGCCGTTAACTTTGTTGACGGCATTTACTTTCGTTATGTCTTCGTTAGCACTTCAGGGCCATTTTGCAGTTTTGGCAAACTTGAGGTTTTAGTTGCGAAATGAATTTTGGAGGGGAGGAAAAGGAAACTTTTGCTCCCTTTTAACACTTACAGGGGAAGCAGGCAGTAGCAACAAACCCATTTCTTTCTTTTCCTCCATTTTTGCCGACGGAGGGTCTTCTTCATTTCTTCAACTATTTCTTCCACTTTTTTCAACCAAATTAATTGTTTAACTTATCAAATGGCTTCCTCTTCAAGATCTAGGAAGGGAAAAGCTCCAGTGGACTCGGAATTGGGTCCAAGATGCCGAGAAATGACTCATTTGAACCGAAATGTTGTCGTATTCTGACAACGATTGGGGCAACGTTCACCAAGATCAGCACACCCATGTCGCTAATCTTCCAGATCCGGCTGTAAGTCTTCAATTTTTCAAACCCACTTGGCTTAATTTCCTGAATTCCTTGGCTTTTTTTAAAAAATATTTCGGTACTCTTGGAGTATACCTGTTGCAATTTTGGTGCTTATGCATGCATGATTTATACGAAGATGATGCATTTGACAATGAAAGTATATGCAAAAATGAAATTGATGCTATTTAATTTTGCGATGCATGCTTATGCAATTGACACTATTTGATTTTGCGATGCATGCCTATGCAACTATTATTATCTGATTCTGCGATGCATGCACGTGCAATTGATATTATTATTATTATTATTATTATTATTATTATTATTATTATTATTATTATTATTATTATTATTATTATTATTATTATTATTATTATTATTATTATTATTATTATTATTATTATTATTATTATTATTATTATTATTATTATTATTATTATTATTATTATTATTATTATTATTATTATTATTATTATTATTATTATTTTCTGGCGATGTATGCATTTGCTGAATTTAGACAAAATAAAACATGTCATGCGGATAGATGCACAAAGATAAAAAAGACAAGATGACTTTTTGTTTTTTCTTTTTTTTTAACACTTTTTTCAAATGACAAGAGAATGATTTTAAATCCTGAAAATGTAATATGCATATATTTTGGGATAAATACACATACTAGATAATTATATGAACAAAAGAAAAATATAAATGCGTATATTTTTTTTTCCTAAATGCATAATGAGTATGGATATGTCATAGTTAATGTAATGACATGAAATATGGCATGCATGATGAGATGATATGAAAGACATGCGCCTTTCTTTTCCTTTTTTCTCTTTTTTTTTCTTGTTCTTTTTTGTTTTGTTCTCTTTTTTCTCTTTTTTTTTCTTATGATAATGTTTTTTTTTCGTTTGATGATGTGTTTTTTCTTTTGATGATGCTTTTTTTCTTTTGATGATTTTTCTTTTTGCAAGCACGAAACACTATCAACTGGGTTCGGGCCAATTCGGAGAAGCTAGCTACCATATATAATTCTTTGCCGCCGCAGGTAGTGATCTTGATCGAGCAGACAGGCTTGGCAACATTTTTGCGAACAGGTGGTCACTTTCGCAGCTACCTGTCTATTTACGAGGTTTTGAGGGAGTATTGGTGGGACACCACCTATACTTTTCACTTCAACTGGGGGGAAGCTACTATGACTCCCTGCGATTTTGCTGCCATCACAGGTATTCCTACCGGCATTGGTAGGAATTTAACACCAGATTTCACCCTACGCCATCAACATGAGGTGGTTGAGGATTTATTGGACCTCGTGCCAGATTACAAGATCGCAGACGAGATCCGTATCCGCAGCATCAAGAGGTGGCTGGAACATAATGCTGGGGACGTTGATGATGATGACTATGAGGCTGTCACTCGTGTGACTAGAGCATTCATGTTCTTCTTTTTGGGGACGACGATTTTTGCAAACTCGTCCACCACTCTACGGGTATCCATCTTGGGATGTCTTCGGGATTTGTACTAAATTTCTGATTTTGACTGGGGGTAGGCGGGCTTAGCTGAGCTCTACTCCTCCATGGACCACTCCAACCGCAACGAATCTCCCAACCTTAACGGTTTTTCTTCGGCCTAGGAGGTAACCCTTTTTTTTTTTACTTTTTTTTAATCATTCCTTCTTTTGGATACTTGCTTGAATTCATGCATCATTTATTGATTGATTTTTTTTTCTATCTTTTTTTTCTTTTGCAGGTCTGGGCCTACTCAGTTTTTGGCTTTGCTCCTGGCGACTTCGGGAATGAATTCATGCGCCACCCTTCCTTGCAGAGTATGTGAATGCTAAAGGAGTGGAGGATGACCGAGATTCTTCCAGGCTGCCCATAGCGATGGTACGAGAGAGGATTGCTAGCTCTCGTATAAACAGTGAGTCTCACTCCTTTGAGGGATTGACTAAATTATATCTGACTTCTCTGGAGATGAGCAGCCGTCACATCTTGATGGTGCCTATCATGCATGATTCTTTATATATGGGCGAACGGGTCAATTGACAACATTATCTTTTCCCCATGGGCCCAGTGACACCAACCTGGGTGATCGTCCCAGATTTCATACCTAATCGGTATCAGTGCTTGGCGAGGTACATTGTCCCTCCTCAGGTTTTTCCCGCCATGCCTTATGCTAAGTTTTTGAGGACGGTGCTTCACCCTATCCCGGCAGCAGCTAGAAGTGCATCAGATGTCGCAGATAGGCATAGGCCTTCACTTTTTGTTCCTGATGCTCAGGCTGATTATTTTGTGCCTGTCGGGATTTTTCCACCTTTCGATACTCTCGTGGGGGAAGAAATGCGGAGGAGGCCTTGCCTGATGTTAACATCTCGGAGCCGTACCAGATTCCTGAGAGGGCCCGCGCGGTATACACTTTTTTTATTTCTTCCTTATTCTCAGACTTACCATATTTTTTTTTATTTTTTCGGACTGATATCTCTTTTTTCAGGTGAACATCTCATCTTATCGCAAGGTGGTGAAAGGCTTTTTCGGCCTTGCCAAATTATATCAGCAGGCTATAGATGAGTTTTCTTGCCGGGGCAACGATTCTGTGAGCCAAGCTAGGCGCCAGGATGATAATGATGATGAAACTGGCAGATCGGGTCATACCCGGGAAAGAGGATGAGAGTTTAGGGTTGGTGGGACCGGTCCTCAGGTCATGGGCGGAGGCTTAGAGAGGAGCAGATCATCACGAGCCTAGTAGCCTTTTTATATTGCTTTTCTTTTTTATTACTTGTACTATAACTTTTTTTTTAATGCAATGTATTTTATTCTACGACGTATAATTATTTGATTTATTATTCTAGAGATGCCTAAATAAAAGAAAATGCACCATTACCTATTGTAAAGACACACTGTACTTAGGGATGATGGTTTTTGGATTTGGGGGATACACTTTCAGATTTTATCAGGTTTGCCGATGCTCTGCGGGGAAGGAAATGCTAAACACGTCCTTCTGTTTTGGATTTGTTTCGTGCTTGGCTTGTGAAGGCTACACATAGCCTCGTACACTCTATGCATCCCGTGGCTGGACAGGGGCCGAAATTTGCGAAGAGAGGGAGAAGCCGGAGTAAAACTAGGATACAAGGCAGTTTGGGAATCAACCTGTACGCAGCCTAAGGGAGAAATGGGCGTTGCCTTAGGTGTTTCTGGGCGCGACGCCCAGAACTGAGGCAGGGGGGCCTAGATGCTTTTTTGGGTTCTCCTGTTTGGTCCTGTTGGTGCACTGTTTCAGTTTAGGCTGTTTCTTTGATTTTTTTACTATAAAGAGAGGCCGGTGCAGCGTTATTCTTCAAACCATCTTTCTTTTTCTTGCCTTTCCTCTCTAGACAGATCCGGTCTGAGTTGTTTCAGACTCTCAAGCAACCATATAAGTAAGCCCTTGGTGCTCAAAAGTTGTCTCTTTCTTTTTGCTTTTCTTGCCAACTCAGATATAAATCCTGACCTATACAAAAATTCTTTAGATATCGACCTATATGAGGCCTCCCTTAATTACTGGATACTTTTCTTGTGAGAGGAAGAGAAGGAGTGGTTTGACCATATGTATGGCTTCCGTTGTGTTCTTTCATGGCGGGGCCTCCATATAAACTTGGAGATGCTGAGGGCAGCATCTAGGTTTTGGTCGGTTCCTTGCCATCTGTTCAACTTTTCTTTGAACGAGATTTGCCCTACTTTTGAAAAATTATGCGCCATGGTGGATATGCTGACCATTGGACCAATTGTTGTTCCATCTCTGTGGAGCGCATCCCTTTATGGCAATAAGGGAACTTTTCGGCTCAAGCTGCGATGGAACTCCGAATTTTTGTAACGGAGTCAGTTTTGATTTAACCGTCCTCGCCATGTTCTATTCTGACAACAGGGATGAGCCAATATACTCTCGGCGCAGGTTGGCTGCCCTTTTCTTGTGTATGCTGGGGAGATACTTTTTGGTGGGTCAACCCGGAATTATTGATGCTCGGGTGGTTTACTTGGTGCTGCAAGCTTGATAGCGCTGGGTAAATATTGTCGCCGTCATCTTGGCTGAGACTTTACTTGGCCTAGATGCTTATGCTACTAGCGAGGAGACTTTTCCTTCTGGCAACCCCATTCTGATACATATGTGGCTGGAGGAACATTTTAATCAAGTTATGTCACCTGAGCTTGTCGGAGGGATGTATGCACCTACAAGTTATGGGTCCCGCGGCCATTACCACAATAACCTCGTGACTGAGCGCCACTGGATAGAGCATTTTCTGCACATCGGCTCTCTTGACATCGTCTGGGTCATAAGCCACTGGTAGATCCGGAATTTTTCCTTGTTTATCGGGGCTTATGTTCAAGTCATTCTGGCTGGTCTCCATCAGACCACTTTCTATCTGCCCTACCGGATTCTCCGTTAATTTGGTAGAGAACATGTCAATCCAGACGAGAACCGTCCTCTGATGGACATGTTGCTTATTAAGGGGAACGTGGGTTCTCTCATTCTGGAAATGTGGGGAACAGATTACCCCCTGCGGGCCTCAGCCAATACTTTTTCTGAGAACATGCTTTTTTCCCATGAATATCTGTCATGAATACTTTTGGCTGCTGAGGAGCATTCTCACATTATTAGGCGCATGTGGGAGAGAATCCTGTCCAGACGGGTTACAAGTTGCATAGATGCCCGACTCATGGAGATCGGTGAGGACCTGGAGAGTTCTGGTTTGGTGGTCCCTTAAGCTTTACAAGAGGAATTCCAATGGGTGTATAATCTTGGAACCCAGATAGCACGCGCTCCTGATGAGGCAGGGCCAAACAATGCTCCTCCCAGATTAAGCAAAGCAGATCGGCGGAGTAATGCACGACGGAACGATGAAGCAGGCCCGAGTAATGCTGGCAGGCGAAGTAATGCCCAACGCGGCGATGGTGCTGGCCCAAACAACCCTGCTGTTCAGGACAATGGGGAAGCTGATGATGAGGACAAGGATACTTCAGACGGTTCTCATCCAAGTGAAGTTGGCGCATTCTCTGCGCCTCGCTGAAGCATATGGTCTCGCCTGGGATGTCGCAGACGTTAAGGGACCATTTCGGAACTGTTAGAAGATTGATAAGGCTTTGGGGGGTTTTTTGGGGTGTAGGCCAATAATATAGGGGCTTGTAATAAAAATAATTATCTGAATATCTAGGACACGTATTGCCTGGTTGCACAAAATGGAACTTTATATATATATTTTGATTTATTATGAGCTATGTAGTGGACTTTCTCTTTGTCAGTCATGCACGAGATGTGACACCTTTCTTTGACATAACAAGTCTTCTTCATGCTCCCATGCATGCATGATACATGTTTGACATTTGTTCGACCAGACCCGAAGGCTGCCTACGTTCCTCATTTCTGAGGCTCAGGTTGTGAGACCCCGAATCCTTATGTACTTGCTCGGATGAATTTACATTCATAATAACGATGTTTACAAGTTTACATGTGGCCACGACGTTCATCGTCGTTGTCGTCGTAAGTTTGATTTCCCGATTTGCGATTTTAGTTATCGTGTTGTCTTATTACTCGGTTAGTATTATTTTGATCCTAGGTTTGGCCCTGGATGACTAGGGGGACCTTGGGGATTAACTTGGTATTATTTTGGTTTGGTCGTGTTGAAGTTTGAACACGCTCGTGTTTCATTTCCGGTGTGACTTGTGTATTCGCCTCGGACATGATAGGGCTGTAGTAATTTGGCCATAGTTTTCTGTAGACAACTCGGAATTGAGATCCTTTTGATGTGTTAGAAACTAGACTTCAAGATCTTTCTAACCATACCTCTTGCGTAATTTTGGGAGTTGTATTTCAGTACATGCACATTTTTAAAGTTGACTGAATCAGTTATTCTCGGTATTTCCAGAAATTTGAGTTTTGCCTTGTTTATTGGATTTACTTGGAGACCCTTAATGAATTTCACTAAACCTGAACTTAGACCTTAATTAGACCTTAATTAGAGTGCATTAAGCCTAAGTGAAAATTTAGCACTTGTTTTCCACTCACTCTCTCACCTCTTAGTGTACCATGGCTGGAGAACTCCACTCATTACACCTCCTAAAATCAGATATTTACAGCCACCATGGATGAGAGCTTGAGTGTGGGAGATTCTTGGTGAGATTAGTGTGTGTTTTGTGATTTCCTGGAGATCCGGCCACCCGATTTTGGATTCGAGACCACCCAATCGTAGCTATCGACGAGGAGACTACTAGTCCTTACTTTGTTTTCGTTTTTCTCAACCTTTTCTAGGCTTAAGGTATGCTTCTAATCCTTGAAAATTTGTATGTTCAATATAATGACATACTTCCTTCATAATAGTTGTCGTATACATGCTTAGGAAGACTTCTTGTGAAGTAGAAATCTTCTTTTTAACAAGTTATAAATCTGGAAATTATGGGGCTGATTTGTTAAGTTATTAATTTGGGTTTGAGTAAAGCATGAATGTGGTTCTAATTGTGCTTAGGAGTAATTCTTGTGAAGGAACTCATTGCAATTGTTAACTTTAAAGAATTTTTCACTTTAGGGTTAAAATCAGAATAATTTTGGGGCTGCCCTCTACACTTAATAAATTGGGTTTGTGTATAGCATTAAAAGTGTTCTAAACATGACTTGGAACAACTAATGTTCATGGACTTGTTAGAATTGGAAACTTCAATGAGATGACTAGTTTAGGATTTCACCAATTAGGAAGAAACCTCACAGATTCAGTCCTAATTTTGGGCTGTTTTCCGGAAACTACTGGTACTAATCTACTAAATGGAATTGCCTAAAAATATTTTATGTTGGTCATGTGTATGTTAAGTGATGCTCTGTAAATTTTCATAAATTTTGGAGTTCGGGAAGTATTTTTAATGAATCATGAACCATGGCTGCGACAGTGAGTCTGAACAAGGGGAACTGGTTATTAACATGGTCTTCATGAGATCATAAATCGATGAATAAATATCCAACTGTAGTGTTTTAAAATGGTAAACTCTAGATAAAAGAGTCTAGTTTTTGGAAATGTAAGATATGTGTCATTTGGATCAATGAGTAATTTTTGGTGAAGTTTGTATGATGGACATGCAGTACAGGCCACATCAGTAAATCAGATTTCTTACATGAATTTGGAGGGGCTGTATTTTGATGAATACAAGTCCTAATGGAGAAATTTAAAAGTCTAAAGTATAGTATCAAGATTCTAGTTTCAGACTAGGCAATAATACACTCATTTGGAGTTGTGAGAAATTCATGGCTGAATTTACAAGTTGACTAAGCAGAATGAGTCACAACAGATAACCAGATTTTTAACATGAACTTGAGGTGACTGTATTTTGATGAATACAAGTCCAAATAGAGTACTTTAAAGTGCTAAATTATTTTTCCAAGGGTATAGTTTCTGAATATATAAAATTCATAAAATTTGGAGTTGTGAGGAAATAATGGTCGAATTTATAAATTGACTGGGCAGAATAATCATAACAGAAAAACAGATTATTAGCTTGATCTTGATATGATCATAGATTGATGAACACAAGTCCAAATGAAGTGATTTAAAAGGCTAAGTTATAGTTTAAAGATCCTACTTTATGAATAAGAAATATTCAGTACATTTGGTGTTGAGAGAAATTTTTAATGCAATTAGAAAGATTGCTGCGCCGAGTGATTTGTAATATTTGAACTTGTTAAGGATTGATTCTCCATACTTGATGAATATGACTTATAAAGCATGTAGTGTTTCTTGCCTTCAAGCATGTTCTACTATTGGGTTGTTAACTTGCTATGAAATTTGGATTCCACTAATAGGTGGGATTATGAACTTGAATTGAACTAAGGCTTGATTTGATATTAATCAACTTAGGCTTCCATCTTCTACTTGACTTATTGATACGTGAACTAGGGTTCCTAAATGGAACGAGAACCTAGCTATGCCTTAAACAAGAACATAGAAGGGCTAGAAATGCATATAACATTTATACCCTATTTTGATGAAACTGTAGTAAGGACTCAACGAAGTCGAATTAAGGAACAATTGAACCTTAAGAGGATCGTGGTGAGATCCTATAATAATTATATTCCATTTGACTAGATTACTAGCTTTTGGGACTTGAATCGAATATAGTGAACAACTTGACACTTATGATTTAGAGACTCAAATGAGCTCCTATTGTAGTTTTGTGATTATTGTAACAATGTGCATAATCGTATGAGTTTAGTAGATCATTATATCTACTTGAGAATTAGCAAGTAACATCTACTTGTGCATTGCATATAAGTCCAGCTGGCATTACTTGAGTTTTCTTGTTGAAGGTGGGACGATGCATTGTCTTCACGAATTATGGGATTCGTGGTTGCAATGTATCGCCATACCGGATTCGGTTTTCACACACCCTTCTACTGCTAGCTACAGTGGGGAAGTAGCCCCCTTTGTCGTAACCAATTGAGCGCATTGGCTAGTGATATTTTCCCGAGTAGAGAGCTCGGACCCGAGAAGAGAGCTCGGTACTTTGATACCCGATCACGGGTATCACTGGCACGATATGATTAACAGTTGTGATTGCAGGAGCAATACGACGACAGTGATTTGGTATCTTCTCAATCCCCTTTGTGGCTTCCTATGGGCACTTATGTGATAAGAAAGTGTTAGTTGAACATGAGATCATATTGACCATGTTTGTATGTATTAATGTTATTGAGAGACTTGATGTGTATATATATAAATATGCACACTTATACATAATGATTCTGTGAAAAAATTGATTTGTATATATATAGATATATATATACTTGCATATGGTGTTTTTATAGAAACTACCTTCTAATTCATTTGATTTGTGTTTGAACAGGGAATTACACCCTGGTTCATTTGGACGGTTTAGTAAGTAAGAAGAAATGACTATCTTGTGGAGTATCTAAACGATACGACGCCTCTTCACGGGTTTTTCTGTCATTTGTAAAATGACACCATGATTATTTTTATGTTACATAATTATATGTTACATATCTCTTGTAGTAGCGTACTGGGTCATTATGACTCATTCCATACTTTGTTTCTAGTTGCAGTAAATTGGTAGCCGTGTTGAGGTCGAGTAGATCGTGATTATAGCAGGGCGCAGCTGATCGATAGATCGAGATTAGATCGTGTGGTTCATGCTAGTAGCAGCAGAAGTCCCTGAGTAGTAGCTTGTAGGGTCCTATTTCTTTTTAGCATCGTCACTCATATTATGTACATCCAAGACTGTTGGGTTAATTCGCTGGTCCAAACCTGATTATGGATCCTATAAACTAAACACAGATGGGGCTTGCCGGGGCAACCCGGGGTTGGGTTCAGGTGGCGGTATTTTGCGTAATAGCATGGGTGATATGATCTGGGCTTTTTCAGCTTCTTATGGCCACTCTTCCAGTTTTCAATTGGAATGTTGGGCTATTTTAAATGGTCTTCGAGAGTTGCAGTTGAGAGGTTTGAGGCGGGATATTGTGGAAGTTGACTCTAAAGGTTTAATTGATTGCATTCAGGGCTCTGTGCGTCCCCCTTGGCGATGCTCCTACCTGATTCGTTCTATCACTCTTCTTCAAAGGGAGTTAGATATCTTGTTTCATCATGTTTATAGAGAGGCAAATTCTGTAGCGGATGCTCTGGAAAATTTTGGCATTGATGAAGATCGTGATGTTGTTTTTGATTCCTTTAACTCCCTCCCTGCCAAAGTTAAAGGTCTCATTGCTCTCGACAAAGCTGGTACTCCTTATGTTCGGGTTTCTTAGTTCTCTTTTTTCGGCTTTGTTCTTTCTTTTTTGCGTTATTTGTATTTCCTTTTTCGAGGTTAGGCTCCTTTGTCCTCCCATTATAAGGGCTAGGCTGGTTGTCCCCCTCAAGTTTGTATCCTTTTTTTTTTCTCTATAAATAAAATCTAGCAGGGTACCGTCCTGTTTCTCCAAAAAAAAAAAAAAATCAGTTTCTAGCGTATTCCAATAGTACCCTTGTCGGATTACTTTCTTTGACAGCATATGCCCATTCATGTGTGGCCCACAAGTACCACCATGCAGTTGGTCCATGACTCGTTCTGCTTTGGCCTAATCTATGCATAACAGATTTAACCCTTGGCAATGTCTTTTATATTGACTACCTCCGCTGATCACAAATTACGATGCCCATGTAGGGAGACCTTTCCTCTTTTGTCTAAATTGGATAGATAGACTTCTTTCTGAAGTAGGTTCCAAATGTCTAAGTACCAGGGCTCATTGTCTTTTTCAGGAGATGCATCAATTGTGAAGCAGTAGGCAGGAGCTATTTTCTTCCCAACTACAAATGGCTGAACGTTGATCTCTGCGGGAACTTTGACCAACGAAGCTAAAGTTGGCTAAAGCTATTTTCTTCCCAACGCCTTGCTTGGTGATCGATGTTTTAATTAATCTTTTTCCTTGCAAGTGGACAAGACTATTATAGAATAGTATTGGAAGCAAGGGTCGAACCCACAGAGACAAGTGATCACGAACACTGCAATTTATTGATAGCAAATTATTAATCTAAATGGGGTTTTTATATTTATTTCTATTCTAAAGTACTATTTATATTTAGATGTTTAACTAATTAGCAGTAATTACAGATATGAAGATCTTATGGTGGGTGGCAATCTAGGATTCTGGGTTTCACTTGTATCTCCTTTATGTTCAATTCATAATAATTATCATTCAATTTCTTGGGTTCGTTCACTAAAGATAGATATAGTCTGTTGAACAATTGGTTCAGCCTCCATCCCCGCAAAATTCATCCATTCTATATCCTAAGCACAAGAACTGTCAATCTAGCTGTCACCTAGATTTATGATCTATCTGTCACCTAGATCATGTATGAACCTGGTCCTAACTTATCACTCTCGTGCATCGATAGGTCCAATTTATTGTGATGGTGAGCCGATGTAATGCGACATATGCACATTGGTCATGCAGTTATCCGCACCTCTAGGCCTTTATTATTTGCGATTACATTCATTTGTTCAAAGCAAAATAATATAGGGATTGATAAACAACACAATCAACAAGAATTGAATGATCATATATAAGAATTAAAACATAAATTCGATACAAGTTACCTCCCACCTTCTAGATTATGAATGATTTAGTTCATCATAGACAATGAACAGCACATGGAGATGATCGGATACATGATTTGATCTTCAATACTTGAAATTACAAAATCTAATTATGATATACAATCTAAAAACTACCTAAAATCTACCTAAGACTGCTTCCAGCCGATTTTCTATATGTTGCTCTCGGCATCCGGCTTCAATATATACTCGGGAGTTGTAATCCAATCGAACCACTGTGTGAAAATCCGAAAATAGCGCATTCTGACCACCTTGCGGTCGCAAGGTGTTGAGTACCTTGCGTCCGCAAGGTCTCCAGTGTGTCTGGCCTTAGACTGCTTGCTTTCTTCCCGTACTGCCTACCTTGCGGTCGCAAGGTCTGATGTACCTTGCGTCCGCAAGGTCTTCAGATTGACAGTCTTCACTTTTTCTTCATTTTTCCTCTTTTGGCCCTTCTTGAAATTTGCACTTAAAACCATGGAGTTTGGCATATTTTCACAAATAACCCTGAAACTTACAAAACTCACCGAAAACATATATTAGTAGCCAAAAGCCTCGTGAAATAGCATAATTTAAGTCATAGAAGCATATAAAATCGACGTATAAAATACATCGATCAAATACCCCCAAACTTAAACTTTGCTCGTCCACGAGTAAATAATAAACACTTATAAATAAAAAAGCATATAAATAACAAAAATTAAAATCTTTTTGGAGGGTGACACTATTTACACTCCTCTATAAACCCACAAACTTAAGAAGACTTTTCGAGTGACTCGACTAAACAGATAAATACAAAAACTAATAAATACAAAACTAAGAATAAACATAAAATCTTTTTGGCTTCACCCTCAAGTTATAAGTGTATGGCATGCAAAGCAATCTCAGTTCGATGCTCACCACATATATGCTAGCTTAGTCATATAAAACCAACTGACCTTTTCTTAAAACTGCTATTATTTTTACTTTCTCCGTGTGTGTGTGCTCACCAGTCTTAGAGAATATCTTAACTAAAACAGTTTTATTAAGCTAAACACCACATTCATATGAAAATCAAGTTTAATAGAAAATCATGCATTAAGAATTATGAGATCTACCATCCAAACCCGCTCAGTTATTGACAGAAAGTTCCCAAGGATTTCAAAGACTTATACATCCATCCCATGCACTTCTATGTATGACATGCAATGCTCTCCTATCCCAATGACTTGTAATAGCTAAGATTATGCTAACACAGTGAGCTTTAGGGCGAATAATAATGAACATGAAGTGTTTGATCAATTTCATATGACTCACTTGATAGTTAAAACAACATAAGCATTGGCAAGAAGATCATTAGGTCTTTATTTAGCTTGTAATGTAAGACCAAGGTGTTGGGGGATATGATGGAAAGGAATTGGAATTCAAAGTGAGAGAGTAAGACTACCCCTTTATCCCTCATACTTCCAAGCAAAAGGAAGTTTTCCCTATTTAGGCTAGGACCTGCAAAGACCACAAGTGGAAGGGTGCTTTTCTGTTACTTTTTAGTTTTCTTCTTTCCCCCCTGATATGATTCCTAGACGCGTACTCGCGATGGAGGAATCAAAGAGCACACGGCAAGCGAAGAACGTCAATGAATTGATAGATTGTGACACCTTGACCCAATGCTACGATCCGTTATTGAACGAGGTACTCCGCGATCCAATTACGAGACGAACACGAACCTTGGTATAATGAAGAACGCCACAATAGGGATGAATATTCTATTGATAAGTTCGGGTTTCGATTACTTAGCCTCTCACCAAATAATCACAAGTTCAATGAAGAACAAGGAGGTTTTGAAAAACACTCAAAAACTATATTAATCAATAATCAAAAAGTTGTCTCCAAAACAATAAGCCACAACCACTATTTATATGGGTTGTGAATCCTAAACTTAAAAGTAAAAGGAAAAGTTTAAGTAGAATCAGGTTAGAAAACTACTTAGAATCAACTTAGGAAACTACCTAAAATCCACTTAGGAAACTACTCAACTTACCTAATCTATGTAGGTAACAATTAGGTAAGTTACCTAATCTATTTAAGAACATAAATTCTCCAAAATAAGGAAAATATACAAATCTCGTTTTTTGTAAAGGCCTAATTTTCAAAGTTGCATTTTGGCCCCCTAAAGTCTTCTTGTAGGCGTTAAAAGCTTCCAAAGTCATTGTATGACATTAACCAACATTTCTCGAGTCTTCAAGTCATCATCCATGAAATCTAAGGCTTCACAACGCATGTTTGAATTTGTAGAGTAGTTATTGTAATAGCCCGAATCTCCAATAAATTCACGAATTAAGTTTGTATAGAACTCTTGAATCTTCCAATCATACTCTATGCATTTTAGAACCCTTGAACCCCGATCCATGCTCATATGAACCCTCGAACCTTGATCTACATGCTTCCAATGCCTCTCCCTTGCTTGTGACAATCTTGGTTCTTGGTTGGTGGTCAGAATCATATCACCCCCCCAAACTTGTTTTGGGCAATATATACTTCTAAAAATATCACATCATTCTTATCAGTAGAATTTTTCTAACATATTTTCTCTTGAAAGCTATGCTTCCATTTGAATCTTTGTTACACTCTTCTTCTTCCGTTTCATTTTTCGTCGATACATAATTTTTCTTTTCTTTTCTTTTTTTTTTCGACGACGGAAAGAAGAAGTTTTCCGAAAAATAGTCTAACTGAAAAGAAGTGGTCCTCCAAAATCAATTCCCCACCCACATCCTACTCTCTCAAAGGGTAGGCTAAAAGTGTATAGGCTTTTAGGGTTTAGTTAATGCGGGCAATAGAAACGATGGCGAATGGGAGTTTAAATAGTGTGCTTAGCACACTCCATTCTTTTTCATTAGGCTCAACGGAGACACTAGGGATATTTTTAGTATAGGTCAAGGAACATTTAGGCTCTAACAATCCAAAGATGGCCTAAGTCATTTCTTAATGTCAAATGCTCATGTAGTTTTTAAAGCAAGTAAGACAACACAAAATATCATATCAACTATGGGAATTGTGGGGTTGAATGTTTAGCATCACTGGATTTCACATAAGCATTCGCTAGGACAGATGGTAGGGACAATTGAGACTATCATGCAGACACGGTTTGAAAGTGTACTTGAGATATATAAATGAGAAAAATCTAACGGATCTAACTAACATGCAATTGACCCTAAGTCACAATTTAATGCAACAAGTATGTTCGAATGGCTATGCATCATATTCTTGTGCATATCTTGTTGTAATGAAGTAGGTGTTATAAACTTTATAAAACTATTCTAATCAATCCATAATTATGACTGGTGTGGGTGCATGAAGAATTTGGAGAAAAGTAAAAGTTTCGCAAAATTAAGTAAATTCCAGAGGGATCTACGGACTAGCTATGCGGTTCATTGCATTAACTCCTCATTGACTAAGACTAGCATTACCACACCTAAACTTGAGGATGAAAATTTTGAAATATTTTAAAAATATTATATATATATATATATATATATATATATATATATATATATATATTTATTTATTTATTTTTATTTTTTTAAAATATATTTTTTTAAGAAATTTGGAGATGATGACGATGACTCAATTGATGATGGGTCCCCACAAGAGGAACCCACGAGCATCCAATATGAGTGTATTCTGGTCAAGGCAACACCTCCGAAAATAAGAAAAAATTAAAAACAGGAAAATAGGGTGAAGAGTTAAATGGTCATCGTATAAAGAAATTTTTCTTCACCCTAGAAACATAGCCCAACTCCATTCCTCCTTAGGCTAGGACCTGCTAGTACTTTAAGCTTAAAATCCCCCCCAAACTTAATTTCTATTTTTTCCTCAAAATGGAGGAACATATTAAAGGATTGATGGGGCAGGACAAATATAAAAAGGACATATCAGATCCACCTAACGAAAGAGGATGGAACTTGGGCCTCGACTCACGGTGAGTCGGGCGGAAATAACGAATGAGGATGTAACTCGGGGATCGTGCCAGGTGGCAACCCATAATAATTTGAGACATTTTGTCCCACAGTGTTAACCCAACTGAAAAATTCGGTCTGGTCGGCACGCATTTGTGCCAACTGCTGACTCACCATATCAGTTTGGAGGACAGCTTCCTCCAACCTGTTGGAGATCTCCACGAGTGGGTCCTCCTCCTCCTCTTCGGGTTCCTCCCCGTGAGGAACCCTCACTCTCGGCTGCTGGTGGTGCTCAAACAAAATGGCCCTAGTAATGGCCGGACCAGCCTTCAGCCTCTCGCTGCAGCCATCTCACGCCTGCCCTCCTACACAACTCGGTGATCAAATGCGGGAACGCGAACCCCGCATTCGTCCTACCTCTAATAAGGGTCTTGATTTGGCCGTTGATCAAATGGCCAATATTAACAGACCCACCAGACATAATGGTGTAGGTCAAGACAGCCCTCTCCCAAGTCACCGTATGTTGGTGACTAGAGGGCATGAGACGTCCGCAAACAAATTTGAACACGGGCTTGGCCGTGTTCTGGAGGAAGGACTCCTCCATGGTGCGTGGACCAAAGGGTGGATTACGGTTGTAGGTCCACACCACACCAGGGAGGGCGATGGTCGCATTGACCACCTCGACAGTAATAGGGGGGTGGAGGTGTGTGCTAAAATCATCGGCACCAACCGCGAAGTTGGAGGTGCCGAAATATTCGTTAATGCTTTGGGACGAAAAGTCTACTACGATGTCCCTAACATTAACGGTGTCTAATACACCCCCATCTATGCCAATGTTGCCATTGGCATAGAACTCTCGGACAATAGGCACTACGGCTGCCCTTGCCGGAGAGTCGATAAAACGCCCCACCTACGAGCCACAAAATTTGGACGAAGGCCAAATTCTTTAGCCTTGAATCCCCTCTCGGGCACCAAGGACTTGGAGAGTTTGGCCGTATATCGTTTTGAGGCCTCGTAGGATACAAATCGGGTAAGGTCAAAATTTTGTTCCTCCTCCTGAGCAGGGCCGGAGGACGAAGCACCGGTATTTCTACGCTTACGAAACATTTTGTTTGTATAAAAATTAAAAACTAAAGTTTTAACAATTAAAATAAGTTTTTAAAATTTTAAAATTAAAAATTAATTCTAAAGCATGCAAAATTTTATCTACGTTAAAATTATCTAACACCCTAGCATGCAAATATTTTACGTAAAAATTCAAAAGAGGGGTTAGGATTACTTGTTTGCAGCTTAGATGGAGAGAGTAGCCAGAGTGTTGAGCTTAATCGGCGTCGGCAATGGAGTGTCTTCCTCTTTCTTCAGAAACTCTTCAACTTCAATGGGGTGCAATGGTGGATGTGGGGGGGGGGGTAGGAGATGAAGAATGATGAAGGAGGGAGGAGATTCTTGGAGTAAGTGCCGGAATTTGAACCGATCTGCCGGAATTCTTGGAGAGACTGGGCGGCTGCTACACTGCTTTGTTGAAGAGAGGTTGAGTTTTGGTGAATTGCAAATGAAAACCTGACAGGTTCTTAAATACAGACACCTTGCGGTCGCAAGGTGCCTTTTACCTTGCGTCTGCAAGGTAGGCAGGTCAAACGATTTGTATTCTGTACTGATTCCCACGTTTGCCTGGTACACTGCACGAAATTTGCATTTACGGGGGACCTTGCGGTCGCAAGGTCTCCAACACCTTGTGGTCGCAAGGTCTCCAACACCTTGCGTCCACAAGGTGTCCAGAACTTTTAGACTTGATTTTCTTTCTTTCTTTTCAACAGTTTTGCAGTTTAGCCCTTCCGTTAACTTCCGTTATGTTTTGTATCTTTCCTGTATGCAAAAACTTAACAAAAACTCTAGACTAAAAATTATTAGCAACATATAAATACAACACTAAGATGCTTTTCTCTCCCAAACTTGAATTTTTGCATATTTAATTTAAAAATTAAATGTCCAAAAATACATTTAACGGAGAAAAACATATTTAAACTAACTATAAAGTAAATAACATTCAAAATAGTGGGTTGCCTCCCACTTAGCGCCTTTGTTTAACGTCTTTGGCTCGACCAAACTGCAAGCCTAATCCCGGGGTGGTTCATTGTCAGGAATTAACTCAATTGTTCGTTCAACTGACATCGGCTCTAGATATGGCTTGAGTCGGTGTCCATTTACTTTGAAAATTTCATTATTTTTAGGATTTTGAATATCAACTGCTCCATGAGGATAGATTCGTACAATTATAAAGGGACCGGACCATTTAGATTTCAATTTACCGGGGAATAACCTTAATCTAGAATTAAAAAGTAGCACTTTCATCCCTGGATGAAACATTTTATTGGCTAACCCTATGTCATGATATTTCTTGGTCTTTTCTTTATATGTCTTTGCATTCTCATACGAATTCAACCTATGTTCTTCTAATTCATTTAATTGAAACAATCTTTCCTCCCCAGTCAAAGTTAAATCTAAGTTTAATTCTTTGACCGCCCAATAGGCTTTATGCTCGATTTCAACTGGTAAATGGCAAGCTTTGCCATATACCATTCTATATGGACTCATTCCTATAGGGGTTTTAAAAGCAGTTCGGTATGCCCATAAAGCATCTTTAAGTTTAGATTCCCAATCTTTACGATTAGGCCTAACAGTCTTTTCTAATACTACTTTTATTTGTCTATTGCTAACTTCTACTTGGCCGGATGTTTGAGGATGATAAGGTGTAGCTAACTTGTGAGTTACACCATGCTTCCTAAGAACATTATTCAACAACTTATTGGTAAAATGAGTTCCTTGGTCACTTATTATGGCCTTAGGTACTCCATATCTAGCAAACAAATCTTCTACGAATTTAACCACTGTTTTTCCATCATTTGTCTTGGTTGCTACTGCTTCAATCCATTTAGATACATAATCAACTGCTACCAAAATATACTCACAATTATTTGACACTGGAAAAGGACCCATGAAATCAATACCCCAAACATCAAAGATTTCAACAACCAAATTAATATGCAAGGGCATCTCGTTTCTCTTTCCTATTCCACATGTTCTTTGACACTTATCACATGTTCTATAAAACAATTCACAATCTCTAAAAACAGTAGGCCAATATAAACCTGATTGCAAAATTTTTCTAGCAGTTTTGTTTCCACTAAAATGACCTCCACAAGAATATCCATGGCAAAATTCCATAATACCTTGTTGGTCTTTTTATGGAATACATCTTCTTATTAAAGAATCTGAACAAATTTTGTATAAATGTGGTGCTTCCCAAAAATAATTTTTCGTTTCCGCCAAAAAATTCTTCTTTTCATAATGATCAAAATCCGAATTAATGATATCAGACACATAGTAATTGACAAAATCAGCATACCAAGGGTCAGAATCTTTAATGGCTAAAAGTTGTTCATCAGGAAAATTGTCATTTATGGGAACAGGATCATCAAGGAATTGACGTTCAAGTAAGGGTGAAAATTCCAATCTGGACAAATGGTCGGCTACGACATTCTCAGTTCCCTTTTTATCTTTGATAGTAATGTCAAATTCTTGTAATAATAACATCCATCTAATTAATCTTGGTTTAGCATCTTTCTTACTTAACAGATATTTTAATGCAGAATGAACAGAAAATATTCTCACCTTTGATCCTAACATATATGATCTAAATTTTTCTAAAGCATATACTACTGCTAAAAACTCTTTTTCTGTAGTTGGGTAATTCAATTGTGCATCATTTAGAGTTCTACTAGCATAGTGGATCACATGAGGCTTTCTATCTACCCTTTGTCCTAACACGGCTCCAATTGCAAAATCTGATGCATCACACATGATTTCAAAAGGAAGTGACCAATCAGGGCCGGATAAAATATGGGCAGTAGTCAATTTTTCTTTCAATAAATTAAAAGCTTCTAAACATTCTTTATCAAAAATAAATTTTGTATCTTTGGCTAGCAAATTACATAGAGATTTACAGATTTTGGAAAAATCTTTTATAAATCTTCGATAAAAACCAGCATGCCCAAGAAAACTTCTAACACCTTTAACTGAAGTGGGAGGGGGTAGTTGTGAAATAACTTCAATTTTAGCTTTATCAACTTCAATGCCTTTATTTGAAACAACATGCCCTAAGACAATCCCATGTTTGACCATGAAGTGACTTTTCTCCCAACTTAAAGTTAAATTTGTTTCACAACATCTTTTCAGGACTGATGTAAGATTTTCTAAGCAATGATCAAAAGAATTTCCAAAAACTGAGAAATCATCCATGAAAACTTCAACGCATCTTTCAACTAAGTCTGAAAATATAGAAATCATGCATCTTTGAAAAGTAGCTGGTGCATTACATAATCCAAATGGCATTCTCCTAAAAGCAAAAGTACCAAATGGACATGTAAAGTTGTTTTCTTGGTCTTCTGTGCAACAGTGATCCGATTGAACTTAAAAACCATCAAGAAAGCAATAATATTCATGACCGGCTAGTCTTTCAAGGATTTGGTCAATAAATGGCAAAGGAAAGTGGTCTTTCCTGTTGCCGCATTAAGTTTTCAAATCAATGCACATTCTATAACCGCTATTGTTCTTGTAGGGACTAATTCATCTTTTCTCATTTTTAACAACAGTAATTCCCGACTTTTTAGGAACTACTTGGACAGACGAACCCATTTACTATCTGATATAGGGTAAATTATACCCGCATCTAAGAGCTTAAGAACTTCTTTTCTTACAGCTTCTTCCATGTGTGGGTTAAATATTCTTTGCCTTTCTCTTGAAGGTTTGCTACCTTCTTCTAGATGTATTTTATGCATACACATAGATGGACTAATGCCTTTTAAATCAGCTAGGGACCATCCTAAAGCTTCTCTATGTGTCCATAAAACTTTTAATAAACTAGATTCTTGCTCTTCCGTTAAGTCGACTACTATAATAACAGGCAAAGTGTTACCTTCCCCTAAAAATGCATATTTTAAATGGGGTGGTAATGGCTTTAATTCTTCAACTTTAGGAGAATTAATGGATGGCATAAATTCAGAATTTTCTACTTTAATTGTTTCTTTTATTCTAGCCTCCTCATTCTCTACTTTATTATCTTCTTTAGTTTCTTCCTCAATATTCTCCATCTCAATTTCTTCAAAGAGAGATTTCAGAATCTCTACTTCATCTTCCTTAATTTCATTACTTTCTTGCTCTACTTTTTCAAACTTATCAGAATTATTTTCTTATTCTTTCTCTCTATCTTCTTTATCTTTCTTTTTACTCGCTTCTAACTTTTCTCTCTCTAGTCTTTCTTCCTCTTCTATTTCTCTTTCAATTTTCTCAATGTCAATTTTTATGGGAGGGATAGGACTATCATCATAAACTATGAATCTATCTCTCTCATAGTCTTCCTCTTCTTCAAAAGTTTCAGTTGATAACTTTTCAATTTCATCTATTGAAAAACAGGCACTTATGTCACTAGGTCTATTCATAGCATCAAACACAGAGATTTCAACAGTTTCACCTAGGATTGACATTGTGAGTTTACCATTCTTCACATTAATCATTGTATTGGTAGTAGCCATAAAAGGTCTGCCTAACAATATTGGAACTTCATTATTGGTGCAAATCTTCCTTTCCATCTCTAGAACCACAAAGTCAACTGGAATGATTAGTTTATCAACCTGAACTAGGATGTCTTCCACTATACCCAAGGGATATTTAACTGAACGATCAGCTAATTGTAATTGCATAGTAATGGGTTTTAGTTCTCCTAACCCTAACTGTTTATAGACCGCAAAAGGCATCAAATTAATACTTGCTCCTAAATCTAGCATTGCTTTCATCTTTTTAGAGCTTCCCAAGGAAACTTGGATATTAAAGCTACCAGGATCTTTTAACTTAGGGGGTAATTCGGGTTGTAAAACGTAGCTTACGTTTTCTTTAAACAATAATTTTTCATTGTTTTCAAACTTGTGTTTCTTAGAATGAAGATCTTTGAAAAACTTTGCATAAGCTGGAATATTTTTAATAACATTAAGCAAAGGAAGATTAACATTCACTTTGGATAACATATTATAAATTTCCGTAAATTGTTTGTCCATTTGGTTTTTCATAAGTCTTCTTGGAAACAGAATTGGAGGAACATAAGGTGGTGGAGCCACATAAGGTTTCTCTTCTTCTTGATCCAACTCTTTTTCAACTTCAGTTGTATTTTCCTTATTTTGAACCTCTTTTTCTTGTCCCTTATTTGGAACTTCTACTTCTACTTCTACTTGTACTTCTTGATTACTTGATTCATTATTCTCTTTATTACTATCACTATCCTTTTCGATTTCCTTTTCAATTTCCTTTTCAGAATTTTCTATCTCAGCAGCACTTTAGAAGAAGGATCAGATCACTTACCTCTTCACCTATTACCTTACCGCTTCGTAAGATGGTGATTGACTTGGCTTACTCGGTTTGACTAGGGAACTTCCCTTCTTCTCTTTTATCTACTTTAGAATTTGCAATGTGCTTCTTTAGATTTTCAATCTCTTCAAGCATATATTTCATCAATGCTGCTTGACCTTTACTTGCTACATCTTGTTTGGGAACTTCTTCAATTCTCAATTGGTTTTGATTTGGAAACTGTGGAGGTTGTGGTGGTTGAGGTTGGAATTGTTGAGGTTGCAAAGGCTTATTTCCTCCCCAAGAAAAGTTAGGATGATTCCTCCAACCAGGATTATATGTGTTTGAATAGGATCATTCCTTGGCCTGAGGGTACATATTCATAGCATTAGCTCCTTTGCTCGTAATACATAGCACTTGATAGACAAAAATTAGTAGCATGAGAATATAATCCACATAACGCACATGCTTCTTGAATTTGCCAATTTTCAAATTGAGCTTGTGTATTTGAATTATCTTGCAATTGATATAGGCTTCTATTTTTACTTCTAGCACTTTTCTGTTGGGAATTAATACTTAACATCTCAAATAATTCTTCTAGTGCTTCTGGTGTCATTCTATTAATAGAACCACCAGCTGCACTATCAACCATAGTTTGTAAGCCTGGCGAAAGACCATGATAAAATTGAAGCACTAACACATGTTGAGCCAAATTATGATGAGGACACATAATGAGCAGATTTTTAAATCTATCCCATGACTCATTGAATGTTTCACCTGGTTCATTTTGGAATGACATGATTTGTTTTCTATATTCAGTAAGAGATGCATGCTTGTAAAATTTACTCATAAACAAATCCTATAATTGAGCCCAAGTATAAACACTATTAGGTGTTAAGTTCATAAACCATCGCTTTGCCAACTCTTTTAATGCACTGGGAAAATATTTCATTTTAATTTGATCTTCAGTTAACCCTCCTGAAGGAAAAGTACTCATCATGTATTCATATTCTCTTAAGAAACTGACAGGATCTTCATGAGGCATCCCATGAAAAGATGGTATGGCATTAAAATAATGACCTTTTAACTCAAAATTCCTTACAGCATCTGGCAAGACTAAACATGATGTCACAACATTTAATGAAGGTCTACTAAAGTCACTAATAGTTCTTTGATTTATCACTACTTCCATATTTCTTCTTGCAGGTTCTTCTTCTCTTTGATTCCTGTTGACTGGGTCAACTGGATTTTCAGGATTTCTATTATTATTATTTTCTTCCATTGGAGGATCAACCAGAGGATCCTCTCGATTCAGTTGGTCTTGATTATCAAACTCGGGAGCTAGATTTTCAAGGACTTCTTAATTTCTTCTAACAATATTTATATCTTGATTTAATTCTACCAATTTAGGATTCAAAGATCGACGACCGTGCATAAAAATAATTTAAAGCAATTTAAAAATAGCTAACTATTAAAAACAAAACAAAATCTTTTTTTATTTTTATTTTTTATAAAAACTAAAAATTAAATTAAAAACTACGCTACCAACAAACTAACTACGTGAATTAGCTTGTCCCCGACAACGGCACCAAAAACTTGATCGATGTTTTAATTAATCTTTTTCCTTGCAAGTGGACAAGACTATTATAGAATAATATTGGAAGCAAGGGTCGAACCCACAGAGACAAGTGATCACGAACAGTGCAATTTATTGATAGCAAGTTATTAATCTAAAGGGGGTTTTTATATTTATTTCTATTCTAAACTACTATTTATATTTAGATGTTTAACTAATTAGCAGTAATTACAGATATGAAGATCTTATGGTGGGTGGCAATCTAGGATTCTGGGTTTCACTTGTATCTCCTTTATGTTCAATTCATAATAATTACCATTCAATTTCTTGGGTTCGTTCACTAAAGATAGATATAGTCTGTTGAACAATTGGTTCAGCCTCCATCCCCACAAAATTCATCCATTCTATATCCTAAGCACAAGAACTATCAATCTAGCTGTCACCTAGATTTATGATCTATCTGTTACCTAGATCATGTATGAACTTGGTCCTAACTTATCACTCTCGTGCATCGATAGGTCCAATTTATTGTGATGGTGAGCCAGTGTACGACATATGCACATTGGTCATGCAGTTATCCGCACCTCTAGGCCTTTATTATTTGCGATTACATTCATTTGTTTAAAGCAAAATAATATAGGGATTGATAAACAACACAATCAACAAGAATTGAATGATCATATATAAGAATTAAAACATAAATTCGATACAAGTTACCTCCCACCTCCTAGATTATGAATGATTTAGTTCATCATAGACAATGAACAACATATGAAGATGATCGGATACATGCTTTGATCTTCAATACTTGAAATTACAAAATCTAATTATGATATACAATCTAAAAACTACCTAAAATCTACTAAAGAGCTTCCGATTTTCTATATGTTGCTCTCCGACTCCGACTTCATATATACTCGAGTTGTAATCCAATCGAACCACCGTGTGAAAATCCAAAAATAGCGCATTCGACCCACCTCGGTCGCAAGGTGTTGAGTACCTTGCGTCCGCAAGAGTCTCCAAGGTGTCGGCCTTGACTTGCTTTCTTCCCAGTCGCCTACCTTGCGGTCGCAAGGTCAGATGTACCTTGCGTCCGCAAGGTCTTCAGATTGACAGTCTTCACTTTTTCTTCATTTTTCCTCTTTTGACCCTTCTTGAAATTTGCACTTTAAACCCTAGAGTTTGGCATATTTTCACAAATAACCCTGAAACTTACAAAACTCACCGAAAACATATATTAGTAGCCAAAATCCTCGTGAAATAGCATAATTTAAGTCATAGAAGCATATAAAATCGACGTATAAAATACATCGATCACTTGTTTACCATAAACCCTAAGACTTTGTCTTTGGTAACTCCGAATGTGCATTTGGTTGGGTTAAGCTTCATCTGGTGTTTTCTTAACCTTTCAAAAAATTCTCAAAGGTCTTTGACATGGGCACCATTTGCATCTTCAGAATGCACATCATATCGTCCACATACACTTCGACTTCATTGTGTATCATGTCATGGAAGAGAGTAGTGGCAGGTCTTTGGTATGCAGCCCCAACATTTTTCAATCCAAATGGCATGATAGTGTAGCAATAGGTTCCCAGGGGGTGATTAATGAAGTTTTTTCTCAATCCTTTGCTGTTATTTTGATTTGGTTATAACCGAGCATGCCGTCTAAAAAGGATCTTAATTTGTGAGAAGCCACATCATCTACCATAATATCAATGTTGGACAAAGGGAAGTCGTCTTTGGGCGATGCCTTGTTGAGGTCGCGAAAGTCTACGCAGATCTGAACCTTTCCATTAGGTTTCAGCACAGTCACTATGTTTGACAATCGAATTGGGTACTCAACTACCCGGATAAACTTGACGTGCAGCTGCTTCATGATCTATTCTTTTACTTTCAGTGACCATTCTGGCTTAATTATGCGGAGTTTCTGCTTAACTGGCCTAGCATCTGAGCATGTCGGAATTCGGTGCTCTACAATCGCTGGATCCAACCCAGACATGTCTTCGTAAGACCATGCGAAGACATCTGCAAAATCTCTGAGTAAACTGATCAATGTTGCCTTTCTGACCCTTGCAGATAACTGCCAATTCTGACCTCTCCGATCTCACTGTTCAGCCCCAGATTGATAACAGATAAGTCTTCTTCCGACGTTACCGATCGGTGTTTTTCTCGTTGCTTGACTGACTTTGCGAGCTCAATTAGGTATTCTTTATCTTTTGGGTCCATTCCATTAAAAGACTCATTATTTATGTTAGTTAATTTGTCTTTTAACGTAGGTGCAACTAAGGAATATGCGAAGACATCGAGACTTTCATTATTAATTTCAGGGTTTACATGGTCAGTTACATTATTGAGGCCCTGAGGTTTGAGGTCCTCAATTTCAGGAACCAGGCCGGTAGGTGATGAGTTAGTGGGGGAGAAAGAGAACAGGGGGAAGGGTGTATCAGAAACGGTCCACCAAGTCCGCTATTGTCAGGAGCGGTCCAACCGTTGTGCACCAATTTTGCAGGGGTTTATTAGCAATAGCCTTAAATTCCGCTAAGAGCTCTTCATAGCTAGTTCCTTAGTTAATCATACCCAGGAAACTATCTCCCATAAAGTCATCACCAAATAAGGTCAGGGCATAGTCATCTTGATCTATGGTCCAGATGTTCTCGACCGTTACAGTTTTATATGCGGTGCTACGGGGCTCGAGGATAACCTTTTCCATTTCGTTGGTGGTGAGACTGACATCTTCGAATATCTCCCAACCAGGGTGTCTTTTTCCATTTCGGTCTATCAAGGGCTCTGGGAACATGAGATAGGCATCTGTTTCTCCCTTCCTTACAAAATACCCATTGAGAGTTTTTCTATATGGTTGTAGAGGAGGATCTTTGTAAGGTCGCTTTTACGTTCTGCCTTATTCTTTTTACGTTTTTGTCTCATGAATACATCTAATTCGGTTGGCATAGGTTTGTATCCTAAACTAAATGGAGGGGTACATTCTTTGAGTTCATCCTGGACCAAATTGATAAGCCCTTGTTGATTTCTGCCAAGACCCAGACCAGGCATGTTATTCATTTTTATAGCATGTTTAATGGGACCATATCTTCGAGGACTGTGGTTTTCTTTCCAGTAATGTCAGTCTCTCACCCATATTCAATTGCGTTGACTCTGGCCAGAGGGATAACTTCAAAACCACTTAGGAAGACACCCGTGTCATAATGCGCTATCTCGAGGATCGAGATATCCCTACTTTCTTTGTTTTCCACAATCTTATCAGCAAGTATGATTACTATGTGGTCATCATGGATGAACTTGACACGTTGATGCAGTGAAGAAGCAACCCCTTTTACCCCATGGATCCAAGGACGTCCCAACAATAAACTAAAAGTGGCATGAATATCTAGGACTTGGAATTCAACTGGCATAATCAGCGGCCTAATTGTCATCATCAGAGTTACCACCCCTAGGACACATCGACTTGTGTTATCATATGCCCTTACTGTCTGCGATGAAGGAGTTAATTCTGAGATCTTTGTCCCCAGTTTTGCTAATGTGTTTGTGGGACATACATTCAGAGACTAGTCGTTGTCTATCAGGATCCGAGGAACCCTTTTTTCCATGACCCCTACAGTGATGTGAAGAGCGTCAATGTGGTTGGTTCATTCTTTTGGAAGATCTTAATCGGTGAACATAATCACATTCCCAAAGTGTATGTTTCCGATCATTTTGGTTAGCTCACTTGGAGACATTTCAATAGGGATGACTGTCTGACTCAAGGATTTGGCCAATGTGCCACGATGATTTTTGGAAGCACATAGCAATCCCAGATGGATATGTTAGCTTGAGTTTTCTACATCTGAGATAACAGGGTATCTTCCATGCTTGTAGCCCAAGTGTCAACTTCTTTGCCTTTCCCAGAGTGGTCACCACTTTCCTAGTTTGGTTGATATGCCCGACCAGATCTAGTAAGATGACTGACATCACCACCAATCCAACTAGTTTTCTCAATGCTGCTCAGAGTTTGATTATTACCCAAGATAGTTTCCCAAGATAGCATGTTGCAGCTAAGCTCTTTTTCTTGTAGAGAGAGAGAGAGAGAGAGAGAAAGGAATTATGATATACGACAACGGTTTTTCATTCCTTTCAAACTTAATGGGTACATAGTTTTCTTCATTGACCTCAATCATGTTGATTTGAGGTAGTCGGCTATTGACTACATTGGACCTGGGGTGAGATTTCTCAATGACTTTATCATCGATCAGATCTTGGATTGCATCCTTGAGTATATGTAGCATTTGTCGGTGAGATGACCACTGCATCGATGATACTTACAATACTGGGCATGATTCCATGAGTTAGGCAGAGGATTCTGCGGCCTGTAGTTTTCCAATGGTTTTAGTACTCCCTGTGCCATCAGTCCTTCCAATATCAGTGATTGGGGAGCTTACAATTCATCAAAATACCTATTTCCTCTGTTTGGTCCTCTGAAGTTTTTGTTTGGACCATTATTTCGACCAACTGTATTGATGGATCTATCTAATCCATAAGACCATGGTACAGTGCCGTAGTTTTGGGTAGGGAAACTAGTTGGTGGCATAGTTGGTATATTTCCCACCATGTGGTCAACTGATCCTGATGCTGCTGCTTTTCTTTTTGAGTAGCGAAATGAGCTAGGAGTTGTACCGAATTTCAAATGTTCAGTGCGTATATCTTCATCGATACGAATTCCTACTTCCACTATCCCACTGAAGTTACCATAAGGGAGATATCGCATGTGCTCCAGGTAAATTGGTTGGAGATTTTTTATGAACATCCTAGTTGATTCAACTGGATCAGGCCTATCCAATGTTTGGGCTACCTTTCTTTTCCACTTGGCTGCAAAATCTGCACAGGTTTCCTTTTCCCTTTGGGAGCACGCCTCAAGTTCCTTTTTATTTTTAGAGCTACTATTGTCTTTGTACCTCTTTTGGAACTCATGAGCTATTTGATCCCAAGTACCCATAGTACTATTGTCCGCTAGCATTAACCATTGTTTAGCTGCCCCTATCAAAGTGAGATGGAAATTGGAGGCCATTGCTTCGAAACTAGCTCCCCTTGACTACGTGCCGGTAGAGTAAGATTTTAAGTGGGAGATAGGGCATCCAGTCTCATCAAATTTCTTTATGTTAGGCCTTTTAAAATTTGAGGGTAGCTGTGGAAACCCGACCCGGACTCCAATGCGGAATCCCAAGATCGTGCCACCACGACAAGCTAAGAGACAGACACGCACCTGCTAAGCATAATGGTGCGAGTCAAAAGATGAGCCATTAAGCTCGAACAGGAAGGTAAAGCCATAACGGCAATACGGAACAACAAAAACTAAAATCTGCGGAAGCAAATCATAAGTGGAACCCAAGCCTTTAATCCTAAACAAAGGAACGCAAGGCTGAGAGATAACTATCTCTCGATAAATCTACGACGCGCGTGACACAACATTGCGCACGGGCAACAAACCATCGGAAAACCTAAGGCCGGCGAATCAACAAAATACCAACCTGATAAACAACCACTCAACGGCTACAGCATGCCGGAGGGACAAATCAACTAAACGAATAAGATATTTAAATACTAACAACTAAACCCAAGTCTCTCGACTAATGTCGTCGGAGATGACAATACCAACAATACTAGAATGAGTGAGCTAAAGCATACTTGAAATAACAAAGGGAACAACTCTTAAGAGATACAACAGCTTGACCAAACAAGTCGGCTCCCAAAATAATACGATAATAAAATACTAACATAATCTACCCAAGTAAAGTCTACATAACTTTACATTCGTGTCTCACAAATACATAATAATAGTAATAATAATAACTCCAAGCTTAAAGCCCGGAAGACCACCTGCTAGAAATCACTATCCGAAGCCGCCAAGCGCACTAACGGGATCACTGCACACACTAAGGAAAAAAAACACACAGAGTGAGTCATAATGACCCAGTAAGTTACTAAATGCAATTGTATGGCATATCATGTCATGGCATGACATAATGCACAAGCATATATATAAAAATCATGGTATCATACTAGTATACCAACAATAAACATGCACTTAGTTATCAAAGCACATAATCTCACATAAGCCGCAAAGCATATTATCTTTCACATAAATGCTCATACGTAAACACTTGAAACCAGAATCCGGGCCCAGCCCTCAATGTTCACACCATGAGTCCAACCCTCAAATGATCATAATATGGGTTTCAATCCTCAAATGATCACAACTCGTCAGTTTTCTTAATGAGTACCTCGTTACATTCATCCAACCTAGGATGAGAAATGGGAGCTCGATATCAGGCTAGATGGCGCTAATACGAGACCACATCCCACTATTGGCCAAATAGTGAGGAGAAAGGTAACCAATGCGGCGATTCATAGCGAATGTTTCCAAAGGCTATGAATCGTCCCATTGCTGACAAAACAACCAACACGCCAGCTGGACTCAAATCAAGATGCTCAAGTAGATATTTACTTGAATAAACCAATAAGGACCAAGTCCATCATGAAAGGACTCATCAAATCAAGTAGGTCATGATGCTCTACAAAACCCAATAGACAATGCACATAAATGTACACACTTAACATGTTCAACTAACTTGTAAGTTTAGTTCAAGAACCACATATTGAGGTATTCATAATCCTCAAGTCATCACCAATTCAGGAATAGCTTATAAGCTCAATAAATCACAACATGAGGTCTACTATAGTCCTCTACTTAAGATTAAACCAAAGACTCTTACTTAGTTTAAGAACAACCACAAATCAAGGCTTAGCATTTGGTTTCACTTAAAAGCATACCGGACTCAACGATAGTCCCAATCGTCATATATAATCGACTTCCCCAATGCTATACTAAAGAACATCAAGACTACCCCGTAGTCACTCTCTCGCAAGTGCATTCATGTGCACGCGACCAAATTCCTCAAAGAGAGAACTCATTTATTAATCGTCTCTTAATATACTAGGGACCGCAAGTTGGTCTATAATGCTCCATGCTCTACAAGTACGCTCTAAACATACTCTCAATAGGTCTCTATAACACGAGTGTCTCGGTTGGACACCGAATGAGATATTCGGGTACGCACATACATAACTAAGCAAGACCCGAACATCGTAGGGTTTCAACCCCAAGCTCATTATTATATTATTAGCCTTACAACGACTCCGTTGAGTCTTAATTCTACATTTCATTCTTTATGTGTTTCATAAACCCACAATTAAACATTTCATTCATATATACAACAAAATCCCAAAATTCATTCGGGCTTGATTCCGAAGCCTAAAAATCCAAGAACTCATCATAATCATAGTCAAACGAAACCCAAATGTCGTAGGATTTCAACCCAAGTTCGTTAACACATTATTGAACTTATTACAACTCCGTTGAGTCTAAATACTAAGTTTCATTCTTTACACATTTCATCAATCTCAACATTAACACACACTTCGATTAACAACAATTTCTCAATAATTCGGGCTTGATTCTCAAGCCCTAAAATTCATAACAAAACTCAACATAAATCATAACCCATTTCTTAAAACACATAATAACATTCAAATCATCCTATTCATGCTATTAACAAGTTCATATCTCCAAAAATCCCCAAAATGGGCACACATAGCATAACAAGTGTTCATTGCCCACAAATAGCACATAGGTTGTTTTCCTTAGGGCTAATGAACCAAAATCAAAAGAAAGTAACTTACCTAGCTCGGATGAAAACTCCAAAGAACGAAAATACGATCGGTGAACTTGTTCTACTCGTCGAGGGCTTCATGAATCCGAAGTTTGAAGGCAATCCGACGGTCGGATCGTTGTGGATCGAAGGAAGAATGAAGCTAGGGCTCAAAACCCTCAAGAGATCTTTCTCTCTCTAATACGTATGGAGGATGGGGAGAAATGAGGAGAATTTCTGAAAATTGCAAAGGGTTTGGGCTTATATACCTCCATAAACCAAGAGGGCACAATAGGAAATTCCTTAGTGCAATTAGTAGAGATTAGGAGTAATCACTCACTAATATAACCTTAATTAACTTCCAACCAATGTTAGGACATATTTATGGTTAAGTATGGGAGGTTAGGAAGGGTTTAGAGGGGGTTTGATGAGGGTAGGATATGTATTTCTCGTCAAATATCAAAACAGGGCAAAGCAGGGTCGAGGCACCTTACGGTCGCAAGGCGTCCTAGAGCATGCGACTACAAGCTCTCCAGCCCCTCTTGGTGTCTTCTTCCATTGACCTTGCGGGGGCAAGGTCTTTCCCCCTTGCGACCGCAAGCCTCCTAGACCAAAAATAGCTTGGAATACAACCCCAAATGACCTCAAACACATAACCGAATCAAACAAGGTTCAAACCTCATCCAAAGTAGGTCTAGAACTCCCATAGAACACCCACAAACAACTCCCGAAACAACTCGGAGTGAAACCGGGAAGAGGTGCAACAACGTGCAACCGAAACGACGAATGAACTAGCAATTGAACGAGCAATGAAAGGAGACTTTAAGGCAAGTCTAAGGGCTAATGTAGAAGCTTAAATACCTCTAGAAATTTGAATAACAACTAGGGCAGTAAGAACTCCAAAGGAGAGATGATTATGCGACTCAATCCCCAAACTACGCGATAGAGACGAATGTTATCTCCAAAGCTTCCAAATCATCGATAGACTTAAGGAACACCTCCAACTTGAAGTCTAATACATCTAAAAATGTTAATAAATCATCATGTCGAGGTCTAGGATCAAACCGAGGTTTCGAACGCAAAACGCAAGCAAACTCTCAATCGCGTCGCATTCCGACTATCGTCGAGTCAGGACTTGTGAGTTTAGCAAGTCATCAACTATATGGCCTCTCTTAATAGTGTTGTGGTCCTAATGTGGTCTCTCATACACATCAATACAATCTCATTAACCAATTATATAATCAACAAAGGGAGAAATACGAGCATAGCATGCTAACCGAGCTAACCAAGGAGCGGGGTGTTACAATAGCATAGCTGAAGGTTGTAGTGTCAATGCCCGTGTAGATAATTTTTCCTTTGTTCAGGAGCTTGAGCATCATTCCATTGATGTTCTCAATAGATGTCTCTACTTTTGTGGGAGGTGGTGCTGGGATATGGTATATATTTGTGGGATTGGTGGCAACTGGGTTTATTCCTGGGAATTGCTGAGGTATTTGGTAAGGATTTTGAGAAGGTGGGATATTTGCAGTTTCTGCCTGACGACCAGGATCATTGAATGGTAGATAGGTCGTCACTTTTCGTGGCTGGGTATAGCTTCTGTGGTCCATATGTAGGCTGTTTTGGAATGGATTGATGATGGGAGATGGAAGGCCACTTGGATTTTGGGGATGCTGGTGTTTGGAAAAGGGTATGGTGGGATTGGTAGGAAAGGGTTAAAATTCTGGTAGTAAGTATTTGGTGGGAAATTGGTTGTTGGGATGCTGGTGATTGGTGGAAGGTTAGTGTTTGGCTGAGGGTTTGGGTTTAGAGGAGTATGAGAAGTAGATGCTTCTTGAGGTGTTGCAGGAAAAGTGATTCCCTCAACATTAGGTCTTGAGTTTTGCATGAGGTTTTTTATATGACCCAATAGGCGATCAGTTTGTGCACCCAAATTCTGGTCTAACCACTGTTACATAGCTGGAGTAGGAGCGTACCCTGGAGCCCCTATCTCAGTACTCACGATAGTCTGTTCATTTTCGGCGGCCATTCTGCCCAAATCTGTACCTTTTGAACTGATTCTTATACTTTTTGACATAATTCCCAAAGAATAAATATGGGAGTGATAGAGAGCAAGAGAGAATTAGATTTCTCAATCCACCAAGCTAGACAAGTCTGATTAACAGAAAAGGAACAAGAGCGAATACCTCCCAAATGAAGCATCGCAATTCTTGTTTGCAGAAAGGTACTCGTAAACCCCCTTGGATTTTGGTTGATCAGATTAAATCTTCTATTATCTCTTCTCTTAAGGCTTCGGGTTTGTCTCCAAATGAAGCAGCCCCTTGGGATGCCCTTTTCTCTACTCGATTTGGTCGGGTCTCATAAAAAATCATTTGATCTTTCTGCTGGGCTAAGCCTCCTATGGGTAAGCTTAAACTTAATTGCGATGGAGTTAGTAGAGGTAATTCGGGTCCAGGTTCGGGTGGAGGAATTATCAGGAAAAGCTCTGGGGATATGTTGATGGCTTTTGCTGAATTTTATGGGCAGTGCAGCAGCTCCCAAGCTGAGTGTAAAACTTTGTTGCAAGGTCTTCGCTGGATTCAATTAAATGGGTGGTCTCATGCTATGGTGGAAATTGATTCCAAAGGAATTCTTGATAGTAATGGGTCGATATCATGGACTTGTACTTATTTGCTGAGAGCCATTAAGCAAATTATTCAGGACATGGAAATTGAAATCATTCACACTTATCGGGAAGCTAACGCTGTGGCGGATGCTTTGGCTACTTATGGATGCAATCATAAATGGAATTATTTATTTAAAGCAACCATTGTCCTTCCTCCCAAAGTTCGAGGTCTTATTGCTCTGGATAAATTAGGAACTGCTTATGTTCGTACTTATTAGTTCTTTAGTTCCTTTTTTTGTATCCTTCTGTTTCGAGGCAAGGATCCTTTGTCCTCCCATTTATAAGGGCCAGGCTGGTTGTCCTCCTCAAGTTTGTAATCTTTTTTCTATTTAATAAAATCTCGTAGGGTACCGTCCATGTTTCATTAAAAAAAAAATTATACTTTCTGACCTGACCTCTGTGCCTGTATCCCGTATCAAACGACCGGTGCTATCTCTTCCTTTCCAAATTCAGGCCAGGTTTCTGAGGAAAAGGGTTGAAGGTATCAGAAGGGAAGGTTCCAGGATTTTTGGTTCAAGTACAGTGTGCTTTTATTTTATTTATTCGTTTTCCCTAAAATTATTTGGACAAACACGTGTTTTGTTTTGACATTCTCAGGACTTTTCCTGGAAAAATGGATTCTTTCTCCAAAGTATAGAACCTTCGTATTCCACCTGACTTTCGACTTCCCAAGATTGGACAGATCTCAGGTGAAGGGTCTATACTCTTTCCGGGATCCACCATTCAAATGGTTTATGACAAATACCATAAAAATTATTGGTCAGCCCCTGCGCATATATCTTTATTCATTTACATGTATTTTTTGCAACAGGGATTGGTCATTAATTTTGAGGTATAAAAACCAATCGGTCCATGAAGTGTCCTAAAAATATATATGTATATGCTTTTAACGTTGGCTGATGCAGGGCTAGGCTGGCTTCACCCCGTTGGCACCTCAGTAAGTGGTGCAGGATGTGATAATTTCGGCCTAAGTTCGCCTAAGTTCTCCGTAGCATCTCTTTCGAGATCATGGATACCCGGGCGTGTTTATCGGGTTAAAGGGTAACAGTCGGAATATTTCTACATGAGTGCACGTGTGTGAGTTATCTATAAAACAATAAAGTTTTTTTTTGCTTTTTTAGATATAAAGCAGTAATAAAGCAATAAATTATGGCCTGTCTTTTTGTTCATTTGTTGACTTTCTCGGCTTATTAGTTTGAATCCCGAAAGGACAGCGCGACCGAGCATGACGGCCATTCAGATCAATAAATAGAAAGAAAAGTGGAGAAACTATTTGTTCCTATTAATTACATTTGGTCCTAATCCCCAAAATAAAATAACAGAATAAAAGAATATTTACATGTTCACCAGAAATAATATAATAGCGGAATAAAACAAAATAAAACAAAAATTGCCTCTGTTTGTTTTTAAATCTTTTCGGGTTGCACCAATACCCAAAATGAAGCTGCTGCAAGATTTCACGGCTATATGCACATATATACAAAGATATATAAAAATGCAATATTTAAATTGTTAAATAAATATAACGAACATAGTTAGCCAAAAATCCAAAAAATAAACTTTTTATCTATACATATTAAAAAGACAAACTGAGTCTAGCCCTCTATTTTTATTTTATTATTAAAATAAAAACAACGTCCCCAGCAGAGTCGCAACTGTGAGTGTCCCGTTTTGACTAGATCCGCGCCACTGAAAAGCGGGGTGGTTTCAAAACCTTTTAAAAGCATGTGGAATACGCTTGGCCTCAATTGTGGACTCAAATTATAAATAACAGAGTCACCATCTTTATTTTTAGGATAAACAAAAAAAAAACTAGATTTGCAAAAGGGTTCGGAGGCTAAGTTACGAGTTAGGAAGGGGTTAGACATCCAACTCGTCCTTTCGGACTCAAAATAAGTTTTTCGGCTAAATATGCTCTTTTTATAAAATTAACAATTTAGGTATATAATAATAATAATAATAATAATAATAATAATAATAATAATAATAATAATAATAATAATAATAATAATAATAGAAATAAAGAAACTTACAGCAGCCTAATTTTAGAGTTGCAAATATATATTAAAAATCTGGCCATAATAACGACTTATTTTAGTACTATTTACTCCCGAAATTAGAGCAGCATAACGACTTATTTTGTGATATATTATTATTTTAAATAACACTTTTTCAAGATAAAATAATAAATACTTTAGGGTACCTACCTTTTGAAGCGTGAGGGCTTTATCTCGGACCAAACTTCTTTTCTGGTAGGCTATAGGGTGTGCTCGCTCTGTCCTTCAGGGAGAGGGAGTCTGTTTGCTTTTGTTGTATTTTGGGCAGCATAAGTACTCTTTTTTGTTGTTTTCGCCTCGGGATCCGGGCGGCACAACTGCTTGCTTGCTTTTTGCTGTCATTGAGTCTGAAATCGGGTATAGCAACTGCTTGCTTTGCTTTGACGTTTTGCCGGGGATATAAACCGGTGAAATAGTTGGGTAGCTTTGAGGGTTCACTTTGGGAGAATTTTAGTGTTTAGGGGAAGTTTTGGCAGCCTAACGGAGCTTCGAAGTAGGATGGAAAATAATTGCGAAACTTCACAGCGTTCTCTCCATAAAACTCTTTATGAAGTCTCTTTTTCTCGCTGCCGAAGCCTTGTATTTATAGTTTGAGATTGAGATTCCTTAACAGCGAAGGTAAACACATATATTTTCTTTTGTGCTTTAACGGCTTGTACCGTGCGCCGAAGGAATTGCACCAAAAGCAAACTGCAACAGTGAACAAGGAAGTGTTGGGCGTTGCCAGGGGGTCTTTTGGGTGGGCTGCCCAGATTGGCTATAGGCCGCACCTTTTCTTTTGTTTTTTTTGCACTTTTGCCCCAGCAATTCACTGTTTGTTACTTCTTCCATTCCTTTGCATTTTTCACCATGTCACTTGACATTCGTTAGTTCCTTTTAACAGGTCTTGATATTTTATGGCATGTCATAAAACAGGGGTACAAAATTGGGGTGTCTACACTCAGCCAAAACATTAGCTAGATACCCTTTGATTTCTATTCATTTCTAGTTCTTTGTTTTGACAATCATTGTCTAGACATTCCTTTCTTCTTTCATATTCATTAAAGAATCTTTTGATTGTCCCACAAGTGTGATTGTTTTTCAATCATACTCCATAAACACCTGTCTTTGTTATACACTGATCCATTAGTGATCATCTAGATTATTAAAATATTAGTGCATTTCAAAAATCCATGTTTAACCAACTTGGTAGTGGACGTAGCAGTTTTTACTGTGAACCACTTCAACTGCCTTGTCTTTTACTTATCAGCTTTTACCAACTGCCCTAACACTTAAGCAGTTTCAATCTACTTAAGTGTCGGTTAGTCAGTTTCATAAGTTATTTATTTACTTGTTCTATAAATTGTCTTTCAGTTCTTTCCTCATAACTTGTGATCTCTTTCAAAACACCAAACTGTGTCAGCCAGTTGACAAATTTTATTATTCTAGCTAACAGCGTCAGTTTCTCAAAACCATCAGCCAGCTGACACTATATCAACTGACCGACAAAAGTTATATTTTCCGCTGCAACTTTTGAAGTTTTTCAAAATGACCCTCAAAGTTTTAAAAAGACTATTCACCCCCCTCTAGCCTTATTTGTTGCCAACTGGACTTACACATACATACGTCCAGCATCTCGCAAGGACCTCTTTCCTAAATTCCTTAGCAGCGTCATCAAAGGCTACACAAACCGATCATCGACAACATTCCGCCACAAGGCTTCATAATCGCTACAACAACGTACTTTCTTAATTATCTGCTTTCACTGCAACACATATTGGTCGCATAACCTCGATGTGGGGGTTAGACCTTTTAATTGCTTTCTGGTCACGCAAGCCTAATGTCGGGTTAGACCTTTGGATTGCTTTCTAGTCACGTAACCCCGATGCGAGGTTAGACCTTGATATCTGCTTTCTGGTCACATAGCCTCAATGTGGGGTTAGACCTTTTAATTGCTTTCTGGTCATGCAACCCGAATGTAAGGTTAGACCTTTGGATTACTTTCTAGTCATGTAACCATGATATGGGGTTAGACCTTTTAATTGCTTTCTGGTTACACAACCCTAATGTAGGGTTAGACCTTTGGATTGCTTTCTGGCTATACAACCTTGATATGTGGTTAGACCTCGCTATTTGATGTCTAGTCGTGCAGCCCCGATGTGGGGCTAGACCTTTTTGTTTACTTTCTAGGTTTGCAACCTTGATATGTAGGGTTCAATCTTTGCCTTTCCTTCGGTCACGTAATCCCAATGTGGGCGTTCGACCTTTCTTCATGTCTCTGGTCATCCCCGCAATTGGTAAACCTGTCGGTTTAAGGAATTGTCTACACATATTACATGGCTTTCGTTACATTTGTCACATTCACATCATGACTTTACCTTCCACATTTACATTCTGTTTTAAATTTCTGTCTTTACTAATTTATTTACATTCTAGTTTTCACGATCTTCAAACCGAACTATGTTTAGTCTGATTCCTTTCATAAGGATACATAGGTAGCCTACTATGGTAGGCACGACTATCACAAATGTTTGCATCATAAATGTTTGCATCATAAAATGTTGCATCATAAATTGTTGCATCATAAAATGTTTTGCGACAAATTGTTTGCATCACAATGGTTTTTGTATCACAAATGTTTGCATCATCGTGTTTACTAGGTAATGGCCCTAAGAAAGCGATCTTCAAACCGAACTACGTTTGGTCTCATTCCTTTCATAAGGATACGTAGGTAGCCTATTACGTTAGACACGACTATTTCAATGCAAATGTTTGTATCACAAATGTTTGCATCATAAAATGATTTCATCATAAATTGTTGCATCATAAAATGTTTTGCGTCAAATTGTTTGCATCACAAATGGTTTCATAACAATGGTTTTTGTATCACAAATGTTTGAGTCATCACGTTTACTAGGTAATGCCCTAGGAATACGATCTTCAAACCGAACTACGTTTGATCTGATTCCTTTCATAAGGATACATGGGAAACCTATTACGGTAGGAACGGCCATCTGTGAGTGCCTCGTTTTCTAACCGGATCCGCGCCAATGAAAGGCGGGGTGGTTTTGAAACTTTTCAAAAGCACGTGGAATACGCTTGACCTCAATTGTGAACTCAAAATATAAATAACAGAGTCGCCATCTTTATTTTAAGGATAAACAAAGAAATACCAAATATACCTGATTTATAAGGGTTCGGAGGCTAAATTACGAGTTAGGAAGGGGTTAGGCACCCAACTCGCCCTTTCGGACTCAAAATAGATTTTTTTGGCTAAATATACTATTTTTATAAAATGAGGCTGCTGTCATTTTCTTATTTCTTTTGTCATATATATATATATATATATATATATATATGACAAAAGAAATAAAAAAAAAAGACAGCAGCCTCATTTTAGAGTTGCAGATAATACTTTATAAAAATTAGGCTATAATAACAACTTATTTTAGTGCTATTTATACCCGAAATTTTAGCATTATAACAACTTATTTCGTGATATATTATTATTTTAAATAACACTATTTTATAGACAAAATATTAAATAACTTTAGGGTACCTACCTCTTGAAGCGTGTGGGCTTTATCTAGGACCAACTTCTTTTCTGATAGGTTCTTAGGGTGTGCTCGCTTTGTCCATCAAGGTAGGGAGTCTTTTTTTTTGTCGGATTTGGGCAGCGTGACTGCTCCTTTTGGTTACTTTCTGCCTCGGGATTCGGGTGGCACAACTGCTTGCTTTTGCTTGTTTTTACTGTTGTCGAGTCTGAAATCGGACATAGCAACTGCTTGTTTTTGCTGGATTTGACGTCTGGATTTGGGCAGAGCAACTGCTCTTTTTGGGATTTTGGTGTTGGGTTTTAATCAAAATTAACAAGGCGAAATAACAAAACTTTAATTTCAAAAATCCATCACAAGATCCAATATAAGTTAGATTTAGGATGCATAGTCGAATCTTGGAACGATCAATCTTCAATAGAATCAAAGTAGGAAACCCTTTGTCTAACGAAGAACTAATCCCTAATTTTTCTTCCTACGAATTTAGTGTTTCACCAAACCCTAAATTCCTTATGTGTTCAATAACCCAAAAGTGACCACAAAAGTATCCATATTTAAATGGAGGTGGAGAATGGCCAGCCACATAGTCCTAGTTAGACTAGGACTATGTCTTGGTCAATTTTACTTTATTTTATTTAAGCCCACTAATCCAATTAATGACCCAAATAAATTCAAATCAATTCATTCTAAGTGTGTGACCCAATAGGTTCCTAAATTACGTTGGTAATAATTAATTACTATATCAAATATATAATTAATTATAAACAATGAGCGGTATCTAACAATACATCATTGTTACCCAAGTAATATCAATTATCAGTGATTACAAATAACTGATTGTGACCAAAATAGTTCTTGTCCTTTTGTCCTCATATTTAATTAAACACAAGGCATGAAACGTGTCATCGTTATTATAGTTTAATCTTGGTTTCTTGATCTCCGAGTAGACTTATATAATAAACTAATAAACTCAACATCTCATATTGATTTATTTGAGCACGACCATGCATTTACTTAAGTCTCACTCATTAAGGGACCCATAAATATTATACTCTTGTTATGTAGGAGGGACAAATTCTATCTACATCGTTCATATCCCTCAGCATGATTCGTGGCATATCCAATATCCGATTTTATAATCACATTGTTACAGAATGACGTTTATCGGTATCAAAATATACAACTCCTCATCTAGGGTATTTAACGACTTCAAGTCAAAGGACAACGAACACATTTGTCACTATGTGAATCGCTTATGACACTCACGTAACGATCCATGTAGCATTCTCATGCGGGTCAATCTAGTGCGTCATTACACCTAACACGCACCCATGTGTAGACTAATATCAACTATATGAGTCTCAACACATACTAGTCTCCATGTATTATTATTGCCCTTATTAATAATAATACTCGACTAGAGATATTTAAGAATAACATATTTATTCTAAGGGCGTTATGATGCATTATTATGAATAAACAAACAATACATAATAAATAAATACTTCAATAAATAATGATACATGGAGAAATAGATTTGCCTCTAGGGCATAAACCAACAATCTCCCACTTGCACTAGAGTCAATCTGGAACATCTCTAACGCCTATAGATTCATTGTGACTATCATGCTTCCGCTGAGCAAGAGGACAACTCCTCTTATAAAGGCAAAACACTAATCCTTAACTGCGATTGATAATTATCTTTGTCGGTTTGAAAGCTAGCATCAATGTAACCTTTTACAATGATCTTGTCATTGCCTCCATAAATCAAGAATGTATCCTTAGTCCTTCTTAAGTACTTTAGGATATTCTTGATAGCAATCCAATGACCATCACCTAGATCTGACTAGTACGTGTTTGTTTTGTCATGCTCAAAACATACAACACATCTGGTTGAGCAACGTTCTTGATCTATCTCTATAGATCTTTATTCCCAGAATATAGGATGCCTTTCCTAAATCATTCATTGAAAAATATTTCCATAGCCAACCTTTAACAGACTGGAAGCTAGGGATATTATTTCCAATGAATAGTATGTCGTCTACATACAAGACCAAATCTATTACTGATCTCCCACTAATTTTCTTGTAAGCCCAAGGTTTATCGTTTCTCCCACTTGTTCTTTTAGAGATAAGCTCTCCTTTCTAGGAATACACCAATTCGAGCAACAAACTCTTTGTTCTCAACTTGATTGTATAAATGGTATCCTTTTGTTTCCATAGGATACCCCACAAAATAACATTTATCTTATTTAGGGCCGAGCTTATCGGATTGTAAACATTTTACATAAGTTTCACAACCCTAAATTTCCATTAAAGGCATACTGAGACACTTCCCAGTCTACATCTCACATGGTGTCTTTTGAATAGGGAAACACGAATAGCGATAAAATTAGTTGTAAGTAGTGCATATCCCCAAAAAGTGTGTGAAAGAGCATCATGACTCATCATAGATAAAACCGTGTCTAACAAAGTTTGATTCTTCCTTTCAGACACACCATTCCATGTAGTGTTCCAAATGGAGTGAGTTGGAATATAATCCCACACTCTCTTAGATGATCATCAAATTCTTGGCTTAAGTATTCACCCATTCGATCAAATCAAAGTGCTTTTAAACTTTTAGTATTAATGTTTATAGATAGGTGTATCAAGATCAAGGACATTAAGTCTATTAGACAATTTAACATAAAACATTTCATTTTAATAAATAGAACAACTATTGTTCTTAATAATAAATGAAAAACCTTTCTTGTCCAAACAAGAAACTGAAATAATATTTCTGCTAATAACACTAACATAGCAGCAATTGTCTAATTCTATTACAATCCCAAAGGGCAAGGTCAAATAATAAGTTCCTACAACTAATGCAACAACTTTTGCTTCATTTCCAATGCGTAGGTCCACCTCGCCCTCGGTCAATCTTCTACTTTTCTTTAGTTCCTGCACATTAGCACAAATGTGAGTGAGAACCACATCAAGTATCCAATACTCATTATGAAAATGTAGAAAGATTAAATTCTATAACAAAAATACTGAAGTGGAAACCTCGCTTCCCTTCTTGCTTTTGAGCTCTTCCAGGTATTTTGGGCAATTCCTTTTCCAATGTCCAGTCTCACCGCAGTGGAAGCAAGTTCCCTCTTTAGCTACACCACCTTTGGGCTTTAAGGCTTATCCTTGGGTTTTGGTTTAGCATTCCCATTAGCACGATGCTTATTTCTTAGAGGTTTGCTTTTTCTATTTACCCTTTCCTTGGACCATCAATATGATCATATCCTTGCCCTTGTTGATGTTTTGTTCAGCAGTCCTCAACATATTGAGTAAATCTGGCAGTGATTTATCAATTTTATTCATATTGTAGTTCATGATGAATTGATTGTAACTATCCGACAACGATAGCAGAATGAGATTAGTGGCCAACTCTTGACCTAAAGGAAAGCCAAGTCTTTCAAGGTTCTCAATATACCCAATCATCTTGAGCCCGTGAGTTCCCACAGACACTCCCTCTACCAGCTTACTTTGGAACAAAGCCTTTGAGACATCGAATCGTTCTTGCCTAGCTTGCTATTGGTAGAGCTTTTTCAAATGTACGATCATATCATACGCCTCCATGTTCTCATGTTGTTTGTGAAGCTCAGAGGTCGTGGTAGCTAGCATGAGACATCCAATATCCAAAGCATCATCCTCATGCTTTTTATAGGAAGTACGCTCTACATGAGGAGCACTAGTAGCAGGTGTAGCAGGTACGGGCTTCTCAAGCACATACAACTTCTTTTCCTGTTTGAGAACAATTTTCAAATTTCTGTACCAGTCTAGGAAGTTATTCCCAGACAACTTGTCCTTCTCAAGGACCGATTGCAACGATAAAGATTGAGTTTGAGTATTAGCAGCCATGAATATATATCACAAAATATGCAGAAATAAGTATCATTAAATACAAACTATATTTAAGGACTTTATAAATATAGCTCCCACTATTTTATATCAAATTAATGACCCTTACCATTAATTCGGAAAAATATCAAATATTTTTCTAATGGCCCAAGATCCATATTTCATATCATCTCAAGTCAGCTTTGGCCGATCACCCAAGATTTGATTATTTAGATAGAAAATAATTTTTCAATTACATCATCATGTAACTCTTGGATCAATTAGGTGAATAACTCTTTATTTTAATCTATCTTATAGATTATATCTCTATTACATGTGTCTAAGCTTACAACCGAATTATTTTAGCTTAGTTAAGTTGGACCCAATTATATGACAGTTGAATATTACTAACTTATTCCATCGTGTCTCATCTAAGATAAATCAAGGTACTCATGCTTTGGTAGACCTATTATTGAATGATCTTGACCATGACGAGTGTCACATATTTGGAAGACATAAACTTAATATTTTAAAGAGGGATTTTAAAGTTAATTGATCTCATCAAATATTATTATTTGATCTCATCAAATAATACTACACAATTATATCATGCATAACATATATACATCATATAGAAATTACGTGACATGGATATCACCCCTAGTCTAACGATTTTCTCAAGAAAGTGAGAAGTTTGAATAAACGCGTTAAAGCGAGAAAAACGAAGAACTTCTCTAAGTGTTTATGTTGTCTCCAAGTTCCCCTTTGCTTTCTATGGTCTCCGTCTTCTCAAAATAAATTACAAAATTCAAAAAATCTTGTTTTAACATACGAGGGGATTTAGATGAGAAGAGAATTTACATTCAGAATGTATAGGTAGAGGCACGACAAGCATGTTGTATTTTAAATAAATAAAATAAACCAATTATCAACCATCGCATAAAGAAAACTTGAGCCATATCCACGCACCATGCAATTATATTCATCATATAATTAAAAGTGTAATCCATTACAATTGAATAAAATGAGTAAATATAAATATATAATAAAACCTAATAAGGAAATTCAAAGCAATAAATTTACCAATTTTGTGTGTTGATTTAACTTTGGGATAAATAATTCTTGTAGATTCATAAAACTAATTTTTATCAATTTCAAAATTAACACTTAATTTTGAAAATCTAAATAAATAAAATGAAAACAGAACTATATCAAAATGTATCATCAGGTAGCCTTGTGGTATATTTCTAGATATTTTGTTTCAAGCCACGCTAGTAGCATATATTTTTGTTAATTTCAAAACTAACACTTGATTTTGAAGAACGTATAAAATGAACAAAACGGAGTAATGTGCAACCAAGGAATACAGATATCGAGACTTTAATTATTAATTTTAGGGGTTACAGGGTTGGTTACATTATTGAGGTCTTGGGGTTTGAGGTCCTCAATTTCATGGAGTGCGCTGGTAGGTGACCAGTCCGAGGGGAAAAAGGAAACAGGGGGAAGGTTGTATTCGAAACGCTCCACCAAGTCTTCTATTGTCAGGAGCGGTCCAGCCGTTGTATACCAATTTTGTAGGGGGTTATTAGCAATAGCTTCGAATTCAGCTGGGAGCTCCTCATACCTAGTTCCTTGGTTAATCATACCCAGGAAACTATCCCCCATGAAGTCATCACCAAATAGAGCCAAGGCATCGTCATCTTGATCTATAGTCCAGGTATTTTCGACCGTCACAGTTTTATTTGCGGTGCTGCGGGGCTCTAGGATGACTTTTTCCATTTCTTTGGTGGCGAGACTAACATCTTCGAATATTTCCCAACCAGGGTGTCTTTTCCCATTTTGGTCTATCCAGGGCTCTGGGAACATGAGATAGGCATCCATTTCTCATTTCCTTACAAAACACCCATTCAGAGTTTTTCTATATGGCTGTAGAGGAGGATCCTTATAAGACCGCTTTTCACGTTCTGCCTTATTCATTTCACGCTTTTGTCTCATGACCGCAGCTAACTCAGCTGGTGTAGGTTTGTATCCTAAACCAAATGGAGGAGTACATTCTTTGAGTTCATCCTAGACTAAATTGATCAGCTCATGTTGATTTCTGCAAGGCCCAAACCAAGCATATAGTTCATTTTTCGGAGCATGTTTAATGGGACCATATCTCTGAAGACTGTGGTTTTCTTTCCAGTGATGTTAGTCTCTCACCCACATTCAATTGCGCTGACTTTGGCCTGAGGGATGACTTCAAAACCACTTAGGAAGATACACGTGTCATCATGCTCTATCTCGAGGATTGGAATATCCCCACTTTCTTTGTTTTCCATGATCTTATCAGCAAGTATGATAATTATATGGTCATCGTGGATGAACTTGGCACGTTGGTGTAGCGAAGAGGCTACCCCTTTTACCCCATGGATCCAAGGACGTCCCTGTAATAAACTAAAAGTGGCAGGAATATCTAAGACTTGGAATTCAACTAGCATAGTCAACGGCCCAATTGTCATCATCAGAGTTACCACCCCTAGGACACATCGACTTGTTTTGTCATATGCCCTTACTATCTGTGATGAAGGAGCTAAATCTGAGATCTTTGTCCCCAGTTTTGCTAATGCGCTTGTAGGACATACATTCAGAGATGAGTCGTTGTCTATACCCGATGAATTCTTTTTTCCATGACCCCTATAGTGATGTGAAAAGCGTCAATGTGGTTGGTCCATTCCTTTGGCAGATCCAAATCGGTAAATATAATCACATTCCCAAAATGTATATTTCCGATCATTTGGGTCAGTTCGCTTAGAGATGTTTCAATAAGGATAACTGTCTGACTTAAAGATTTGGCTAGTGTGTCATGATGACTTTTGCAAGCACATAATAATCCCCAGATGGATATATTAGCTTGGGTTTTCTTCATCTGAGCTAGTAGGGTATCTTCCATGCTCTTAGCCCAAGTGTCAACTTCTTTATCTTTCCCAGAGTGGTCACCACTTTCCTGGTTTGGTTGGTATGCCCGACCAGATCTGGTAAGATGACTGACATCCCCACCAATCCAATTATCTTTCTCAGTGCTACACATAGTTTAATTGTTGCCTAAGATGGTGTCCCAAGAGAGCATGTTGCAGCTAAGCTCTTTTCCTTGTAGAGGAACAATGATGTAAGGCAATGGCTTTTTATTCCTTTCAAACTTAGTGGGTACATAGCTTTCTTCATTGACCTCAATCATATTGATTTGAGGTAGTGGGTTATTGACTACATTTGGCTTGGGGTGAGGTTTCTCAATGACTTTATCATCTATAAGATCCTGGATTGCACCCCTGAGTAGGTAGCACTTATCGGTGGGATGATCATTGCAGCGATGGTATTCACGATGCTGGGCATGATTCCACGAGTTAGGCAGAGGATTCGGTGGCCTGTAGTTTTCCAATGGCTTCAGTACCCCGTGTGCCATCAGCCCTTGCAGTATTAGTGATAGGGGAGCTTGTAATTCATCAAAATGCCTATTTCCCTTGTTTGGTCCTCAGAAGTTTCTGTTTGGACCATTACTTCCACCAATTGTATTGATGAATCTATCTGCTCCGTAGGACCATGGTACAGTGCTGTAGTTTTAGATAGGGAAGTTGGTTGGTGGTATTGTTGGCATATTTTCCACCATGTGGACAATTGATCCTGATGCTGCTACTTTTCCCATTGAATAGTGAAATGAACTAGGAGGTGTACCGACTTTTAAATGTCCGGTGCGTATGTCTTCGTCGATACGAATTCCTACTTCAACTATCTTACTGAAGTTACCATAAGGGAGATACCGCATGTGTTTCAGGTAAATGGGTTCGAGATTTTTATGAACATCCTAGGCGATTTAATTTGGATCGGGCACGTCAATGTTTAGGCTATTTTTCTCTTCCACATGGCTACAAAATTTCCACAATTATTCCCTAAAACTAGTCTATCCACAAAGTCAGCCATGCTGCCTTCATACTCGGCCCAGAATTCTGGCTTTAACCTTTCTTTAAAAAAAAAAATCATACAACCGGCCCATAAAGATAATTAAGAGCATTAAGAATCTACCCACAAAACCTGTCATGCCGCCATCATACTCGGCCGAAAATTCCATCTTTAACCTCTTTTTTCTTGGATAAATTACATGCCGATCCACTTTGCAAGATTTTCAATCACTTTAATCCTTTTTTTTAAAACTCTATAATTATATTAATCAAATTAATTTTCACGTTACTTCATTATATAATGGAGATTTGAAGGTGCTTGTGTAAAATATGTTAAAATTAATATATTATTTGTTTACTGATATTTAATGTCTTTTTAGCTTTTTTAAACTAGGACACGAGGAATTGGATGTAAGATGGATTTTAAATTTCTTAGTCGAACATTTAACTCATGTGTACACTAAAAGTCACATGCCCCAGCAAACGAAATTGTGAGTTATCAAAATTAATCAACCCTAAAAGCTAAAAAAAAAATTGGCATTTAAATCAATGGAAACAATACACATGCCCCAACAAACGAAACCACAACAATGAGAAGATGTGCATTATTCTATAAAAAATAAACTTGTGATTGGGCCGATGACACGTTGTCAGTATGAGCGTGATCAATGTATGAACCAAGCATGATGAAAATAAATTAATATATCCTTAAGATTTTCTAGGGGTCGTATTAATGTAAATTACACACCAACATCCCGAAAATTAATGAAATAACGTATTTTATTGGCCGTAAAAGTTTATAACTCATTTTAAAAGAAAATTTATAACTTATCTTAAAAGAGTATAATTAAGCATCAAAAAGCATTCTCTCTCTCTCTCACACACACACACCAACCCAACACATGTTAATTGAAATAAACTTAAAAATGAAAATTTACGCAAACAAAAACCACAAAATAAATTGAATAAGATAGAGTGAACTAATGCCTAAATAGAATGTGAGATTTAAAAAAAATGTTATAGTTGGGGGGTACATTGCTTCAAGTGATAGTTGATAGGTTGATGTTTTATAAGGGGTGACTTCAGAAGATTAATTGCAATGTATGACTTTGTAATGCGAAGATAAAATATAAGGAGAAGAAAATAGGTGACTACTCATAATATTAATTGTAGGGGGTGACATGTAATAGAGGAAGAAAATATAGGGAGTTAAAAATGGATAACTACTTGCACATGTGAATGTGAAGGTGAATCTCAATCGTTAAACTTTTTAAGATAATTTAATCTTAACCTCTAAATAGCTCTACTAAATTATCTAACTGTTTTATAATATAGATGGTAGCTGAACGGTTACAATTTCACCAAATGATACCGACCCACAATTATCCCCTAAAACTAGTCTACCCACAAAGCCAGCCATTCATACCTGGCCCAAAATTATGACTTTAACCTTTCTTTTTTTAAATCATACGACCGTCCCATAAAGATGATCAAGAACATTAAGAATCAACCCACAAAACCGGTCATGCCGCCATCATGCTCGGTCGAAAATTCCATCTTTAACCTCTTGTTTTTGGATAAATTACATACCCATCCACTTTGTGAGATTTTCAATCAATTTAATCATTTTTTTAAAACTCTATAATTATATAAATCAAATTAATTTTCACGTTACTTGATTATATAATGGAGATTTGAAGGTGCTTGTGTAAAGTATGTTAAAATTAATATATTATTTGTTTACTGATATTTAATGTGTTTTTAGCTTTTGATTATATAATGGAGATTTGAAGGTGCTTGTGTAAAATATGTTAAAATTAATATACTATTTGTTTACTGATATTTAATGTGTTTTTAGCTTTTCAAACTAGGACACGAGGAATTGGATGTAAGATGGATTTTAAATTTCTTAGTCGAACATTCAACTCGTGTGTGCACTTCTTGCTCTATGGTAAATAATTTTGAAATGGACATGTGAAAGGGTCAATGATAGAGCTGTCAAGCGGGCCGACCCGGCCTATGGGCAAAAAAAATAAATATTTTTTTACTTACAAAAAAATTCACAAATTAGCTAATAAAAGATATATAACACATCAAAAGTTCAAAACACACATACTTACTAGTTTAACTTACACAATTATAAAGCAAAAGTGCAACCAAAGAAAATATAAACAAATATAGTAATTTCAATAATTAAACGAAACAGAAACTAGAAAAACTATAATGTTACACCAAAGAAAAAATACATGTGCTACTTGATGGGTATTTTTTTCAAAAAAGTTATAACCAAATTGAAGTTCATCATACTCTCCCCAGTTTTTTAATATATGTTTTCTGAGGATAGACAATTTTTTCGGGTTCTAGTTTGCAAAACCATACTAACTAGTAAATGTTCATTTTTTTAGTCGCCCAACACAATCTAACATTTAAATTTTATTTTTTATCAAGTTTATAATATTGAGGCTTTTTATTAGATAATATCAAATAGAGATACTCAATTAAATAGATCAGTTTCGATAAAATTACTAACCACAACCATACTAAACTAGATTGAAACTTGGAAGATCAACTCAATTTCCTCTTTGTAAGTTTCACTTCCATCAATTTAGAATATGTGTTTCAACCAAAAAGAGAACAATGATTTGGAAATAGATCATACTGTCTTAAATTTATCTAACCAAAAGAAAAAAAAGAAAAGAAGTAGTCTAAATGAATGTTTGATAGTTTTTTCTTTTTAGATTTATATTTTAGTTTTTAATTTTGTAATTAAGTTAAGTGTTTAACTTTATGATCGGGCCGTCCGGGCTTTTTAGTACCTATCGGGCCGGGCCAAAGAGACCCGACTTTTTCGGGCCTTCTAAATTGATGTCCATGCCCTTGAAAAAGTTGGGCGGGCTGGACAGGGCCTATGAGCCGGGCTCAATTTTGACAGCTCTAGTCAATGACCATTATACCATTAATGAAAGATATCTTTAATGATTCCATCAACTCAAATGAAAGTGCCTAAATAGAAGGTGCAATTTTAAAAAAATGTTACAGTTGAAAGAAATATTATTTCAAGTGAAAGTTGAGAGATTGATGTTTTATAAGGGGTGACTCTTCAGAAGATTAATCGTAGGATATAATTTTTATAATATAGATTTTGTACTTCCTACGGATGTGGCATTACTTTGATTATCTGCATATTTCCAAGCTAAATCATTTACTGAAATTTATTGACCTTCTTTTTGAGTTGATCAAATATAAGTTTAAAAATTGCAATCACAAGAGGCTTACATAATGTTTTACTTTCAGACTATAGAATTAAAATCATTGTATTTGCACAAATTCAGGTGGTGGTTTGTCTCTGGAGAGAAAAATGGCTTGGATTTGAAACCGAAAAGTACGTTTAAAAAGAACGAGGAGGAAAAGAAGTTCGGTATGAGTTAGAAACCGAAAACATCTAGGAAATATATAGGTTATACGTGTGTAACTGGTTCGATTCGATTCAGTTTAGGCCAAAACCGCAAACCTAATCCCTTCTATCGATTTCTTTTTTTTTTAAAACCGAACCGAACTGCACGAAGATTGGAATCGAATTGAACAACTCGATTTGATTTGTTATGGTTTTAAATAAAAAAAAATGTAATTGTATTAACTTAATTCTATAGTCTGAAATAAAATATTCAATTTTTTCTAAGATTTTGGTAGAAAATGCATTAATTGTATTATTTTTATGATAATGGAATATGAGACATGAGTGATTAGAATAATTGAATAAACATATTTATTACGAAAAAAGAATAAATACCTTATTTTTTGAGAATTAAAACGTAAAAATAAAAATAGAATAATTATATTGTTTATTGATGTTTGAACAAAAAAAATTCTTGTGTAATAAGAAAATAACTTAATTAGTAAAATTAAAATGGGTAAGTGCTTAAGGGATTGTTTTGTTCAAGCATGCAATTATTTAATGCAATAATTGAGGATACAGTGATAAGCGAAAATTGTAGTGAAAATAGTTTCTATCGTATTTTTTTATGTTTCTAACAAAAAAAATCTTTTTTTTAAATTAAATTTTGTGCTTTCAACGGATGTGGCATTACTTTGAATTTTGATTACCTGCATATTTTCAAGCTAAGACTCCGCTTGTTTCACATAAAATGACTTTTGGAAAACGTTTTTTTTTTTTCGGTATTTGATAACTTTAGGAAAATGTAGTCAACGTAAAAGTTTTTCCGAGATCGAGTCAATGGAAAATGAAGCATTTTTTTCCGAAAAATAACTTACGGATTCATTTTCTGTAAGTCATTTTTAAAAAGTTCGAGCAGCCCTTCGCCCCTTCCACAATTAAACATATTTACATACACACATACACACACACACACACAATATTTCACTCAAAAAATAATTGTTTTTAGACATATAAATGAAGTTTTTCACACTATTTATAAATTATAATTTTAATAAATATTTACTACGTCCTAAAATTAATGTCAACTATATTATTTAGGGATGTCCCAAACATTGTTTTTTTTTTTTTAAAACGTTTTTTTTTTCATACCAATCATAATTAATTTTTATTTGTATTTGTAATATTGAAAAAAGATGAACATTATTAATTTGACACGACTAATGATAAATTGAGGTTACTAATGGAAAATTACTTAAAACTCAACACTATCTTATATTCAATATGAGCATTAATTTTAGAATATATTTTTTGTATTTATTCATATATTTTTTTCCATAACATTTTCCGTGTGTTTGTCAAACACTCGTAAATGTTTTTCGACATATTTTCAAAAGATTTACCAAACACCTGAAAATGAAATCTTTTCATTTTCCAAAAAAATCATTTTAATGGAAATTATTTCCTAGAAATCATTTACTATAAAACAAACAGAGCCTAAATCATTCACCGAAATTTATTGACCTTATTTTTGGGTTGATCAAATATACTACATTCACAAGAGGCTTACGTAAAGTTTTGCTTTAAGACTACAACATTAAAATCATTGCATTTGCACAATTCAGGGGGTGGTTTGTGTCTGGAAAGAACAATGGTTTGGATTTGAAACGGAAAAGTATGTTTCAAGAGAACGAGGACGAAAAGAAGTTTGTTATGAGTTAGAAACCGAAAACATCTGGGCAAGATATAGGCCGTAGGGTGTAAGTGGTTCGATTCAATTTGGTTTATGCCAAAATCGTAAACCTTTGAAACATTTGATTTTTAAAAAACTTAACCGAACCGCACGAAGATTGGAATGAAACTGAACTACGATTTGATTTTTATGGTTAAAAAAAATGTAATCAACTTGTACAAAATAAAAAATACATTGTCACATTTCCAATTAAACACATGATCACTTTTTCAATGAGTGTTAAGAGGCTAGCAATGGCACAAACATATAAACAAATAAAAATGATGTTAATTGTTTAGTGTTTACCCTCCATACATATCTTGCAAATTGAAGTACAAGTTACAAATAAATACAACACTTGAAAGAAACAAAAAACAAACAAACAGGTGTGTGTGTGTGGATTAAGGGTGAAATGTGATGTGTGAATGTCAATTATAGTTTTGTTACTTTGGTATGTAGAATACTATATATGTGTATAATATAAATTTTAAAAAGGCATGGTTCGATTCAATTTGGCACCAAAACTCACAAACCGAACCGAATCGAGTGATTTATAATTTTCTCAAACCTAAACACAATTGTCCTAACTCGAACCCAAACCAAATCGACTGATTCGATTCGGTTTTGCGAATTGGTGGTTCCGCTTACACCCCTAATACATTGCACAAAAGAATTCGTGAAAAAATATGGCTTATTTAGGTGGTCACCCAAGTTCTAATAAAACATAAACATATGTTTGGGATCGTTTCTTGCTATATTCCCTCCATTCCCAAATAGTTGTCTTTCTTTCTATTTTTAGCCGTTCCAAAATAATTGTCTATCTTTCAAAACTTTTCCTTATAGGATAATATTTTACCACTTTACCCTTACATTTTTTTACCTACTTTAATTATGACCATATGCACAAGGGCATTAAAGAAAACTACATACTATAGCAATTTTTCTAATAATGCATTTAACTATTTTTTCTTAAACGATTTGTCGGACCAAAGAAAACGATTATTTAGTAACAGAGAGAGTATACATTGGCATTTTTCAAGTTTTGAATTATCTGCTCGGAAATTTAGGGTTCTAGTAATTTGATGAATTCGTCATTTCCTTTGGACGCATTCTAACTAATTCACTCAAATGGAATTGTCACTCATTTTAGAGATGACTAGTACTCTTGCCCGTGCCTATGGCACGGCGCCAGTTTCTAAATTTATTAATAAATGAAGCAGATACTGTGATAATGAATTAATATTTACTTAGAATTTGTAAGAGTTTGATATATGTAAACTACACAACAAAAGGGGAGAAAAACCAAATACCTAACAAAATAAAATATTTTAGTTCGATATTTATTTCATAAGAAAAGTAAGAAACAAATATTTTAATTGTAACTATTGTCAAAATACGAAAAAAAAAAACATTTAATTGTTTTTCTCAATAACGAAAACTCAGTCTTCTTCTGGGGGTTCTTGCTTAACAACAATTGTTAATTTAGAAACATGAAATGAAATAACTTTGTCCATTACTTTCACCTACACATGAGACAAAGAAAATTCAATACATTCAGTTAACCAAATTTTATGTATTGAAGTCGTTTAATTAAAATATTTAAAAAAACATATTGATTCATCTACAAAACTTTAATCTTCCCACATCTCATCATACACCATTAAGGATATATGTCCGGCTGTAACTTGAGATGTAGGCGGAAGGGGTGTCGAACATGCAGGTGGATTTGGAGGTGGGTTGAAGGGACCTATTTGGAACAATGAGTAAGGTAGGAAACCATGTGGAGGTGGAGGGGGAGGGGGAGAGGAGGTGGAGTTGGAGGTGGCGTGTTAAATGGAGTTGCGGGGACCTATTTGAAACCATGTGTTAGTTAAAAAAAAAACTATATAATTTTACAAGTTGAGTTGAATGTAAAAATGAACAATTCCTTACAAATAAGTTATACATCATTTTCTTAACATTCTATTTGAGGGTAATCGTTTGTCACATGCCATGTAAGACCCCGAACCTTCGTGTATTTGACTCTCTCGTGTTGCATGCTTTGTTGTTAATGCGTTGAGTGTTCGTCTTAGCATGTTAGCACTTAACTGGGTCTCATGGGAGTCTTAGTACCTTGCATATATGACTTATAATGTTCATCTTGATCATAGTATGCTTGGTTGAAAGTTTAGAAGCTTTGTTGCTTCGTTTGAGTCTTAGGGTTTCTCGTGTTTGCCTTCGTTGCTTGTATTGTTTGTGCTTTCAACTTGCGAGAAGTTCATTTAAGTTCTAGACCAAGTGTACTAGTATTTCTCATGCTTGCACAATCAATGTTCATAGATTTGTTGCATTTGGAAATAAGATGACCAACATATCACATCACAGATTCAGTCCTGTTTTTGGGCGAATTTCGGGAAAATTCTGGTACGAATCTACTAAAGAGAATTTTCTAAAACTTTAGTATGTTTTACCTACATATGTTAGGATACTCCCTGTAAAATATGGTATTTTTCCAAGGTGTATAAGTACCTCATTTAGGTCTTGACTTACGGCTGTGCCAGATTTACGTTTTCAGGAAATCAGCTTCTATACTTGAAGTTGTAGTAGCCATATTTTGATTAATATAAGTTCAAATTGAGTAATTTAAAATTCTAAACTATATTTTAAAGAGTATAGTTTCATAAAAATCAATAATAACCTCATTTGGAGGTGTGAGCTATTTATGGTCGATTTTACAAGATCGACTGTCCAGTAACAACAATCTGGAAATTGGGCAGTTTTCAGCCCTTGGTCATTTCTTGGGTGGTTTTGGCTATTGACCACCAAGCCCCTTGGCCCTTGGACGTCTTGTGGGTGTCAAGCCACCTTTGTTGACTTACTTTCAACCCTTGTGAACCCTTTGATCATTCCTTATCAATGGTCACCCTTCCTTGGCCAATTAGAAGCAAGATAATCACCATCACTTGGATTGGAGGGTTTGAGGGGAAGTATATAAACCAAATGTTCAGCCTTTCAGCCATTGTTGATCAACAACAAGCTGATATTCAGAGACATAACTCCATTTTCGTCCATGGAGGTCACTCCAACTTGAGAGACCATTTCCCGGAGATCCGGTGGTCCGATCGACGAACCGAGACCGCCAAATCGAAGCCCTCGATCTTCTCTACAACAATCCTTGCTCTAATCAACCTTTACTCCATTAATCTTAGGACTAAGGTACGTTGAGAAATCCCTGAAATTTTCATGTTCAATAAAATGACATGACCCCTTCATTATAGTTGCTCTATTGAAGATTATGAACATCTTTTGTGAAGACAAATCCTCCAATTCAATCTTTGAAACATGTGTAGGATTTTATGAATTCTCTATGAAGTTGTGATTTTGACATTTTGTAAAACATGAATGTTGTTTATAATGAGCTTAGGAACAACTCTTGTGAAAGATTATGTTTCAATTCAAGGTTTAACAAAATCTCCGATTCTAGGGTTTGAAACTCGGGATTGTGTTTAAGGCTAGTTTAAGATCATGAACGGCCTAGTAATCGAGTTCTAAATGAAAGGAGAACTTAGGAAAGGGCAATGTGATGCATAGAGTATCAATGCTCAACTTGGTTGAATTTTAGTAAAACTCACCGGAGTTGAAATTAGGGAGTTATTGAACAATACCGACTCCACATTCAATCCCTACGACATTTGTAGTGCGTTAGACTAATATATTAGCCTACGTGACTTTGGGATGGATTGAAGGGCATGTTTGATATGAGTGATTATAAGACTCAATCGAGTTCTTATGTGGTTTATGTGATTGTGTGAAGCAAATGCACAATTGAGAGCATGTTGTAGAATGATGTATCTACTTGACAGGTTGAATTCGCTCTTGTCGAATTCCTACTTGATTCTTTAATGAGTAAAAACACCTACTTGTTGAATAATGAATTTGAGGACTATTCTATGAGAAAATTTGGATTGGGGCTTTCTTAGTACTCTATACATGGAGTCTACTTGTATAAGTCGCTAGGATGACCATGTTGTTATCTAAGACTCACCGGTATGGTTTGACCTTACGGGTTATTACCGCTCTAGTGTTGCTTAAGTCTTTGACTACCATCGACTTTTGTGTTATTGAATGAGTTACTACTCTAGGAAGAGTTTAGTAAATGGCTTCATGATCCGAGACTAACGGAGTAGTCTTGGATAGTACTTAATGGACTGATGGTTAAGTTGTGACTCTGTTGAATTTCATAGGTGAATATGGAATACGTGTATATTTTATATTATGACTAAATGCATGATTTCCTACCTTGTCAAGAATTGATTCTTCTATGTGTTTCTATGATATGACTTATGAGCATATTGAATGTATTTGCCTTCGTGCCTGATCTGTTCTACAGTTAATGAATTGTGGTGAACTTGGATTCTACTATTAAGTGGAATTATGAATCAAAATTGAACTAAGCTTGATTTCACAATAATCAACTTGGGCTTCCCTTATATAATTGACTTGAGACTTGAACTAAGATTCCTAAATGGAATGAGAACCTTGCTATGCCTCAAACAAGAACATAGAAAAGAGTCTTGGGACACATATAGTGTTCAAACTCTATTTGGTTGGAATTGTAGTAAAGACTCAACGGAGTCGAGTTAAGAAACAATTGAACCTTACGAGGATCGTGGTGAGATCCTATGACAATTATATTCCAGTTGACTAGATTACTAGTTTTTGGGACATGAATTGAATAGAGTGAACAAACTTGGCACTTATGATTTAGAGACTTAAATGAGTTCCTATTGTGGTTTTGTGATTTATGTAACAATGTGCGTAGTCGTATGAGTTTAGTAGGTCATTGTATCTACTTGAGAATTAGCAAGTAAACATCTACTTGTGCATTGCATATAAGTCCAGCTGGCATTACTTGAGTTTTCATGATGATGGTGGGACGATGCATTGCCTTCATGAATTATGGGATTCGTGATTGTAATGTATCGCCGTACCGGATTCGGGTTTCACACACACCTCCACTGCTAGCTACAGTGGGGAAGTAGCCCCTTTGTCGTAACCAATTGAGCACATTGGCTAGGGCTATTTTCTGAGTAGAGACTCGGAGAAGAGAGCTCGGTACTTTGATACCTGAACACGGGTATCACTGGCATGATATGATTAACAGTTGTGATTGCAGAAGCAATACGACGATAGTGATTTGGTACCTTCTCTATCCTTTATGTGGCTTACTATGAGCACTTTTGTGATAATAAAGTGTTAGTTGAACATGAGATCTTATTGACCATGTTTGTATGGGCTGATGTTATATGAAAGATTTGATGTGTATATATATAGATATGCACACTTATACATGATGATTGTATGAGAGATTTGATATGTATATGTAGAGATATACATACTTATATATGAGATATTTATGAGAGATTTGATATGTATATATAGAGATATGCATACTGATATAGGTGTATATATATAAATATGCACCCTTACACGTGATGATTATATGAATAGCTTGATTAGTATATATGATGATATATATATACTTGCATATAATGTTTTGTGGGAACTACCTTCTAATTCATTTGATTTGTGTTTGAACAGGGAATTATACCCTGGTTCATTTGGACGGTTTAGTAAGTGAGAAGAAATGAATATCTTGTGGAGTGTCTAAATGATACGACGCCTCTTCACGGGTTTTTCTGTCATTTGTAAAATGGCATGATGAATATTTTTATGTTACATAATTATATGTTACATATCTCTTGTAGTAGCGTATTGGGTCATTATGACTCATTCCATACTTTGTTTTCTAGTTGCAGCCAATTGGTAGCCGCGTTGAGACCGAGTAGATCGTGACTGTTGCAGTGCGCAGCTGATCGATAGATCAAGATTAGATCGTGTGGTTCGTGTTTGTAGCAGCTTGTGGAGTCCTGTTCCCTTTTAGCATTGTCAATGATATCATGTACTTTGCTATTCTTGTGAGATCGATATTTTGTAAAGTTATTTAGACTTTACAGTCGGGTATATACTTGGGTATTTGTGTTAGTTCTTTCTTGGGCCGACGTGTTGTGTCGTGCCTTGTTCGTGGTTTCGTATTTATTTCAGTTGTCTCCCGGGCACTTATAGCTTTGGGGCATTTCTTTATCCTACTTATTATAGTTGTTGGTTGACCCCGGTATGCTTTAGCCGTTGGGTAATTGATATATCAGGTTGGTTCTTTGTTGAAACGCCGGCCTGGAGTGCCGATGGTTTGTTCAGCGTCTGCAATGTTGCGGCACGCGAGTTTTGTTTCCTCCTTTGAGAGATAATGTCTCTCTTGGTTTCATTATCGTCAGTTTCGAGCTTCATAGCTTGGGACTTCTTTTCTTATATTGCTTCCGCTGATTCGATTTTTGAAATACCGTATTTTAGTGCGGCGTTATGTTCATGTTTAAGAGCGAGTTTGCTCGACTGTTTGACTAGCACTACTGTTTATCAAGTGCTTGTCCTCTTATTAAGTTAGTTCCAGCGGCACGACCTTGGGATTTCGTGTTGGAATCCGGGTCGGGTTGTTACATGCCACTCTCTCCTACTTGTCTTTTATTATAGGTGTTTGACTTGTTTGACACAAAGCACGATGGAATCCTTGGGTTCGAAGAGTTCGCTCGTGCTCTCTCTGTATTTCATCTAAACGTGCTGATTGATGATAAGATTGAATGTATGTTGAAATACTTCTTATATTCCTAGTTGACAATCATTTAGTTCTTAGTTTCTCATCTGGTGGCAGCTTCTTAACGCTTTGTATCTCGTTTCTAGCATCTCTTCATATTATCCCGACTCTCATTTTGCAGTTTCTTTCCAACTTTATGATCTCAAATAGCAAGGTTTTGTTGAGAGGCAAGAGGTAACTACCATTATAATGCAATTACATTATATGAGACCTAAAGTAGTTGGAACCGGGAGGCCTTATTCTATTTCCTGTATTGCTTAATAAATATCAAAGAAGTGCTTGTGTTATCCATGATCTTTTCCTCGTAATTAAGCAACTGGTTGTGATGTTCTGACCTTATTCTATTTCCCGTAATGTTTAGTAAATATCCAAGAAGTGCTTGTGTTATTCATGATTTTTTATGTGTTTCTAGTTCTCTTAAAGAATGTTAAGATGGTTGATCCTCAACTACTTCTTTATGAATATCTTCTCTTTCATAGTGAATAACTGAATATCTTGGTTGATTAGTCGCAAACTCTTAAAATTACAAGTAGATTGTTGTTCCAGCAGTGGGTTTGCGAAACTACTATGCTAGAAGGATTCATCTGAAAGGACAAAATCTCAGAATCGATAATTAGCCATGTATATCCCAAAAATTCCAAGTAAATATAAATTAGTTTGAGCATTGTTTTTAGATGGCTTTCAATTAGTTTTCTCATGTCAGATTTCATCTACTTGTTTATGCAATTGCATATCCAAATTTATGGCTTATTGTTCTCCAGACAAATCAATTACTTAAAAGCTCTTCCTTACTCCTATCATTATTTTCAACCTAACAAAATGCCCCAAATATTTCAAGTAAACAAAAACATAATAGAAGGTACGAAATCTATATACAATTTTTCACATGAACACACTCAAACAAAGATAAAAGAAGGTTTGAAAATAACATACCTTGCAATGCGGAACTTCGGAGATGAAAGAGACGTAGAACAGGGAACTTTGGAGATGAAAGAGACGAAAAAGCATCGTGATTGAAAACAAGACGTTTTCTATGGAGAAAGGCACAATTGCTTTAAAATAGAAAGGGGAAACAGGTTGAAGCAATAACTTGCAGAACCGGAAGGGGAAACATGGTGAAGCAAACAACCTTACCAAACAAAAATTTCCGTGGACGGGGGAGCTTCGAATTCCGACGGAGGGGAAAAACATTTCTCAAACTAACGATAGAAAGAAGAGAGGGCAGAAATTGAGAATAAAAACGAAGGAAAACCCAATGGTTAACCAAGAAAGAATCAGTAGAAGAAAGAAGCGAGGGCAGAAATTAAGATTAAAAAAGAAGGAAAACCCAATGGGTAAGGAAGAAGGAAGATGAAGAATAGGGGGAATCACGCACAGTTGAAAAAAATTGGACTACGTTGGAGGTGGGTAACTGTGTTCGCACACTTGGATTCTCAAACAAATGACAAATGATGTCGTAATTCACCGTGGATAATGAAGCTATAAGGACCCCTACCGATGAGGACACTCCGATCTATTGTACATCCAAGACTTGTAAAGGCATTTGCTGCATTATATTGCCGAATATGTTGTAATAAAGATTTTGACTGATTGTGACTGCTTTCATACAATGTCCTAAAGAGAATGGGTGGATCGCGAAGTGCAGGGAGTCTGATTTTTTCTTGAGAGCAACATGTTCCGAATTTAGGATTATATATGGAAGAGAAAACCAATCGTTCAACCATCTAGTGCATTGCTTGAAAATATTGACAAATGACATCCATTTTTCACAGGGAATGACAGCTTTGCATCAATATTTATTGATTCTCAATGGTGGGCATATGGTCATGTTCCTCTTCAGTTGTAGGAGTGCACATCTCGAATGAGGCAAAACAATATTTGAAGAATGCGGATGGGTATTTGTAGACACCCCAATTTCGTACCCATGGTATGTAATATGACATGAAATATCAAGACTTGTTAAACCTTAATGAATGTCAAGTTACAGGGTTAAAAGTGCAAAAGAAAAAGTAGGATGCGTAAATAGTGGAATGCAGGGGGCCAAAGTGTCAAAAAGATTCGGGAAAAAGGACCCTAGCGCCACCCATGGCCACTCTGAGCGCGGTGCCCAGAGCTCTGATGGGTGGCGCCCAAAACTGCTTTCAGCACTCTAGCTCTTTGCATAAAGTACAATCTCTCAAGCGCACGGTAAAAGCCGATGAAGAACAAACGAAGAAATCTTAACAGCGAAGGAATCCCAATCTCAACCTATGAATAGAGGCATCTATCATGTGAGAATTCACTCCACAAATATCGCACACAGTTAAACATGCAGTTAAAATTCTCCCGCTGTCAGTTTTGAGAGATCGCCTTGAGAGTTTCCCTCCTCTAAGCCTCGAAGCTCCGTCAAATCTCCCCCAAACACAAGACCAACCGGTCAAAGTGAAACCTAGTTGCCCTGCTAGGATTCTACCCTATTTCCCCGGTCCAAAAATCCCTAAAAGAGCAGTTGCCCTGCCCGAATCCAGACGCCAAATCCACAAAAAACAAGCAGTTGCACTGCCTGATTTCCACTGTCAGCAAAAAAACAAGTAGTTGTATGACGATCCGACCCAGATTCCGGAATGGAATCCCAAGGTTACGCCTCAAGGACAAGGTAAGAAGGGGACAATCACTTGTAAATCAGTAGTGTGAGTCAAATAATAGAGCTATCTAGCTCTAAACATGAATGTACATTTGTACAAAATTACGGGTCAAAAAAATCGAAGGTGCAGAAGCGTTAATAGAGGGAAGACCCGAGCTAATAAACTTGAAATCAATACTAATGAAACCAAGAGAGACTATTGTTTCAAGAGGAGAAAGTAAAAAAACTCACTTGTTGATAGCTTTAAATAAGTACAACATTTAGTATGGTTTTGCACTTTGATTTTAAGGGAAATGTTGTACTTTCATGGGTATTTTGCATCTTTGGTGTTCCCAGGTTTTAAGGAAGATGGATGGAAGAAAATAAGAAACAAAGGCAGATTAAGAGGAAAATTCAAGTACCGAATGGGCATTTGCTAATTCAGGAAACACTGTAGCTGGGACAAAAGTGACGTGTTGTGCTTTTGAGTTAGAAGCTGAAGGCAGTATAGAGGGCATTGTAGACTTTTTATTAAGTTCGAATTTCAGAGATTCAATAAAATCCTTATGGATTAATACACCTTTTTGTTAAATTTAATTCATTCTATGTAAATGTTGGGGAGAATTAGTCAAAGAGGGGATTTAGGGATTTTTTGAAACAGTTAATAACTGCCCTGCTAATGGATGAGGAGCAAAGGGTCATGTCCTCTTCTTTTGGGGAAATGGCTGGAGCAGTTAAGTGAGATAGCTATAAATAGCGGGATCTCTCTCTCTCTCTCTCTCTCTCTCTCTCTCTCTCTCTCGCTCACTCTCTCTTGCACTGTAACACACACAAATTAAGGTTTAATTTGGAGATCGACAGGGCAGTTTAATTTCTTCCTTTCATCACACTTGCGAAGTTGTTGTTTCTTTTATCAATTGTAAGTAATCTTTTAGCCATATTTAGTGGCTAAGAACTTCCTTTCCAGTTAATGAACAAGTAAGTATTTTCGAAAATTGCTACTGTGAAGTGTTCAAAGTCTCAATTGAGTTCAAGTATTTATTCATTCTCCATTTTTCTTGTTGCAAAGGAATTGTAACTTAGGATTATTATGCTTAATTAATTTCTAGGGCCCAGATTTTAGTTAAACATTTTAATCCATTGCTAGTTAAGAACCGTTGATCCATAATTGTCTTCGGGTTTTAACGTAGTAGCAAGTGACACATTGTTTAGGCATCACAAGCATATTCGGTCCGTGTTGCGAGAATGAGTACTCTAGGTTAAATGATATTACTTTAATATTGTTGTCTAGAACCGGGTTTCTCTTATCTTAAATCTTTCAAAACATTAAACCTTTCGAGCGTTTCGAGGGTTGTCTTTTGATTAGAGAATAATTAGCGAGCTTCTCCTAATTATCGAATCCGTAAGGAGAAATTGGGTGTTAGGCATTTGTCGACAACTATAACTGGTTTATTTGCAATCAATTGAGTCGGTTTGGAATCAATGATCAGTAGCTAATTTTTGGAATTGCATCAGTTCATTAACTGGACCTTTATCATAATTGGATTAAATCTATTTATTGTTTGCTTTATTTAAGTCTATAATTTTCATATCTTATTTCATTCAAGGTTAGTCGTTAGTTATTTTAAAACCTCAAATCACTGGCTTGGTTACTATATAAATTTCTTAAGGACATAAATACAACGTTCCCTGTTGATGAGCGCAAGATTTCCACTAATTTTCCCGGGAATTTTATGTTATTTTGTGCTATTTTTGAATTAATTATGCTTTGGAAATATTATTATTTGTGTTTTTGTGCTTAATGTAGGTTTCCATACATAATCATGCTTTTATACGGTGTTTAGCACAAAGTTCGAGACAATTCCGGGCTTAAAAGTTGAATTAGAATTTATTTGGACAAAATCCGTTAAGTCCGTCAAGAGATCCAAGGCAAAATCAGGCTAACGGAGGCTGAATGTGCTAACGGAGGACCAAAATGATGAACTGGAAGAAGTCTGGAAGGCGGCGCCAAGAAGAAGGACTCTAGGGGCACCGGAGTAAATATCAGAAGCAGCAGGGGTGGCCAGCGCATTTCTAGAAATCGCTTTTGAGTTGTCGGCCCACCGTTGGAGCCACGTGGCGAAAGCTGCCGCTCCCACCCCACTAGCGCGACCTGGATGCGCGGTTGACCCGCGATTCACCCATCCCCCACCCCACTCTGCCCATTCCCTCTCATCCACCACCATCCATTTTTCTCCACAAGCCTCTTTTTCTTCCATTTCAGCCCTTTATTCTCCCTTGTTCTTCCTATTTTACTCCTAGCTTACCTCCAGCTTTTGTGCCTTCATTTTTAATCCCGGCTAGCTTCATTTGCAGACAACAAGTCCCCATTTGGGGCTGTTAGCCCTAAATGGGGCACCACCTCCATTTCCACCAAATTTTCTTTCATTCCTCCATTTAATTGTTTGTCAATGAAGGTTTGGAGCATCATTTCAAGAGCCAACGGCGCATTTACAATTGATTTCAACCCCGGAAACGAACTTTGCTCGGTTTAATTCTTCCTATCTCTATTTTTTATAGTTGTATAATTTCTTGGGTTGATTAATGTTGTAATTCAAGACTTGGTTTATGCTTAATTTAATTATGGAATGCAATTATTTTTCTATGTTAAATGTAGTGTTTTAATTTAATCTATCTCTTTGTTTAGTACACATTCATGTTGGTTATTATTTTGTGCACTTAATGCCTTTAATTAATTGATCACTAATTAAATGATTTTAGAAATATTTAGGATCTGCGAGAGCTACCTATTTATTTCGGACCAATCAATTTAATAGTTGGTGTTTTGTGACACACACCGATAGCCAAAATGAGACTAGGTTTGACACGCGATCGAACCACCTTAGCCATTCGCGAGGTCGGGGAGGTTAGGGTTGACTATAAGATGCGAGAGCCCGTAGTTAATCAATTTTATTTGTCTCGGCTACCAACATGACTTGTAGAAAAATATGGAGAGTTTCTTTTTGCGAAGTATTACCCATGTGTTTGGTTATTATTGTGTGATCTTCATGTTTTTAATGGCGTAGCGAACCATTAGATGATCACTAGAATTATAGGATAAGATGCGAGAGCCCGTCCTATTAATTCCGAAAATCACATTAATTGTTTACGTTACGTGAGACCAAGAGGAGATCGTGCGTAGATAGTCATTGGGTGTTTGTTTTGACACGCGGCTATTTTCTCCTATGTTATAAGAAACGAGAGCCCGTAGCTAGGAGTTGTAGCTAGATTTGCTATACGTTGCGAGAGCCCGTAGCGAATATTATAGTGCACCCGACTACCAAAACTTGAGTTAAAGAAAAGCAGAAAGAGGATGCTAGACTAGAAATAATGCATTCCTATATTTTTATCTTGATTTGTTGTTGCCAAACCACCTTCGCAGTAGTGTAGATTTTAATTGCTTTCTAGGTTGTTTTTATTTTTAGATTTTAATTTAATTTCTTTTCGCTCAAATATAATTAGTTAGCATAATTTCGGTACTTAGTTGGAGTGAGAATTACGCGCATTCCTCGTGGGATCGACATGCACTTACGTATTTTATTACTTGATACGGCCGGGTAATCTTGCCCGAGATGTGTTTTTGCGCACATCACCTGTGGATACGAACCTTACTACCCTATACTTGTATTTGGGGAAAAGGAGAATTAATTTTGACGGTTTGACACCCGCCACTTGCCGCAACATTGCAGACGCTAAACAAACCATCGGCCGTCCAGGCCGGCGTTTCAACAAGGAACTAACTTGATATAACAATTGCCCACGGCTAAAGCATACCTGGGTTAACCAACAATGAAAACAACTTGAATAAAGAAAAGCCCCAAAGCTATTGCGTGCCCGGGAGACAACTGAATATAAAACTAAGACTCCAAATAACGGCACTACACAATACGTTGGCCCAAAGAAGATCCAAATCATAACCTAAGTGATCTACCCGACTGTAAAGTCTAAATAACTTTACAATACAATGAGCTCACAAGAATGGTAAAGTACAATATACAAATCAATAATGCTAGATGAGATAGGAATCCACAAGCTACTACTCGGGGATGTCAGCTGCTACAATCACGAACACACGAACACATGATCACAGTACTAAGCTCGAGCTATCGATCAGCTGCGATCTGCTACAATCGATCTACGCGGCCTCAATGTGGTGGATAGGTTGCTGCAACTAGAAAACAAAGTACGAGATGAGTCATAATGACTCAGTGCGCTACTACTAAACAATATAACATAATATGAAACATTGTTATAAAAACAATAACATCGCATTACGATGACGAAGCTCGTGAAGACGTGCCATATACTTTACAAGAAATCTCTCCTTCTTACTTACTAAACTGTCCAAATGAACTAGGTGGAATTCCCTGTTCAACACAACCAAAGGAATTAGAAAGTAATTCTCATGAAAACATTTCATGTAAGTATGCATAACTATATATGTACACATCAAATCATTCGTGAAACTAGCAAGTATAAGCATGTATATTCACATATATGCATATCAAGTCATAGAATTATCAAGCATAAGTATGTATACCTACATATATACACACCATGAAATTCAATAACGTGCAATCATGATAAACATGGCCACTTTCGATCTCATGTCTCAATTAACACTTTGTTGTCACATAAGTGCTTGAAATAAATCACATAACAAGAGGATATATTATAGAACCACTGCCGCAACGTAGATCCTGAAATGAAAACGTTTATCTTGAATGTGGGTTGTCGGATGCACATGATTGATACATCGACCTTGAACACGATAACATTATTCCAAGCGCCCTAATGGTTACGACAAGGTACTCTTCTCCACTGTGATCAAATAGTGGAGGGTGGGTGCATGATGATGGGCTGGCGACCTATCACTACCACGAATCTTGCAATTCATGACGACGATGCATCGTTACCATCGAGACAAGACAAGTATGCCAGCTGGACTAATGGAATGACAAGTAGATGATTACTTGGCACTAAACAATCAAGTAGGGAACAAGCTCGACAAGAGCGAACTCGTCCATGTCAAGTAGATGTTTACTCATATTAAATCACGTAGGAAGCGAGCTCGACAAGAGCGAGCTCATTCAAGACCTAGCAAGCATGTTATCCACGACATGTTCACGATTTATCATATAGATTACCTTAAGATCTCAATTGAGTCTCGAAAATACAAGTGTGAAGTTGTCCATCGGATGTTATTCAAGTTCCAAAGGCTAGTAATCTAGTCACATGGATTTCTCAGTGTCAAAAGATCTCACCACGATCCTAGTAAGGTCTAATCGTTCCTTAACTCAACTTCGTTGAGTCTTCACTACAATTATTCCCAAATAGAATTAAAATGCTATATGCATTTCTATCCCTTCTCCATGTTTACAGTTCACGTATATCTAGGTTCGTATTTCATTAAGAAGCCTTAGTTCAAGTTCACCAATCCACCTATTAGGGGAATCAAAGTTCAATACATGTACACGAATCAACTTTCAAAAGGATATTTCAAGAGCAAATTATGCTTTGAGCCAAGATATGAAATATGCTTATTCAATCATATTCATAATACAAATAAGAAGAATTCAATCATTAACAAGGATCATGGTCATGCTTTTTCATATCACAACGTAGATTAGAAATGGAAATTCATATTGTCAAGACTGGACATAGTTACGTCTCATAAGTCGAATATTGAAATAGACACGGAAGGTTATTTCTATAATAATACGAGTTAAGTTCATAACTTAATACTCACAATTCACATTATTCTCGAGGCTACCTAGATTGTCTAGGTTTACCAATTCAACACGGTCACACACTATTTTTTCCACATTCAAGTCCTTGAGGGTTCGAGATAAACCATGTTATAACACTACGAGACTCCGTTGGAGGTCTCTAAACGATAAGGGCCATGCAACCTCCTTGATGATAAACTCATAGGGCATAGTCAAGAATCTTTAAGGTGTCCGGGCGATACTAATTCGCAAGACCGAGGCAATACAAGTGTGTCTTAGAATATAGCTTAGTTGTCTTCGCGACATTTCAAGTAGACACTAAATGTAGAGTGGTAAGGTATATATCATCACTAATTCCAAATCATCCAGTGGACGGATTTTCTAATTCACCATTGTGGATTCCTAAGACGTTCACAAGATTCTCAAGCGAGATTTCTAGCGAGTCAAGGTGGGTTCATGCTCACAAACGACTCTCGTGAATCGGGGTTCCTATCATATTAGACTCCAATTTCCATTGGGAGTCTACTATAGTCTAGATTGCACTCTTACATGACATAAGACTTCATTTGAAGTCCACAAAATCTCAATAATCTTAGTTCATGATTTGACCATTTCAAATGTCCTTTATTCGAATTACACATTTGAGACCCGAGCCTCCTTAATCCAACGACTAGAGATAAATTCACACTTACATTATCCTAAGACTTTGATTAGTCTTAAGCCCTAAACCAATACCAAAACACCAAGTTGGTCATACCCGATTAAATCTCGAGTTCTCGAAATTGTGACTCGACGAACATGAAAGGTCAAAGGAATTTATCCTAAGGCTCAAATAACATCTTTTATAATTAATAGACTCTACTTGGTTCAAATTACAAAGTCTCAAATTCTAGGTCAAGGCACCAATTCAGGATTTAATAATCTTCCGGGTTTCTAAACCCAAATAACAAGTGATTCCATACTACATTACTCCCATGAACACAATAAACCCATAGAGATTCAAACCCACATGTTCACAAATCAAGCCTCAATTAAATCATCTCATTTAGACATGCAATAACACGAGGAACCAAGAGAGATAAGCCTCCAAGAACCTAGCATCATTTTAAGCTAGAGAGGGAAAGTAGAGGATGTAGTCTCGTACCTATATCGGCCAACAAACCTATTCGGATCGAAGATTGAATCGGTGGAAGGTGTGCTACTCGCTAAGGGCTTCGATTTGGTGGTCTCTAATCAAAAATCGGATGCCCGGATCTTCGGAAATCAAGCATGCAAGATGAAGGACTCCCAAGCTTTCTTTCTCTCCATAGGAACCCAACAAAACAATGGAGGATGAACAATGGATGTCAATGTTTGAGTTGGGGGAGATGAAGTCACAAAGGGTCAATCCTTGGTTTGATTTATTAGGCTCCCAATTGGTTGATTAATGATTGCCCTTGATAAAAACTCATCCAAGGGTTGAAATTAAACATAGAAAGGTCACAAATATGGTGGGGGTTTGAATTGGGTCGGATAGGGTTCAAGCCAAAAATCAAAAATGGCAAAATCCCGTATTGCTGAAGCAGGGGCTGGGCGGTTGCTCAGGGTGATGGCTAAGCGAGCGCTCAGTCCTCTTTTCCTTTCTTGTGCTGCTGGATTTTGTGCACTCACTCAATCTTTTGGCTGGGCGAGCACTCAGGTGTCTGGAAGGCCAAAATGACTTGAAAAAAAGTCCTAAATGTGTCCAACACAACCCCAAACCATTAGGGATATTTAGTACACTCAAAAAACACCTGAAACAGGTCTGAACATCACCCGGAACAAGAAGGAGTCGAGGGTGAAACTCACGACGTACAATCAAACGGAAGAAGAAAAAAAGAAGCAAAAGAAAAGAAAAAAAATGGAAGAAGAAAGAAAAAAGAGGAAAAGGTAAAGTATTTGTATTTTACCTGTTTCATGCATTTTACCTGTGGTTGTTGGATCATCTTCCTTATGGGGTGCATACCCCGGGACGTGGAAATGATTGGTTGCATCTATCCCACCTGAGTTTGTTGTTGGATCATCTTCCTCAAGGTGTCCATACCCTGGGACGTGGAAATGATCGGTTGCATCTATCCCACCTGAGTTTGTTGTTTGATTATCTCCTCGAGGGGTGCATACCCCGGGATGTGGAATAATAGGTTGCATCTATCCCACCTGAGTTTGTTGTTGGATTATCTCCTCGAGGGGTGCATACCCCGGGACGTGGAAAGAATCAAGGACCCATCCATCCCACCCAGTGCTGGTTGTTGTTTGTTTGCTGAGGCCGAACTACGTTTGGTCTGATTCCTAAAAAGGATACGTAGGCAGCCAACTTAGTAGGCATGACCATCAGACTACTTCATTTGCATACCTGCTCTAAAAACCCACGATAATCAACTATAACCAACTAAAAATGTTTAGGGTATGTGAGATTTGAGCTACTGCATCCTAAACTGTTGCATCTATGAACTGCTGCATATTGCATTCCTCCCCATTATAATTTTCACGAAATTTGGGAGTCTATTTCTTATCAATGATGTTCGTTTACTTGGTAGGTTTCGGTTTACCCGTAAACTCCATCGTTGAGAGGCTCTGTAGAAACCCCAATTTCGTACCCCTGATATGTGACATGACATAAAATAACAAGACCTATTAAAAAGACTAACGAATGTCAAGTTACATGGTTGAAAATGCAAAAGAAAAAGCAAGATGCATAAACAGTAAAACTTAACAATGAAGGAAGCCTCACTCTCAACCTATAAATAAGAGGCCACGGCTTTCAAAATTCAGACAAAGTGAGCACACATTGAAATTTTAACTACGTGAAATTTTCTCCGGATCTCCTTTCCCGAGTGAACGCCGAAGGAATTTCTTCCCCTAGCCCTAAAGCTCTGTCAAATCTCCCCTAAACACTAAAACTCTCCGGTCAAAGTGAAACCTAGTTGCCATGCTAGGATTCCGCCCTATTCCACCGGTCCAAAAATCCCCAAAGGAGCAGTTGCCCTGCCCGAATCCAGACATCAAATTAATAAAAAACAAGCAGTTGCTCCGCCTGATTTTCGACGCCAGGAAGTAAACAACACCAGAAAAGCAAGCAGTTGTGCCGCCCAGATCTTGAGGTGAAAAACAACTAATCGGAACAGTCACTCTGCTCGAATCCTCGAAACAACAAAGCAGCAGCAAAAAGACTCCCCCTCAATAGGGCCTAGGGGAAAAACCCCCACGCTTCAAGAAGTAGGTTTATTAAAGTTTTTTATTTATAAAAAGTGCTATTTAGACTAGTCAAATGTAATAAAAATAAGCTATTATGTTGCCCAAAATTCAATAGAAAATAGCACTAAAAAGAGTCATTATTTTGTCAAAAATTTTATAAATGTATTTGTAACTCCAGGAAGAAGGCTTTTGTAAGTTTGTAATAATTTTCTTTTATATATATATAGCAAATATATATTTGATACTTTATTTCAACTATTTTAAATAAATATAAAAAAACATATTTAGCCAAAAAACTATTTTGAGATCGAAAGGGCGAGTTGGGTGCCTAACCCTTTCCCACCTCGTAACTTAGCCTCCGAACCCTTTACAAATCTGGTTATTTTTTGTTTCTCTTTGTTTTCCTTAAAATAAAGAAGGTGACTCTGTTGATCACATTTTGAGTTCAAAATTGAGGCCAAGCGCATTCCACGCGCTTTAAAAGATTTTGAAACCGCCCGCTCCTTCACATAGTTGGAGGATCGATTGAAAATCGGGGTACTCACACCTACATTCTCGGGTTGAAATATAAGTAATGGTTTGTTATTTTTTTCTTGTTTCTAATATTTTAAGAAAAACATTTTTATAGGGATTATCTTGATCTTACATAAAGGTAAAATTATAAGATTTTTAGAATAAAAATTGACTGTAGCCAGTTGTTTAAGTTCATTGTCTTTTATATTCTATAGGACCAAAACATTTTAACGTATACAATATTATAAAAAAAATCGATCTCGATTTATTAACATGTAAAATGGAAATAAAATTAAAATTTTTATGGTATTGAAATATATTTTTATATTAAATTAGGGTCTGATGGAAATGAAAAAAATATTTTTCTATTTATGTTTCTTTATATTTTTATAGATTTGTCAATGCATTGCTTTTACTTTTTGAAGATATGTAATTTAGTTTCAAATATATTAATAAGTTGCATCTATAATTGTGATTAAATTTGAATTAGATTCATTATGCAGTATTTCGATATGAATTATATTTTCGTGATCAAGAGAAAATGACATTTTTGGGATAAATACTTTGTCTCCAAAATTGCTTACATTTAAGATTTTAGCTTCTGCAATGTGATGTCCAAGCTTTTTATTGCTTAATTGATAAAAAACATTACAATAAAATATTAGTTGATTTTTTTTAATACAAAAATGATTAGATTCGGGGAAGTGATCATAAAAGTCCAAAAAAATAGTAATTTTTTTACAAAAAATCTTGTTCGGATTTGCTAAAACTTGGTTTGTTAGTTAATGTTCAAGGTTTTTTTGTTTAACCTACATGATCGGGTTTTTTTTTTCTTTTGAAATTATAAATAATAGTTTTTTATATATATATTTTTTTTGTTTCTAATATTTTAAGAAAAACACTTTTGTAGGGACGATCTTGCTTTTACATAAAAGTAAAAGTATAAGATTTTTAGAATACATGTTGACTGAAGTCGATTGTTTAAGTTCGTCATCTTTTATCTCTTATACGACCACACAGTTTTAACACATAAAATATTTATTAACATGTAAAATGAACAATAAAATTAAGATTTTGATAGTGTTTACATATTTTCTGAAAGTTCTTTTTAGCGGTTAAAAAAAATATGGCACAGGAGCGGTTAAAAGTTTCATAATATGTATCAGCCAACAATTTTTCCAATTTTCAACCATTCTGCACTCCGATATTTTTTTGAAACCGGAAAAAGACATGTCATGCATCGTGATGTACAAAATTATGCAATGCATTACACAAAATAATGTATCACGTTGCATGCATGAAGTGCCTTTCTTCCGTTTCAAAAAAAAAAAATTATGTATAAATCGGTTGAAAACTTTCCAGAGTGGTCAGATTTACAATTTTTTCCTAATAATATTTGCGGTCCATAACTAATCAATTAGAATAATTCTAATTAAGTCAATTAAGAATGGTAGGACATGTAGAAATTAGCGTGTGATTTTGTGTCCTTTTTTTAAGTGTTTGTTTTATGTAATTGAGGTGTCATATATATATATATATATATATATATATATATATATATATATATATATATATATATATATATATATATTAATTATGCAATTTATGACTTCTCTTTTTTGTGATTTTATAATGAATAGTCATATGAAATATATATTGTAGAAAATGTGAAGCGTCATACTTACGATTGATCCATAATTCTCTCTCTAGGTTTTTCTCTAGGTCTCCTCGCCCTTGCTAGGGTTTGCTTCATCTTTGGCCAGCGCTGGTATGGAGGTTCCTCCATACGCCAGCTCCATCCCCACGGTCCCTCCGGATCCCTCTTCTTTACCCCAACATCCTCCCGCTCCCCCGGTTCGTTCTTATGCAACCATTGTTGGACAGCCTCGCCACAATCCTGGTTCTAACCCTAATACGGCCCCTATACTTCAGGAAATCCCTTTGGCCCCTCGTCAGCCTTCATCCATGAGGTTGAGATGTCTGAGCGTCTTCTCAACAACACGATAGTCCTCAAGTTTTCGGCCGGGAGACCCTCGACTTTTGCTATACAGGAAGATATTGCTAAAAACTGGAATCTATCTAGTTCGTTTGTTGTTGGCTTGCTCGACCCGCGTCATGTTATGGTCCATCTTTCGTCTGCGGAAGACATGATTCGAGCCCTTTCGCGGGAATCTCACATGATGCAGACATCAATGTTTCGATCCTTTAGATGGTCGCCGGATTTTCTCTTTAAGAAAGACTGTACTAGGGTGGCGGTTTGGGTCAAACTTCATAGGCTCCCTCTTAATTTTTTCAATCCTTCTTTTTTGCATAGTATAGGGAATTGTTTTGGTCGATTCTCGAGAGCTGATGAAAAGACCCTTGCCTTGTCTAGACCAATGTTTGCTAGACTATGTGTGGAAATTGACGTAGCGGAACCTCTTCCTACGCGCATCTGCATAGGGACTGGAAAGGACCAAGGGTTTTGGCAATACTTGGAGTTTGAGGGAAACATCAATTATTGTACGGGATGTGGTCTCCTTGGCCATACTAAGCAGTTTTGCCGTAAGAACAAACGTGGGACTGTTAGGAATGATTATGCAAACAAGGTTGATGCCTCAGATAATTTTCAGGCTTCTAAGCCTAACAAAACATTAGGTAAGGAGCAAGCCAAATCGACCTCGGAGGCTACTACCGAGACACGTAAAACTAATTCTGCTGGCGTGAATCCGGTGCATGAGGTACGCTGGCAGCCTGTGAACCAGGCGAAGGGAGTGTCTAAAGCCTCTATATCACATGCCAAAGATGATAATTGCTGTCCTAAAGAAGTGGAAGTGATTGATCTAGTCAATAAAGATGAAAACTTGGGTAATAAGCAGAATCCGAAAAAGACCGATAATGATAAATTTTCTTCTCCGGTGCCTTCTCCAAAAGGAAACAGTGGAGTGTGTACTTCTAATTCCTTTGAAGTGTTGGCTCATATTCATAGTGATGAAATGGAAGAAGTGGCTGGGACTTCGACTGATGGTAACAATCAGGACGCTAACAATGTTCGTACGAATGATAAAGGTGTGGCTGGTCATGGTTTTTGGAAGGCTGAAACGGAGCCATTCTGGATGATGGTTTGTCCCAGAAAGCTTGGGAACGCTCATTCCACTGGGGGTGACTATGAAGAGAATGAAGTGGATATAACTCAAGCTTTCACTGATTGGGACATTGAGACTCAAACAATTCGACCAGCTTTCATTAATTACTGTAAGCAGAAAGTTCGAAAGGCACAACAAGAAAAGTTTTCGAAGCATAATAAGCGCAAGACTAGGGCTGCTGCCAAAGCTCATTAATTTTCCCCCTTTCTAGTTTTTTAATGTCAGTTCTGATTTGGAATGTAATATCCCTAATTTTTATTGTATTATTTTGGAGTAAATGTACTTGGGATGATATTTATGGTTAGGCCTAATTTGAATAAAATAGTTAATTGGGCCTATTTTAATTTAATAGCAAGCCCACTTAGTTTTGGTACACATTTGAGTTATTTATTTGTGATCGGACTTGAGCCAAATTGATGGTCCAATAATAATAATAACAATAATAATGATAATAATAATGATAATAATAATAACAATAATAATGATAATAATAATAATAATAGCAATAATGATAATAATAATAATAACAATAATAATGATAATAATAATGATAATAATAATAATAGCAATAATGATAATAATAATGATGATAATAAAAACAACACTTATGGTGGGAACTCAAGGGTTGTTTTCGATGACTATTTAAGGGGGCGATTTCCCGTAGTTGAATCATTCACAAGAGTAAGAACACAGTGTGAGAGAGGTTGAGAGACGGACGTCACGACGGGAGTCTTTTGGCAAAGTCGCAAAGTGGGCGGAACCGACGACGCATAGAAACTCGGGTGTACGAGGGAAATCGTTGGCGAAGTCTTGGAGTGAAAGGAATCGGCGGCACACCGAACCTCCGGCAGACGAGGTCGAGAGTCCTTGCTTTAAAATTCGGTCAAGAGGAGTTAACGCTTCGTTCGAGGTTTGGTGATTGTGTTTCGTTACTTACAAGATAGCAAGGTAAGGGATTATACTCCTTTAAAGTTATTTGATCATCATATTTTATTCGGTAGGCTTCCGTTATAACTTTATTGGCATAACGCTTTCTTTGTAAACCCATGTTCGGCATTCGCCGATATTTGCTTTGAACTCCGTCGAACCTATTTTGTTCATAATCCGAATTTTGAAACTTTTGTAACCCATGTTTGACTTCTTTGAAATATCAATCCGTTGGAAAAATGGATTGCATATTTTTGGACATTTGACTTTATTTGGAACTCCTCCGTGATCACTAAGTAAAATAAGTTGTTACGTGAAATACGTAACATTTGTGAACTTTGAATTATTTGACACCACTGGACATGTGGTGAGATTATCCGGATATACCTTTAGGCCTATTGGGCTTAGGCCCATTGGGGCAGTTAGTCAGGTCGAATTGACCACTTAAGTGATCATGAAATCTGCTGGTGTTCTTTGTTTCCAACTTGAATGGGACGGTTGGCGGCAATTGAATATCTCGTATTTGTTTTGAGCTTTATCTTTCATTTGGAACTCCTAATTAGCATTGTATTCGATTTTATTGTTCTTTATCCGATAAATGCAGTTTTTGGTCTTGTTAAATTATTTGACCTTTGGCGAAATATAATTTTTGTGGTCAACTCCTCCTTAGAAATCGGAGGAATTGTATATGAACTTGCTGGACATTGTTCGCTCACCCTTTTTTTCTATTTTCTTCAGGTCGTAAGTAAATTTGAAATCCTTTTGGGATCAGGTGGACCATTTGAAGGGTGGCTCGGACAAGATTAATTTTCTTAGATTTGGCAGTTATTTTTCTTGAGGAATAAACATTTGTTTGGGATTTATGGTGTCTATTATATTTTGGAATTTGTACTAGACCGTTATGTATTTTGAATAGAAAAATTTGAATGCTTTATTTTGGATATTTTGTGGGTTAGTATTTAGAAATGGTGACATGGCCAAATTGTGGGACCGCGGTGTCGGTACCGAGTTTGGGGCGTTACATGGAATGCTCGAGGGGTTTGTAATAAAGGAACTATGGATTATCTTAGTCTCCTTAAAAAGCAACATAGGCCAATTATTTTTGCCATTTTGGTGCCTAAAGCTACTGGAGACAAAATTCATAAATTACATCGCAGACTGCATTATTCCCATGCTATGCATGCTAACCCGGTGAACACTCATATTTGGGTTTTCTAGGAAGATAATGTAGATATGCATCTGGTAAGATTTTCGGATCAATTTCTTTCCTTCAAGGTTACAGTTGATGGGAAGTTATCCATTTTTCTCTCTGTGATTTATGCAAAGTGCTGTCGTGTTCTTCGGAGGAAGTTGTGGGATGATCTCTCTTCTTTTGCTTGCGGATTGACTGATCCTTGGTTGGTAGGGGTGATTTCAATGTTATATCCCACTCTTCTGAAAAATTGGGAGGTGCTCAATGCGACTTTAGTGCTATGGACGATTTCAATCAGTTTATTTCTCGCGCTGGCCTCCAAGATGCTGGATTCGAGGGTAGCCGGTATACCTGGGGTAACAACCATGAGGGTAATCGAAGGATTTGGAAGAGGCTAGATAGGGTCTTATGTAGCGGTAATTATGTTGCAGTTTATCCAGGTCTTAGGGTGCAGCACCTATCGACCAATGAATCCGATCATTCTCCTATGCTTGTTACGATGCAGAATGTTATTAAACCAAAAAGTCGCTTATGTTTTCAGCATATGTGTGAGTCCCAATGGGCACAATAATAAGCTAGAAGGGGGGGGGTTGAATAGCTTATTATACACTTAAAAACTTTTAAGTAAGTTCTTTTGAAAAATACTTACAATCTATTGAAAAGATTGAAGTAGCGGAAGTCTTTCAAGGAAACTGGTTCAAGTCTGCCGATAAGGACTACCGGTAGACCTTAACTGGTTACTTAAGTTTGCCGTTAAGGATAAAGACAAACGAAGTAATAAACAGTTCAATAAGTAAACAAACAGTAAAGGAATAACACAAGTATTTTGGGATGGTTCATACTTTAAAGAGTGCTACGTCCACCACCAAGGCAGTCAACCTTGGATTTAAAAGTGCACTATGTTTTCCACTAGATCTATTACAAAGAAGATTCCCAATGGATCGTGTACAAAATCTTGACTTGTGTTTGGGGGTTAAGGAATTAAATATCTGTGTGTAAACAAGATATTTAATTCGTGCAGAAGAATAGTTTTGAATGAAAACAACAAGAAGTTAAATAATAAATGTTGATGCAGAGCTTCTTGTTGTTGATGAGGACTTCTTGATCTGTTTAGGATCTCTTGAATGCACTGAGTATTAAGACTTAGAGTTGTTGTAGATTTTCAGAGCAATTCGTCAAGTATATTTCTTCAGTCTTTAATGGCGGCATTTATAGCTGGAGCATTCTTGAGATCCGTTGGAGAAGACGAAGACTTAACAGCTCTATTAGGTTTGATGCATTAAATGCATGGAGCCGTCTCAAAGATTTTTCGTCTTCACAGATATCGAGCAGGGAAAGCGTGCAGAGATCTTTTACAGAGACTAGAAGCCGGGCAATCTGGATGTCAGATCTGTAAGAGTTGTTACAGATAGTAGGTGACAGTCTGATCTCCTGCTTTTACTGTTCAGTCTGAGAAAGTCTTCCTGCTTTTCGGAAAGCTGCTTTCGGTGGGTCTGAGATGTCAGGGAATGTCTCAATTTAAATTCAAACTTGATAAGGGTAAATGTAAATTGATCCACTAATAATTGTTTGACAGGACACGTCATGATTGACCAAGTGTAGACAAGGTCTGTCGATGTAAGTTGCAGCAGGTCTTCCGGTGAAGCTTTAAAGAGGTCTTTCGTTGAACCTGTGAAGTCCTATAAAAACTATTCTTGGCAAAGTTCTATACACAGTTGCCACGCTAATCGATACGCAACCCAATTAGCCACTGATGTATAAAACTAATGTAATGTATGAGCAGATATAAATCTAAATATAATAAGTATCAACAGTATGTGGCTTGATCATTCGGATTTTTTGTCTTTCGTGGAGGCTCAATGGAATGGCCTAGTTGGTGGTCCTCCTTTAGAGGCCCTTTTTAAGAAGTTGCAGCTGCTTCGTACCCAGTTGAAGGATTGGAACTGGAACATTTTTGGCCATGTTCGACGTCGTCTAGAAGCTCTCCAAGATGAGATTCTTAGTCTTGAGGTTGATTTATAGAATGGGTGGCAGCAGAATACTTTCTCTCGCCTTAGGGATGCTAGGAAGACTATCTCAGTTAACGGCTTGGGATGTAGAAATGACTTGGTAGAAATCTAGGCAAAAATGGCTGGAACATGGGGATAGAAACTCAGCTTATTTTCATGCTCGTATCAAGGATAGAGTTCAATCTAACAGAGTTAATCTTCGTATGCCTAATGGGACTCTCAGTGATAGTGCGCATGATGTTGGGCCTATGGCTGTGACTTATTTTAATGATATTTTTTCGTCTAAGCCGCATGTTATTCATGAAAGTTTGTTCGATAATTTTCCGGCCAAGGTGACGGATATAGATAATGTGAGCTTATTACATCTTCCTTCCGAGGAGGAAGTTTTTACTGCAATCTCTGATCTTAATCCTAATAGCTCTCCTGGTACAAATGGATTTACTAGTTGGTTTTTTCAGGGGTGTTGGTCGATTATTAAGGCTGATGTTCTGGCAGCTATTACTTCTTATTTTTTGGGCCATCACCTTCCTAGAGGTATGACGACCACAGCTTTGGTGTTGATTCCGAAGGTTGAAAATCCGGAGGTATTGGGGGACTTACGGCCAATCAGTCTGTGCAATTTTATTTGCAAAATTATCTCTCGTATTATTACTTCTCGTCTTGCCACTTTGTTACCGCATCTTATTTCTCCGGAACAGGCGGCTTTTGTGAAGGGTCGGAGCATCCAAGAGAATATTTTGTTGGCTAGTGATCGATTGTTTTATTTAATCTTTTTCCTTCCAAGTGTACAAGACTATTATAGAATAGACTCGGAAGCAAGGGTCGAACCCACAGAGACAAGTGATCACGAACAATGCGAATTATAGATAGCAAATTATTAACCTAAGGGGGGTTTTTATGTTTAATTCTACTCTAATCTACTAGTTATAGATATTTAACTAATTAGGCAGTAATAACAGATATGAAGATCTTATGGTGAGTGGAAATCTAGGATTCTGGGTTTCACTTATATCTCCTTTATGTTCAATTCATAATAATGTCATTCAATGTCTTGGGTTCGTTCACTAAAAATAGATATGATCTGTTGAACAATTGGTTCGGCCTCCATCCCATAAATTCACCCATTCCATATCCTAAGCACAGAACTGTAATCTAGTCTGTCACCTAGATTTATGATCTATCTGTCACCTAGATCATGTAAGAACCTGGTCCTAACTTATCACTCTCGTGCTCGATAGGTCCAATTTATTGTGTTGGTGAGCGATTAATGCGACATATGCACTCGGTCATGCAGTTATCCGCACCTCTAAGCCTTTATTATTTGCGATTACATTCATTTGTTCAAAGCAAAATAATATAGGGGTTGATAAACAACACAATCAACAAGCATTGAATAGACATATATATATGAATCAAAACATAAATTCGATACAAGTTACCTCCCACCTCCTAGATTAGGGATGATTTAGTTCATCATAGACGATGAACAACACATGGAGATGATGGAAGACATGATTTGATCTTCAATACTTGAAATTACAAAACCTAATTATGTTATACAATCTAAAACTACCTAAAATCTATGTAAAGAGAGCTTCCAGCCGTCCTCCTTATGCTTAGGCTCGGCATCTGACTTCTATATATACTCGGGAGTTGTGATTGGATCGAATGACTGTGTGAAAATCCGAAAATTGAGCATTCTGCCTACCTTGCGGTCGCAAGGTGTTGGATACCTTGCGTCCGCAAGGTCTCAGTGTGGTGGCTTTTGATTCTTTGATAGCCGACTTCTGGGCCTATCGCCTACCTTGCGGTCGCAGTGCGAGGCACCTTGCGTCCGCATAAGGTGTCCAGATTGTGCGATCTTCATTTTTCTTCAATTTTTCTCTTCCTTGTAATTTGCACTTAAAACCACAGTTTCGCGTATTTTCACAATAATCTGAAACTTACAAAACTCACAAAACATATATTAGTACTCAAAAGACTCGTGAAATAGCATAATTTAAGTCATAGAAGTATATAAAATCGACGTATAAAATACATCGATCAAATACCCCCAAACTTGAACTTTGCTCGTCCACGAGTAAACAAATAAACTTATAAATACAAAAGCATATAAATAACAAAAATTAAAATCTTTTTGTGAGGGTGACACTATTTACACTCCTCTATAAACCCACAAACTCAAGGAGACTCTTTCGAGTGACTCGACTATGCAGATAAATACAAAAACAAATAAATATTAAACTAAAATAAAACTACAAATAAAACATAATTAAAACATAAAATCTTTTTTTTGTTTCATCTCAAGTTATAAGTGTATGGCATGCATGTAATCTCAGTTTGGTGCTCACCACATATATGCAGGCTTAGTCATATAAAACCACCAGTCTTTTCTTAATTCTGCTAATACTTTTAATTTCTCCGTGTGTGTGTGATCACCAGTCTTAAAGAATATCTTAACTAAAACAGTTTTATTGAGCTAAACACCACATTCATATGAAAATCACAGTTTAATAGAAAATCATGCATTAAGAAGTATGAGATCTACCATCCAAACCCGGTCATGATTTGAAAGGTCCCAAGGATTCAAAAGATTTATACATCCATCCCATGCACTTCTATGTATGACATACAATGCTCTTCTATCCCAATGACTTGTAATAGCTAAGATTATGCTAACACAGTGAGCTTTAAGGTGAATAATAATGATTATGAAGTGTGTGATCAATTTCATGTTACTCACTTGACAGTAAAAACAACATAAGCATTGGCAAGAAGATCATTAGGACTTTATAAGCTTGTAATGTAAGGCCAAGGTGTTGGGGGATATGAAGGAAAGGTATTGGAATTCAAAGTGAGAGAGTAAGACTACCCTTTATCCCTCATACTTCCAAGCAAAAGGAAGTTTTCCCTATTTAGGCTAGGACCTGCAAAGACCACAAGTGGAGGGGTGCTTTGTGTTACTTTTCACTTTTCTTCTTTCCCCCAAACTTGTTTTGGGCAATATATTCTTCTAAAAATATCATCATTCTAATCAGCATAATTTTTCTAACATATTTTCTCTTGAAAGCTATGCTTTCATTTGAATCCTTTGTTTATCCTCTTCTTTTTCCGTTTCATTTTTCGACGACGGAAAGAAGAAGCCTTCTGAAAAATAGCCTAACTGAAAAGAAGTGGTCCTCCTAGAATCAATTTCCCACCCAATCCTACTCTCTCAAAGGGTAGGCTAAAAGTGTATAGGCTTTTAGGGTTAAGTTAATGTGGGTAAAGAAACGATGGCGAATGTGGGTTTAAATAGTGTGCTTAGCACACTCCATTCTTTTCATTAGGCTCAAAGGGACACTAGGGATATATTTAGTATAGGTCAGGGAATATTTAGGCTCTAACGATCCAAAGATGGCCTAAATCATTTCTTAATGCCAAATGCTCATATAGTATTTAAAGCAAGTAAGACAACACAAAATATCATATCAACTATGGGAATTGGGTTGAGTGTTTAGCATCACTGGATTTCACATAAGCATTCGCTAAGACAGATGGTAGGAACAATTGAGACTAACATGCAGACACGGTTCGAAAGTGTGCTTGAGATATATAAATGAGAAAAATCCAAGGGATCTAACTATCATGCAATTGACCCTAAGTTACAATTTAATGCAACAATCATGTTCGAATGGCTATGCATCATATTCTTGTGCATATCTTGTTGAAGTGAAATAGGTGTTATAAACTTTATAAAACTATTCTAATCAATCCATAGTTATGACTGGTGTGAGTGCATGAAGAATTTGGAGAAAAGTAAAAGTTTCGCAAAATTAAGTAAATTCCAGGGGGATCTACGGACTAACTATGCGGTTCATTGCACTAATCTCCTCATGGACTACGACTAGCATTATCACACCTAAACTCGAGGATGAATATTTTGAATTTAAATTTTTTTATTTTTTTATTTATTTTATTTTATTTTATTATTTTTTATATATATTTTTTAAGAAATTGGGAAAATTGGAGGTGATGACGATGACACAATTGATGATGGGTCCCCATAAGAGGAACCCACGAGTATCCAAAATAAGTGTATTCTGGTCAAGGCAACACCTCCGAAAATCAGAAAAAATAAAAACAGGAAAAATAGGGTGAAGAGTTAAATGGTCATCTAAGAAAGAAATTTTCTTACACCCTAACGACATAGCCCAACTCCATTCCTCGTTAGGCTAGGACCTGCTAAGACCTAAAATTTTAAATCCCCCCCCCCCAAACTTAAGTTCTATTTTGTCCTCAAAATAGAGGAACATATGAGAGGATTGATGGGGAATGACAAATATCAAAAGGAGATAGCGGGTCCACCTAACGAACGAGGACGGAACTTGGGCCTCGACTGAGGTGAGTCGGGAGATAACAAATGAGGACGAAACTGGGATCGTGCGGGTGGCAGCCATACGATTGGACGATTTTGTCCCATGGTGTTGGCCCAACCGAAAAATTTCAGCTGGTCGGCACGCATTTGTGCCACCTGCTGACTCACCATATCAGTTTGGAGGACAACTTCCTCCAACCTGTTGGAGATCCCAACGAGCGGGTCCTCTTCCTCCTCTTCGGGTTCCTCCTCTTGAGGAACCCTCACTCTCAGCTGCTGGTGATGTTCAAACAAAATGGCCCTAGTAATGACCGACGGCCTTGATCTCTCGGCCTCTCGTGTTTGGGCATTCTCACGCTTGCCCCCTACACAAGTCAAGGTAATCAAATGCGGGAACGCGAACCCCGCATTCGTCCTACCTCTAATAAGGGTCTTGATTTGGCCGTTGATCAAACGGCCAACATCAATAGACCCACCAGTCATGATGGTGTAGGTCAAGACAGCCCTCTCCCAATTCACCGTGTTTTGGTGACTTGAGGGCATGAGACGGCCACAAACAAATTTATACACGGGCTTGGCCGTGTCTTGGAGGAAGGACTCTCTCATGGTGCGAGGTCCATATGGTGGGTTACGGTTTATAGGACCACTCCACACCAGGGAGAGCAATGACAGCATTTACCACCTCGACAGGGATACGGGGGTGGAGGTGTGTGCTATAGTTATCGGCACCAACCGCAAAGTTGGAGGTGCCGAAATACATGTTAATGCTTTCAGACGAAAAATTGACTGTAATGTTTCTAACATTAACGGTGTCTAGCACACCGCCATCCATGCCAATGTTGCCATTGGCGTAGAATTCTCGGACAATGGGGACTACGGCGTCCTTAGCCGGAGAATCTAACAAACGTCCCCACCTACGAGCCATCAGAACAGGACGAAGACCAAAATCTTCAGCCTTGAATCCCCTTTCGGGCACCAAGGACTTGGAGAGTTTGTCGGTGTACCTCTCTGATGCTTCGTAGGACACGAAGCGGGTGATGTCAAAATTTTGTTCTTCCTCCTGAGCAGGGCCGGAGGATGAAGAACCGGTATTTCTACGCTTTCTAAACATTTTGTTTGAAATAAAATTTTAAAACTAAAAATTTAACAATTAAAATTGTGTTTTAAAATTTAAAAACTAAAATTTAATCTAAAGCATGCCAAAAATATATCTACGTTAAAAATATCTAGCACCCTAGCATGCAAATATTTCACGCATGAAATTAAAAGGGTGTTAGAGTACTTGTTTGCGGCTTAATCAAGAGAATGCAAATGAGTGGAGCTTGATCTTTGACGGCAACAATGGAGGTTCCTTCTCCTTCTTCTTCAAAATTCTTCACTTGTGGAGTGTAATGGTGGGTGTGTAAATGAGGGAGATGAAGAGTTTGAGGGATAGAGAGGGATTATCTTGAAGATAGTGCCGAAATACTGGAAGATCTGCCGGAGTTTTTAAGGAATTTGGACTGCTGTTGCTGCTGCTTGAGAGAGAGGAGAGAGTTTCTGTGATTTCTGAAGAAGAAAACCCAGCGGCCTTAAATAAGGGGACCTTGAGGTCGCAAGGTCTGCCACACCTTGCGTCCGCAAGGTGGTCGGCCAAAGCGTTGGGATTCTACATTCATTCCCCATGTCCGACACTTCACCGCACGAGATTCAGATGCATCGGGACCTTGCATGTCGTAGCAGTCCTTCACACCTCAAGGCCCGCAAGGTGACGTAAAACTTCCACTTTGTTTTCTTTCTCTAACTTTTCGCCAGCTTGCGCTTAGTCCATCCGTTAACTTCCGTTATGTCTTGATATTTCCCGTATGAAAAATCTAAACAAAAATCCTAAACTACAAATTATTAGGAACATATAAATACAACACTAATATGTTTTTCTCCCCCAAACTTAAATTTTAGCATATTTAATTAAAAATTAAATAACCAAAAAAAAATAAAATTTAATCGAGAAAACATATTTAACTAACTAATTCACAAATAACTTTCAAATTAGTGGGTTGCTCCCACTTAGCGCCTTTGTTTAACGCCTTTGGCTCGACTGCAGCGCAAGTTTCCAATCTCTTGGTGGTTCATTGTCGGCCAAGCGGATTAATTCAATTGTTCGCTCAACCGACATTGGCTCAAAATATGGCTTGAGTCGGTGTCCATTCACTTTAAACACTTCATTATTTTTGGGGTTTTGTATATCAACAGCCCCATGAGGATAAATTGCATTTATTCTAAAAGGACAGCACTTTTGATTTTAACTTTCCCGGGAATAACCTTAACCTAGAGTTAAACAATAATACTTTCATACTGGATGAAGCATTTTGTTGGCTAATCCCATGTCATGATACTTTTGGTCTTTTCTTTACGCCTTTTACGTCAAGATTCTCATACGAATTAAGTCTATGTTCTTCTAACTCATTTAACTGAAACAATCTTCTTCTTCTCCAGCTAATGTTAAATCTAAATTTAATTCTTTAAATTGCCCAATAGGCTTTATGCTCAATCTCCAATCGGTAAATGGCAAGCTTTGCCATATACCATTTCTATATGGACTCATTCCTATGGGTGTCTTAAAAGCGCCTCGGTATGCCCATAAAGCATCCTTGAGCTTAGATTCCCAATCTTTACGATTAGGCCTACCGCCTTTTTCTAACACCGCTTTTATTCTGCCTATTGCTTACTTCTACTTGTCCGATGTCTCAGGATGATAAGGTGTAGCTAACTTGTGAGTTACACCATGCTTTCTAAGAACATTATTTAACAACTTATTGGTAAAATGAGTTCCCCGTCACTTATTATGGCCTTAGTGGACTCCATATCTAGCAAATAAATCTTCAACAAATTTGACTACTGCTTTTTCCATCATTATTCTTGGTTGCTACCGCTTCTATCCATTTAGAAACATAATCAAT
>CM028381.1:81555030-81619826 GCA_013146195.2 Codonopsis lanceolata
ATACAGTAAATAAATATATTCTTATACATGTTTATTTACTGTGTTATGACAATGCGCGATGTGGTTTATATGAGATTATGTACTTTGATGACTTAGTACATGTTTATTGTTGGTATACTATTGTGATGCCATGATTTATATATATGCTTGAGTATCATGCCATGTAATTGCATTTAGTAGCTTATGGGTCATTATGACTCATCCTTCGTGTTTGTTTTCCTTTTTAGTGTGTAAGTGAGCCCGTTAGCACGTGCTGCGGGTTCATGATTGTTAGCATGTGGTCTTCCGGGCAATAGTTTGGAGTTATTACTATCGTATTTATTTGCATCTTGTGAGACACAAATGTAAAGTTATGTAAACTTTACTGGGTAGATTGGGTTAGTTTTGTTGTTGATTACTTTTATTTGGAGCCGACCAAGATGGTCGAGTTATTGTACTTATTTAGAAGTTGTTCCGTTGTCTCCCGAGCAAGATTTTAGCTTGAGGGTTCTAGTATTTCTATTCTAATGTTGTTGTTATGTTATTCCACAAGTTTGGTCGTTAGACCTTGGTTCAGATTGTCGAAGTTTTAAACTCTTATTCTTTTTATTGATGTTTCCCTTCTGCATGTTATAGCCGCCGAGTGTTTGTTTATCGTTGATTTTTGTTTAGCCGGCCTTAGTTTGTTTTGATGGTTTGTTCCACGTGTGCAATGTTGCAAGATCGTAAAATTGTCAAAGATAGTTGTCTCTTAGCCTTGCATTCCGTTATTTGGAATTATAATTTTGGGTTTCACTTATCAATTGCTTCCGCAGATTATGGTTTTTATTTTCCTGTATCGCCGTTAAGGCTTTACATTCATGTTTATAGCTTGTTGGCTCAATGGTTGACTTGTACTATTGTGCTTAGCAGGTGCTTGTCCATCTTTCTAGATTGTACTCACGTGCGACGTTGGGATTTTGTATAGAGATTTGGTCGGTCGTGACGATTCAGTATGCAGCCAGGGAGCGAAATGCGAAGAAATGGAAGACCAAAGCATGAGATAAGAAAGAGCCATACTAATTGTCTCCTGTAGGAACATAAGTGCTAAAGCCTAACATACGGGAATACTTAGCTATTAGATTGAACCTCGGAGAGGGAGATATAAATTCCATTTCTTGACTTCCACATAGGCGAAAATAAGACTCATTGATGCTCTCACCATTTTCCCCTTTCGGAGTTCTTCCTGGGAAGACGAGGTTCGAAGGCTTAAGTGTGAAGATAGTTGTGACTCCATTTAGTTCGCGATGCAACAATTTGTTCACGATGCAAGCATCAATTTTCGATGCAAGCATCGAGAGTTTGCTACATCAAGTCGGGCCGAGTCAGCAGTCATTGCTTCCTTGGAAGAAATCCCCATCCCTTTTCACTTTTCACACTTTTGAGTAAGAGCTTCATATGATGCATAATGACAAGCAAAATGGCAGAAGAAAATGGAAGACCAAAGCACAAGATAGGAAAGAGCCAGATTAACCCTCTCCTTTAGGAACAAATGAGAGTTCCCGAAACTAAACTGGGGTATAGGTACACATGAAATTGAAATGAACTTGGAGTAGTCGGTCAATCCAACTCCTTAAAATGTGGTTGTTAAGGCTATGGAGGCGATAGAAAATGGATGGAACATGAATGAAAAATAAATTATTAGGGCGGAGAAAAGTGGGGTTGGGTGGTGGTTGGAGGTAGGAAAGGATGATCATAATTAAAGCTAGGACCCCTAGATGGTTGCATCGGGTATTGTAATGCGGCAATGTATTTTTCAATGCGGCACACATGCACGTTATTTTCCTTTCATTAATGACATAATCGAATTTTACCTATAAAGTGCCTTTTTCGGTTTAAAAAAGGCAATTTAAAGGTTGAAAATGATTGAAAAGTGGGCCCGGTGTATCCCTTAGAGTAGGAACAACGGGTTTTTAATTGAAATCTCCCCAAATCTTGGGTTCCAACGGCGATTCTTAAAAATCTTGAACAAATCAACTTGATTTTTGGGCAAAGAATGAAAGAACCGAAATTTATGCAATCTTCAAAAGCGATCCTCACCAAACAGTGTTTTTGGGCCATAACCCATCAAACGACATCATTTTGATGGGCGCAAATAACAAAAAGGCGCCGACCAGATATGACAACTTACTTTCCGTGTCAAGCCCCTCGGCCTGGTTGATTTTTTGTTATCTCCGGTTTAAGGGCGGATTTGGTATTAAAAAACTTTTAAAAAAACAAGACACATTTTTATCTAAAAATAGAGACTGATTTGCCTTTTTTGGTACCAAACAATTTTGCAAAATTTGAAGTTTATTTGTAAGTTTCTCTTCTATTTCTCTCCAAATTTCATTTTTTAATTAATCCATTTTTAAGTTGTGTATTATTTATTATTAATATTATTATTTACTACTTGAATATTTTAATCATTATTGCGATATTAAATACAATTGTCTTTATTCAAAATATAATAAATAAATATTTTTTAATAATGACTATTTATATAATTTCGAATTTAATCATTTATGCGATATCAAATTTATTTATAAGTATAAATTGAAAGAATATATTAAATTAATAGAGATAAAGATGTGGGGTAAGTAAAGTTGTTGGAGATAAAGATGGTGGGGTATGTAAATGTGTTAAATTTTTGTGACCACCATTGGGAATTTTTTTTTTTATTTTTAAATCAAAATCTAATGAATTATTTAATGATTTTAATGGGTTGTGTTTGATTTTTGGTATCCATTGTACTTGCTCTTAGTAGTATATTTAATTGGGAAAATTGCTTATTTTTACTAACGCATATGATAGTGACAATTGACTACATATTTTGTATAAGACAAATTTAACAAATATACTAAAAATTGAAACAAAATGTATTAAATGGACAAACAATTTATACAAACGTGACACAATTCAAGTTTGAAACTGACACAACTCTCACTAACGTGACTATTCAAGCAAGCAGCCTAATGCATATCGTTTTCATCAACAACTCCGACAACACACTTTGCATTCAAAAATCACCATTGAGCAACGAATGGACTACTTCTTCAGGGTTTGGGAACACCCCTAAAAAGTAAAACGATTTGTTTGATTAATTATGTACGAAACCTAATTGATTGTGCTTGTTTTTGAAAGATTTTAGTAGGACTAAGGTGGTGGAGGAGGGGGAAGAAGAATGCTTACTGGAGGAGATGGAAGAAGAAGGTGGAGGACATGGTTTGGTTCATTATCATTTTGTACGTGGTGCAAAAAATAAAAAAATAATATTATATGTTCCGCTTCAAAATTAATTTATAGCTGTACATAAAAAGTTGATACTGCTGTGTAACTTTGATTAGGTATATATATATGTTCCTCAAAATTAATTCATCGCGTACATGAAATTTGGTACCGCGGTATAATTAGACTTACAATTAAATTATTGAAACGCTTGCGGCAAAAAATTAATGCAATAAATTATGAATCACAATGTAATATGACTAGATAATTAAACTATTGAACCAATGTGCAAATATAATTCAATAAATTGATGATCATGTATTAAACTATCGAACCATCAGATAAAAAATTAATACAATAAAATATTAAAATTAATGAATCGTGATTCAATAGCCAATGCACATCAATTTATTTATGTATTGCACATCATGCTCATTAAAGCATCGTAGTCTTTTTGACCTCAAAAATAGAAATATTTTTCCCGGTTTGAAAACACGAATGTAACGATAAGAAAACTTAAAAAGTGACCAACCGTAATTTTTCCTAAAAATAAATTAGTGGTAGATTATTCAAAGTCCCTCTCCCAAATTTATTTTGAACCTATTGGGTATAAGAATTTCTATTCTATAATCCACGTTTTATTTATTTTTCATTGAATTCCCTTTCTTCTCGGAAGGCCTTTTGTGGTTTTCTTTAGTGTCAGAAAGCATTTTGTATAACCATTATGAAAAATATAAAAATAAGGCTTAAATCACAAATTGGTCTACCTGTTTCCAAATTTTTGCATTATGATAACTCTACAATTTTTTTTTCTTCTATTTCATCATTGTACAGACCTCGCATTAATCACTATCCAAAATTTGATGGAAAGCTTTAAATTTTACATTAACCCAAAAAATACCTTTTAAGTACTCCAACATCAAGGCCGCAAGGGTTTGCAGCCACTCGTGAACTCGGCCATAAGTCCTGACGGTTGCATCATTGAGTGGCTCTCCGCCAGTGAACCTTCCATCATCGCCGCTTACTGCACCGGCCAATTCACCTCGCTAGCTTCTCCACGTGATCTGCCGGGCTGACGAACTCATCCATCTAACTCTTCAATCTCCGCCACCTGATTAGGAAGCCGCCGTCGCACCAAAGACTTAATTATGCCCACTCTTTTATTTTCCCTAAAGAGGCTCCTGGCCCAACGATGATAGCCTCGACGGGAGGTAAGAAGATAGCATGGCTTCTGCCATCGTGAGCAGCCCGCCGTTGCCGTGGAGCCCCGGGCTCTGCCAGCCTAGGTCGACTTGACGTTTGACCTTTCAGCCTGCCGCCACCGGATATGGTTCGTCTCTTCTCCGACCGTGGCTTCTTAGCAATCAAGTTAGGAGGTTTGATGATTATTTTATACGCCAGCTATGGGTATTATTCGAACTTAAATTATGCTATTCTCGAGGTTTTTGTTGTCTAATATGTGTTTTAGTGTTGTTTTATAGTTTCAGTGGACTTTTGGAATAATTGTGCAAAATATAGGCATTTTATGTTGAATTGAAGAACTTCAGGGACCAAACCGCAAAAGCTGGAAACTTGAAGTCCAAAAGCTGAAAATCAGATTTTCAAGCAAAAATCAGCCGCCACTTTTGGAGTTATAATTGTCTTGGGAATTGTGCAAGTCCTATTTTAATTCTTTTTAGTGTTTTAATTATAATGTATCTCCTTTTCCTCCTTGTTGTAGGATTAATTAGGTATAAATAGATCCCTTTAGTTAGAAAAAAGGAGAGAAGTTCTATATTATTTTTCTTTGTCTATGAAGAAAGATTCTTCAAGAATGGTTCAAGGTTTTGTATTTTCAATTATGGAGAGCTAACTCCATAATCTAGAATTGAGGTAACTTGTATCGAATCTATTGTTTTATATTAATTCTTATTCATTTAATTCTTGTTGATTGTGGTGATTTATCAATCCCTATATTATTTCGCTTTGAACAAATGAATGTAATCGCAAATAATAAAGGCCTAGAGGTGCGGATAACCGCATGACCAATGTGCATATGTCGCATTAATCGGCTCACCATCACAATAAATTGGACCTATCGATGCACGAGTGATAAGTTAGGACTGTGTTCATACATGATCTAGGTGACAGATAGATCATAATCTAGGTGATAGATAGATTATATGTTCTTGTGCTTAGGATATAGAATGGATGAATTTTATGGGGATGGAGGCTGAACCAATTGTTCAACAGTCTATATCTATCTTTTGTGAACGAACCCAAGAAATTGAATGATAATTATTTTGAATTAAACAATAGAATAGATACAAGTGAATCCTAATTCCTAGTCAATTTACAAATCTTTGATTTATCTCATATTTATATGTTTTGTTAGTTAGATTATTTTATTGCTTTCTAGTTAATTTAATTTATAAAACCAAAAACCCCATTAGTTATTAATTGCTTTTTTTATTTTAATAGATTAGTTAAATTTACTATAATCAAATCCAAATCTCGTGGTTCGACCCTTGCTTCCAAAACTATTCTATAATAGTCTTGTCCACTTGCAAGGAAAAAGATTAAATAAAACATCGATCAAGTTTTTGGCGCCGTTGCCGGGGATTTGTTATTTTGATTTAGTTAATTTAGCTTTTCTTTTATTATTTTCGTTTTTATAAAAAAAAATTCTCAAAAAAAATTAATTAATTCCGAAAATTAAAAAAAAAATGGCGTACAATAATTATCATTGGGGTATGGAAAATTACGCACCTATGAGAGCCACAAATGAATATGCCTACCGAAATGCTAGAATAAATCAATCATCTTTTCCTAATAGTTATGAAAGGGATTATCACAATCATCCATCTTTTCCGCCCTATCATAATAACTATAATGAGCCACCCTATTATAATCCGCCCTTTTATAATGAGTCTCCTACTTATTGTCATCAATCATCTTTCTCCTCGCATAATTATCATAATAAGTCTCCTTCTTATTGTCATCAACCCTCTTTTTCTTCGCCTAGTGATCCTAGTGTGTCAGAAGATATTGCATATATGGAAGAACTAATTAAAACTCGCAAAACCCAATATGCAATCCAGAAAGCTTCAATTGTTAATGAACCTTATTCTTATTCGTCTTACCTTAAAATGCAAGAACTAGAACAAAACTCTAAGTTTTTGGCAAAATTCGAAAAGGGGTGCTTAAATGAGCTAAAGAAACAATATCAAGTAAATGACCCAATACCTTTAGATGAAGAAGTTCCAAAGTCAGAAGGAGCAAGTAAAGGTCAAGCTACCCTTATGAAATATTTGCTAGAAGAGATAGAAAATTTAAAGATTCGATTTGCAAAAGTTAACGAAGAAAGAGAAGAGGTAAGTAATTCTATTCAACCTTCTGATATGCCTGATAAAGTAGATAATTCTGATAAAGAAATTGAAAAAGATAAAAGTGAAAATAATCAAGAAAAAGATGAAAAAGTAGAACTAGAAGTGCGAGAGAAGGAGTTGATTCCTAAAGATGATAAGATACCCATGGAAGTCTCTAAGGGGGAATGTAATATAGAAAGGGGTAAAGAAAACACAAATATTGAGGAAAAAGAATTGATAGTAGTAGAGGAGCCGATTAAAAAAGATGATGAGTCGATTTTAGAATCCCAAGATTTTCCACAAAATGACGTACCACCTCATTGTTCTCAAGAATCCGAAACAATTTCGGAGACTTTCACTGTAATTTATTCTCCAATTGATTCTCCGCTAGACACTTATGTGGAGTTAGGGACGCCTTCTTCATATTTTCTTGAAGAGAATCAAGAACCTATTTTAGAGATACATGAGGATGAGCAATGTTATGATGAAAAATTGGAGGAAATTCCGGATAGGATTACATTAGAAGATTTAGGTGTGAAACTTCCCGTCCCCAAATCAATTAAATGGCCATCGCATAAAGAAAATTTCGCCAAGGAAATATTTGGCTTCAATGGACTAAAATTAAGACATTACATAAGTGGTGGATTTTATGGACCAAAAATGTGTGCATTCCTAAGTGATCCGGCGATGCCTTCTTAGCGAAAAGGAAGGATTAAGTCAAGCTAACGACTATAACTTAGAACAATTTCTAACCCTTATCTCTTTGTATTTATGTTGTTGCTTTTGAGTCACTCGTTAGAGTCTCCCTCGAAGTTTGTGGGTTTATAGGGAGTGTTAATAGTGTCACCCTCACAAAAAGATTTTATTTTTATGTATTTATATGCACTAATTTTATTTTTTAGTTTTGTAGATTTTTTTTGTTTTAGTTTAAACAGGTTGAAGGCTGCTCAAAAAGATTTCATTTATGGGTTCAATTAAAATTAATAAAGCAATTTCCAAATGATTCAAGAAATAATAAAAATTCAGGACTTAAGGACTTAAATTACCTTGCGGTCGCAAGGCTCCCTTCACCTTGCAACCGCAAGATGCAAGAAAGGTTGGTGCTGGAAGTGGAAGGGAGTGCATTATCATAAGAAGAAAAAAAAAGTAAAAAAAAAGAAGAAAAAGTACAAGGATGAGGCGGCTGCAGGCTTTCTCTCTCTCACCCATCTCAATCACTTTTCTTTCTCAAACCCCACATCTTCTTCATCTCTCGCGCCAAATCGCCCATCACCGCCTCACCTCATCCTCCATAGCCTCATACCCAGATCTCATTCCGGCGAATCTTCATGGTCGAAAGTTTCCTCTTTCTCCCATCTCTCTCTTTTCATCTCTCACCGATACCATAACCCAATCGGCATCATCGACATCTCTCATCTTCGCACCGCATCCACCAATCTTCATCCACTCAAATCGAACAAAATCCTTCTCCCAACCATCAATCGCCCCGGCCCGTCTTCTTCTTCTTGGCGAACTAGCCGCCCGCCATCTTCAAAAACCACCACCAAATCAACCCATCAAAGCCGCTTCCCTCTCTCGATTCCGGCCTCCTTCTCCCAACCATCAATCGGCTCAGCCCTATCTTCATCAACAGACCGGCGTCATCCCTTCCAGTTAAACCCAGCCGTCATTCGCCATATCCCTCTGTCACAAACTCCGTGCCCTGAATCCTCATCCTCCAACCGTCGCTGTCACAGGGAAAGATAGTCCACAGTACAGTTCCTTCTTCCGCCTCTGTTGCGAATCCCTCCATCTCTCTCTCTCTCGTTGCTCTCCCCAAAATCAGAAACCCAATAATGGAAGCTCCAGCCATCGTTATCTCGACTCTTCTCCACCGTTGTTCATCTTGACTGTCAAGCATTACTGATCACCTGCGTCTTTTCGCCGGGCGTCGACAACATCCTCCATTTTTCCACAAAGTACATCAGTTACGGCTTGAATTTCGAAATTCCCTTGCAAAATTTCAAGTAAGATCATTTCAATTTTCTGATTAATTGCTGATTTGAGAATTGTTTGCATTGGTGAAATTTGTGATATTTACAGAGTTGATTTTGATTGCATTAGGGTTGGATGTTTTGTTCATAACAAATTTAGATGCAATTATTGTTCAATTTTGGGGAGTTTGGAGAAATTTGTTTTCCAGTAGGCAATTGGGAGTATACACCAACTTAATTGCAGTTGATACTGATCTTCTTCAGGCTGTATACAAATTTGATTTTTCAATCCTAAGTCTATCTTTGTGATTTAGAATAACAGTCGATGTGAATTAGTTATGTTTGGTTTATTGCTGAAAGTGGGAGTATTGTGCAGAAATTTGCTTATAGTATACTCTGGTTATACTTGAATTAATTTGTAATATTTTGCGAATTTCTTGGCAATTGAGGATTGAGCAGTTTATGAGCATAGTTGCGAAAGTTGGGATTGTTTTTGTATTGAATTTTATGTTAGGGGTGAAATCTTTAATTGTGTTGAACATTCAAATGCTTGCCATTAGAATTGTAAATGTGGGGCAATGTGTCCCTGTTTTAAAAAATTAATGGGAATTACTTTAAAATGTTGAATTGGAATTTGGATGTTCCTTTTATTATCATACTATACTGGTTGGTGCCTAATTTAACGATGCATTCTTTACCCGTGTTTATATTTGATTCACATTGAGGACAATGTGAAATTTAAGTTTGGGGGTGGGAATTGCCTTGCGCTTAAATGATGATATTTTTTTTTAGAAGAGCCATTTAACCTGTTTTCAGTTAATTTAGCTTTTATTTTCTTTTTGTTGTTTTTAGTAGTTAGTTTATTTTAATTAAAAAAAATTGAAAGTTTTCAAAAATAAAAAATAAAAAAAATTAGAAAATTAGAAAATTTTCCGAGTCTTTAATATTGGTATGGTTACTTCCGCCAATGATAACATGTTTGTTAATAGCGATGCATGTAAACTTGTCTACGAGCCTTAGCTTGGTCTAGTTGATGGAACTTTATATCTCCAAAAATTTTAGCACAAAAATACCATGACTTGATTTATTAAAGAATTTGGATATTTTTATTGAGTTTATAGTGCACATTTCATTCCCTTGGACCTTGCTATTTTTGTGGTCATGAACATTTTAAACAAATTGTCATTACATGATTGTTGCATTATATTTGCGACTTAGGGTTGATTGCATGCTAAGTTAGATTTGTTAGACTTCTTTTGCTAATATATCTCAAGCACACTTTCGAACCGTGAGTGCATTTAAGTCTTGATTTTCCTACCTCTTTTCTAGCGAATGCTTATGTGAAATACTTGTGGAGCTCGTTTTTAAAACTATGAGTTAGGGAATGATTTGAAACTTTGTTGAATTTCTGTGAAAACGAAGCATGAGCATTGTGGCAGTTAGGATATGATTTAGGCCATCTTTGGAACGTTTGAGCCTTTTTATCTCACCATCCCTATTTTATATTAATCCCTAGTGTCCCCTTTGAGCTTTATTATAAAGAATGGCGTGTGCTAAGCACACATCGACCCCCATTCGACATCGTTTCTATTACCCACATTAACTTAACCCTTAAGCCTATACACTTTTGCCTACCCTTTGAGAGAGTAGGATTGGGTTGGGAATGTTGTCTACATGGATTGATGTAATCAAAAATTCAAAAATAGCCCCAATGAGTTCTTGTATTGAAAAAAAAATATATATATGAAAAAAAAAAATGAAAAGGGTGCGAAAATCAAAATTGCACATGCCCTTCCAAAAAAAAAAAGAAAAAAAAAAAAAAAGAAAAAAAGAAAAAAAAAGCAAAGAAAAGGATCATTGGGAAGAAAATCTTTATGATGATGATGATACCTTCTTCAACCCAAAAGTTCAAGTTTGGGGGTTGTTGAAGGAAAGTGAGTGCTTTGTATGGGAAAAAGGGAAATATTCTTACTCTCTCACTTTGTAATTTCTTATCCCTTTTATTGTTACCCCTCACCTTGGCCTTACATTACAAGCTTAATAAAGTCCTATTGATCTAGTTGCCACATTTGTTTGTGTTAGTTGACATGGTTTGAAAGCATAGTTGATTTGACCCTTGTTTTGAATTATATACACATCTTCATATAGCTCACCGTATTTGCATAATCTCGCCTATTATAAGTACTTGGGACTTGAGAGCATTGTATTTCATACATAGTTAGTGCATGGGATGGATGTATAAGCACTTGAATTCTATCAAGATCTCTCTTCGTGTTGTTAACCGGGTATTGATGGTATGTACATGTTTTGTGATGCACACGTTTTTATTTTAAATATTTTGGGAATGAATGTTGTGCTTAGCTTGATAAAACTTTCTAAGTTTGGAGATAGTCAATTAATGGTTCACACACACACATGGAGATGTACAAGTGATATTGATGATGATTGAGTGAAAGCCTAGACTTGTGGCTATGTGTTGTTATTTATCATTCCTTGAGGCATTATGTGGTACCATGCCGATGCTTTGACTTGTGAAAGAAAAAAAAATATTTTATTTGCTTTAATTTAGTTTAGTTTAGTTTTGTATTTTTATATTTTTATTTTACTCGAGGACGAGCAAAAGTTTAAGTTTGGGGGTATTTGATGACTGTATTTTATACGCAGCTTATTGGGTATTATTCCGACTTAAATTATGCTATTTCGAGGTTTTTGTTGTCTAATATGTGTTTTAGTGTTGTTTTATAGTTTCAGGGACTTTTGGAATAATTGTGCAAAATATAGGCATTTTATGTTGAATTGAAGAACTTCAGGGACCAAACTGCAAAAGCTGGAAACTTGAAGTCCAAAAAGCTGAAAATCAGATTTATCAACCAAAAATCAGCCGCCACTTTTGGAGTTATAATTGCCTTGGGAATTGTGCAAGTCCTATTTTAATTCTTTTTAGTGTTTTAATTATAATGTATCTCCTTTTCCTCCTTGTTGTAGGATTAATTAGGTATAAATAGATCCCTTTAGTTAGGAAAAAAGAGGAGAGAAGTTCTATATTATTTTTCTTTGTCTATGAAGAAAGATTATTGAAGAATGGTTCAAGGTTTTGTATTTTCAATTATGGAGAGCTAACTCCATAATCTAGGAATTGGAGGTAACTTGTATCGAAACTATTGTTTTATATTAATTCTTATTCATTTAATTCTTGTTGATTGTGGTGTTTATCAATCCCTCTATTATTTCGCTTTGAACAAATGAATGTAATCGCAAATAATAAAGGCCTAGAGGTGCGGATAACTGCATGACCAATGTGCATATGTCGTACAACGGCTCGGCTCACCATCACAATAAATTGGACCTATCGATGCACGAGAGTGATAAGTTAGGATCAGTTCATACATGATCTAGGTGACGATAGATCATAATCTAGGTGACAGCTAGATTACATGTTCTTGTGCTTAGGATATAGAATGGATGAATTTTATGGGATGGAGGTGAACCAATTGTTCAACGCTATATCTATCTTTTGTGAACGAACCCAAGAAATTGAATGATAATTATTTTGAATTAAACAATAGAATAGATACAAGTGAATCCTAATTCCTAGTCAATTTACAAATCTTTGATTTATCTCATATTTATATGTTTTGTTAGTTAGATTATTTTATTGCTTTCTAGTTAATTTAATTTATAAAAACCAAAAACCCCATTAGTTATTAATTGTTTTATTTTAATAGATTAGTTAAATTTACTATAATCAAATCCAAATCTCTGTGGTTCGACCCTTGCTTCCAATACTATTCTATAATAGTCTTGTCCACTTGCAAGGAAAAAGATTAAATAAAACATCGATCGGTTGTCAAGAAAAGGAATAATCATAAGTACTCTTCGGTTGAAGACTCTAACAGCTTCTCTATGGACTTTCCATTTATGTCATTCTTGCCATTGCTTAGGCCATCGGCACCTGAATGCACTGCTAAGGTTTACCCCAAGATCCGAGAGACCTAGTTCTCTCAAGGTCAACCTGGTTATGGGTTGCAAAAAGGTTGCTAATCCTTAGGACCCAAAAAAGAAAATAAATGGTACCTTGTTTGCTTTAACTTTTTTCGAGAATGCTTCATGGCTATAGAATCGAAAAATAAAGACATCTCGGTACCTAGGCATTGGTGGGTTCAAGGCACATGACTGGAACGTAGTCTTCTTACGGATATAAATGGGGAAGCAAAAGGACCCACTCAAGTTATTTTCGAGAACAATGCAAGAGGAAAGACAATTGGATATGGCTCAATTACTAGAGGAAGTCTCTCCATCAACAAAGTTTCTCTAGTAAGTGGTTTAAAGCACAATCTTCCGAGCATATCACAATGCGACAAAGGACTTCTATGCCAATTCAATTCAAACCAAGGCCTCATCAAAGACAGTGAATCGTGCTCTTACAATACCGACCGACAATAGACAAGGAAACGTCTATGTCGTGGACTTAAATCTTCTAGGGAGATTCTCAAACGTGTCTAGTAGCCAACAATGTTCGTGACAACAATGGCTATGGCACAAGCGTCTCGCCTCACCTCAACTTCAAGCACCTCTCCAAGCTCTCCAAAAATGGGCTTGTCAAAGGTCTACCTACGGTGTCCGCCGATCATGACAAGTTGTAAAGCTTGTCAACTAGGAAAACTTTCCAAGTCTTCCTTCAAAAGAAAGTCGTTTTGTCAACAAACGCGGACCTCTTCAACTTCTCGCATATGGATCTCTTTGGACCTATTACAACACCCAAGATTTCGGGAGACAAGTACACACTTGTAGTAGTTGATGACTACTCTAGATTCACTTGGATTGAAACTATGACATCTAAAGATGAAACGTATGATCTAGTCATCGCACTTTTTAGAAGACTTCAAACTCAAAAGCTTGAAGACATTTGTGACATAAGATCGGAACAACAAAGACGAATTCAAAAACAATGGTGTAGAAAAGTACTCGCGATGACCATGGGATCGGCCACAACTTCTCTGCGCCGGTACTCCTCAACAAAATGGTGTAGCCGAGCGGAAGAACGTAACAACGATTGAAGCGGCTAGAACAATGCTAGCGTAGCTAAACTTCCGAGAATATTTACAGGCGGCGATCAAATACTGCTTGCTTTACCCAAAATAGATCCCGGTAAACAAGTTTCATAATAAAACTCCATATGAAATATGGAGAGGAAGATCCCAAACATAGGATTTCTTAAAATCTTATTTGTAAATGTTTTATTCTTTATAATGGAAAAGATTATAGAGGAAAATTTGATGCAAAATCGACGAAGGAATTTTTTATGGGTATTCCAAACATTCAAAAGCATTTCGCATTTTCAAAATCTAACTTAAAAATCTTAGAATCGCATGTTTCTTTTGATGAATATGACTTGTTAGAGCCTAGAATGGCTCGAGCGTTGCTAATGATTCGATAATGATGAGACAGTACAAATACATCATCTACTTCTACTCCTTATCGAGCGACAGCAGTTGAACCCTATACCGATAATCATTCACCCAGGTAGATGAGACCTCTACCGATACCGATAACAACTCATCTTGACCACGAACCCATCTCTTGTTTTACCCCAAGCACCTTCTGGATCTCTCATCCTTCTTGTTCACGAGAAAATGAAAGTTTTGAAGACTCTATTTCTTCCGAACAGATTTTAGTGAATCTCCTTCTCAACCAACTCCGGAATTCTTAAGGAAGAATCCACCGTAAGTGATCTTCCTCCAAGCGTTATTGAAGCTAGAGATCATCCCATTTCTCAAATCATTGGTGATCTCAACTCGAGTTCGTACGAGAAATAAGGTTCGAGAAGAAACTTTGTTTGCTTATGCATTTGTATCGAACTCGAACCAAAGAAGATTGATGAAGCTATCGAAGATCATAAGCTGGATTGAAGCTATGCAAGAAGAGCTTGAACCAGTTTGAAAGATGTAAGGTGTGGAGCTTAGTTCAAAGAACCGGCCCGATCATCCAGTCATCGGCACCAAGTGGGTTTTCGAAAATAAAAGAGATGAAGATGGAAATGTCACCGAGAAACAAAGCTAGATTGGTTGGTCGGGGCTACCGTGAAGAAGGAATAGACTTTGATGAAACTTTTGCTCTATTGCTAGACTAGAAGCAATCGAGAATCTTTCTAGCCTATGCCTCGTTCATGGACTTCAAAGTGTATCGAGATGGATGTTAAGAGTGCCTTCGAATGGTGATCTTCAAGAAAGCGTATACGTTGAGCGACCTCCGAAATTTGTCATCTCGGACAAAGCGGATCATGTCTACCGACGCCATCTTGACAAAGATGAGAAGGGAAAGCAAGAGAACATGACCAAGTACCGAGGAATCATAGGTTCACTTCTTTACCTTATTTGCTAGTAGACGACATTATGTTTCTTTGTTTGTGTTTGTGCTAGATTTCGAGGCGGATCCAAAGGAGTCACATTTGCTTCTTTGCCAAGCGTATCATCGAGATATGTTTCAAAAACAACAAATCTAGGCATACGGTATTCAAAATCCAACAACTTCAATCTAGTTGGATACTCGGATGCGAGATTATGCGACACTTGCAAAGTAAGCGAGAAGAAGCACAGTGGGACTTGTCAATTTCTTGGAAGCAGACTTGTCTCATGGTCTTGCAAGAAACAAGGATCGTGGCAAACTCAACCACGAGAATACATTCTTTCGCAAGCGTTGTTGCTCTCAATGCTATGGATGAAGCAACAACTAGTGGACTACAACATCAAGGCAAAAGCGCCAATCATGTGTGACAACACATCGGCTATCTCGGTCTCCAAAAATCGATGATGCATTCAAAGACAAAGCACATTGATATTCGTTATCACTTTCTCAAAGATCATGTGGAAAGAGGTAACATCGATTTGGAATATGTTCCAAGCGAGCATCAATTGGCAGACATTCTCACAAAACCACTGGATGCCACCAGGTTTGCTTATTTAAGGAGAAATCTTGGTATGATTGATCCTACTGCTTAAGGTTAATATTTTGTTAATGTTTCTTTCATACCGGTAGACTTGTTTTAAGACTAATCGGAAGACGTAAGTTATTCTTTACCGGAAGACTTAAATGTTAGTACTCTTACTTAGTCTACTGTTTGCTAAAGAGGTTTCTAAAGCAATAAAGTGGGTCAAGGATAAAATTTTGGTACTTAAGAAAATATCTTAAGTTCCCGCTTTTTCAAAACTGATATTTTCTCGCCTTTAAATAGTCCTTGAACCGTCATTTGCAATCTTTACGAATCCCTTTGACAAAACATTTCTCTCTCTCTCTCTCTCTTTCTCTCTGAGTAATTACTTTCTGCAAATTCAAGTTCTTCTTGTTTCTTCTTCTCATCATCAACAATGGTACGCTTCTCTCTACTCTTCTCGTAATTTTCTATGTACTGTTCTGCATTTCATTATCAACCTAAAATCGTTTTGGAATTCAAACGGTCATTTTCCGAGTTTATACAGTGATTCGCCATTGTTGTTCTTACAAACTTGAATACTAACAGTCGTTTTTATGTATATTCATTGTTTATTCTTATGAAAACTTCTGTTATGCTTTTCTCGAGTGTGGTTTCTCTAAACATTTTAGGGTTTCAAGTTTTTGCTTCGAAAATTTCAATTATTTTAGAAAACTTTGAAATTCCTACTTGTTTAGATGTCTAGATGAAAAGCTCTAATTTTTATTTTGCTTTTCTTTCAGGCAAGAACTTCAAAATCAAAGCGCGACAGCGGGAAGGCTTTGACCTCGACCGACATTCCTCCCGATTCGAACATCAACCTTCCAGGATACCCCACCTATCCGCCTCTCATGACATTATTGTCGCTTTGGACCCGGCTATATATTAGGGCATGTGCATTGACCTTCGATCAATCAACTCTATAGCCGGCGTCAAAGCTTGCGAGGATATGGGCGCCTGCGGGATTCTGCCCCTCTTACGCCTCAACGACAAAAACTACGAGTATCTTCTGGCGTAAGAATTTTATCAAAGAATGGAGCTCATGAACAAGGCGCTCTTCGTGGGTGGATTCGAGGCCGTCCTATCTCATCACCGCTAAATCAATTTCCACCATCATCGGCGTGCATTACGGTGGAGCTCTTTCAACCGTGGCTGAGACATTACATGCCAGGAAGCCATGAGGGAGTAGACACCCTCAGGAGCCACGAGGAAAATGCTCAAAATTTGTTCCCTCTTGGCGTCTCGCACCGGCCATCTTCTGACAAGGGGCTCTATTCAAAAGTGTAGCTCATGACATGTTTACGAGCCAACAGATCAAGCCCGACCAAGTCTTTGTATATCTACTACGTCTCAACCTGGGGCTCATCATTTTCGACGAGCTAAAGCGGTGGGTGGAGAAAGCAAAGAACAACCCCACTTGCAAACGCCCTTCGTCGATCGATCAATGCCCTTTTGAGGGATGATGCAAACATCAACTCTTCTTTGAAAGAAGATGAGTTGTTTGGCCAAGGACAAACAACTCACGGCCTCGTTTTTCAAGAAATACACTTGAATACGAGAACAAGCGCCGGATGCAGAAAGGTCTACCGCCGGTCTCTCTGACAAAGTGGCCAAGCTGCACCTATCTTGGTCACCCGCTTCAACATGGAAGCACATGAGCGGCGGCGGGACCTACAAAAGGCCTCCGCAAAATTTGACGATCAAGTGGCCGCGAACCTCCATCAAAAGGCCAAAGACCTAGCCGATGAGGCGGAAATGCTAAGGTCCAAAATGGCAGCCAAGGGCAAAGCAAAGAAGACAAGGCCGGAAGTGGCACCTCCAACTGAAGAGGAGCAGGCCAAGTGGATAAGGAGACAGATGAAGGAAGGCCAAAATAAGAAGGCACCAGGCCAATCCAGCCATTCCTCTCCTCCATCTACCCAAGCTAAGCCATCCTCTCGGCCACCCAATCCGACCAACCACCCTCGCCATCTCCGCCCCATTCCCAAACCAAAACGAAGGAAACTTCGTAAAACCTTTGAAGACCACCGGCGATCCCTCCAACCTCTAACGATGAAGCGGTGAGTCTCCTATTCACCAGGAAGAAAGGAGAGCTACCGGTCCCCAACCCTCTACCGCCAGCCAACCAACTACCACTACCGACGCCCAACCCTTACCTGTCAACGCTTCATCTATACCATCTACCGACGCCCAACCAACTACCGACGCCCAAACCTTACCTGTCAACCTTTCATCTATACCTGTCAACCCTTCATCTATACCTATCAACCCTTCATCTATTCCTACTGAGTCATCTACTCAGAGGAACTCACCACCTCCGGAGGAGTCTATCCCTCAGGAGGAGCCTCAAAATCAGGAGGAGCCAGCTAGAACCCCAACTCCTCCTCCTCCCTCACCTTTCAACTACTCACCTGACCCATCTACCCCTTCCCCACCTCACCAATCCCATCCAACTTCATCAACCACACCACAACCATTAGACCCTGCTGCTGCCAAGTTCCTCTTCGAACTTTCGTCAGTAGCAGATCTCTTCACCCCTACTCATCAACCTCCTCAACCTTCTCAACCTCCTCAACCTTCCCTTCAAAACCAAAATCCCTCTTCTACCCTGCCCCTTCTTTCTGGTTCTCTACCGAACCCATTCCCCAATCCTCCCACATCAGTGAAAATTCTGACACTGATATGGAACTGGATTCCCCACCAACCCCTCCTCCACCTTCCCCTATAACCATATCCTCTTCCACCAAAACCATACCAACCTAAGACTCATCCTCTTCTGCCTCCAGAACTCCCCCTCTCCAACAGCCTATCAGGCCTGCAGACTCTGCCTCTGCCGACACCATTCACATTGGTCAAGCATCTACTTCCCATCAGCCAGCCAATGATGAAGTTTTGTCCCGGCTGGATGCCATCTACCAGCGGCTAGGCGAGCTCACAAGCATATCTACCGCTACCGTGAAGTAGCCATGCGCGCAGCCAAGGCCAACGACCGGACTGCCACTAATCTTCGAAAATTTCAAGAGGATGTCTGGACTCGTTTTGGACAGATGCGGCACGACTTCACCGATGTCAAGATCAACATCGAAGCTCAACGAGATGAAGGTTGCCGTATCATAGGCTCCATTTTCTACGAGTTATTCCACGCCATCACTCTCCATCTCGGCCATGGTCGTCCTCCAATTCGGGAACTCAACAACCTCGCTCGCAACTCTGCTCACGATGTAATGAATGCCAACCGTGATCGTGATCCGCCATCACGGAGGAGAAGCAAATGAGGTCTATCAACGTAATGCTTGATGGAAGAGAACAATCTTCGTGAAGAACTGGACTACCGTTCTCGTTCCACCAGACCTCCGACTGATGCAGATGACGAATACCAACGAAGAATGGAAGAGCTAGAGCGAGAAAGAAGAGAAAAGGAGGCTGCAGACAAAGGCAAAGGGAAAAGACCTTGGTAGTTTATGTATCTTTTCTTCCCTTTCCTTTGTATTTATCTTATTTTTGAAAACTCTGTTGAATGTAAACATCTTGTTTATAAATACAGATGATTACTTGCTTTCTCAAAAATTATATTGTTTAAATTCTTCTTTGCTTTCTTGTTTAGTCTAATTAGAATTTAAACATTCGGTTTAAATTTATTTAAACCGCCGCTAATCTGTCTTGTTCTTTAACTCTCTTATTCTTGTATGCACTTAGATTAGTCCCTTGCATTTGAGGTGTTATTCTGTTTAATAGAGGCATGTCTTCCGATTACTTAATATATAAAACTTTCTAAGACATGTTATTATCTATCAAATAGTTTGTTTTAAAGCCCTCATTTGTAGTAATGATGACCAGATATAAATAGGAGGAGATTGTTGATTCTTATGTTAAATTTATATCGATCGATAAGACATTACATTAGTTTTATACTTGATGGCTAATCGGTGCGTATCGATTAGCGTGGCAACCGTGTATAGAACTTTGCCTTGTATTGTTTTTGTAGGACTTTTCGGGTTCAACGGAAGACCCCTTCTCGGCTTCACCGAAGACACTGCTCAAAGCTTAAGATCGGTAGACCTCGTGTCCGGTGATGCGCTTCTACGTGTCCTCTCCAAAAAGCTAGGCTGGATTAATTCAAACTTATTCCCATATATTATTTGAATTAATCCAAGTCATTCCACGACATGTCAAGCCGCCGAAAGCAACTTTCAGCGGGAAGAACTTTTCGTCTGAGCAGTGAAAGCGAAAAAGCGGTATCCCCTACTTTCGCTTCATCTCTCGAATCGACACCAAATCGCCCACCTTTTTGAAGATCTCATAAATGATTATCGCTCTAGATAACTGGGAAGACGAAAATCCTTGATCGACCCCATGCATTTAATGCATTTATGAATAGAGTTGAAGTCTTCGTCCCTCTCCAACGGATTCTTTTGAAATGCACCTGCTATAAATACTGCCATTGAAGACTGGAAAAGTGACAACTGTACAGAATCACTCGAACACTTAAAGAATTGCTCTGAAACTTCATAACTCCAAGTCTTTCAGCTCAGTGCATTCAATAGATCCTTAACAGATCTAGAAGTCCTCGTCAACAACAAGAAGCTGCTCATCAACATTTATTGCTTTATTCTTCTTGTTGTTAACTTCCATTAACTATATTACGCACTAATTAAATATCTTGTATTTACTGAGATATTTAATTCCCTAGACCCAAACACAAGTCAATATTTTGTACACGATCCATTAGGGATATTCTTTGTAATTGATCTAAGTGGAAAACATAGTGCACAATTTAAATCCAAGGTTGACTGCCTTGGTGGTGGACGTAGCACTCATTATAGTGTGAACCATCCCAAAATACTTGTGTTATTTCCTACTGTTTGTCTATTACTTGAACTGCTTAGTTTCATTGTTTATATTATCCATTTCAGCAGAACTTAAGTAATCTGTAAAAGGTCTACCGGTAGTCCTTATCGGCAGACCTGGAACAACTTTCTTGAAGGTCTTCCGCTACTTGATTCTTTTCATAAGATTGCAAGTAACTTTCAAGGAACTTACTTAAAAGTTTTAAAGTGTTAATAAGCTATTCAACCCCCCCCCCCTTCTAGCTTATTATTGTGCTCATTGGGACCCACAATGCTGAAATGGTCGATAGAGCTCTCCAGGTATGATATCAGCTATGAAGCCAGGAAAACGATCCGAGCACAAGTCCTGGCCGATTTTATCGCCAAAACCTCGTTCACTCGGCCAAGAGACGAGCAAGAAAACGCTCGAGGAATCACCCCAGTGACCACAGAAATGACCACGTCTGGCGAGCAAGCAAAGACAAGGCCTCCTTCATATTGGACCTTGTTCGTGGATGGATCTGCAGGAGCAGAAAGAAGTGGGGCTGGCCTCTCGCTGATTATTCCGGATTCAGGAGAGCTTGATATGGCTTTGAGATTCCAGTTCAAAACTTCGAACAATCAGGCCGAGTATGAGGCCTTGGTCGCTGGAATCGAGCTCGCACTAAGCTTAGGGGCCGAGGATATAGTGATTTACAGTGATTCCCAGCTGGTGGTAAAGCAGATACTAGGTGAATACGAGGTAAATCACCCAATATTGGCCAAGTATCAACAATTGACACAAAAATTGTTGACCCTCTTTAAATATTGGGAACTGGAGCAAATCATGAGAGAGGGAAATTCTCGAGCCGATTATCTCTCCAAGATCGCATCCTCGGAAGCCGAGGAAGTTCCTCCTAGTGTTGAGCTCATGTTCCTCGAAAACCCAGCCATCAACCAGGAGGAAATCATGGTCGTCGTGGAAACTCCAAAATGTTGGATAAACGACATAAAAGATTACATCGAGCAAGGTGTCTTGCGAGAGGGGAAAAGTGAAGCCCAAATAATCAGAAACCGAGCGTGCAAATATTCGGTTGTCGGAGGTATGCTATACAAATGATCTAACACCAAACCTCTCCTTCGATGCATACGACCAGAGACAGTGAAGGATCTGTTGGCTGAGGTGCATGAGGGCGAGTGTGGAGGACACCCAGGTCCGAGGACTCTGTCGGACAAAATGAATTTTCATGGCTATTACTGGCCGAGCATGAGAAGGGATGCGGCAGAGTATGTAAGGAAATGTGACAAGTGCCAAAGATATGCAAACATCCCACGACTACCCTCGGTCTTGCAAACCCCAGTAGTCGCAGCATGGCCCTTTGACATGTGGGGAATTGACTTCATTGGTCCCTTTCCCCAAAGCAAAACATGGGTGCGAGCACGTGATTGTAGCCGTCGATTACTTCACCAAGTGGATAGAGGCAAAGCCACTCGCTAGCATAATCGAGGATCAAGCGGTCATATTTACATATGAACAGATCTTCTATCGTTTCGGACTCCCGCGGATGATCGTTTCCGACCATGGCACTCAGTTTTCCAAAAAATTTACAACGAATTGTGATAGGCTGAATGTTAAGCACAGGATGTCCTCAGTAGCCCATCCACAAGGCAATGGTCAGGCAGAGGCAGGAAATAAGAAGATCATGCATGCTTTAAAGAGGAATTTAGATGAGAAAAAGGGAAGCTGGTTAGAGCAGTTACCAATCGTTTTGTGGGGAATTAGAACGTCAATAAGGGGATCTATTGGTGAAACCCCGTTCGCACTAACATATGGCTCAGAAGCAATGGCACCAGTTGAACTAGCCCTCCCTACCATTCAGGTTACCTTCTTTGATCAACAACAGAACGACCTGTCCAGACAGCTCGACCTGGACAACCTCGAAGAAAGGCGACTAGAAGCCCGACTCAGAATGATTAATTACAAAAAGCTTACAAAGATACACCATTACCAAAGAGTAAAACCAAGAGCTTTCCTAATTGGAGACTTGGTCTTAAGAAAAATTGAAGCAACGGGCAAAAAGATTGGAAGAAATAAGCTATCTCCGAACTGGAAGGGGCCATTCAGAGTAGTTAGCATTGTGAAGGAGGGAACCTACAGGTTGGCCGAACTAGACGGTACACCTTTTAAGAATCCTTGGCATGCAGATCATCTCAAGGCATATTATCACTGATCTAAATTTTGTAAAGGTCACAAGTTGAAATGAATGACAAGTTTTATCCAAAAACAAGTGTTCCTACCAATTCCCATTCTCGAACGGAGATGGGAATAAAACTTATCCTCGGTACGCGAGGAAGGCCAGCAAGAATAAATGAGCTAAGTGTTCATTCCCATCCTCGTACGGAGGTGGGAGAAAGACCTCATCCTTGGTACGCGAGGAAGGCCAACAAGAATAAATGAGCTGAGTGTTCATTCCCATCCTCGTACGGAGGTGGGAGAATGACCTCATCCTCGGAACACGAGGAAGGCCATCAAAAATAATAAATGAGCCAAGTGTTCATTCCCATCCCCGTACGGAGGTGGGAGAAAGACCTCATCCTCAGAACATGAGGAAGGCCATCAAAAATAATAAATGAGTCAAGTGCTCATTCCCATCCTCATACGGAGGAGGGAGAGTCCCGAAAATAACCATCGAAGAAAGATTCGACTTCAAATTTTTTTATTGTCCTCGGTACGCGAGGACAGCTAGAAATAAACAAAAATGACAAGTATACAAATGAAAATTCGAAAAACATTCAACGGCTTCTATAAACTCATCCAATGATAAAACGACCAAGGCAGTAAAAAATAAAATTGTTAATTTACAAAAACTAGCAATAAAATTGTTTTGGGACATAGGCATACACGCCTGATACTACTCGACGCAGCGAGGAAAAACTAAAGAGCTAATCGGGTAGATCGACCACGTCGGCATCACGAGCAGGAGAGGGGCGACCATGTTGTTCGGTGGCTATCGACGCATTCTCAAATTCAGCACGGTTGGAATGTTCGCCCTCACCCATGAATTGTCTTAACTTCAACTCGGGATCGAAATCCACCTCCTCGCCCTGCTCTACGGCCTTCATCAAAGCCAAGACGTCCAGGGACCAAGGGGTTTGTGGCACCCATTCTTCCAAACCGTACTTAGCATCTTTTGCGTGCAGCATCTCCAGCTCGCCCTCCTCAAAAGGGATCATTTCATGGCCCTCACGAGCAGCCTCCCCGATGAAATTTTCACTGCCCCACTCAATTATGGTGCCGAGACTCATCCCCGAGGCAGCAACCACTCGAATCATATGGCGAACTCCACGTTCGTAGTAGGGGACGATCTCCTTGTTGTACGCTTCAGTCCCTCTGAAAGATTCAAAAGTCGTGGTCCTCACATCCTCAACCCGTCTTTCCAAATCAACAACCTTGGTCCTCAACTCGGCCATTTCTCGCTCGGCCTGGGCAGCCCTCGCCTCAACTTGTTTGGCCTTCTCTTCGGCTTCACCGGCCTTCTTCTCAGGATTGCTAGCACGAGCCTCAGCCAACACTTTTTCTTCATTCAAAATGGCCATTTTTGCCGAAGACTCTTTAAGTTGGGTTTTTCCCTTGGCCTGTTCGCTCTCCGGAGAGGCCACCTGACCCTGGAGGATTTCGATCTCGTCTTGATCGACCTGGGATTGAGTCTTCAACTTCTTAATCTCGGTTGCAGCTTGGTCAGCTCGGGTACTCAACGAGGATACGAAAGAGCAAATCTACAGAAAATAAAACATATATATTAGTAATAAGTACACCCAAAATAAAGAATCAAAAGAGGCGAGGAGTTTACCTCACTCACGCAGAGCCCGACGCGTCCCATGGCCTTAGCGGCAGGCAAGGAATTGGCAATACCGACCATAGCCCTCACCTGAGCTTGGACAACCAACCCTTGGCCAGCCAGGGCTAGGGGGAATCTCAGCGGGAGACATCAAAATTCTGTAGAGCTGGGACGTCTGCGAAGTCTTTAGCGATCTGGATCCCAGCTGCTCTGGTGGTCGGGGCCACAAAATCGTCCCTGTGCCACGGGACTGTCTCCTCGCTGGCCGAGGAAGACATAGCCTTGCCTTTCAACCTTTTTTCAGCAGAGGGACAAGCAGACATTTCCTCCACACTTGGGTCCTCCTCTCCGGGTACGTCCTCGATTATCCGTCTTTCCTTTTGAGGAGGGGCGAGAGCACTCTCAACGGAGGCGGGCTGGGTAATGGAAGCAAGAACCACGGGCTCAGGGATTTTCTTTGCTGGGGCCGAGGGTTTCCCTTTTCCCCTGGGGACGACCTTCGTAGGCGCTCGGTGAGGGGCCGTTGTGGAAGGAATGGCCGAAGACCCGGTCCCCTACTCGTAAGTAGGCAAGGGGTAAGCCTTCTTGGGATCGGCCTTTGCTTCCCTTAGAATTTTTCGTCGAGCCACCCCTTGGCCCTGCCTGGCCGTCTTGCCTGACAGCTCGTCTATATCCACGATCATGTCTGAAACAATGAAGAAATGAGTTAGAACGAGCAAAGTTAATGAAGAATAATAAGGGAATAAATGCAAGTAAAAAGCGACGAGTAATAGTATATACTTCCACATCCTTCAAGGTCAAATACTTTGTCTTTGCATTGAGGGCAGTCCAACTTAAACCTATTACCCTCATGCATCGACCACCCAGGGTACTGAATGTACTCGGGGACCTCGCATCGGACGTTCAGCCCCTCAAATCTTTTGGTCGACATCCCGACCATCCTCAAAAGGACTTCGTCCTCGCTAATCGATCTCCAACAAAATACTCGAGCAGGCCCCGTCCCTCGAACTCCAAGAAAATTCTCAATGGCTTCTCGAGCAGACTCCTCGTACTCATCTAAAGTCCCGACCGGAGAAAGTGACTTAACTTGAGCAGCAGAAAGCCGGGGTACCGGGAAGTTTGACCCGTACCTACTCTCAACCAAAAAAGCTTTCTCGTCCCAGTGCCCCGTTTCCCCGAGAGGCTGGGCGAACAAGTTGATCCCTCGATTGTGGTGTTTGCACTGGAGGCGGTTCAAAGATTGTCACCTCAAAGTAAGTCTTGAAGAGGGCAAGGTCAAACGAACCGAGCATCGAGCATAGGCAAAAGAGATCGGTGTGAGACCAAGTTGAGGGAAAGGTCTAGGGGGTGGGCACTAGCTTCTTCGAGCAATTCGCATACTAAAGGATCGAGGGGTAGTCAAAGACCCGCCTCAAAAAATGAAATATAGAACCCTACCCTATCTCGAATATCTCGGAGCTCGTCCATACTCAGTGAATTGTGGGGGGCGGATCCCCGAATCTCTTCCGACTGTGATTATATTGTTCATCCCAGCTTTCTACGTCGCTCGGCCACACATTATTCCTCCACTCCCTTAGTATTCTACGAGTGGGAGGAGCATCGTCGGCCTCCACTGAGCCCTCTTCGACCTGGGCAGCAGCCGAGGAACTTCCCCCTCGTTTCTCAACAGCAAGGGCCTTTTTCGCCTCAACCACATCCTGGGCGACTATCTCTCGATAATACTGATTGAAGAAATACCTAAGGGCCCTGGTCGTATCCCTGCATACAAGCATAGGCGCCCTGACTGAAATATCCTTGCTGGCATACTTCTCGTCGGAGAGAACGGGCAGACCTTCCATGTGGTAACCACCACCGACCAATAACGTCATCGCCTGGCTCAGTCTTACAAGCGACGAAGCGCCATTGGTTTGCGAGTGCAACCTTTTCGTCTTCGGAGATCGGGCATACGCTGGGTCGGGCTGACGTGCTTCATCCTCATAATTCGTTTGAAGGTAGTCGAAGAACTGGGCGAGGAAGAGGAAGAGGTCTCGCTCGGGGTGAAGGCGGGGGCAGAAGGGACAGGGTTCATAAAAATCTAACCCTAGAAACCTAGCAAATCAAAAAAACGACTTAAGCGAAGAGAAAAGGAATGAGTACCTGCGAGCAAGTTGAGCTGAAGCCAAGGGAGAAATGAGAGAATAAGCGAGGATCTGAAGAAGAAAGAGAAAAACGGTGGTTAGCACTGGTGTACCGGAAAATCACCGGGAAAAGCTATAGACCCAGAACTCAGTCAAACTGGGTTCAAAAATCACGAGATTTATATCAAATGAAAGAGGAGAAGAGGACGAACCTGGAAACTGAGTTTATAAGACAAAGGAACGGTTGGAAAAGGGAGGAAATGAGAAAAGAAACAGAAGCAGAAGCGGGTTTTTTCGCCTTCAAACAGAGTACACCAAATGAGAGGGAAAATTACGGAAGAAGAAAAAGTGAGCAGCCAGCCGTGAAATCTCACCTTTTATACAAACCCGACAATGTCGGGTCAACCCGACCAAAAACACGCGGACCTTACCTAAACCACTCCCTGGATGACACGTGGTGAGCAGCATGCACGGAATGGCTGCCAACCAACGACGTTTTGATAATTGGAGCCGTCACATTTTGAGAAAAGTAATTACAATGATTACCTATGACTCCTCCTATACCGTGCATTTAATGCATACGGCGGACCAATTTCCTAGGAAAATTCCACTAATAACTCCTACACGCATCCTTGACATCAAGGTGATCGGCTTCAGCAAAACGAGCAACAAATCGTCAAAGTCGAGGGTCGACCATAAACAGAAATGAACGAAGAACCGAGGAACCATAGCAAAGATCAATGACATTCAAATCGAGCATAATATTCGACTATACTTTCCAAGCTAAGGATAAATCCTTGCACTTGAAAAGTCGGGGGCTATTGAAGGGACCTGACCTGGGTCCCCCTACGTGGGACGACCACGTGGACTCCAGTCAGACTTGGGCAGGTTCCACTAGAGACCGAGGACCATCAACCAGCCGATCATCATCGGCGACCATCAATTAGCCGACCATCATCAGCGATCATGAGCCAACCGACCTCCGCCCTTGATGTATACTAGACCGTTCCAAACATATGAGCAACACCCGACCACACGGGCGAGGACCGCCTATGCTCGGCCGAAAACTCTTCTGTGACAGGATAGGTCTAGCCCATAGCCTGTATATAGCGTCCAGATGCCTTCCTCACAAGAGCCGGACAAGCCATGCAAGCCGTCATATCTTATCGACTCATCAACCGCCTACAATTGGCACATCACACGCAACATGTTAACCACTCAGGAACTGCCAGCACGCCGACCAGGGAACCAGTCCCACCATCAGGGACCCCAGGCCACTTATGATCTCAAATCTAAGCTACTATAAAAGGAAACCTTTCCCTTGAAGAAAGGTAAGATTTACTTTACATTCCAATACTAACCAAGAGCATTTACATACAAGATACACAAAGAGACTACTATAAGAACTCTCACCGGAAGCTTAAGGGAACGCCTAGCTCTGGCATACATAAAACTCCACTTGACTCTCACTTTGAGGGGGGAAACCCGGCCTTAACGGTAGTTTTCCTTTCAGGCGTCCAACAACCAAAGAGCAAGTACAAAGCCCAAATATCCTATTAAACTTGGTACCTCTGGTACCCACATACACCGACGTGACCATCAACCACCGGACACGTCAGCTCCGGTCCATTACATGGACTACCAGCTTAGTCACCCCATCTTTGTGGCGTGATCAATATGCCTAGGTTGTCATGAGTCAAGACAATTCAATCATAAGAACTTCTCAGTGAAGCATTTTGAAAAGACAAAATCTGTAGATTTGTTTCACCGTTACTCCGATCAGGATTCACAATTAAACTAAATGACCTTAACGTGCGTTTGGCAATGCAAAAAAAGTGATGGTCCAAAGCAGAAACATGTAGCAAAGGAGAGATTAGAAAGGCCACTGGATTTTCCTAAGAAAATAGCAATTTCATGTAATCGATACAGGTGCCAAATCATGTAGCAAAGGAGAGATTAGAAGAATAAGAAGTAGATAATTTTACCAATACGAGCAATGAAGGCGAGATATATTGCTGTACAGATCCCCAGCTCCAGCAACGACTGCACCAAATATAATTATCCCTACACTGACAGAATCAACCTTATGATTTGCAATTTTAGAAATATTCCAAAAATGTAAGGTGCCACCAGAGGTTGTCAAACTCTGAAATAAAACCAAGACCAAATACCCAAAAAATGTATACAATAAATGATAAACATGCATCCTTGTCTAAAAAATCAGTTGGGTGAGCATGACCCCGCTCACATGGCAATGACATGCTATTTAAACTGCCCCGATAACTTGTAAATTGTGATGAAGCTAAAGAAATAATTGTATAGGTTTAGTATTCCAAATCAATGATGATAGTGGGAAAAAATAGAAAGCGATGGATGGAATTACACCCCTACTTGATACAGATAAATGCAACAAACATATTTTTTTAAGGAAACAGGGGCGGCACCCTGTAGGATTTTATTAAAAAATAAAATGGGATACAGACTTGAGGGGGACAACCAGCCTTGCCCTTATAAAAGGGAGGACAGAGGAGCCTAACCTCGAAAAGGAAATACAGAGCTTTTTTTTTTTAACACTTCCTATACTCATAAATGCCGAAACTATCTTGCTGGAGAGCCTGACGAGTCACCCTGGGCAGATGACTGAGCTGGTTAAAATCAAGAAACGACTGATGATTATGAGCCTCCGACGCCAAACTTTCTGCAACTTTATTCCTTTCTCGGTGAACATGATAAATATCAAAGTTACTACACAGCAAGATGCATTGACGAACTACATACTCATAAGCCCAAGGAGAGCAACACTTTCCTTTAATTACTTGAACAGCTACCAATGAATCTGTCTCAACCATCACCGAATGAAGATTCAAGGCATGATACAATTTTAAACCATCTCTAAGAGCAAATAATTCACCTTGCATATTAGTACCAGGACCATAGAAATTAGAGAATGCTGCAATGAAATGACCCATAGAATTACGAATCACACCCCCACCTGAACAAGACCCATTTCTAGCAGAACCATTGGTATTGATTTTAACCATGTTATCCGGGGGAACTTCCCAACGGATCCACTTACCACCACTAGCTCTGATAGGACAAACCGGCAGATTTAAAGTCATGAAACCAAGACGACCTGCAAGGTTTGATGGAGCCTTAGGAGAGAACAAAGATAACATGTCCCGGAGATGAGATAAAACTTGCTTAAAAATCTGTTCAACATTCATAGGAATCCCTTCATAGACAGCCCTACATCTTGCCTTCCAAACTTCCCAACAATTGAACATTAGAATACCAATATGACATAGACCCAATTGATGTCTAACAGAAGCACCCTTAAGCCAAATATCGCAAAGATGAGAGATAGAATGATAATAGGCTATTTTCCCGAAAGCGTTTGCAAAACGTAACCACAGCTTTTGAGCGATTTCAGATTGAAGAAACAAATGCGAAATCGATTCTTGGGCTGGAGCAGACTGGCAGCAAACACATTTAGATACTATAGGGATTTGCTTGACATGAAGAGCTAGATCAACTGGAATGGCACCCCAAATTAATTTCCAAACAAAGCCACTGATTTTGAGAGGTATACCCGGCTGCCAAATTTTATTGGCCCAGATTTGCCGCGGGAAATGATGTCTCAAGCCATCCCAGAATCTAGAAGTGGAGAAAGAACCATTTGGAGAACCAGTCCAAACAAGGTGGTCCACAATATTATCATCAAGAACAACTTGCCGAATATTACTATGCAACGATTCAGGGATCAGATGAAGGAAATGAGGAAGATGAGAGAGAGCAGTTCGGACAGACAGGTTAATGTCAATGGGCCGAGGACCCTCTAGACGCTGGCCACACCAGTTCTCATTCCAAAATGAGATCTCACCTTTTCCAACTACCCATATGCAATTGTCTCTGACCAGGTCCATATGCTGCATAACAGCCTTCCAAATTCGGGAAGCACCCAAGGGGATCCGCCAATTAAACATGCCACCATATTTAGAATTAACAAATTGAGCCCATAAACTATCACCTTGAATTGCATTCCAGGCCAACTTTGCATGCATGGAAGCCATCACTTGTGAAAGGGAACGAAGGCCTAGACCACCTTCCAAAAGCGGACGACATATAACTTCCCATGAGACCCAATGCAATCTTTTATCACCACCTCGGTTCCATAAAAACCGAGCAAAAGCAGCCTCAAGCCTCTTCAGAACAATCTGGGGATTATGAAGAGCAGATAGAGAGTATATAGGGATGCTACTGAGAACAGATTTGAGTAGAGTGATTTTTCCCCCAAAAGATAACAGACGAGCTTTCCAACCATTGATACAAGACAATACTTTATTTTCCAACTCTTCAAGATGGTTACTTTTAAGTCTACCCGGGACAAGAGGGATGCCAAGATATTTCATAGGGAATTGTTTCCGAGAGCAACCAGCCCAGTGCGTAATCAAAGAAACATTACGAGACGAACACCGGGCAGAAACAAAGAAACCACTTTTACTGAGATTAACCAATTGCCCAGAAGCTCTTTCATATGAGTGAAAGATTTGCCGAAGTTTTTGTACAGACTTCTTTCCACCATTACTAAAAACCAGAATATCGTCCGAATACATTAAATGGGAAACAATCAGCCCACCTCGACCATGATTGAAGGGGGTACAGCGACCTTCGAGAAAGGCTTGCTTTAGTTTTAAGGATAAGATCTCTTGATCAAGGATGAACAGGAGCGGGGAGAGGGGATCACCTTGCCGCACCCCTCTTGTGGACTTAAAAAAACTGAAATTATTCCCTTGAATACGGATATAATACCAACAATTGGACACCATCTTCTATAATAGCTGACAACAATCCTGATTAAAACCAAACATTTTGAGAGCCTGGAAGAGAAACTCCCACTCCAACCGATCATATGCTTTGGACATATCATATTTAAAAACCGTATTGCCCCCCCCCCCCGGACTTTTCTCCCAATTTGGTGCACCAATTCCTGAGCAAGGACCACGTTCTCCTGGATTTGCCTGCCACGCACAAAACCAGACTGTTCTGTCGATATAATTCTTGGCAGCAAAGTAGCAAGTCTAAACTGCCATAATCTTCGAGATAATCTTCCCTGAAAAGTTGCATAGGCTGATCGGTCTAAAATCACCAAAACCGTTTGGTTTGTCGACTTTCGAAATGAGAACTATTGCAGTCGCAGAAAAGCCACGAATTAACGGACCTCCCCTATAAAATTCCTGAATAGCATTAATTACATCCTCCCGAATAATATCCCAGCACCCTTGGTAGAAACACCCTGTGAACCCATCCATACCCGGAGAACTATTCAGGTTCAAATCCTTAACTATACGCCAAATCTCTTCTCCCGTCGGACAACTGACCAGGAACGCGTTATCCATGTCACTCAATCGATTATGGATAGGAGGAAAGAAACCATTCTCAATATCAATTCTGCCAGCTGAGAATAAGTGCGAATAAAACTCCACAGCCTTCTCACCAATTAGATTAATATCCGTGCAAAGAGTACCATCATTAACCATGAGAGAAATCGAATTCATTCGAGTCCGATCTTTTATACTAGCATGGAAGAAGGAGGTGTTTCTATCCCCATCTTTGAGCCAAAGTTGACGGGATTTTTGTTGGATTAATTCTGAGTCCCAATCTAGAAGTTTCTGAAGTTCTGCTTTAACACTTTCCAATTCAGACTCCACCGCAGCATCCCAAGTATGTTGAAGGGACTCCTCCATCTGTGCAATCAAGTCCTGACATCTTGCCATCCTCTTATGAATGTGCCCAAAGACATTCCAATTCCATTGTTTTAAAGCGCCTCGAAGAAGCTGCAGTTTTTTTTTGAAGTATGAAACCCGCGCAACCTACCACAGAAACATTCCATTGCATGGCAACAAATTGTTGAAAGTCCTTATGGTCCAACCACATCCTGTGAAATTTAAAGGAACCTTTGGGTTTATTACAGATAGGGAATTCCAACAATAGAGGTGCATGATCCAAGTGAGAACGGCTCAAATGAGTAACAGAAAAGGTTGGACCAGAAACTTTATACAAGCTGTTGAAGAACACCCTATCAAGTCTCTTCCATATTCTCGCTCCAGCATCTTGATTGTTACACCACGTATAACGGCTACCTTCAAACCCGGCATCATCCAGACCAACATCCTGAACAAAGTCTTTAAAATCAACCAATTTGCCATTAGAAATAGGGCAGCCTCCCAGTTTTTTGGAGGAATGAAAGGACCACATTAAAATCACCTCCAACCACCCAGGGTTCATTATGGGAGGCAGCAATATTACGCAAGTCTGCCCACAGCGATTTCCTTTCATTTATAGAACATCTAGCATAAACTATAGAACAAGGAGGGTAAAATTATCTCCAAACTGGATACGGCAAGTAAGCTGTTGATTAGAACTGTCAACGAGAACCACATTAACTTTCTCCTCCCAGAACAACCAAATGTGATTATTGATAGGGCTATTATGAAGACAAAATTGAAAACGAAGTTTTTTGGCTATACGAGGTAAACGGTCACAATGAATTTTAGGTTCTAAAATTGCACACAACATTGGACGATGCTGAAATTTCAGTAACTTTAAATAATCAACTGTTTCTTTATTGCCCAGACCCCGGTCATTCCATATCAGGACCGACATAAAAATTAATTAGAGGATTGCGGGGCTTTCGCCCTAGATCGCGTTTGGCGACGGTTACCTTTAGCACACTCCTTTTTCTGACTTTTTTAGATAACTTTTTGCACTCCTGTTGGAAAGCTTCAATCTTTGCTGGAGAGCTCGGAAAATCTGACAGATCATTTAGCGAGGCATTCCGCGTGAGTTTACATTTTTCTTTTTTCTCCATACCTTCTACCGAAGGAGCTTTCGGGCGAGATGGTTGTTGGCTCATATCCCAGTCATCCAGTAACCCATCCAAAGCCGCAAAGGAATTAGTCAAAGTAGGACCTGGTAACGTTTCTTCCGCCTCAGTACATTTAGGATCCTGATGTTCCAAGTCCATAATATGGGGATTAGAAGGGGTTTTACTATTCTCATCCATAGAGTCATTATGCACTGTCGGGTCTGAATTATGCCTTATATTATCGTTTTGGTGAGAGGTGGATTCCATCTGAGGTAGCCCACCGCCTCCCTTTAAAGTATCTTCAACCGAGACCTTCGGAGATAACACCACAGGGGTCACGTCCACCTTTGGATAGGTATTTGTAACATTAGAAGAGGAGATGTGTGGAGGTTCTGAAATATTGATACTAGCAGCCGTCTTAGGCATGGCCCCAGAAGACCGAACTTCCTTACCCTTCCCTTTATCAATTGTTTCACCCACATTATCCACAATGTCAATAACTTCAACCGAAGTAGGATTCCCGTGCATGTCTTTCGAGTGAGAAGATGATGATGCATGTTGTCCCGTAACCGGTCGCCACTTTTGAGAGGTGACATGCACCCCTTGAACACCAGCCACATTTGTTTGAATCGGCCTAGGGTCCTTCAGAACTACCTTTGGTGCCTCCTTATGCATTTGTTCTTCAATTATTGGCTTTACAGGAGCACCATTTGTTACAGGTCCACGGAATTGGATTTTCCTACACACCATAGCAGAGTGACCAAGAAGACCACACCCGGTACAAAAGCGGATGTTACCCTCAAATTCCAAAGACTGCCAAAAGCCCTCTTCCTTCGAAGATCCAATCCAGATACGTGATGGGAGTTCCTGAGCCACATCTATCTCAACACACACCCTAGCATACATAGGATGCGATAGAGCAAGAGTTTTATCATCTGCTCAAAGGTAATTCCCAAAGGTGTTGCCAATTCGTTTAAGATACGAAGGTGTAAAAAAGGGGAGCGGAAGATGATGAAGTCGAACCCAAACTGCCACACACGTACTATCCTTTTTGAAGGCAAAAGATGGAGACCACCGAAAGGATCTAAACATATAGTTATTAATCATATGAGATTCAATCGATAGTGCTCTAACCAGATCCTCCGATGATGCCAAATGCACCATAACATGTCTAGGGTCCAAAAGGCCTACCACAAAAACGCCTTTCAGCTTCCAAGTTGTATTGATGTGTTCACGAATCACATGTAACGAAGGCCGACCAACTGAAAATTTCAGGATAACTATATTTGCAAACTGCCTCTCGGCAGCTTCAATCTCCATGGGTGAGAACAAACACCGTAACTCATTCTCCACCGTAACCGGTTGTCTAGGAGCAAGGGGAATATCTTGGAGGGTGGGAGAGATATTAGGATGAATACACTGCTGTGGACGGAGGCTGTGCTAGAGCCGATGCATACGACATGGGCGGATTCGGTGGGGAGTTTGCTTCTAATGGAACAGTAGGGGGAACCATGTTCGGCACCGGAGCTGTGGGAGAAACCCCAGCCGGTGGAAAATCCGGCGGCATGGCCGCACCAAAAACCCTAGATCAAACCCTAAAGAGGGCGACGCACAGAGAGAAAAATCTATCGAGATAAAAGACTTCCACTCCACCCATAAATGCAGCAAACATATTATATGAAAAAGACATTTACGTATTCTTGTGAGTGTGTGTATCATTGCAAAGCCGCTTTTGTGGGATCTTCAGATAATTGTTGTACAAACATTTATAAGAGAAGGCACACTATCCATTTTGTTTTGTTCTAAAAGGAAGAGAAACATACTTCAAAGGTCTTGCAAGAACACGTTGACCAATGGTGACGAAGCTTGTTTCTTGATTTGATATAAACCAAGCTAGAGAAGAAACAATGCATAAGGATGTGATAGCATATCAGAAAACAGTAAATAAGAAATCTCAAACGAAGCAACAGTTCAAGTGATTGTCCAATCTTCCAATGAAGATTTGTTCACGAACCTGTTCCGGTTCGGAGCACATGACAAATCCAAGAGCTAGAACAGCAGTGCGCCTGACATCATCACTAACATCTGATGCAATGAAGTGCAGCAGCTGGCGAATGGCCTTGTTATTTGCTGTTCCACTATATGCCAATGCCAATGCATACATGCCACCATAACGTAAAATAGAATATTGATCTCGGGTCATCTTCTCTATAAGTGTTTCATGTGCATACGTAAGCATTTCACCTGCTTTCTCACTTGCAGTTCCAACCATCAGTAAACCCATACTAATGTCGGCAGCCTACATGTTGTGAATAATAACATCACCATTCAGGGGTACTGGTTGTTGATTGGCTCCTCCTGTTACAGCTGCTACAACAAGGCTACTTCTTCTACTTATTATCTTCAATTGTTGTAAATAAGTGAACCTTCCCCCTCCTCCTTTATCCGGGCTTGGGACCGGCAATGCAATGCTATATATAGCAATTACATTGGCGGAGTTAAAAAGGGGTTAGTTATTTAAGTGGTGCATGAGCCTGTAAAAACAATAATCTACAATAGCCAAAGAAATTAATAAAAGGCCTTAACATGTAAATGCGATGTACTCAAATCCATCTTTACTCATTAGTTATGTCTTTCCCTCCCCCCTAGTTTTATCTTTTATTGAAGAGTAAACAGATTCTATATGGCAATATAAGAAGTACTACTTTGTAATCCTTATAACATATAATATGAAAAGGGATTGGTGTTGCCGAAGAAGTTCTGATGTTACAAAATTAAATCTAGGAGGGGATGACCATTCATTGAAATTATTAAATTAATGTCTAAGTAAGTTGCCTTTCGCTTATATTATATGTTAAAAGGATTGCAGAGTAGTACTGCTGGGTAAAGGCCAACCTTCTTATAGTAATACTTTTCAAATTTATTTACAAGAAATCAAACAATACCATATCAATGTCCATATGAGAGCATATGGCAGCACTAGCAATGATGCAGTTTCAGAAATTCCGAAACATGGTCTGCCTTTGAACGAAAAACAGCTTTCATTGAGAGAGAATTAGGTGGTGTGCCCTATATGGTTGGAAAGATATACGAGTCTAGTTTATTGGACAAAAAACAGTTCGTCATTTCGAGCTTTGAGGTGTGAGAAAATGAATTTTGATTACAGACTATGCAAGCTGCCAGCACATAGTTTCTGCAGCTCCTTTTCATGGGGTAACTTCATGCTTAAAACAACTTTCCAAGAATTAAGGCTTAAATATCCAAAGCCACATTCAACACTATACTATTTGTTTCTTAGTAAATGCGAAATGTTTTTTAAAGGCAAAAGGGATCAAGACTTACCTTTTCTTGACCCAACTGAGCTTTAAAATGATTGATTAAGCTGCGTTTGGCCTCACGCACTTGGCAATGAACAATATTCATGTACTGCAGGACTGTGACTCCTGTTTAAAATAAAGAAATTCAGCAATCTACAAACTCGGTGTAAGGCTTTAATGCAAAGATTTAACTTATTACTGAAAAGGAAAGGAACTCACCAATTCGTCTGAGGTATGATTCGTTGTATCTATCAAAAATTGACTGCGATGGGTTTTCACCCTTCTCAAGTTCTTGAGGAAGGTTCTGGAAGAAGGCAGCGGTTAAGTAGCAACATTCCATTTCAACTAACATAAGTGCGGCTTTCTTGCTTTCGTTCCACATTCTTTCGAGTGACTCATTCGCTGCATACTCAACTGCCTTCCTCAATGTTGGATACTGTTTCAGCTCCTGTTATCAAGCAAAAAAAGTTAAAACATAGCCCAACTTTTCCATGTGAAAAGAAAATAAAAATATAATTGAAACGACAAGAAAAAACAAGACCAAAAGCTCGATGGCTGGGTCACTACTTCCTCCAAATTAACAACACATCTGCTCAAGACCAAAAGCTCGGAACTGATGGAGTAAGTACAAAAATATCATGGATTACATTCATAAGTGGTACTAGAACACAACAGAAATGTCCAGCAATTGTTTCACTCAGACAATAAGCTGCAAGGAGACATGACATCTGCATTTGCGTGGATGGACTTGTAGGCTTGTAGCTAGGTTGTGTAACGACCCGACCCGGATTCCAACACGAAATCCCAAGGTCGTGCCGCTGGAACTAACTTAATAAGAGGACAAGCACTTGATAAACAGTAGTGCTAGTCAAACAGTCGAGCAAACTCGCTCTTAAACATGAACATAACGCCGCACTAAAATACGGTATTTCAAAAATCGAATCAGCGGAAGCAATATAAAAAAAAGAAGTCCCAAGCTATGAAGCTCGAAACTGACGATAATGAAACCAAGAGAGACATTATCTCTCAAAGGAGGAAACAAAACTCGCGTGCCGCAACATTGCAGACGCTGAACAAACCATCGGAACTCCAGGCCGGCGTTTCAACAAAGAACCAACCTGATATATCAATTACCCAACGGCTAAAGCATACCGGGGTCAACCAACAACTATAATAAGTAGGATAAAGAAATGCCCCAAAGCTATAAGTGCCCGGGAGACAACTGAAATAAATACGAAACCACGAACAAGGCACGACACAACACGTCGGCCCAAGAAAGAACTAACACAAATACCCAAGTATATACCCGACTGTAAAGTCTAAATAACTTTACAAAATATCGATCTCACAAGAATAGCAAAGTACATGATATCAATGACAATGCTAAAAGGGAACAGGACTCCACGAGATGCTACTCGGGAGAGTTAGCTGCTACAAACACGAACCACACGATCTAATCTTGATCTATCGATCAGCTGCGCACTGCAACAGTCACGATCTACTCGGTCTCAACGCGGCTACCAATTGGCTGCAACTAGAAAACAAAGTACGGAATGAGTCATAATGACCCAATACGCTACTACAAGAGATATGTAACATATAATTATGTAACATAAAAATATTCATCATGCCATTTTACAAATGACAGAAAAACCCGTGAAGAGGCGTCGTATCATTTAGACACTCCACAAGATATTCATTTCTTCTCACTTACTAAACCGTCCAAATGAACCAGGGTATAATTCCCTGTTCAAACACAAATCAAATGAATTAGAAGGTAGTTCCCACAAAACATCATATGCAAGTATATATATATATCATCATATATACTAATCAAGCTATTCATATAATCATCACGTGTAAGGGTGCATATTTATATATATACACCTATATCAGTATGCATATCTCTATATATACATATCAAATCTCTCATAAATATCTCATATATAAGTATGTATATCTCTACATATACATATCAAATCTCTCATACAATCATCATGTATAAGTGTGCATATCTATATATATATACACATCAAATCTCTCATATAACATCAGCCCATACAAACATGGTCAATAAGATCTCATGTTCAACTAACACTTTGTTATCACATAAGTGCTCATAGTAAGCCACATAAAGGATAGAGAAGGTACCAAATCACTGTTGTCGTATTGCTCCTGCAATCACAACTGTTAATCATATCGTGCGCCGCTGATACCCGTGTTCGGTATCAAAGTACCGAGCTCTCTTCTCGGTCCGAGCTCTACTCAGGAAAATAGCCCTAGCCAATGTGCTCAATTGGTTACGACAAAGGGCTACTTCCCCACCGTAGCTAGCAAGGAGGTGTGTGTGAAACCCGAATCCCACGGCGATACATTACAATCACGAATCCCATAATTCGTGAAGGCAATGCATCGTCCCACCATCATCATGAAAACTCAAGTAATGCCAGCTGGACTTATATGCAATGCACAAGTATATGTTTACTTGCTAATTCTCAAGTATATACAATGACCTACTAAACTCATACGACTATGCACATTGTTACATAAATCACAAAACCACAATAGGAACTCGTTTAAGTCTCTAAATCATAAGTGCCAAGTTTGTTCACTCTATTCAATTCAAGTCCCAAAAGCTAGTAATCTAGTCAACTGGAATATAATTGTCATAGGATCTCACCACGATGCTCGTAAGGTTCAATTGTTCCTTAACTCGACTCCGTTGAGTCTTTACTACAATTCCAACCAAATAGAGTTTGAACACTATATGTGTCCCAAGACTCTTTTCTATGTTCTTGTTTGAGGTATAGCAAGGTTCTCATTCCATTTAGGAATCTTAGTTCAAGTCTCAAGTCAATTATATAAGGGAAGCCCAAGTTGATTATTGTGAAATCAAGCTTAGTTCAATTTTGATTCATAATTCCACTTACTAGTAGAATCCAAGTTCACCACAATTCATTAACGTAGAACGTGATCGGCACGAAGGCAAATACATTCAATATGCTCATAAGTTATATCATAGAAACACATAGAAGAATCGATTCTTGACAAGGTAGGAAATCATGCATTTAGTCATAATATAAAATATACACAGTATTCCATATTCACCTATGAAATTCAACAGAGTCACAACTTAACCATCAGTCCATTAAGTACTATCCAAGACTACTCCGTTAGTCTCGGATCATGAAGTCATTTACTAAACTCTTCCTAGAGTAGTAACTCATTCAATAACACAAAAGTCAATGGTAGTCAAAGACTTAAGCAACACTAGAGCGGTAATAACCCGTAAGGTCAAACCATACCGGTGAGTCTTAGATAACAACATGGTCATCCTAGCGACTTATACAAGTAGACTCCATGTATAGAGTACTAAGAAAGCCCCAATCCAAATCTTCTCTTAGAATAGCCCTCAAATTCATTATTCAACAAGTAGGTGTTTTTACTCATTAAGGAATCAAGTAGGAATTCGACAAGAGCGAATTCAACCTGTCAAGTAGATACATCATTCTACAACATGCTCTCAATTGTGCATTTGCTTCACACAATCACATAAACCACATAAGAACTCGATTGAGTCTTATAATCACTCATATCAAACATGCCCTTCAATCCACCCCAAAGTCACGTAGGCTAATATATTAGTCTAACGCACTACAAACGTCGTAAGGATTGAATGTGGAGTCGGTATTGTTCAATAACTCCCTAATTTCAACTCCGGTGAGTTTTACTAAAATTCAACCAAGTTGAGCATTGATACTCTATGCATCACATTGCCCTTTCCTAAGTTCTCCTTTCATTTAGAACTCGATTACTAGGCCGTTCATGATCTTAAACTAGCCTTAAACACAATCCCGAGTTTCAAATCCTAGAATCGGAGATTTTGTTAAACCTTGAATTGAAACATAATCTTTCACAAGAGTTGTTCCTAAGCTCATTATAAACAACATTCATGCTTTACAAAATGTCAAAATCACAACTTCATAAAGAATTCATAAAATCCTACACATGTTTCAAAGATTGAATTGGAGGATTTGTCTTCACAAAAGATGTTCATAATCATCAATAGAGCAACTATAATGAAGGGGTCATGTCATTTTATTGAACATGAAAATTTCAGGGATTTCTCAACGTACCTTAGTCCTAAGATTAATGGAGGAAAGGTTGATTAGAGCAAGGATTGTTGTAGAGAAGATCGAGGGCTTCGATTTGGCGGTCTCGTTCGCGATCGGACCACCGGATCTCCGGAAATGGTCTCTCAAGTTGGAGTGACCTCCATGGACGAAAATGGAGTTATGTCTCTGAATATCAGCTTGTTGTTGATCAACAATGGCTGAAAGGCTGAACATTTGGTTTATATACTTCCCCTCAAACCCTCCAATCCAAGTGATGGTGATTATCTTGCTTCTAATTGGCCAAGGAAGGGTGACCATTGATAAGGAATGATCAAAGGGTTCACAAGGGTTGAAAGTAAGTCAACAAAGGTGGCTTGACACCCACAAGACGTCCAAGGGCCAAGGGGCTTGGTGGTCAATAGCCAAATCCACCCAAGAAATGACCAAAGGCTGAAACTGCCCAATTTCCAGATTATTGTTACTGGACAGTCGATCTTGTAAAATCGACCATAAATAGCTCACACCTCCAAATGAGGTGATTATTGATTTTTATGAAACTAGACTCTTTAAACTATAGTTTAGAATTTTAAATTACTCAATTTGGACTTATATTAATCAAAATATGGCTACTACAACTTCAAGTACAGAAGCTGATTTCCTGAAAACATAAATCTGGCACAGCCGTAAGTCAAGACCTAAATGAGGTACTTATACACCTTGGAAAAAATACCATATTTTACAGGGAGTATCCTCACATATGTAGGTAAAACATACTAAAGTTTTAGAAAATTCTTTTTAGTAGATTGGTACCAGAATTTTCCCGAAGTTCACCCAAAAACAGGACTGAATCTGTGAAGTGATATGTTGGTCATCTTATTTCCAAATGCAACAAATCTATGAACATTGATTGTGCAAGCATGAGAAATACTAGTACACTTGGTCTAGAACTTAAATGAACTTCTCGCAAGTTGAAAGCACAAACAATACAAGCAACGAAGGTAAACACGAGAAACCCTAAGACTCAAACGAAGCAACAAAGCTTCTAAACTTTCAACCAAGCATACTATGATCAAGATGAACATTATAAGTCATATATGCAAGGTACTAAGACTCCCATGAGACCCAGTTAAGTGCTAACATGCTAAGACGAACACTCAACGCATTAACAACAAAGCATGCAACACGAGAGAGTCAAATACACGAAGGTTCGGGGTCTTACAGGTTGGGTCATGACTCATGGGTGTGGCAGTTGAACACCCGCACTACATTTAAGTGTAAAATCGTAAGCTTTTAGTATGCTCGACAAGTCCATAAATGTAACATGGGGTTCAATTTCCAGAAGACAATTCAGAAAATGACTTGCAGATATTAGTCAGTGATGTTTATCTTTGGAATGTCAACCTTGACTCTTTAGGCAGAAAATTGTTAGTCTGTTACTAGGGGTGGCAAAATGAGTGTTTGAAGACTAAGAAACTCACAACTGCAGGGACCAAAAAAATTTCTTAGATGAATATAGAGTGTTCTTTTGGCAACTTTTGAAACTGAAGACTTTTCAAGATTATAAATAGCATACGCTTTTCCCGCCACAGTCATTGAATCAAGACTTTTCAGAGTTGATAATTGACATGGGCTATATCCTCCCAAATGATATTTTTAACTTTCTAAATTAAGACTTTTCAATGTTATATATACATGACACTTGACACAGGCCATTTCCTTCCAAATTAAACATTATGGGGGCATCTTAGTTAACTCGTGATTTTTCCCAAAACCAGACTCAACTCACATTCTGTTCCGGTTACTTCAAGTCAGCTAAATATTCAAATATTCTGTTCTGTCAATAACAAGGTAATCACTTGACCTACACCTACACTCATTGTATGAATTTCACCCCTAAAACAAAAGCAGATATAGAAAACAAGCAGAATAAATACAAATAAACATTGCGCAAGTTGACCGCCTAGATAAAACAGAAATGTAGATATAACCAAGAACAAATATTTCCTTTTTTTTTATATAAGTAACCAAGAACAGATATTTCTACCATAGTCAACTTCTAAAATGATGCTCAAGTTCTAGGCTAGAAGACTTGGCCAGCCATGACTCTTCACTAGAAACAGATGGATGATGGGGGCCACAATACCAAGAGAGCAGGATTAGGGACCTCAAAATTTGCTTCAAATCAGATAGATTTATACACTGATCAATTCAAGTCAAACCACAACCATCGTTTGTGTACTCCGTAAAGTATACACATCTTTTCACAAAGATAAACATACAAATCAACATATACAAAACCAAGATCAACAACAGCGTTTGTCATCTGAGTTTGTGTATTCGTTGGAGTTTATGCATTTTATTTTTTGATAAGTATATGTATATTTTTCACCAAGATCCAATAGTTGAACAACTATGCTCGTCGTTTCAAAGCTGAGTGAAACAAGACTCAACATTTTTATGAGAATCATCCAATTCTAAATCCTACAAAGACAGTAGAACTGAAATTTGGGGCGCATTGTTATCACAATCATCCAATCCTAAATCCTACAAACACAGAACAAAGATTTGGGATTTGTGGATTTCGTTTGGAAACAAATTCTAAGAAGTTTAAGATTGATCAAAATTAAAAAAAACAGAGGTGGGTAGGTCAAATACTGTAAGTCTGCAACAAAGACATAATACAACACACATGCCAACCTCAAAGCATAAGAGTATTAGCAAGTATTGAATAAGGTACCGATTTTAGATCATCAAATGTATTCATATTTAGCGTCAAATTTAGGTGTAGTTGATCAACTAGAACAAGAAGGGATCTTCGAACACTCTTGCTTATTAAGGAAAACTGCCTTTCACAAACATAATTGACAGCAATCTATCAGCAATGACCCATAACTTTTTACCATACCAATATTGAGTCCCACTAATAAAGATGACTATGAAGTAGGGACCAAACCTAAAGAGTTTTGGTGAATAAGAACTAAATATCATAACTTAAAAATATTATCTCTCTTCTCTCTTACTATAAAAGTCAAGCTTGTTTCTTACAATTTAATAGATGGACAAAAATAACCCTTCACCAAATAAACTACCCACCATTTAATTAAGGACAAAACAAGTAAATTTACCATGACAACAAATAATGTTTGGACAACAATAGCCTTAAATATAATAAATCATCTACCATTAATTAAGGTCAAACAAGTAAATTTATCAGGGACTAATTAATTCCATTAATAATCAAATAATAATTCATCCCTTGACTTGTTCATGTTTTAAAGTTAGGTCCTACAGTTTTGAATTCTATTTATTTCGTCTTGTATTTTTACTTCCTTATCATTTTCCCCCTCCTACCATTATCGTTACAAATGTCGTCCAATATTTTTCTAAAATAACAAAAATACCCTTACTCAGTCGAGAGACTAAAAATTTATTTGAAACTAAAAAATAATATGATATTACATTCTTAAATAATTTGCTTTTACTCAGTAAAGACATTATAGAAGTAAATGAAAAAATGTTACTATAATAATATATTTGTTAGTGAGTATCAAGATATTAAGCAAAAATATGTAGCGTCTTTAGCTATTATCCATGAATAAGCTAAAAGAAGTGGGTTAAGAAAATGTGTCATAATGTCAATAAGATGAAGAAAATGAAGAACCAATTGATGAATTCTTGCGTTTTGTTACAAAAGAAAGCCAAAATCTACAGTTTACTTCTTTGAATTTTCAGACTACTACAAACAACCTTAAAAACTATCATACTGCTTCTAACTTATAAATATCACAAATTTGAGGTGTTAGTGGTGGTGGTGGTGAGTCTATAAATGATGGGGTTGATGAAAGAAAGTGAGGGCTAAAAAATAAATTTTAAATTTCATTTTTTGGAGTAATGCATTTTTTAACGTTGAATTTAAATATCAGACAAAGTATAACTAATTTTAGATTATTTAAATAATTATTTTTTAATTAAAAAAATATTTTCAATATTAAATGGCAAACTAAATGATGAAATTATAAGAAATCCCACTTTGCGCCACAAGCAAAATGACCAAAATAATCCTCATGTACACGATTTTTCATCACTATTTTTAATGCCCATAGACGGGAGAGGACAAATAGAAAAAACATGTAGGAAAGTGAGACATCATATGTTGGGAGTGACATTATTAGAGGTATATGAAAAATTGTAACTATAATAATACATTGGTTGGTGAGAATCGAGATATTAAGGAAATCTATAGCGTGCGTAGTAATTGCGTATGAATAAGCTAAGAGAAACGTGTTAAGGAAATGTGATATAATGTCAAGAAGATAAAGAAAAATAGAGAACTTAGTTGACAAATCTGTGCGTTTTGTTAGAGAAGAAATTAAGTTAGAATCGATAGGAAAGTCGTTTGAAGAAAGTAGTTCCACTTAACGGAAGCTAAAGATATGTTATTTTTCCATTTTAGCAAGGCACGGTGGACACGTTTCTTGGTGGTGGTGATAGTTGTGGCGGCATTTGCAGGGATGCTGGTAGTGGTGGGGGCGATTTTAAGCATGAAAGTGGTGATTTATGTGGAATACGACATTAAATAAATGAGTAAGAAATTAAACAAAGAAATAAGATAAAATAATTTTAAAAAAATGATTTCTAGGCTAATAGTGTTATTTCAATAAATCTCTCTTACTATAAAAGTCAAGCTTGTTTCTTACAATTTAATAGATGGACAAAAATAACCCTGCACCAGATAAACCACCCACCATTTAATTAAGGACAAAACAAGTAAATTTACCATGACAACATATAATGTTTGGACAAAAATAGCCTCAAATATAATAAATCATCTACCATTAATTAAGGTCAAACAAGTAAATTTATCAGGGACTAATTAATTCCATTAATAATCAAATAATAATTTCATCCCTTGACTTGTTCATGTTTTAAAGTTAGGTCCTACAGTTTTGAATTCTATTTATTTCGTCTTGTATTTTTACTTCCTTATCATTTTCCCCCTCCTACCATTATCGTTACAAATGTCGTCCAATATTTTTCTAAAATAACATAAATACCCTTACTCAGTCGAGAGACTAAAAATTTATTTGAAACTAAAAAATAATATGATATTACATTCTTAAATAATTTGCTTTTACTCAGTAAAGACATTATAGAAGTAAATGAAAAAATGTTACTATAATAATATATATGTTAGTGAGTATCAACATATTAAGCAAAAATATGTAGCGTCTTTAGCTATTATCCATGAATAAGCTAAGAGAAGTGGGTTAAGAAAATGTGTCATAATGTCAATAAGATGAAGAAAATGAAGAACCAATTGATGAATTCGTGCGTTTTGTTACAAAAGAATACCAAAATCTACAGTTTACTTCTTTGAATTTTCAGACTACTACAAACAACCTTAAAAACTATCATACTGCTTCTAACTTATAAATTCACAAATTTGAGGTGTTAGTGGTGGTGGTGGTGGTGAGTCTATAAATGATGGGGTTGACGAAAGAAAGTGAGGGCTAAAAAATAAATTTTAAATTTCATTTTTTGGAGTAATGCATTTTTTAACGTTGAATTTAAATATCAGACAAAGTATAACTAATTTTAGATTATTTAAATAATTATTTTTTAATTAAAAAATATTTTAAATGTTAAATGACAAACTAAATGATGAAATTATAAGAAATCCCACTTTGCGCCACAAGCAAAATGACCAAAATAATCCTCATGTACACGATTTTTCATCACTATTTTTAATGCCCATAGACGGGAGAGGACAAATAGAAAAAACATGTAGGAAAGTGAGACATCATATGTTGGGAGTGACATTATTAGAGGTATATGAAAAATTGTAACTATAATAATACATTGGTTGGTGAGAATCGAGATATTAAGCAAATCTATAGCGTGCGTAGTAATTGCGTATGAATAAGCTAAGAGAAACGTGTTAAGGAAAGGTGATATAATGTCAAGAAGATAAAGAAAAATAGAGAACTTAGTTGACAAATCTGTGCGTTTTGTTAGAGAAGAAATTAAGTTAGAATCGATAGGAAAGTTGTTTGAAGAAAGTAGTTCAACTTAACGGAAGCTAAAGATATGTTATTTTTCCATTTTAGCAAGGCAAGGTGGACACGTTTCTTGGTGGTGGTGGTGATAGTTGTGGCGGCATTTGCAGGATGCCGGTAGTGGTGGGGCGATTTTAAGCATGAAAGTGGTGATTTATGTGGAATACGACATTAAATAAATGAGTAAGAAATTAGACAAATAAATAAGATAAAATAATTTAAAAAAATGATTTCTAGGCTAATAGTGTTATGTGAGTAAATCTTTCTTACTATAAAAGTCAAGCTTGTTTCTTACAATTTAATAGATGGACAAAAATAACCCTTCACCAGATAAACCACCCACCATTTAATTAAGGACAAAACAAGTAAATTTACCATGACAACAAATAATGTTTGGACAAAAATAGCCTCAAATATAATAAACCATCTACTATTAATTAAGGTAAAACAAGTAAATTTATCAGGGACTAATTAATTCCATTAATAATCAAATAATAATTTCATCCCTTGACTTGTTCATGTTTTAAAGTTAGGTCCTACGCTTTGAATTCTATTTATTTCGTCTTGTATTTTTACTTCCTTATCATTTTCCCCCTCCTACCATTATCGTTACAAATGTCGTCCAATATTTTTCTAAAATAACAAAAATACCCTTACTCAGTCGAGAGACTAAAAATTTATTTGAAACTAAAAAATAATATGATATTACATTCTTAAATAATTTGCTTTTACTCAGTAAAGACATTATAGAAGTAAATGAAAAAATGTTACTATAATAATATATTTGTTAGTGAGTATCAAGATATTAAGCAAAAATATGTAGCGTCTTTAGCTATTATCCATGAATAAGCTAAGAGAAGTGGGTTAAGAAAATGTGTCATAATGTCAATAAGATGAAGAAAATGAAGAACCAATTGATGAATTCTTGCGTTTTGTTACAAAAGAAAGCCAAAATCTACAGTTTACTTCTTTGAATTTTCAGACTACTACAAGCAACCTTAAAAACTATCATACTGCTTCTAACTTATAAATATCACAAATTTGAGGTGTTAGTGGTGGTGGTGGTGGTGAGTCTATAAATGATGGGGTTGACGAAAGAAAGTGAGGGCTAAAAAATAAATTTTAAATTTCATTTTTTGGAGTAATGCATTTTTTAACGTTGAATTTAAATATCAGACAAAGTATAACTAATTTTAGATTATTTAAATAATTATTTTTTAATTAAAAAATATTTTAAATGTTAAATGGCAAACTAAATGATGAAATTATAAGAAATCCCACTTTGCGCCACAAGCAAAATGACCAAAATAATCCTCATGTACACGATTTTTCATCACTATTTTTAATGCCCATAGACGGGAGAGGACAAATAGAAAAAACATGTAGGAAAGTGAGACATCATATGTTGGGAGTGACATTATTAGAGGTATATGAAAAATTGTAACTATAATAATACATTGGTTGGTGAGAATCGAGATATTAAGCAAATCTATAGCGTGCGTAGTAATTGCGTATGAATAAGCTAAGAGAAACGTGTTAAGGAAAGGTGATATAATGTCAAGAAGATAAAGAAAAATAGAGAACTTAGTTGACAAATCTGTGCGTTTTGTTAGAGAAGAAATTAAGTTAGAATCGATAGGAAAGTCGTTTGAAGAAAGTAGTTCCACTTAACGGAAGCTAAAGATATGTTATTTTTCCATTTTAGCAAGGCAAGGTGGACACGTTTCTTGGTGGTGGTGATAGTTGTGGCGGCATTTGCAGGGATGCTGGTAGTGGTGGGGGCGATTTTAAGCATGAAAGTGGTGATTTATGTGGAATACGACATTAAATAAATGAGTAAGAAATTAAACAAAGAAATAAGATAAAATAATTAAAAAAAATGATTTCTAGGCTAATAGTGTTATGTGAGTAAATCTCTCTTACTATAAAAGTCAAGCTTGTTTCTTACAATTTAATAGATGGACAAAAATAACCCTTCACCAAATAAACCACCCACCATTTAATTAAGGACAAAACAAGTAAATTTACCATGACAACAAATAATGTTTGGACAAAAATAGCCTCAAATATAATAAATCATCTACCATTAATTAAGGTCAAACAAGTAAATTTATCAGGGACTAATTAATTCCATTAATAATCAAATAATAATTTCATCCCTTGACTTGTTCATGTTTTAAAGTTAGGTCCTACAGTTTTGAATTCTATTTATTTCGTCTTGTATTTTTACTTCCTTATCAGTTTCCCCCTCCTACCATTATCGTTACAAATGTCGTCCAATATTTTCTAAAATAACAAAAATACTCTTACTCAGTCGAGAGACTAAAAATTTATTTGAAACTAAAAAATAATATGATATTACATTCTTAAATAATTTGCTTTTACTCAGTAAAGACATTATAGAAGTAAATGAAAAAATGTTACTATAATAATATATTTGTTAGTGAGTATCAAGATATTAAGCAAAAATATGTAGCGTCTTTAGCTATTATCCATGAATAAGCTAAGAGAAGTGGGTTAAGAAAATATGTCATAATGTCAATAAGATGAAGAAAATGAAGAACCAATTGATGAATTCGTGCGTTTTGTTACTAAAGAAAGCCAAAATCTACAGTTTACTTCTTTGAATTTTCAGACTACTACAAGCAACCTTAAAAACTATCATACTGCATCTAACTTATAAATATTACAAACAAACCACTGTTAGTAAGCACACAAATAACTAGGTTTAAAATATTTTTCTCCTTCCCATAACAAGGTTCCAAACCTCTAACCTCTTTTGGTCTTAACTTGCTTGCCCCTCTTCATAAAACCCGGAGTAGTTACGTGTGAGAATCTCTCTATTCCCCTCCCCTGGCTATCAACTTTCTTTTCTTCTACCACAGCTCTCCTTTAATTGAAATAAATTGTCACCAATCAACATCCTTTCAAGTAGCTCCATCCTAAATTAGATTCTCTCCTTACTTAGTAATTTGACACCGAAAGTGTATAGAAGGTAAGAAATGAGAGACGTTCGAGAAAGAAGTCCGACTAATCAGATGCTAAAGAGATTCTATGTTTCTATTTTAATAAGGCGAGGTGAATGCGTTTCTTGGTGATGGTGATGGCGGTGCTTACGATCGCATGGATGATGGTGTTAGAGGTTGTGGTGATAGTAATTTTAGGGATGACAGTAGTGGATTAGATGAAATACATCATTGTGAGATTTCCTAATCATCCAATTTTCAAATATCCATATGGGTTTCAGATTCAATTTGAAAGTTTGAAAATTCAAAAAAATTGAATTTGAGTTTGTAAAAAGTGAAATTTAAGGTTGTGGTGGTGGTGTGTCTATCATTGATGGGTTTTCCAAATTGGTTACTTCGAAGGAAAGAGTAAGAAATTAGAAAAGGAAATAAAATCAAATCAAAAAATTAAATTTTGGACTAATGGTAAAATTTGAGGTGTTAGTGATGGTGGTGGTGAGTCTATAAATGATGGGGTTGACGAAAGAAAGTGAGGGCTAAAAAATAAATTTTAAATTTCATTTTTTGGAGTAATGTATTTTTTTTAACGTTGAATTTAAAAATAATAGACAAAGTATAACTAATTTTAGATTATTTAAATAATAATTTTTTAATTAAAAAAATATTTTAAATATTAAATGGCAAACTAAATGATGAAATTATAAGAAATCCCACTTTGCGCCACAAGAAAAATGATCAAAATAATCCTCATGTACACGATTTTTCATCACTATTTTTAATGCCCATAGACGGGAGAGGACAAATAGAAAAAACATGTAGGAAAGTGAGACATCATATGTTGGGAATGACATTATTAGAGGTGTGGGTCCCAATGAGCACAATAATAAGCTAGAGGGGGGGTTGAATAGCTTATTAACACTTTAAAAACTTTTAAGTAAGTTCCTTGAAAGTTACTTGCAATCTATGAAAAGAATCAAGTAGCGGAAGACTTTCAAGAAAGTTGTTCCAGTGCCGATAAGGACTACCGTAGACCTTTTACGTATTACTCAAGTTCTCACTGAAATGGATAATATAAACAATGAAACCGCGCTCAAGTAATAGGCAGACAAGAGGAAATAACACAAGTATTTTGGGATGGTTCATACTATAATGAGTGCTACGTCCACCACCAAGGCAGTCAACCTTGGATTTAAATTGTGCACTATGTTTTCCACTTAGATCAATTACAAAGAATATCCCTAATGGATCGTGTACAAAATATTGACTTGTGTTTGGGTCTAGGGAATTAAATATCTGTAAAAACAAGATATTTAATTCGCAAGTATATAGTTAATGGAAGTTAACAACAAGAAGAATAAAGCAATAAATGTTGATGAGCGCTTCTTGTTGTTGACGAGGACTTCTAGATCTCAGGATCTATTGAATGCACCGAAATAAAGACTTGGAGTTGTGAAGATTCGAGCAATTCTTTAAGTGTTCGATTGATTCTGCATGCTTGTCTCTATGTTCTAGTCTTCAATGGCGTGATTTAAAGCAGTGCATTTCAAAAGAATCCGTTGGAGAGGACGAAGACTTCAACAAATCTTATTCATAAATGCATTAAATGCATGGGGTCATCAAGGATTTCGTCTTCACAAATATCTAGAGCGTATAATCATTTCTCGAGATCTTCAAAAAGGTGGGCGATTTGGTGTCGATCTCGAGAGATGAAGCGAGAAAGTAGTGCAGCTCGCTTTCATTCGCTCAGACGAAAAGTATTCTGCTGGAAAGTTGCTTCGCTTGACATGTCGGAATGACTTGGATTAATTCAAATAATATATGGGAATAAGTTTGAATTAATCCACTAGCTTTTTGAGAGGACACGTAGAAGCGCATCACCGACACGAGGTCTACCGATCTTAAGCTTTGAGCAGGTCTTCCCGTGAAGCCGAGAAGGGGTCTTCCGCCGAACCCGAAAAGTCCTATAAAAACTATACAAGGCAAAGTTCTATACACTTGCCACGCTAATCGATACGCCCGATTAGCCATCAAGTATAAAACTAATGTAATGTACGATCGACGATATAAATTTAACATAAGAATCAACAATCTCCTCCTATTTATATCCGTCATCATTACTACAAATGAGGGTTTTAAAACAAACTATTTAATAGATAATAACATGTCTGAGAAATTTTATATATTAAGTAATCGGTAGACATGCCTCTATTAAAACGTAATAACACCTCAAATGCAAGGGACTAATCTAAGTGCATACAAGAATAAGAGAGTCAAAGAACAAAGACACTCAGATTAGCGCCAGCTTTAAATAAATTTAAACCGAATGTTTAAATTCTAAATAAGATAAACAATAAAGCAAAGAAGAATTTAAACACCATATTTTTTGAAAAAACAAGTAATCATCTCAGTATTTATAAACAAGATGTTTACATTCAACGAGTTTTCAAAAATAAGATAAATACAAAGGAAAGGGAAGAAAAGATACAAAAGCTACCAAGGTCTTTTCCCTTTGCCTTTGTCTGCACCTCCTTTTCTCTTCTTTCGCTCTAGCTCTTCCATTCTTCGTTGGTATTCGTCATCGCATCTCGGAGGTCCGTGGAACGAGAACGGTAGTCCAGCTTCTTCACGAAGACCTGTTCTCTTCCATCGCATTCTCGTTGATAGATCTCATTTGCTTCTCCTCCGTGATGGCCGATCACGATCACGGTTGGCATTCATAATATCATGAGCGAGTTGCGAGCGAGGTTGTTGAGTTCCATAATGGGAGTACGACCGTGGTGAGATGGAGAGTGATGGCGTGGAATAACTCGTAGAAAATGGAGCGATGATACGGCAACCTTCATCTCGTTGAGCTTCGATGTTGATCTTGACATCGGTGAAGTCGCCTCATCTGTGCCCAAAACGAGTCCGACATCCTCTTGAAATTGTCGAAGAGTAGTGGCGTTCGGTCGTTGGCCTTGGCCGCCGCAGCGGCTACTTCAGAGCTAGATATGCTTGTAAGCTCGCCTAGCCGCTGGTAGATGGCATCTAGCCGACAAAACTTCATCATTGGTCGGGCCGATGGGAAGTAGATGCTTGGCCAATGTGAATGGTGTCGGCAGAGGCAGAGTCCGCAGCCCGATAGGGCGTTGAGATGGGGAGTTCTCGAGGCGTAAGAGGGTGAGTCTTGGGTTGGTATGGTTTTGGTGGAAGAGGATAGGGTGATAGGGAGGGTGGAGAGGGGTTGGTGGGAATCAGTAGCCCATATCGCGTCGAATTTTCACCGATATGGGAGGATTGGGGAATGGGTTCGGTAGAGAACCGAAAAGAAGGGGGGTAGAAGAGGGATTTTGGTTTTTGAAGAGAAGGTTGAGGAGGTTGAGAAGGTTGAGAAGGTTGATGAGGGAGAATAGATGCTACTCGACGAAAGTTCGAAGAGGAACTTAGCGGCCAGCGAGGTCTAAAGGCTGGCGTGGAAGAAGTTGGTTGGGATTGGGGTGGTGAGGAGGGTGTGGATGGGTCGTGAGTAGTTAAAGGGTGAAGGAGGAGGAGGAGTTGGGGTTCCGCTTGCTCCTCCCGATTTTGAGGCTCCTCCCGAGGGATAGACTCCTCCGAGGTGGTGAATTCCTCCGAGTAGATGACTCAGAGGAATAGATGAAGGGGTATGATGAAAGGCTCGGTAAGGCTCGGTAGTTGGTAGGTAGTAAGAAGAGGGTTGGGTAGGTAGCTCTCCTTTTCTTCCTCGGCCGGTGAATAGGAGACTCACCGCTTCATCGGTAGAGGTTGGAGGGATTGCGCCGGTGGGCTGGTCTTCAAAGGTTTTACGAAGTTTCCTTCGCTTTGGTTTGGGAATGGGTGCGTGAGTTGGTGAAGGTGGTTGGCCGGATTGGGTAGGTGGCCGAGAGGATGGCTTGGCTTGGGTAGATGGAGGAGAGGAATGGCTAGATTGGCCCGGTGCCTTCTTCTCGGCCTTCCTTCCTTCATCTCCTTTCGATCCATTGGCTGCTCCTCTTCGGTTGGAGGTGCCACTTCCGCCTTGTCTTCTTGGCTTTGCCTCCGCTATTTTGGACCTTAGCAGCCTCCTCATCGCCGGGCCTTTGGCCTTTAGATGGAGGTCCGTGGCCACTTGATCGTCAAATTTTGCAAAGGCCTTTTGTAGGTCCTGGCCGCTACATGTGCTTCCATATTGAAGCGAGTGACCAAGATAGGTGCGTGCTTGGCCACTTTGTCAAGAGAGACCGGCGGTAGACCTTTACGCATCCGGCGCTTGTTCTCGTATTCTGTATTTACCGAAAAACGAGGTCGTTAGTTGCTTCTCCTTGGCCATCAGTATACAACTCATCTTCTTTCAAAGAAGAGTTGATGTTTGCATCATCCCTTAAAAGGGCATTGATCGGCTGACGAAGGGTCGCGTTTGCAAGTGGGGTTGTTCTTAGCTTTCTCCACCCACCGCTTTAGCTCGTCGAAAATGATGAGCCCCTTGAGACGTACTGTAGAAATACATCACCGGGTCGTTGATTTGTTGGCCGATAAAACATGTCATGTGCTCCACTCTTGAATAGGAGCCCCTTGTCTAAAAGGTGGCTGGTGCAATAGACGTCAAGAGGGAACAAATTTCGGAGCATCTTCCCTTGTGGCTCCCGGAGAGTGTCTACTCCCCTCATGGCTTCCCAGGCATGTAAAGCCTCAGCCATGGTTGCTGAAAGAGCTCCTCCGTAATGCACGCCGATGATGGTGGAAATAGATTTAGCGGTGACAGAGATGGGACGGCCTCGAATCCACCCACGAAGAGCAGTCTGGTTCATGAGCTCCATTCTTTGATAAAATTCTTCTGCCAGAAGAGGCGTAGTTTTTGTCGTTGAGGCAAAAGAGGGCGTAATCCCGTAGGCGTCCATATCCTCGCAAGCTTTGACCGGCAGGTATAGAGTTGATTGGTGAAAGGTCAATGCACATGCCAGAATGTATAGCTTCGGGTCCAAAGCGACAATAATGTCATGAGAGGCGGGATAGATGGGATATCCTGGAAGGTTGATATTTGAACTTGGAGGAATGACATTTTCAGGGTCAAAAGCCTTCCCACTGTCGCGCTTTGATTTTGAAGTTCTTGCCTGAAAGAAAAAGCAAAATAAAATTAGGGCTTTTCATCTAGACATCTAAACAAGTAGGAATTTCAAAGTTTTCTAAAATAATTGAAATTTTCGAAGCAAAAACTTGAAACCCTAGAATATTTAGAGAAACCATACTCGAGAAATGCATAACAGAAGTTTTCATAAGAATGAACAATGAATAAACAAAAACGACTGTTAGAATTCAAGTTTTTAAGAAAAACAACGGCGAATCACTGTATAAACTCGAAAATGACCGTTTGAATTCCAAAAGGATTTTAGGTTGATAATGAAATGCAGAACAGTACATAGAAAATTACGAGTAGAGTAGAGAGAAGCGTACCATTGTTGATGATGAGAAGAAGAAACAAGAAGAAGAACTTGAAATTGCAGAAAGTAGTTACTCAGAGAGTGCCAAGGGTTTCTTAATGGTGAGTTGTTAGGTTCTGCTAGTAGGTATGTTCCTTCTCTGATAATGTTAGTGACTTTGAATGGGCCTTCCCAATTTGGAGAAAGTTTATTCCTTCCAATATTTTTGTCGGTCGCCTCTAGTTTCCTTAGGACCCAATCACCAACTGAGAAAGTCTTTGGTATGAGTTTCTTGTCATGGTGGATCTTCGCAAGCTTTTTAGAGTTGATCAGCCGGAGGCGAGTATCGATTCTTCTTTCTTCTAAATTATTGAGGTCGAGGAGTTCAACTGGTGTCATGGCCTCGAACCCATAAGTGAGTGCAAACGAGGTTTCACTAGTGGACCCTCGAACTGAAGTTCTGATTCCCCATAGGACAATCGGCAATTGTTCCAGCCAGCTTCCTTTTTTATCACCCAAGTCTCTTTTTAAGGCATGTAGGATCTTTTTATTTCCGGCCTCTGCTTGGCCATTGCCTTGCAGGTGAGCTATCGAGGACATTCGGTGCTTAACATTCAGCCTTTCGCAGCTCACTGTGAATTTCTTCGAAAACTGAGTGCCATGGTCGGAGACGATCATTCGAGGAAGTCCGAAACGGCAGAAGACTTGCTCGTATACGAAATTTATTGCTTGATCTTCGGTTATGCTGGCGAGCGGTTTTGCTTCTATCCATTTGGTGAAGTAATCCACTGTGACAATGATGTATTCACATCTGTGCTTGGCTTTGAGAAAAGGGCCGATGAGGCCTACTCCCCACATATCGAACGACCAAGCTGCAACCACCGGTGTATGTTGGACCGAGGGAAGTCGAGAAATGTTTGCAAATATTTGGCACTTGTCACATTTATCCCTAGGCAAAATGCCTTGCTCAATGTACTCCTTCATATCATCAATCCAACATCTTGGGGCATTGTGATCGCCATGACTTGTTCTTGGTCGATTGCAAGGTTTTTGAGAAGTATAAGCTCAACATTAGGTGGAACTTCTTCGTTTTCCAAGGATGCGACTTTGGAGACGTAGTCAGCTCGAGAGTTTCCTTCTCTAAAGATTTACTTCAGTTCCCAGTATTTGAATTTTTCTAGTAGTTTTTGGACTAACTGTTGGTATTTGGTCAGTACTGGGTGATTCACCCCATATTTGCCTAATACTTGTTTAACTATCAATTGGGAGTCGCTATAAATCACAATGCTCTCGGCCCCCAAACTTTGTGTGAGCTCAATTCCGGCGATCAATGCCTCATATTCTGCTTGGTTGTTTGAAGCTTTGAATTCAAATCTCAAGGTCATGCTCAACTCTCCTGTTTCTGGAACAAGCAATGAGAGCCCTGCCCCACTTCTGTCCGGTCCTGCCGACCCATCTACAAACATAGTCCAGTATTAAAGAGGTCTGGTCTTGTTTTGTTTGATGTTTACTTCTTTGGTCTTAGGGCTGGGATCATCGAAAACTTGCTCCTAATTGGCCTTTTTGTCCGTGAATGAAGTTTCAGCGATGAAATCCGCCAATACTTGTGTCTAGATTGTTTTCCTAGGCTCATATTCATTTCCATACCCTGATAGTTCTACCGACCATCTAAACATTCTGCCCGCCATGTCCGGTTTGTGCAAGATTTTTCTGAGAGGAAAGTTGGTGTATACTACTATTGAGTGTGCTTGGACCAGCTTTTTAACCTCCAAGTATCTCCCCACAACTTTTGTCAAGGCATGAGAAACATAATAGATTGGCCTCTGGAGCTTATTCTCTTCTCTGATAAGGACTGCAGCCACTGGTGAGTCCGATGCTGTCAAGTACATATATAATTTCTCCTCGAGTACTGGGATGCTAAGGAGTGGTGGTCGACCAAGATATCCCTTGAGCTCTTCAAAAGCTTTGTCATAGTCATTGTTCCATTCAAATTTCTTACCTCCCTTTAATGTTTTGAAGAAGGGTAAGCTTTTTTCACCTGACTTGGCTATAAAACGACTGAGTGTTGTGATGCAACCATTGAGTCGTTGGATATATTTGATAGATGTTGGGGGATCCATCGTTGCTAGGGCTTTTATCTTCTCTGGATTGGCTTTAATTCGCCTCTCATTAACTATGTATCCGAGAACTTTCCCACGACCACTCCAAATGCATATTTGGTTGGGTTGAGTTTCATCTTATTCTTCCTCAGGTTTGCGAAGGTTTCTCTTAGGTCTTCGAAATGGTTAGAATGCTTGGTTTTGATGACCATGTCATCGATGTAAACTTCCACGTTCCTTCCCAGCTGGTCTCCAAATACCTTATTTACCATTCTCTGGTAAGTAGCCCCCGCATTCTTGAGGCCGAAAGACATCATGGTATAACAGTACAATCCTCATGCATCTCGGAATGTTGTGTTTATCTGGTCGGCCAACCACATCTTAATTTGATGATACCCCGAATATGCATCAATAAAGCTGAGGATCTTGTGCCCAGAAATAGAGTCGACAAGTTGGTCGATCCTGGGCAAAGGGTACCAGTCTTTTGGACGAGCTTTGTTAAGGTCCGTGAAGTCCACAAACATTCTCCACTTCCCACTTGCTTCTTCTACCATGACGGCATTCGCGATCCAAGTCGCGTACAGAACTTCCTTTTATGATTTTGGCCCGTAACAGTTTGGATACTTCTTCTTTGATGGCTGTTTGTTTTTCCCTGGAGAAGATTCGAGCTTTCTGTTGTATAGGGATAAAATCTGAGTCGATACTCAGTCTATGCATAGCGACGTTCTTGCTTATGCCTTCCATGTCTTCGACCCTCCAAACGAACGCATCCAAACTTTCTTTCAATAATTTCATGATCGATGCTCGCTCTTCCTCGGGTATTTCTCGCCCAACTTTAATTTTACGCCGTGGAAATCAAGGTTGATCACAATTTCATCTAGGTCCTCGTATGGTTCGATGACTGGGTGGTCCCCAGTATCCAGACTTTCTATTGTGATTATTTTTACAGCAGCCTTGTTTTTCCTAGAAATATGACCGGCTCTCATGGGTCCGCCGAGCATACTGACATTGATGTCTTGCTTGTCAGGCGAGCTGGCGTTCCCAGCTCGCTTTTATTGCTATACTTGAGTTGGCTCGAGGAGCATAGGGATTATTTCCTCCTTCGTTTCTCGGAGACGCTTGGTTGACCTACTTACTTAGACTATTTTCCCCTCGGGTAGAGTGATCATTATTTTCTCTTTGCACTTTCTTTCTTTGTAAATGTACTCTAAAGTGCTTGCATGATCACTCAATACCATCCCCGTCCCTTTGTCTGTTGGGAATTTGACTCTCTGGTGAGCCATTGATGTGACTAGCTGGAATTTGGTCTGAGAGGGTGTCCCCAGTATTGCATTGTATGGGGATACGAGGTCAATGAGGAGAAAGTCCACCTCCTCCATTCGAGGAGCTGTACTTTCTTCTCCCAGGACTACTTCTAGTGTAATCGTTCCCTTAACCATGATTTTGTGTCTGGTAAATCCCTCCAGCTGTATGCTGTTTGGTCTGAGTTGATCGTCCCCCGATTTCAACCCTTGGAAACAGGTATCGTATAGGATATCCCTTCCCGCTCCTGTATCAATCAAAATTCGTTTGACGTCGTTGTTATGGATTCCAACTCGTAGTGTCAAAGGTTGTCTTTGGGCGGTTTCACTTATTGCAAGCTCGCTTGGCATAAAGGAAATCCCTCCTTCATCATTCTCTATAGGGAAGGTGTTGGCAACATTATTCAAATTGTAAATCATGTGTTTCAGCTGAGTACCACTTGGCGCTGCTCCTTGGATGGTATCAATGATGTTCCTAGGTCCAGGATTGTTTGGCCGAGGATTTTGGTTCCTCTCTGGCTCTCTTTGCCTTTCGCCTTGTTTATTACTTCTTTGCTCAAACATTTTGAGCTCGCCTTTATCTATCAACTTTTGAATAGCCTTCTTCATGTTGATACACTCCTCGATCGTATGTTCAATGTCTTTGTGGAAGGCACAACATTTGTTGGGGTTCCGAGGATAACTAGTGTCCTTTAGTGGCCACGGCCTCTCTATTTTGTCTTGGTCAAGCAATACATTCATGATGTGCTCGCAAGTGGTAGTGAGTGGAGTCCAGTCGATGTCATCCCACTTGTTCTTGCCTCGGTTATCCTCTTCCTTGAGTTTTGACCCCCAACCTCCCTTGTTCGAATTTTCATGAGCTCGATACGTTCCATCGTGCTCTTTCTTTTTCCCATCTTTCTTCGCTTCTTCAGTATTGATGACCCGGAGAGCGTAAGCGTACATTTCACCTACTGAACCTTGATCACGAAGAATCATCTCTTGCCTCATCAGTCCCTATTGTAGTCCTGAAATAAAACACCTTTTAATGGATTCTTCGGAGATGTACGGTATTTGGTCAACCATAGCCATGAACCGGTCCATGTATGTCTGGTTTGATTCATTTATTCGTTGTTGGATGCTACATAGGTCCGTTTGATTTTTTGGTTGAAGTCCGGTCGAAGAAAACTGTGTGACAAAAACCTCTCTAAACTCATCCCATGTTTCGATTGAGTCTAGTGGGAGACCAATATACCATTTCAAAGCTTTGCCTTTCAAGGTTCCAGCGTAAATCTTTCCCCAAGCTTCCTCATCATCAGGAGCTACGGCATCATCTTGACCTCAAAGCTCGTTATATGGTCGACCGCGCTGGTCAGGCCTTGATAGGATTCGAAGTTGGGGATTTTTTTATCGGGCAATGGGGCTTTTCTCATCCTCTCTTTGAATGGTCCAATTTTTCTTTGCTTTGGGGTAAGCATCATTTGTTTTCCTTTTTCCATGGCCTCAAGTCTTCCACAGAGGAATTTTACCTCTTGCTCGACTGCCATGGATGTCGCTGTGAGGTTCAGGGACGTGCGTTCTCGCGCCCGCCTGATAGGGGGAGTCTTGTGGTGCGATGCGGATGCACCACCTGCTCCTCCGCTCCACCCTCCCTTGTTTAGGGAAGACGAAATCCAAAGTGCGAGAGGAGTGCCGTCTATATTAGCACGTTGAATGTGCCTCGGTTGCCTTGAGTGAATTTTGTATCCAATATGGGAACTTATGGTTTTCCATGTCAAGTTATCCTTATTTCGTGGATAATGTGATAGGAATGCATTACTCTTCCATTCTCCATTCTCCCTTTATCTTTCAGGGAAAATAGAGAAGTGCAAGAAAGAATATTGCGACCCTCCACTATGAATTTTATGAAAATAGCCTTATGGCCTATTTTGGATCACTATGAGTGCCTTGGATTTTCTACGCCAAGTTATCCATTATTTCGGGATACCAAGACATAGAAATACATCACCTTTCCATTCCCATTCTCCTCATTTAGGGAGAACGTGAAAGTGCAAAGAAAGATGTTGCGAGGCCCCACCGATCAAAATGTTTTAGAGTCGCCACCTTTATTTTAAGGCAAAAATAAAGGAAAACCGTAAAAGAAAACCGAGATTTTAGAGCGGGTTCGGGTTGGAGGCTGTTATTTAGTTGAGTTGGGAGTGCTAGCACCCAACCTCGCCTCTTTCGGTCTCGAAACGCTTTTTGGTGGTCAAGTATGCTTATTGTCACATTTACTTAGCAAATAAATAAGGTCTTATTTTGACAAGGGAAAATTAAACAGATACATTCGTGGCCACATTATTTACTGGTTCATGACTCGCAAACTGCCTCTTTCCAATAATTGCGGACACATTTAAAAATATTTGGCCATTATAACGACTCTTTTTAGTATTATTTCCTAACAAAATCCGGACAGATAGCTGCTCGCTATATATTTGATATTGAGCCGGATCGAAATAATACATTTACAAATAAAGAATTTATTGAATAAAATAAATAAATACAAACTCATCTAAAAATATTTTGCCATAATAACGGCTACATTTAGTACTATTTCTTAATAAAATCCCGGCAAAGCACAACCGCTATATATTTACATTGGGCCGGACTGAAATAATACTATTACATAAAAATAAAAGACTTTAACAATAAAAGCTTACAAACGGCGTAGGGGTGTGCTCGCTCGTCTCCTGGGAGAGAGAGTCTTTTCTCGGTCAGTCTGGTCTCGTGAAGTTGTGTGTTGTGTGTGAATTTGGGCAACAGAATCGCTTCCGAAGTTACTTTTCGCCTCGGATCGGGCGGGTAACTGCTTATTTCGGTTGTTTGTTTGGTGGCCGAAAAGGCTAAATTTTGGCAGTAACTACGCTACCATCGGATTTTGGCCTTTTAAATCGGGCAGAGCAACCGCTTATCCACGATTTTTGGACCGGGGAAAAGAGGTGGATACAGGCGGGGGGCTAAGGAACACTTTTACCGGTTGATTTGTGTTTGGCTGCGGAGGTTTGGCAGGGTTTCTAGGCTTTAGAAACTTATCTATCGGTGTTTATTTCTTCAAATAAGAACGTACTTGAGAGGCAGAGAAATTTTACTAAGCGTGTGTTGAATGAAGGAGCCGGAGGCCCTATTTATAGGAGGAGGCTGGGACATCGAAGGAATTTTGTGATTTCTCTCCGTGCATCGAGGAGTTGTACACCACGTTGGGCGATTTGCATTTACGGCAAACTTTGCATTGAATAGTGTTTGAAAGTGAGGTTTGGGTGCCACTCCACTGGGGGTTTGGGCGCCACACCCAAACCTTGGTAGGTGGTGCCCAAACTTCAAACATGGCTCTTTTTGACGCTTTGGCCCCCCTGCAATTTGTCCTTTGTGCATCCCGCTTTATCCTTTTGCAATTTTGACCTCAGAACTTGACATTTGTTAATGTTTTAACAGATTCTTGATATTTTTGTCATGTCATATATCCGAGGTACGAAATTGGGGTGTCTACAGCCCCTCAACGATGGAGTCTACGGGTAACCCGCAGCTTCATCGAGTAGACGAACATCGTTGATTAGAATAGACTCTCCAATTTCGCTTTCATTTCAAAACGAGGAGAAATATGCACTGTAGCGCTTATAATGCAACAATTTATCAAACCTCCATATCCTAGACATTTTTAGTCGGTTATAGCAGTTATCGTAATTTTTAAGCGAGATACGCAAATTAAATGCTCGATGGTGGACCTACTAATGTAGGTTGCCTACGATCCCTTAATAAAAGGAATCGACAAACGTAGTTCGGCTAAGCCGAAACAAACAACCAAATTGAAGAAGAAAAGATTTTCATGTTTTTCGAAAGCCGTGATCTTTACGGTCCAAACCGTTGTCAAATTGCATGAAGATTTTTGTGTATTTCGAAAACCATATTTCAACCGGTCTCTATCCGCCGTGGAAATATGTTAAGAGATCAATCTCAAAATGTGTTATGCAGTGGCCGTCAAATACCTTTCTTCCAAACACAATAAGAGGACATTCATATTTTCAAAACCGCACTCGACCGATCAATAATCGCCATCGAATACGATAAAAAACTTTCTTCAAATTTTAAAAATCATATCCAATCGACCGAAACCCGGACACGATAAAAATTTTCTTTTTCTTTCTTCCTTCTTTCTTTTTTTTTTTTTTGTGTTTTTTTTTATTATTCCTCTTTTTTTTTGAAACAGAAAACCCTTTTTGAAAAAGATTTTCTTTTATTTATTTTCTGAAGGCAAAATAAGAAATCTTACCTTCCTTACCTTTCTTACCTGTTTGCTTTTGACCGCCGCCACCGACTCAGTTGATCGGCTATTTCTCGCCGCTCTTTATGTGGAATTTTATTCTTCTTTTTTTCTTGTGATGGTCGTGCCTACCAAAGTAGGTTGCCTACGTATCCCTTTTAGGAATCAAACTGTCGTAGTTCATCCTGCTGGGATCCTTGGTCTGCTTTTTTTTTCTTTTGATTGACTTTTTCTTTTCTTTGATTTTTTTCTTGATGATGATGATTTTTCTTTTCTTTTTTTTTTCTTTTTTTTTTTTTTGTTTTTTTTCTTTTTTTTTGTTTTTTTTTTTTTTAAGAAGAGGAATTTACCTTTGCCGCTGAATTTTCTCGACTTTTTCGCTTGTCCGTGGTCGATTGGCCGGGGTGGACTTTCTTTTCTTTTTGGGTGAAAGATCATCAAATATGGTTAACAAGAATCACTTTTGTTAACTTTCTCGTTAAGTTTCAGGACCACTTTGCAGCCTTTGAAACTTGAAGGACTTGAGGCCGATGTCGATTTGCTTGAGGGGAAAAGTGAAAATATCACTTTTTCCTCCCTTTTGTCATCACTTACGGGAGAATGAAGGCAAAGCCTTCATTTCTTCTTCAACTTCATTTCCTTTCCTCCATTGACGAAGGTAAGTTTTCTTTCTTTCATTTTTTTCATTCTTCCTTTTCTCAATTTTCTTCCGCAAAAATTTTGTTTTCCTGCGATGGCTTCTTCTTCTAGATCTAGAAAAGGAAAGGCGCCGATGGACCCGAATCCGATAAGAAAAACAAGAACTTCCTCCCTTGGTTCGAACAAAGTCGCTTATTATTCACAAAGATGACTGGGTAATTTGGTGAGGACCGGTATAAGCACGTGTCGCCCCGATTCCAATGTGAGTATGATTTTCTTCCACCCACTTGATCAATTTTTCGAGACTGCTCAATTTCGGCTGCTTGGACTTTGGAGCATATATATGCAGCTTATGATATTTATACATGTGATTTATAGACTAAAATGATGCAAAATTTGGTAATAATGCGGGAAATTTGGACAATTTATTTTTGCGATGCCCAATTTGAACTAGTAGTTACTATTTGACTCTACTATGCATAGTTTATAATGTTAATGCAAATAAAGCTATATGATGCATGTTTTAGCTCTAAAAATATTTTTACATGGCATATATTCACATGGCAGAATTTTCGGAATGAAATGCAGAATTTTCTGAACACATTTTTCGGACATATTTTCGGATATATACATGACTTAACAGATATATTTTATGTATTAGAACAGATATTTTATACATGCTGATGGTATAGGGATATAAGAAATGCCAAGTAGATATTATTTTTCCATGGCAGATGGCATTCTAAATTTCTTTTCCGAGCACTCTTGATACTGTTTGTTAACTAATAAATGCAAGAAATAATGCATGTATCATTTTATTTTGATGCAAATGCGATGTTGAATATACAATGAGATGCTTTTTTTTTTTTATGTGAATGCATAATTTTTTTTTTTTTTACAAATATGAAAAAAAGAAATATGGCATGTATATTTTAAATGCAAAGTATGTACTTTATTGTTTATTTATTAATTATTTTCTTTTATATGTATATTCATGCAAAGTATTTTTGTATGTACTTGAAAATGATAATATGGATTTTTATGTACAAAATAATTTTTAATGACATATACATTTGTAAAAAAAATTTATTATTTATTATTTATTTTATTTTAAAAAAAAATCTGATGTATTGAATGTACAAGAAAAAAAAGGTTTGTGGGATACTTACCTTGATTTTCCTCCTCTCTTTTGTTCCTAGGAGCGCAAGGTTTTGGACAAAACTAGGGCCTCCTGTTCCGGTGTTTTGGACATATATCATTTGATGCTTTCAGCCTTACATCGATAGAGGACACGGGCCCGGAGTTTTTATATGAAGCTTTTCCCTCCCGCCAGAAAGGCTGTGAGCAACCATTTTTGATGTGTCAGCGAACTTTTGGTGAGATACCACCCATGTTTCTTCAACCTCACTTGGGAGAGATTACCATGACTGTGATTTTTTGCCATACCCAAGATTTCCACCAAGATATGAGACGGAACTTATTCTTAACCCTCCGCG
>CM028381.1:81619926-81644332 GCA_013146195.2 Codonopsis lanceolata
GCACCTACGGATCTCTCATCCTTCTTGTTCACGAGAAAATGAAAGTTTTGAAGACTCTATTTCTTAAGACGATTTTGGTGAATCTCCTTCTCTACCAACTCCGAGAATTCTTAAGGAAGAATCCACGAGAAGTGATCTTCCTCCAAGCGTTATTGAAGCAAGAGATCATCCCATTTCTCAAATCATTGGTGATCTCAACTCGGGGAGTTAAATGCGAGAAATAAGGTTCGAAGAAACTTTGTTTGCTTATGCATTTGTATCGGAACTCGAACCAAAGAAGATTGATGAAGCTATCGAAGATCATAAGCGGATTGAAGCTATGCAAGAAGAGTTGAACCAGTTTGAAAGATGTAAGGTGTGGAGCTTAGTTCAAGGCCCGATCATCCGGTCATCGGCACCAAGTGGGTTTCGAAAATAAAAGAGATGAAGATGGAAATGTCGAAACAAAGCTAGATTGGTTGCTGCAGGGACTCTGCAAGCGAGGAAGAAGGAATTGACTTTGATGAAACTTTGCTCTGTTGCTAGACTAGAAGCAATCGAGAATCTTTCTAGCCTATGCCTCGTTCATGGACTTCAAAGTGTATCGGATGATGAATGTGCCTTTCTCAATGGTGATCTTCAAGAAATCAGATACGTGGAACAGCCTCCTGACAAATGATCACGCCTACCGACTCAAGAAAGGCTGCCCGAAGCAAGCTCCTAGAGCCCGGTATGAAACTCTATCCAAGTTCTTAATCGAACAAGGATTCGTGAGAGGAAGAATAGACACTACTTTATTCATCCTCAAGCACAAAGGCCATTCTCTCTTCGGTACAAATCTATGTGATCGACATCATCTTTGATCAACTAACCAAAGCTCATGTGCAAAAGATTCGGTAGTCATGCGAAGCAAGTTCGAGATGAGCATGATGGGTGAACTTACCTATTTTCTAGACTCAGTATACATAACTTGCATACGGAATCTTCATCAGCCAAACCAAATATGCAAAGGAACTAATCAAGAAGTTTGGTCTTGATTCAGCCAAAGGATTTGAAACTCCAATGTCTACCGACTGCCATCTTGACAAAGATGAGAAGGGAAAGCAAGAGAACATGACCAAGTACCGAGGAATCATAGGTTCACTTCTTTACCTTACTGCTAGTAGACCGACATTATGTTTGCTTTGTCGCTTGTGTTTGTGCTAGATTTCAGTGCAGATCCAAAGGAGTCACATTTGCTTGCTTTGCCGCCAAACGTATCATCGATATGTTTCAAAACAACAAATCTAGGCATCTGGTATTCAAAATCCAACAACTTCAATCTAGTTGGATACTCAGATGCAGATTATGCAGCCTGCAAAGTGAGCAGAAGAAGCACCAGTGGGACTTGTCAATTTCTTGGAAACAGACTTGTCTCATGGTCTTGCAAGAAACAAGGATCAGTGGCAAACTCAACCACAGAAGCAGAATACATTGCTGCAAGCAGCTGTTGTTCTCAACTGCTATGGATGAAGCAACAACTAGTGGACTACAACATCAAGACTGAAAACTGCCCAATCATGTGTGACAACACATCAGCTATCTCAGTCTCCAAAAATCCAGTGATGCACTCCAAGACAAAGCACATTGATATTCGTTATCATTTCCTCAAAGATCATGTGGAAAAGGGTAACATCAGTTTGGAATACGTTCCAACTGAGCATCAATTGGCAGACATTCTCACAAAACCACTGGATGCCACCAGGTTTGCTTATTTAAGGAGAAATCTTGGTATGATTGATCCTACTGCTTAAGGTTAATATTTTGTTAATGTTTCTTTCATACCGGTAGACTTGTTTTAAGACTAATCGGAAGACGTAAGTTATCCTTTACCGGAAGACTTAAAGGTTAGTACTCTTACTTAGTCTACTGTTTGCTAAAGAGGTTTCTAAAGCAATAAAGTGGGTCAAGGATAAAATTTTGGTACTTAAGAAAATATCTTAAGTTCCCGCTTTTTCAAAACTGATATTTTCTCGCCTTTAAATAGTCCTTGAACCGTCATTTGCAAACTTTACGAAACCCTTTGAACAAAAATATCTCTCTCTCTCTCTCTCTCTCTGAGTAACTACTTTCTGCAAATTCAAGTTCTTCTTGTTTCTTCTTCTCATCATCAACAATGGTACGCTTCTTTCTTCTCTACTCGTAATTTTCTATGTACTGTTCTACTCGTAATTTTCTATGGTACGGTCATTTTTCGAGTTTATACAGTGATTCGCCATTGTTGTTCTTACAAGCTTGAATACTAACAGTCGTTTTTATGTATATTCATTGTTTATTCTTATGAAAACTTCTGTTATGCATTTCTCAAGTGTGGTTTCTCTAAACATTCTAGGGTTTCAAGTTTTTGCTTCGAAAATTTCAATTATTTTAGAAAACTTTGAAATTCCTACTTGTTTAGATGTCTAGATGAAAAGCCCTAATTTTTATTTTGCTTTTCTTTCAGGCAAGAACTTCAAAATCAAAGCGCGACAGCGGGAAGGGTTTCAACCCTGAAACTGACATTCCTCCCAGTTCGAATATCAACCTTCCAGGATACCCCACCTATCCCGCCTCTCATGACATTATTGTCGCTTTGGACCCGAAGCTATATATTCCGGGCATGTGCATTGACCTTCAGTCAATCAACTCTATAGCTGCCCAGGCGTCAAAGCTTGCGAGGATATGGACGCCTCTGGGATTCTGCCCCTCTTCTGCCTCAACGACAAAAGCTACAGTATCTTCCTGGCAGAAGAATTTTATCAAAGAATGGAGCTCATGAACAAGACTGCTCTTCGTGGGTGGATTCGAGGCCGTCCCATCTCTGTCACCGCTAAATCAATTTCCACCATCATCGGCGTGCATTACGGTGGAGCTCTTTCAGCAACCGTGGCTGAGGCTTTACATGCCTGGGAAGCCATGAGGGGAGTAGACACCCTCCGGGAGCCACAAGGGAAAATGCTCCGAAATTTGTTCCCTCTTGACGTCTACTGCACCAGCCATCTTCTAGACAAGGGGCTCCTATTCAAGAGTGGAGCTCATGACATGTTTACTGGCCAACAAATCAAACTGACCAGTGCTGTATTCCTACAGCTACGTCTCAACTGGGGCTCATCATTTTCGACGAGCTAAAGCAGTGGGTGGAGAAAGCTAAGAACAACCCCACTTGCAAACGCCCCTTCGTCAGGCTGATCAATGCCCTTTTGAGGGATGATGCAAACATCAACTCTTCTTTGAAAGAAGATGAGTTGTTGACAGTGGCCAAGGACAAGCAACTCACAGCCTCGTTTTTCAGTAAATACACTGAATACGAGAACAAGCGCCGGATGCAGAAAGGTCTACCGCCGGTCTCTCTTGACAAAGTGGCCAAGCCTGCACCTATCTTGGTCACCCGCTTCAACATGGAAGCACATGAAGCGGCGAGCAGGACCTACAAAAAGGCCTCTGAAAAATTTGATGATCAAGTGGCCACGGACCTCCATCTAAAGGCCAAAGGCCTGGCTGATGAAGCAGAGCAGCTGCTAAGGTCCAAAATGGCAGCCAAGGGCAAAGCAAAGAAGACAAGGCCGGAAGTGGCACCTCCAACTGAAGAGGAGCAGGCCAAGTGGATAAGGAGACAGATGAAGGAAGGCCAAAATAAGAAGGCACCAGGCCAATCTAGCCATTCCTCTCCTCCATCTACCCAAGCTAAGCCATCCTCTCAGCCTCCTACCCATTCCAGCCAACCACCCTCACCATCTCCTGCACCCACTCCCAAACCAAAACGAAGGAAACTTCGTAAAACCTTTGAAGACCAGCCACCGGCAGTCCCTCCAACCGCTACCGATGAAGCAGCTGAGTCTCCTATTCAGCCGCTGAGGAAGAAAAGGAGAGCTACCGGTCACCAACCCTCTACCGCCAGCCAACCAACTACCAACGCCCAAACCTTACCTGTCAACCCTTCATCTATTCCTTCTGAGTCATCTACTCAGAGGAATTCACCACCTCCGGAGGAGTCTATCCCTCAGGAGGAGCCTCAAAATCGAGGAGCCGCCCAACCCCAACTCCTCCTCCTCCCTCACCTTTCAACTACTCACCTGACCCATCTACCCCTTCCCCACCTCACCAATCCCATCCAACTTCATCAACCACACCACAACCATTAGACCCTGCTGCTGCCAAGTTCCTCTTCGAACTTTCGTCAGTAGCAGATCTCTTCATCCCTACTCATCAAAGTTCTCAACCTTCTCTACCTCCTCAACCTTCCCTTCAAAAACCAAAATCCCTCTTCTACCCTGCCCCTTCTTTCTGGTTCTCTACCGAACCCATTCCACAATCCTCCCACATCAGTGAAAATTCTGACACTGATATGGAACTGGATTCCCCACCAACACCACCTCCACCTTCACCAATAACCATATCCTCTTCCACTAAAACCATACCAACCCAAGACTCATCCTCTTCTGCCTCTAGAACTCCCCCTCTCCAACAAACCCATCAAAGCTTGCGGACTCGCCTCTGCGACACCATTCACATTGGCCAAGCATCTACTTCCCATCACCACCAATGATGAAGTTTTGTCCTCGCTGGATGCCATCTACCGCGGCTAGGCGAGCTCACAAGCATATCTCCGCTATGAAGTAGCCGCTGCGCAGCCAAGGCCAACGACCTAGCTAATCGCCACTAATCTTCGACAATTTCAAGAGGATGTCCGGACTCGCTTTTGGACAGATGCGGACGACTTCACCGATGTCAAGATCAACATCGAAGCTCAACGAGATGAAGGTTGCCGTATCATAGGCTCCATTTTCTACGAGTTATTCCACGCCATCACTCTCCATCTCGGCCATGGTCGTCCTCCCATTATGGAACTCAACAACCTCGCTCGCAACTCTGCTCATGATATAATGAATGCCAACCGTGATCGTGATCTGGCCATCACGGAGGAGAAGCAAATGAGGTCTATCAACGTAATGCCGATGGAAGAGAACAACCGCCTTCGTGAAGAACTAGACTACGTTCTCGCTCCACCGGACCTCCGATGCGGATGACGAATACCAACGAAGAATGGAAGAGCTAGAGCGAGAAAGAAGAGAAAGGAGGGCAGACAAAGGCAAAGGGAAAAGACCTTGGTAGCTTATGTATCTTTTCTTCCCTTTCCTTTGTATTTATCTTATTTTTGAAAACTCTGTTGATATGTAAACATCTTGTTTATAAATACAGATGATTACTTGCTTTTTCAAAAATTATATTGTTTAAATTCTTCTTTGCTTTATTGTTTATCTTTATCTAAAATAATTTAAACATTCAATTTAAATTTATTTAAAGCCGCTAATCGTGTCGTGTTCTTTGACTCTCTTATTCTTGTATGCACTTAGATTAGTCCCTTGCATTTGAGGTGTTATTCTGTTTAATAGAGGCATGTCTTCCGATCACTTAATATATAAAACTTTCTAAGACATGTTATTATCTATTAAATAGTTTGTTTTAAAGCCCTCATTTGTAGTAATGATGACCAGATATAAATAGGAGGAGATTGTTGATTCTTATGTTAAATTTATATCGTCGATCAAGACATTACATTAGTTTTATACTTCTGGCTAATCGGGTGCAGTATCGATTAGTTTGGCAACTGTGTATAGAACTTTGCCTTGTATAGTTTTTATAGGACTTTTCGTGTTCGGAAGACCCCTTCTCGGCTTCACCGGAAGACCTGCTCAAAACTTAAGATCGGTAGACCTCGTGTCCAGCTGATCTGCTTCTACGTGTCCTCTCCATCAAAGAGCTAGCTGGATTAATTCAAACTTATTCCTACATATTATTTGAATTAATCCAAATCATTCCCTGACATGTCAAGCCCGAAAGCAACTTTCGAAAAGCAGAAGACTTTTCGTCCCCTGAGCAATGGAAAGCGTAAAAGTGCTGCATCCCCTACTTTTTGCTACTTCTCTCGATCGACACCAAATCGCCCACCTTTTGAAGATCTCGAAATGATTATCTGCTCTAGATATCGTGAAGACGAAAATCCTTGATCGATGACCCCATGCATTTAATGCATTTATGAATAGAGTTGTTGAAGTCTTCGCCCTCCAACGGATTCTTTTGAAATGCACTCTGCTATTAATACGCCATTCGAAGACCTGGAACAAGAGACAAGCATGCATGTAATCAATCGAACACTTAAAGAATTGCTCGAAACTTCATAACTCCAAGTCTTTCATTTCGGTGCATTCAATAGATCCTTAACAGATCTAGAAGTCCTCGTCGACAACAAGAAGCTGCTCATCAACATTTATTGCTTTATTCTTCTTGTTGTTAACTTCCATTAACTATACTTCTGCACGAATTAAATATCTTGTATTTACAGATATTTAATTCCCTAGACCCAAACACAAGTCAATATTTTTGTACACGATCCATTAGGGATATTCTTTGTAATTGATCTAAGTGGAAAACATAGTGCACAATTTAAATCCAAGGTTGACTGCCTTGGTGGTGGACGTAGCACTCATTATAGTGTGAACCATCCCAAAATACTTGTGTTATTCCTTATTGTTTGTCATTTATTTGAACTGCTTAGTTTCATTGTTTACATTATCCATTTCAACAGAACTTAAGTAATCTGTAAAAGGTCTACCGGTAGTCCTTATCGGCAGACCTGGAACAATTTTCTTGAAGGTCTTCCGCTACTTGATTCTTTTCATAGATTGCAAGTAACTTTCAAGGAACTTACTTAAAAGTTTTTAAAGTGTTAATAAGCTATTCAACCCCCCTTCTAGCTTATTATTGTGCTCATTGGGACCCACAACCGGAATAAGGAAACCCCTTGCGGATGCAAGGTCCCTACCTCTTGCCCCGCAAGGCCTCCAGTACGTGGACAAAAAGAGAGCCAAAGGCCTTGCGGCCGCATTGCCCCTGTACCTTGCCCTCGCAAGCCCTTCCGTTTATGTGAAGAGGGTGTTGTACCTTAATTGTATCTCCTACCCCTAGACACATTAGTATAAATACAAGCTATGTAGCCACATGCCGAGGACGAAAAATACTCAGAATTTTAGTGTGTAATTCATAGTTTTTATTGTTTGTAATCATAGTTAGAAGATCATTCATATATTCTTTCATCCCAATGATCTGTTCATCGCCAAGGATGAAATAATCGCTCCATAATCTAGGGATTGGAGGTAACTTGTATCAAATCTTTTGCTTTGTAATATATTTTTATTAAATCCAATCTTGTTGATCACATTGTTTATCAATCTCTTTACTATTTGGTTTTTTCCTAATGAATGATGTCGCAGTAGTTAAAGACCAAGAGGTACGGATAACTGCACGCCCATATGCATATGTCGTACACTTGCTCACCATTGTGATAAATTAAACCTATCGATGAACGAGAGTGATAAGTTAGGGTTAGGTTCATATATATGTTTCTGAGTGACAAACAGAAATTCATATATTCTTGTGTTAAGGGTATAGATTCAGATGAATTATTTAGGATGGAGACTAAATTATAATTTGGCGACCTATACCAATCTTTCGTGAACGAACTCAAGATTAATTGATTGATACATTAAGAAAAGAGAATTAGAACAGATACAAGTGAATCCATATTCCTAGATTCTCCTATACCATAAGATCTTCATAAACTGTGTTTGCTGCTTTAATATACTGTTAATTAGATTACCTGCTTTCTAGTAGAATAATTTAAATAAATAAACAAAAACCCCCCTTAGTTTAATTGTTACCTGTTTACTTGCTCTAAGATACTTCTTGTCTCTGTGCTTCGACCCTTGCTTTCCGTACGCTATACTTTAGTTGATTCGTACACTTGCGAGGTTAAAAAATAAGACATCAAGTTTTTGGCGCCGTTGCCGGGGATAAGCTAGTTTCTAGCTAGTTTATTGGTAACGTTTAAATTCAGTTTTTATAAAAGAAAATTAGAAAAATATTTTTAATTTATTTTAATCTAGTTATTTATTTGTGTTAGGTTTGCATTGTATGCACCAAAGCTGTCAAAATTGAGCTCGGCCCATAGGCCCGGTCCAGCCCACCCGACTTTTTCAAGGTCTTGGGCCTCAATTTAGAAGGCCCGAAAAAGTTGGGCCTCTTTGGCTAGGCTCGTGGGCCGCGACCTTAAAAAGCCCGAAAAGCCCGGCACGGCCCGATCATAAAGTTAAACACTTAAACTTAATTACAAAATTAAAAACTAAAACATAAATCTAAAAATAAAAAACTATCAGACATTCATTTAGACTACTTTTTTTTCTTTTTTTTTTCTTTTGGTTAAATAAATTTATGACACAATATGATCTATTTCTAAATCATTGTTCTCTTTTTGATTGAAACTCATATTCTAAATTGATGGAAGTGAAACTTACAAAGAGGAAATGGAGTTGATCTTCCAAGTTCCAATCTAGTTTAGTATGGTTGTGGTTAGTAATTTTATCGAAACTGAACTATTTAATTGAGTATCTCTATCTGATATTAGTTAATAAAAAGCCTCAATAGCATAACGATAAAAGATAAAATTTAAATGCTAGATTGTGTCAGGTGAATCAAAAAATAAACATTTGCTAGTTAGTATGATTTTACAAACTAGAACCTGAAAAACTTTGTCTATCTTCAGAAAACATATATTAAAAAATTAGGGACAGTATGATGAACTTCAATTTAGTTATAAATTTTTTGAAAAAAATACCTTTCAAGTAGCACATGTATTTTTTCTTTGGTCTGTAACATTATAGTTTTTCTAGTCTCTGTTTCGTTTAATTGTTGAAGTTACTACATTTGCTTATATTTGCTTTGGTTGCACTTTTGCTTTGTAATTGTTTAAGTTAAACTATTAAGTATGTGTCTTATGAAATTTTGATGTGTTATATAACTTTTATTAGCTAATTTGTGAGTTTTTTTAATAAAAAAATATTTATTTTTTGGCCCAAAGGCCCGAAGTGCGCATGGGCAGGGCTTGAGTTCTATGAGGCCTGCCACTATTTTGGCCAAGCCTGGTCTGCCGTTAAGCGAGGGCCGGTGGGCTTGGGCCAGGCCGGGCCGGTCTGTTTGACAGCTCTAGTATGCACGGTCGTAGATCTTTAAATCCCAAGCTGGCAAATTTAAATCAAGACATAAATAATCTTGGTAGAAATCAGGGAAATCCTGATAATTTTGACAATCCACCAATTAATCAAGAACAAGTAGATAGAGATGATTCTCTGGCTTATCCTCCAATGGATAATAATCAAAATCCTGAAAATCTGGTTCCTCCGAAAAATCAAAGAAGGGAGGAACAAGGTGCTCGAATTATGGAAGTGGTAATAAATCAAAGAACAATAAATAATTATGGTCGTCCAATGTTGAATGCGACACCACCATGTTTAGTATTACCGGATGCAGTAAGAAACTTTGAACTTAAATGCCATTTTTATAATATGTTGCTTTCATTCTATGGCTTACCTTTTGAAGAACCAGTTACTTTTGTGAAAGAATATAGCTTTCTGACTTATAATTTTCTATTAGGAGGTCTAACGGAAGATCAATTGAAAATGCGATATTTCCAATGTGCATTAAAAGATGCAACAAAAAGATGGTTTATGAATTTGACACCAAGGAGTTTTTATACATGGACTCAATTATATGATTTGTTTATGGGTAAATTCTATCAGCATGCATCTCTATTTGATTATAGAAAGAAAATTATTGCCTTCCAAACTGAACCAGGAGAAACATTCCATGAAGCATGAGATAGATTTAAAAATTTACAAATCATGTGTTCTCATCATAATCTATCTCAAGATGTTTTAGTGACTCAATTTTATCATGCACTTCCTTCTGCTCTTCAAACTATGGTTGATAGTGCAGCCGGTGGTTCCGTTAGAGGAATGACACCAGTTGAATTAGAAGATTTGTTTGAAATGTTATGTGCTAATTCTCAATAGAAAAGCACTAGAGATAAAAATAAAGTTTGTATCATATTTAAGATAATTCGAGTAATGAAGCTAAAATGGAACGGATGCAAGCACAAATTGAAACCTTACAACAGAAATATGAAAGTCATGAAGTGTGTGCTATTTGTGGACTAAATAATCTTGCTACTAGTTTCTGTCCATCTAGTACTATGTTTCCTGAACAGGCAAATGCTATGAATGCATATCCTCAAAGACAAAGGAATGATCCTTATTCTAACATGTACAATCCCGGTTGGAGAAATCATCTCAATTTCTCATGGGGAGGAAATAAGCCATTACATCTTCAACAATTTTCTCAACAAGGACAACTTCATATTGAATAAGTGAAAAATAACGAGTTTCAAGATATGCAGACTTCTTTTAACAGGCAAATAATTACACATATGGAAAAGTTGTCGAATGATTTTGCTCAATTATTGAAAGGTAGAGAAGAAGGGAAGTTCCATAGTCAAACTGAACAAGCAAAATCTATCACTATTATGCGTAGTGCAAAATGTCATTGGAGAGGAAGTAAGTGATCCTACTCCTTCTGCTGATATTCATGATAATGTAAGTAATTCTGGTGAAGAAATTCAAACTGAAACTAAAGAATAAGATTTAGAAAAAGTTCAAGAAAAAGAATGTAAGAACCTAAAATCTTACTTGTATAACATGCTTGCTAGGTCTACTTGTCATGCTAGAGACATGCCTAACATGTATAATTTGGTTCCGCTCCTTTGGTTGAGCCGTAGTTGTCTTGTAAGATTTCTATGCCTGGAATGTTCTTGTCTTGGCTGCTATGAGTCGTGCCTTTGTTTTATGGACTTTCCTGAGTCGATATGAGGCTTAGTATCATTACTATATGTTTCTTGGTACTTGTCATGTTCATCGGTTGCTTATTAAAGTGATAGGGATCACTAAAACCTTACTTGATCTTTCGGAAACTTAGGATTGCACATTTGCCTTCGTTTGCCTTGTTTCGTGTCTATGCGACTCATGAGATGTTAGTTTGAGTCTTGGACCATGTATACTAGTCCTTAACATGCTTAAGAGTACTTACATATGCTTGCTGTATCCTTGTTTAGTTCGTGTTTGAACGGTTGATGATCATTAGCTGTTTATGTTGTTCCCGACGTTTGTTCCCTTCATTTTGTCATGTCTCGGGAGAGGTTTGATTGTATTTTGAGTGTTGATTTGTTCCCTTTCAATTGCTTGGGTTGTTTGGGGTTCATTCAAGGCCAAATCTTAGGCCTTTTTGATCTGGAGACCTTGCGGACGCAAGGTGGTTTTGGCTTGCCCTCGCATGGAGGGCATAAACTTGGGAGGTGCATTTTGGTGACCTTGCGGGGGCAAGGTAAAAGGACCTTGCGGCCGCAATCCCCCTTTTGATAGCAACGAGCAATTTTTGCTATTTTGTGATTTTGAGCGTGAAAAACCTTTCCTACTCTCATTTTAACCCCTCCCCTTTGCCTTGTCCACAACTAGGAAGGGTAGGATTGTCCTCCCTAACCCTTTATGATCTAATTTCATCCTCTTCCTCCCTCATTTTTCATCATCCACCGTGAGTCTTAGAGATAGAGGTAGAAGGAGCTTCCATGGGAGATTCGTCTATTCCCGGAGTTCCGGCCATCGGATTGTCGAGCCGCGAGAACCATTGCGAAGCCCTCGTCGAGTAGATCATTTCCCCTCGGTTTGTTATCCTCTTCCTAGATGTTTGTGACTCCATTGAGGTACGTTACCTAAGCCCTAGTTTCTCTCTCTACATGCATTTTGATGTTAGGTTGTTAGAGACTTGTTCCTCGTGATTTATCATTGTTATACATGTCAAAATGATATGTTTTCATGGATATCAATATATGTTAGCTAGGGTTTGAACCCAAATGATTTTATTTGGAGTTGTTATGGTTTAAGATTGATTGTTGTTGGGTTAAGAAACCCGGATAAATTGGGAATCCCGAATTTATGCCTTGACCTAGAATTTGGGACTTGTAATTTGACCCAAATTGAGTCAATTAATTATATAAGTTTTTATTTGAGCCCTAGGATAAAATTCCTAGGACTTTTCATGTTTGTCGGGTCACAATTTATAGAACTCAAGAATTAATCGGGTAAGACCAACTTGGTGTTTTGGTATTGGTTTAGGGCTTAAGACTCTAATCGAAGTCATTGGATAACATTAAGTGTGAATTTATCGCTAGTCGTTGGATTGAGGATGCTTGGGTCACAAATGTGCGATTCGAATAAAGGACGTTGAAATGGTCAAATTATGAACTAAGATTATTGATTTTTTGTGGACTTCAAATGAAGTCCTATGTCTTGTAAGAGTGCAATATAGACTATAGTGGACTTCAAATGGAAATTGGAGTTTAATATGATAGGAACCCCGACTCATGAGAGTCGCCTTGTGAGCATGAACCCACCTTGACTCGCTAGAAGTCTTGCTAGAGAATCTTGTGAACATCTTTAGGAATCCATGATGGTGAATTAGAGAATCCACCTACGAGATGATTTGGAATTGGGATGTTATATACCTTTGCACTCTACATTTAGAGTCTACTTGAAATGTCGCGAAGACAACTAAGTTATTTTCTAAGACACACTTGTATTGCCTCGGTCTTGCGAGTTAGTATCGCTCAGACATTTTGAAGAATCTTGACTATGCCCTATGAGTTTATCCTTTGAGGATATTGCATGGCCCATACCGTTTAGAGAACTCCAACGGAGTCTTGTAGTGTTATAACATGGTTTATGTTGAACCTTCAAGGACTTGAATGTGGAAAGAATAGTGTGTGACCTTGTTGATTTGGTAAACCTAGACAATCCAGGTAACCTCGAGAATCATGTGAATTGTGAGTATTAATTTATGAACTTAACTTGTATTATTCTAGATATAACCTTCCGTGTCTATTTCAATATTTTGACTTATGAGAAGTAATTATGTCCAGTCTTGACAATATGAATTTCCATTTCTAATTTACGTTGTGATATGAGAAAACATGACCATGATCTGTGTTAATGATTGAATTCTTCCTGCTTGTATTATGAATATGATTTAATAAACATATTTTCATATCTTGGCACAAATCTTGATTTACTCTTGAATACCGTATTGAAAGTTGCTTCGTGTACATGTATTAAACTTGGATTCCACAAATAAGTGGGATGGTGAACTTGTTGAACTAAGGCTTCTTAATGAAATACGAACCAAGATATATGTGAACTGTGAACATGGCGAAGGGATAGAAATGCATATAGCATTTGTATTCTATTTGGGAATAATTGTAGCGAAGACTCAACGGAGTCGAATTAAGGAACGATTGGACCTTACTAGGATCGTGGTGAGATCCTTTGACACTTAGAAATCCACTGGACTAGATTACTAGCTTTGGAACTTGAATAGAATTGAGTAGACAACTTGACACTTATACTTGAGACTCAATCGAGCTCCTTTTGTAATCTATATGATTAATCGTGAACATGTCTTGAATAACATGCCTACTTGTCTTGAACGAGTTCGCTTTTGTCGTGTGATGACCCGACCCCGACCCCGACCCCGAGGAGGAATCACGAGTCAAGTCATCCAAATAAGGACTACAATTCATGCAAGGACTCAATTATCAAAATTGACGTGACGCAACATTGGACATGTAGTACAACTCGGCACTAAAAAGCCGGAATAATTTAAAACTTTAGAACCTGATATAACAGTTAATAGCAAGTAAACCAAGTCATCGGCGAATTTACAACCGGAACCCAACAACTAAACAATTCATGCTAATATATATACACCTCAACGGCTAAACACGCCGGAGGAACAACAAAAGTAATTAAGAGCTAATAGGAAGTTCAGCGGAAGTCTTAATGAGTGAACCAATACATGCAAGCAAGGCTCGGTCTACAAGTGCTGGCAAACAACTAGAAACATAAGTAGTACTATTAGTCTTAGTCTACACAAGTACAAGTCACTATAATTACACATTCCCAAGCTAAGTCTAAATGACTTGCTTAAACCCAAGCGTCCTTGCAAAACAGAAACCAAAAGCCAATGCTACCACCTCTAGGAGCGCGATCAAGAACAAGAGTAGACAATCAACCTCGATGAGACGGTACTGGATGATTAGGATCTAAAACAGTAAAAGGGAGGGGGTAAGTCATAAAGACTTGTAAGCCACCAATATGCATGACATGATATAATGCAAGGCATACATAGCACATTATCATATTTGATTATCAAGCAAGGTCATACTAGCACGTAGTTCTCATCTCGCGATGCACATTGTTTTCACATAAGTGCTTTAAATAAATCACATAGGATAAGGATATGTTATAGAACCGGTGCCGCTTCGTAGACCTGAAATAGATAAGGTTAACACGATTGTATTTGTCGGATTTACGTGTATGATACATCGACCACGATACTATTGTTCCAAGTGCCCATTGGTTACGACAATGTACTTTTCTCCATTGTGATCAGTAGTTAAGGGTGTGTGCACGATTATGGTGTGGCGACCCATCACTACCATGAATCTCATAATTCATGACAGCGATGCATCGTTGACCATCAAGACAATTCACGTAATGCCAGCTGGACTAATGGTATGCCAAGTAGATATTTACTTGTCACACAAAATCAAGTAATGGGCGAGTTCGACAAGAGCGAACTCGTCTGAGTCAAGTAGATGTTTACTCACATAATAAATCAAGTAAGGGAGCGAGGTCGACAAGAGCGACTCGTGCAGTCAAGTAGGCATGTTACTCTACGATATACAAGTCAAGCATGTGATCAATCATGTTAAGAATTCCCAAGAGCTAATTTACAATTCAATTGGACTCTAAACGTCGTAGGGATTAATTGTAGAGTCGGTATTGTTCAATGACTCTAAGTGCAACTCCGTTGAGTTATCGCTAAATTAGTTCCAAGTAGAGGATGAATGCTATATGCAATTCATGACTCTTTTCTATGTTCTCGATTCATTTACAATTAGACTATTAAGTCATTCATGACTTTTAGTCCATCAAGACCAAAGTTCCCAAATTGTGAACCCTAACATGTTCATCATTTTTAAAGTTACAATTCACCACAAGTCCAAGAACAATAGTTATTCCTAATCCATTCTAGAACATATTTCATACTTGACACAAGTCCAAATTATCAATTGTGAGTCATTAACCCAAAATTTACAGAAAATTAACTTAAGGAATTTCAAGTTATTAACATGGTGCATGTCTTCTTGAGCATGTAAATAGAGACTATCATCAAGGGAGCATGCTTGATATTGAGCATACAAAAATAGGGGATTGGGTGCTTACCTTATTCGAAATCAAACGATTGGATGACAAAATAAAGCAAGGATTAAGAAACTAGGGAGCAAGGGCTTCGATTTGGTGGTCTCCAATCGAAAATCCGATGGCCGGATCTCCGGCAATCAAGCAAACAAGATGGAGGATCTTCAAGCTCACTCTCTCTTTCTAGGAACCAGCTCGATAATGGTGGAAGTGAAGAATGGCTGAAATGTTTGAGTTTGGGGAGGAAGAAGGCTCAAAGGGTTCAATCCATGGTTTGAGTTATTAAAGTTTCTATTGGCCAATTCATTATGTCCCTTGATTAAAACACATCCAAAGGTTGATAATAAACCTAAAGAGGTCACAATATAAGTGGGGGTTCGAATTGGGTTCAATTGGGTTTAAGGGTTCTAGCCAAAATTCAAAAATCAGAAAATCCCGAAGTGCTGGTACAGGAGGCTTGCGGCCGCAAGCCCTTTTTGACCTTGCCTCCGCAAGGTCACCAGAACTCTCAACTCTAAATTACTACCCTCCATGCGAGGGCAAGCCCAAATCACCTTGCGTCCGCAAGGTCTCCAGATTGAAAAGCCCTCAAATTTGGCCTAGAATGACCCTCAAACAACCCAAGTAATTCAAGGGGGGATAAACCAACACTCAAAACACAATCGAAACTCTTCCGAAACAAGTAGGAATAAAGGAAAATGGACATCGGGAACTATGTAAACAACTAACGATCATGAATGCTAAACAAACTAAGCATGAAACTCAATCTAAGCTTGTTAAAGACTAAGTTCAATACCAAGAAACTTATAGCCAAGAAGTTAAGACTCTCAATGACTTAGAAAGGAACTCGAAACGTCAAGGCATGAATACAAGGACCCAAGAGAAGCACGTACAAGGCATAGAAGTCTTTCAACCGTTATAACTTTAGCAAAAGTCACATAACCAAGGTAGTCATGGAAGATATCTTACAAGCATGAATGGTGAACATATTAGACATGTTAAGTAAACAACGAGAGCATGTTAAACAAGTATGGTTCGGGTTCTCACATCCTCCCACACTTAAAGGAATTTAGTCCCTAAATTCTTACCAGTCATCTCGAATAAATATGGGTATTTCTCCCTCATCTCAAGCTCGGTCTCCCACGTAGCTTCCTTGATGTCATGATTTCTCCACAAGACTTTCACTAATGGAATCCTCTTAGTTCTCAAGATTTGCTCTTTAGTATCAAGAATCCTCACCGGCTTCTCAACATAGGAAAGATCGGGTTCAAAGGTAATCTCTTCATAGGAAAGAACATGTGATTCATCCTTCAAGTATTTGCGAAGCATAGAAACGTGAAATACATCATGAATACCCGAAATAGAAGGTGGCAATGCAATCCTATAAGCCAAAGAACCAACCCTCTCAAGAATCTCAAACGGACCAATATACCTCGGTGCAAGTTTCCCTTTCTTACCAAACCTCTTAGTACCACGGCGCGGCGATATCTTCAAGAACACAAAATCACCAACTTGAAACTCAAGATCACGTCTCCGGTTATCCGCATAGCTTTTCTGTCTACTCTGAGCCGTACGCAATCTATCTCTAATCAGCTTCACACTCTCAGCCGACTGTTGTACCATTTCGGAACCCCATAACTTAGCTTCACCAACTTCGTCCCAGCAAATCGGTGAATGACACTTACGCCCATACAAAGCCTCATAAAGAGCCATCTCGATGCTAGATTGGTAACTATTATTATACGCAAACTCTGCCAACGGTAGATGTGAATCCCAACTGCCCTTGAAATCCATGGCACAAGCACGAAGCATGTCCTCCAATATCTGTATCAATCTCTCCGACTGCCCATCTGACTGAGGATGAAAAGCCGTACTAAAATTAAGTTTCGTACCCAAGGCCTCCTGTAATGAATGCCAAAATCTCGAGGTAAATCTAGGATCTCTATCCGATACAATACTAACACGAACACCATGTAGCCTGACAATCTCCTGAATGTACAATGCTGCCAACTGACTCAAACTGTAAGTAATCACAATAGGAATAAAATGAGAAGATTTCGTCAACCTATCAATAATAACCCAAACAACGTCGAAGCCTCTACGAGTACGCGGCTACCCTATAACAAAATCCATCGTGATATGTTCCCATTTCCATTCCGGAATCTCAAGTGGTTGCAATAAACCGGCAGGTCTCTGGTGTTCGGTCTTAACTTGGTGACAAGTCAAGCACCTAGATACATAATCTGTTATTTCTCTCTTCATGCCATTCCACCCAAACCGTTTCTTCAAGTCACGGTACATCTTAGTACTCCCTGGATGTATCGTATACTTGGCCTTGTGAGCCTCATCAAGAACCATACGTTTCACTCCATCGGTAGAAGGAATGCAAACTCTTCCTCGAAAAGTCAAGATACCACTACTATTCATCGCAAACTCGGTAGTATTATCCTCGCCCAATCCATCAATAATCTTCATGAAATCCGGATCTAACACTTGTGCCTTCTTGATCAATTCAAACAATATAGGGGTAGCACGAACGCTAGCAAAGATAATACCACGCTCGTTCTCAACAGGACCACACTCATTAACATCCTCTAGCATTTTCCACTCTCTCATCATCAAACAAGACATAAAAGCCTTCCTACTCAAGGCATCCGCAACAACATTTGCTTTCCCCGGATGGTAAAGAATAGTACAATCATGATCCTTCAGCTTCTCCATCCAACGCCTCTGTCTCATATTCAACTCTTTCTGCGAGAAGAGGTACTTCAAACTCTTATGATCCGTGAACACTTCCAACTTCGCCCCATAAAGGTAATGTTTCCACTTGTGAAGCACGAAAATAATTGCTGCTAACTCAAGGTCGTGTGTAGGATAATTCTGCTCGTAAGGTGACAACTTCCTCGAAGCATAAGCAATAACCTTTACGTTCTGCATAAGCACGCAACCCAAGCCTTCTAATGAAGAGTCGCTATAGATCACAAAATTATCACATCCACTAGGCAATGCTAAAACAGGAGCTGTAGTCAATCTCCTCTTCAACTCTTGAAAACTAGCCTCGCACTTATCACTCCAAATAAAAGTAGACTTTTTCTGAGTCAAGTTTGTCATAGGAGTAGCAATCTTAGAAAATACCTCAATAAACCTACGGTAATAACCCGCCAAGCCCAAGAAACTACGAACTTCAGTAACCGTACTAGAAGTCTTCCATTTAGTAACCGCCTCCACTTTTGATGGATCCACCGCAATGCCATCACTAGACACAACGTGCCCAAGAAAAGATACTTGCTCGAGCCAAAATGCACACTTACTAAATTTAGCAAAAAGCTGCTTCTCTCGCAACAGGGAAAGAACCACTCTCAAATGATTAGCATGTTCCTCTCGTGACTTTGAGTACACTAGGATATCATCGATGAAAACCACAACAAAGCAATCCAAATAATCATGGAATACCCGATTCATCAAATCCATAAAAACCGCAGGCGCGTTTGTCAACCCAAACGGCATCACTACAAACTCATAATGACCATAACGTGTCCGAAAAGCTGTCTTCGGAACATCCTCCGCTCGAACTCTCAACTGGTGATAACCACACCTCAAGTCTAGCTTGGAATACACTACGGATCCCTGAAGTTGATCAAAGAGATCATCAATGTGAGGCAAAGGATACCTGTTCTTAATAGTAACCTGATTCAACTGCCTATAATCAATACACAACCGCAAGCTACCGTCTTTCTTTCTCACAAACAACACTGGTGCACCCCACGGAGATACACTCGGTTTAATGAACTCCCTATCAAGAAGTTCCTGCAACTGCTCCTTAAGTTCCCTCAACTATGTGGGAGACATTCTGTATGGTGCCCTAGAAATAGGTGAAGTCCCAGGCAACAGCTCAATGAAAAATTCTACCTCTCGATCGGGTGGTAAAGCATACTCGGTCGAGAACACGTCGGGAAACTCACTAACAACTGGGACCTCCTCTAGAGATGTAGTAGGCATACTAGTATCGATCACACAAGCTAAATAACCCGTACACCCTTGAAATAAAAGCTTCCTAGCTCGCAAAGCAGAAATAACATGTATGCTATTCATGGCATGATCACCCGTAAACACAAACTTCGAATACCGGGCATGGCAAAAGTAACTCTCTTACGACGGCAATCAACTAGAGCATGATAAGTACACAACCAATCCATACCCAAAATCAAATCAAAGTCCCGAATAGGCAAAACTACCGAATCCGCATGCAAGACTCGATCACATACAAGCACATCACAAGTCTTATAAACCTCTGACACCAACAAATGATCGCCCAATGGTGTAGACACTTCAAGCACGTAAGGTAACTGAGAAGGTAACACGCACAAATGCTCAATGAAATGCGATGCAACATAGGAGTGAGTAGACCCCGGATCTATAAGAACTCGAGCCCTATGATCGAAGACTGAGAGAATACTTCCAATGACTGTGGTCGACTCTGGAACACCACGCTGATCAAGCGTAAAGACACGAGCTTGCGCCTTAGGACGCCCATCATTATCCCTCTTGGTACCCGACTGCTGCACGGAATCCATGGACTGAGTAGTCTTAAACTTAGGACAATCCCTCATCCGGTGATTTGCATCTCCACATCCCAAACACTGCCCAAGTCTGCTCCTACAATCATTATATGAATGCCCCGGCTTATGACAAAAGGAACACCCAACAGGTTCACTCCGCTGGCCTGGTTGCCCTTGCGAAGATGGAGCACGACTATCATGACTATCGAAAGGACGCCTAGACTGTCCATTTGACTACTGCCTAGACTGGCCACCGTTGCGACGGTTGCCCCAATGACTATACCGATTACCCGAAAACTGACCTCTCCCAGAATGCTGCGAGGTCACTTGAGACGACTGCTGCGATGGCTGCTAATGCGAGGACTGCATAGCAGGCTTCTACCTGTGCTCCTTTATGTCTCTCTCTATCTCATAAGCGCGATCAACTGCACCCCGATAATCTGTCAACTGCAATGACAAGAGCTGCATCCTAAACTCGGTCTTTAGACCCTTCACGAACTTGAGTACCTTCTGGGACTCATCCGGTACTAGATGTGCACAATAGCGAGACAACTTGGTAAACTTATCAGAATACTGGGCCATTGTCATAGAACCTTGTTCTAGATCCTGAAATTTCTTCTCCCTTTTCCTCCTCACTACCATAGGTACATAGGAAGCCTTGAACTCCCTCTCGAAATTCGACCAAATCCTCGGAACCCGATTAAGATTCCAGCTTGCTAGCAATACTCTCCACCAATGATTCGCGGCCCCTCTTAGCTTATACACAGTTAACACAACTTTCTCTTCCTTAGTGCAGTCTAGAGTTGCAAATATTTTCTCCAAGTCCTCTATCCATAACTCTACCTTACCAGCATCTGACTCTCCCTCGAAAGATGAAGGTTTCATCTTCAAGAACCTTTCCAAAGTAGCATTATTTCTGGCCCTAGGTTCTGGTGGTACATCATTACGAGGTGGCGAAACTCTCGCCTCCTCCGGTTCTGGTGGTGGTGGTGGGGGTGGTACACCTCCTGCCTGACCTTCTTGTGCCAACTCAGCCATAACAGTCATCATCATGCGAAACAAGCCTGCCATACGAGCATTCTCATCACCCTGTTTCTGTGGTGGGGGTATCACAACCTCTAGTTCATCCGAAACTCTAGCCTCTGGTTCATCAGGAACCCTCCTAGGCCTGCCTCTACCTCGGCCAATACCAGTTCCACCGCTACTAGCTCCTAGTATGGGACCCACCATGATACATGATCGATGTATTTTATACGTCGATTTTATATGCTTCTGTGACTTAAATTATGCTATTTCACGAGTCTTTTGAGTACTAATATATGTTTTCGGTGAGTTTTGTAAGTTTCAGGATTGTTAGTGAAAATACGCGAAACTCCAGGGTTTTAAGTGCAAATTACAAAGAAAGAAAAAAATGAAGAAAAAATAAATATCAATCGGACACCTTGACGCAAGGTGCCTCTGCACCTCTGCGACCGCAAGGTAGGCAAGATCGGTCCCTCGAAGCCAATCGAAGAGTCAAAAACACACACACGGAGACCTTGCGACGCAAGGTATCTAGACCTGCGACCGCAAGGTAGGCGATGCGACCTTTTCGGATTTTCACACAGTCATTCGATCCAATCACAACTCCCGAGTATATATAGAAGTCAGATGCCTAGCCTAAGCATAGGGAGGACGGCTGGAAGCTCTCTTTACATAGATTTTAGGTAGTTTTAGATTGTATAACATAGTTAGGTTTTGTAATTTCAAGTATTGAAGATCAAATCATGTCTTTCATCATCTCCATGTGTTGCTTCATCGCCTATGATGAACTAAATCATCCCTAATCTAGGAGGTGGGAGGTAACTTGTATCAAATTTATGTTTTGATTTATATATTTATGTCTATTCAATGCTTGTTGATTGTGTTGTTTATCAACCCCTATATTATTTTGCTTTGAACAAATGAATGTAATCGCAAATAATAAAGGCTTAGAGGTGCGGATAACCGCATGACCAAGTGCATATGTCGCATTACAATCGCTCACCAACACAATAAATTGGACCTATCGAAGCACGAGAGTGATAAGTTAGGACCAGGTTCTTACATGATCTAGGTGACAGATAGATCATAAATCTAGGTGACACTAGATTGATAGTTCTGTGCTTAGGATATGGAATGGGTGAATTTTATGGGATGGAGGCGAACCAATTGTTCAACAGACCATATCTATTTTTAGTGAACGAACCCAAGACATTGAATGACATTATTATGAATTGAACATAAAGGAGATATAAGTGAAACCCAGAATCCTAGATTTCCACTCACCATAAGATCTTCATATCTGTTATTACTGTCTAATTAGTTAAACATCTATAACTAGTAATTTAGAGTAGAATTAAACATAAAAACCCCTTAGGTTAATAATTTGCTATCTATAATTCGCATTGTTCGTGATCACTTGTCTCTGTGGGTTCGACCCTTGCTTCCGAGTCTATTCTATAATAGTCTTGTACACTTGCAAGGAAATAGATAAATAAAACAATCGATCAAGTTTTTGGCGCCGTTGCCGGGGACAAGCTAGTTCACGTAGTTAGTTTGTAGGTAGCGTAGTTTTTAATTTAATTTAGTTTTTAGTTTAATTTTCAGTTTTCATAAAAATAAAAATACAAAAAGATTTTATTTTATTTTAATAGTTATTTGTTTTTAAATTGCTTTAATTTATTTGCATGCAAGGTCGTAGATCTTTAAATCCTGAATTGGTAGACTTAGATCAAGAGATAAATATTGTTAAAAGATACCAAAGATATTTTGAAAATCTAGCTTTCGAGCCTGATAATCAAGACCAACTGAATCAAGAGGATCCTCTGGTTGATCCTACAATGGAAGAAAATAACAATATTCGTAATCCTGAAAACCTAGTTGACCCAGTCAATAGGAATCAAAGACAAGAAGAGCTTGCAAGAAGAAATATGGAAGTAGTAGTAAATCAAAGAACTATTAATGACTTTAGTAGACCTTCATTAAATGTGGTGACATCATGTCTAGTCTTGCCAGATGCTGTTAGGAATTTTGAGTTAAAAGGACATTATTTTAATGCCATACCATCTTTTCATGGGATGCCCAATGAAGATCCTGTCAGTTTCTTAAGAGAATATGAATACATGATGAGTACTTTTCCTTTAGGAGGGTTAACTGAAGATCAAATTAAAATGAAATACTTTCCCAGTGCATTAAAAGAATTGGCAAAGAGATGGTTTATGAACCTAACACCAAACAGTGTTTTTACTTGGGCACAATTATATGATTTGTTTATGAGCAAATTTTACAAACATGCATCTCTTACAGAGTATAGAAAACAAATCATGTCATTCCAAAATGAACCAGGTGAAACATTCCATGAGTCATGGGATAGATTTAAAAATCTGCTTATTATGTGTCCTCATCATAATTTGGCTCAACATGTGTTAGTGCTTCAATTTTATCATGGTCTTTCGCCGAGTTTACAAACTATGGTTGATAGTGCAGTGGTGGTTCTATTAATAGAATGACACCGTAAGCACTAGAAGAATTATTTGAGATGCTAAGTATTAATTCCCAAACAGAAAAGTGCTAGAGGTAAAAATAGGAGCCTATATCAATTGCAAGATAATTCAAATACACAAGCTCAATTTGAAAATTGGCAAATTCAAGAAGCATGTGCTCTATGTGGATTATATTCTCATGCTACTAATTTTTGTCCGTCAAGTGCTATGTATTCGAGCAGGCTAATGCTATGAATATGTATCCTCAAAGGCCAAGGAATGATCCTATTCAAATACATATAATCCTGGTTGGAGGAATCATCCTAACTTTTCTTGGGAGGAAATAAGCCTTTGCAACCTCAACAATTCCAACCTCAACCACCACAACCTCCAGCTTGCCAAATCAAAATCGCTTGAGAATTGAAGAAGTTCCCAAGCAAGAAGCTAGTAAAGGTCAAGGCTTTGATGAAGTACATGCTTGAAGAAATTGAAAATCTAAAGAAACATATTGAAATTCTTTGAAGCAAATAAAAGAGAAGAAGGAAGTTCCCTAGTCAAACCGAGCAAGCTAAGTCAATCACCGTCCTCTGCGAAGGTAAGGTGATAGGTGAAGAGGTAAGTGATCCCGATCCTTCTTCTAATATGCATGCTACGGTAGAAAATTCTGAAAAGTAATAGAGAAAGAAATTGAGGAAAGATAGTGATAGTGATAAAGTGATTAATGATTTAAGTAATCAAGAGGTAGAAAAAAAGAAAAAGAAAGTAGAAGTTCCAGGAACAAGAAAAGAAAAAATTCAAAATGAAAATAATACAAGAAGTAGATAAAGAGTTAGATCAAGAAGAAGAGGAACCTTATGTGGCTCCACCACCATATGTTCCTCCAATTCCTTTCCAAGAAGACTTATGAAAAACCGAATGGACAAACAATTCACGGAAATTTATAATATGTTATCCAAAGTAAATGTTAATTTACCTTTGCTTAATGTTATTAAAAATATTCCACTTATGCAAAGTTTTTCAAAGATCTTCACTCTAAGAAACACAAGTTTGAAAACAATGAAAAGATTGTTGTTTCGAAAACGTAGTTCTGCTTTTACAACCGAATTACCACCTAAGTTGAAAGACCCGTGTAGTTTAATATCCAAGT
>CM028381.1:81644432-81749230 GCA_013146195.2 Codonopsis lanceolata
GGAATTCCAATGCGGAATCCCAAGGTCGTGCCGCCAAGACAAGCTAAAAGATGGAACAAGCACCCGCTAAGCGTAGTAGTGCGAGTCCGAGTTGAACCAACAAACTCTAAACAGAATGAAAAGCCATAACGGCAAAACCGAATAACCAAAAACTAAAATCATGCGGAAGCAAATCATAAATGGGACCAAAACCTATAGTTTTAAACTAAGGAATACCAAGCCGAGAGACGACTATCTCTCGACAAATCTATTTACTCGCGTGGACGCAACATTGCGCACGCACAACAAACCATCGGCAACCTAAGGCCGCAAGCAACAAGAACCAACCCGATAAACAACAACTCAACGGCTAAACATGCCTGAGGAATAAATTCAACTAAGAGATAAGATATTCAAATTCTAACAACTAAACCAAGTCTCACGACTAACGCCGCTTCTGAGATGACAATACTAACAATAACGGATGAGTGAGCTAAAGCATGCTCGAAATAACAAAGGAATAACTTCTAAAGATACAAATGCTCGACTAACGAGTCGGCTACCAAAATAATACAATAACATAATACTAACATAGTCTACCCAAGTAAAGTCTACATAACTTTACATCCGTGTCTCACAAATACAAAATAACATAATAATATAATTCCAAGCTAAGAGCCCGAAGACCACCTTCTAGGAATCACTATCCGAAGCCGCCACGCTGCATTAACGGATCGCCGCAAAAACTAAGGAAAACAAACACACGAAATGAGTCATAATGACCCAAGAAGTTACTAAATGCAAATGTATGGCATAGCATATCGTGGCATGGCATAATGCATCAACATATATAAAATCATGGTATCTTTATAGCATACCAATAATATAACTTGTATCATGTCATCATGTAACATAAACTTCATAAACCATATAGCACTTTTTCTTTCATATAAGTGCTTATACTTAAGCACGTAAAACCAAGATCCGGCCTAGCCCTTCAGATTCAAATCATGTCCTGGGCCTAGCCCTTCAAATGATCATAAACTGGGTTTCATTCCTCAAATGATCATAACTCACCAGTTCTCTTTAATGAGTTCCTCGTTACATTCATCCGACTCCGGGGATGAGAAATGGGAGCTCGATATCAGGCTAGGAGCCGCTAATACGAGACCACATCCCACTATCGGCCAAATAGTGAGGAGAAAGGGTACCAATGCGGCGATTCATAGCGAATGTTTCCAAAGGCCATGAATCGTCCCATTGCCGACAAAACGACCAAGACGCCAGCTGGACTCAAAATCAAGATGATCAAGTAGATTATTTACTTGTATAAACCAATAAGGACCAAGTTCATCACAAAAGAACTTATTAATTCAAGTAGGTCATAATGCTCTACAAAACCCAATAAACAATGCACATACTTGTACACACTTAACATATTCAACTAACTTGTAAGTTTAGTTTAAAAACCACGTATTGAGGTATTCATAAACCTCAAGTCATTCACCAATTCAAGAATAGCATATAAGCTCAACAATTCACAACATGAGGTCTACTAAAGTCCTCAACTCAAGATTAAATCAAAGACTACTACTTAGTCTAAGAACCACCACAATTCAAAACTTAGCATTAAGCTTCACTTAAAGGCACACCGGACTTAGCCAAAGTCCTTATAGCCGACATCATCAAAACCCATCTCATGAATGACAAGACTACCTTGTAGTCTAAATCCGCAAGTACTATCATATGCTCGCGACTAAATTCCTTATAGTGAATTCTTCGAATAACCATTATTAAATGGTACTCGAGACCATGGGTTGGTCTCTAATACTCCGTGCTTTACAAGCACGCTCTAAACAAGTTCCCAATGGGTCTCTATAACATGAGTGTCTCCATAGGACACAACAAGGTACTGGATACGCACAACATAAGCAAACGAGACCCGAACATCGTAGGGTCTCAATCAAAGGCTTGTTATCACATTATTGGCCTCACAATGACTCCGTTGAGTCTTAATTCTACATTCCGTTCTTTATGTGTTTCGTAGCCCCACAATTAAGCATTTCATTCATATATACTACAAAATCCCAAAATTCATTCGGGCTTGATTCCCGAGCCCTAAAACCCAAGAATCCATCATAAACATAATCAAACGAAATCCAATTGTCGAGGATTCCAACCCGAATTCATTATCACATTATTGAACATATTTCGACTCCGTGAGTCTAAAGGCAAGTTTCATCATTTACATCTCATCATTAACCCCTTGACTTCAACTATCAACCATAATTCATCCTCTTCACTTCATAACAATTTTCGGGTAATTTGACTTGATTCTCAAGCCTAAAATTCACAAAATCCCAACATAGATCAAAACCCATTTCCCAACACAATATCCTTCAAAACATCCTCTTCAAGGCATTAACAAGTTCATAACTTCAAAATTCACAAATTAGGCATATTACTCCAATGAACTCAAATAACATGTGGACATAATTTCTAGCATACTCATAAGCCTAGAAACACATAATAAAGAGTAATCACACACCTCAACAATCATAAAATTACTCTACAATTGCTCTTACAAGATACACTTCCAAAAATCCCCAAAATTGGGCAAACATAGCATACAAGTGTTCATTGCCCACAAATAGCATATAGATTGTTTTCCTTAGGGCCAATGAACCAAAAATCAAAAGGAAAGTAACTTACCTAGCTTGAGTGAAAACTCAAGAGAACACAAATCCGATCGGTGAAGTCGTTCTACTCGCCGAGGGCTTCAAGAATCCAAGTTTGAAGGAGATCGGGTGGCCGGATCGTCTTGGATCGAAGAGGGAAGAGCTAGGGCTCAAGAGTCTCCCATGGAGTCTCTCTCTCTAGAATACGTATGTGGAGAGGAAGAAATGAAGAGAGTTTGGCTGATTTGGGAAGAGGGTAGGCTATTTATACCTCCTCAACAATAAGGGCACAATAGGCATTTCTCAAGTGCAATTAGTGGAGATTAGGGATAATCAAGCTCTAATCCAACCTTAATTAACTTCTAAATAATGTTAGGACATGTTTAGGTTAAGTATGAGAGGTTAGGAAGGGTTTAGAGGGGGTTTAAGGAGGGTAGAATAGGTAAAACACATCACAACTCAAAACAGGGAAGAAAATCCCGAATAGGTTGAGGCGGGCGCCTCAACCTACTCCATGCGGCCGCCTCACCTCTCGCACATAAGGGTGCTCTCAAGATTCCGAGGCGCCTCACCCATCCCATGCGCCCGGCTCCCCGAACCTCCAAAACTTGGTCTAAACTTGATCTAAATGATCCCAAACTTATGGGCAACCATTCTAGGTCTAACCCAACTCAAAACAAGTCTAAAACACACCCGAACAACTCCCGAAACAACTCGGAGCGAAACGGAAGGGTGCAACAACGTGCAACCGGACGACGAACGAACTCGAAATCAAACGAGCAATGAAAGGAGACTTTTAAGGCAAGTCTAAGGGCTAATGAAGAAGCTTAAATACTTCTAGGAAGTTGAATAACAACTAGGGAAATAAGAATCCCAAAGGAGAGGCGATTACGCGACTCGATCCTCGAACTACGCGATAGAGACGAACGCTATCTCCAAAACTTCCAAATCTTCGATAGACTTAAGGAACACCTCCAACTTGAAGTCTAACACATCTAAACATGTTAATAAACCATCTTAAAGAGGTCTAGGACCCAAACCGAGGTCACGAACACAAAACGGAAGTAAACCCTCAATCGCTGCCGCATTCCGACTATCGCCGGGTCACGACTTGTGACTTTAGCAAGTCAACAACTATATGGAGTCTCTAAATAATGTTTTGGTCTTAATATGGTCTCTCAAACATATCTAGACCCTCTCGCAACCCAAACATACCGTCGACAAGGGAAGAAGTGCAATATAGCACGCAAACCGAGACAACGAAGGAGCGGGGCGTCACACCCTCTCCACCTTAAAAAGAATTCGTCCCGAATTCTAAATCATGATACAAACCAACATTAGGTCCACACTCAACCACAATAAACACGAGGGTTAAACTCTAATAATCCAAATTCGAAAGTCTAAGAATTCTCAATAGACACAACAACATCAAGACTTACGGTTGAAAATAACATGACTCATACTTGAGTCGCGAATACACATATGAACACATTACGCCAATCATGTAGGCAAAATCCCAACTTACAACATAAGAACACATTTAACTACCGAAACTATTTGCTTCGGGGCACATCATGAAATTCAAGCACAAAAGATTCTAAGTTACAAGAATTAATAATTGCTTATGGAGCAATTTACAAACAAATCAAAGATAACCAAATTGGCATTTCAAACTATGCAAATCATACTCGCGATTTCCCTATCGCGGTAAGAACACACAAGAGCACACAATGCCATGTTTTGAAAATTCTTTCCATCTATGTCCATCCATTTGGTAACGGGTATAGTCAATGTTTAACCTACTCACTACCAATCCTAGTCCACCAACGAACCTCTTTTGATCACCAATTTAGGGTACCGACTAAATTGGATTTCAAAAGCTTTTCGTTGCAAGGATGCGAAGGTTCATGATTAAAAAGGTTCTAAGCATCCTTTAATAGTCTCCTATGCTAAGGAAATGAATGAACATGAATTCATGAGCTGAGAATTTAATATACTACTATGTAATGCATCAAGTAGGTGTTTCCTACAACTAATGCACATAACTGAATAAAAATTCAGACCAAGTAACAAGGTCTATTACCTTGACAAACAACAATCATAGCTATCACAAACTCGTGTATCTAGTACACTCACCAAGATAATTTATTAATAATCACGACGAATCGACAAGGCTACTAATGCCCGAAACGTCTATACTCCGCAAAACTATCCTTTCTTAGGCTCTAGACCGAATCTACAACCAATGCATACACTAAGCATCCTAACAGAACGTTAACGTCTCAATACTCACGGTGAAGCGTCAATCTCTTCCGTGTAACCATGATTATCCTCTAAATCGCAACCTTCAACCTTCTCACAAGTCGAGTGTATATCTTACTCGCATAATAACCACTTAACAACAATATAATATAATATTACTCATTACATAAAACATATCCTTATAGAATATACAAACATTATATCAAACCAATAAATATCAATATACAATTCATACTTTATATGTATTCATATATATACATATACATACTATGGCCCTTATGTATATCCGCACAAAACCACAACTCCATATATAGCATAGTCTTATATATACATAGACTAAACAAGAATCCATACGCCACATGCGATTACCTACCGGTAATCCACAAAATAAACCATATCATATATCAATCTCACATTGGGGTATTATTCCCGATCAAGCAAATAACCAATATTACACAATACACCATATAATGTATGTATGAATGCACATGAGCTACCGATTAAAACGTGTACTCATAATAACGGTAATAGTAACAACGGTATAATTTACTTAATATTTATATACAAGAATATACCTTCCTATTTCGGATAGGTCTCAAAACCCCGCAATGGCCAACCGCCACGCCAAGCACGACCTCAAAGCTCTAGGCCGCCCACCACCGTCCCTCTTGGAGCCACCGGATTGTTGACTAGTACTCCTGCATCGATTAACCCTCATCTTCGGGCAATCCTTACGAACATGATCACCGCCACAAGCGAAACACTTTCCCCGCTTTACCCCAACATCCGTTCTCTGCATGTCCCTGTCCTCATACAAAAATTACATGTTAACTCGCCGCCTCGTCGTCTCCGACTAGAGGTAGGAACGTCACTCCGTCTACCAGTACGTGTGATTTCTTGATTAACTTTCTGAGGTGCTGCTTGCCCTCTATTACCATCATTGCCCCTAATAGTACTCGAGGCTTTCTTTTGAGCATACTCCTCGACGTCCAACTCTATTGCATACGCGATTCACAAATGACTGTAATCCGTAAGTTGTAACGGAACGAGCTGCCTACGATATTTCATCTTTAGACCCTTCACAAACCGTTGGGTCTTCCTAGCCTCATCAGGTACTAAGTAACCACAATAGCGAGCCAACTCTGTGAACTTCGCTGAATACTGAGCCACCGTCATAGCTCCTTGTTCTAATGCCATGAATTCCGCTTCTTTCCGAACTATCGCCGAATGAATCGTGCCATAAACTCCATCGTGAAGTTTTCCCACACTCGAGGCACTCCCTGGTGACTCCAACTATCTCGTAACACATGCCACCAATGGTCAGCCGCACCAATCAATTTAAACACCGCTAGGGTCACCATCTCTTCTTGACGTACAACCCATAGCTGCAAAGATCTTCTCCATGTTTTCTATCCAAAGTTCTCGCTTTAGAAGCATCGGGTCCTCCATCGTAGCTCTCGTGTTCCAACTTCAAGAATCTCGCAAGAATGATAGAATTGTCTTCCATCCCAAACATCTGGCCGAGGAGTCACACGCGATCCGTAACATTCTCCCTCTCTCTCGTAGCCACGAGTTGTACCCGAACGGGTCTACTAGAACTAGCTCCACGCCAAATTCCCGACATAATACGCCTACAAAGAACACTCAGCTAATAACTCAACAACAAACCCAACCCAAACTAGGCCAAGGAACCTATCCTCGGCGAAATAGCTAACCTATAGCTCGATACCAATCGTGACAACCGACCGAACCCCAATGCGAATCCCAAGGTCGTGCCGCCAAGACAAGCTAAAAGATGGAACAAGCACCCGCTAAGCGTAGTAGTGCGAGTCCGAGTTGAACCAACAAACTCTAAACAGAATGAAAAGGCCATAACGGCAAAACCGAATAACCAAAAACTAAAATCATGGAAGCAAATCATAAATGGGACCAAAACCTATAGTTTTAAACTAAGGAATACCAAGCCGAGAGACGACTATCTCTCGACAAATCTATTTACTCGCGTGGACGCAACATTGCGCACGCACAACAAACCATCGGCAACCTAAGGCCTAAGCAACAAGAACCAACCCGATAAACAACAACTCAACGGCTAAAGCATGCCTGAGGAACAATTCAACTAAGAGATCAAGATATTCAAATTCTAACAACTAAACCCAAGTCTCACGACTAACGTCGTCGGAGATGACAATACCAACAATACTAGATGAGTGAGCTAAAGCATGCTCGAAATAAAAAGGAATAATAAAAGGAATAATAGTTACCCAAGTAAAGTCTACATAACTTTAACGAGTCGGCTACCAAAATAATACAATAACATAATACTAACATAGTCTACCCAAGTAAAGTCTAATAACTTTACATCCGTGTCTCACAAATACAAAATAATAATAATAAATCCAAGCTTAGAGCCCGGAAGACCACCTTCTAGGAATCACTATCCGAAGCCGCCACGCGTACTAACGGGATCGCTGCAAAAACTAAGGAAAACAAACACACGAAATGAGTCATAATGACCCAGTAAGTTACTAAATGCAAATGTATGGCATAGCATATCGTGGCATGGCATAATGCATCAACATATCTAAAATCATGGCATCTAATAGCATACCAATAAATAACTTGTATCAAGTCATCACGTAACATAAACTTCATAAACCATTTAGCACTTTTTCTTTCATATAAGTGCTTATACTTTAGCACGTAAAACCAAGATCTGGGCCTAGCCCTTCTGTATTCAAATCATGTCACGGCCTAGCCCTTCAAATGATCATAAACTGGGTTTCATTCCTCAAATGATCATAACTCACCAGTTCTCTTTAATGAGTTCCTCGTTACATTCATCCGACTCCGGGGATGAGAAATGGGAGCTCGATATCAGGCTAGGAGCCGCTAATACGAGACCACATCCCACTATCGGCCAAATAGTGAGGAGAAAGGGTACCAATGCGGCGATTCATAGCGAATGTTTCCAAAGGCCATGAATCGTCCCATTGCCGACAAAACGACCAAGACGCCAGCTGGACTCAAAATCAAGATGATCAAGTAGATTATTTACTTGTATAAACCAATAAGGACCAAGTTCATCACAAAAGAACTTATTAATTCAAGTAGGTCATAATGCTCTACAAAACCCAATAAACAATGCACATACTTGTACACACTTAACATATTCAACTAACTTGTAAGTTTAGTTCAAAACCACGTATTGAGGTATTCATAAACCTCAAGTCATCACCAATTCAAGAATGGCATATAAGCCCAACAATTCACAAAATGAGGTCTACTATAGTCCTCTACTCAAGATTAAATCAAAGACTACTACTTAGTCTAAGAACCACCACAATTCAAAACTTAGCATTTAGCTTCACTTAAAGGCACACCGGACTTAGCCAAAGTCCGCTCGTCCTCATATATGGCCGACATCATCAAAACCCATCTCTTATGAATGACAAGACTACCTTGTAGTCTAAATCTCGCAAAGTACTTTCATATCCTCGCGACTAATTTCCTTATAGTGAATTCATCGAATAACTATTATTAAATGGTACTCGAGACCATGGGTTGGTCTCTAATACTCCGTGCTTTACAAGCACGCTCTAAACAAGTTCCCAATGGGTCTCTATAACATGAGTGTCTCCATAGGACACAACAAGGTACTCGGATACGCACAACATAAGCAAACGAGACCCGAACATCGTAGGGTCTCAATCAAAGGCTTGTTATCTCATTATTGGCCTCACAATGACTCCGTTGAGTCTTAATTCTATATTCCATTCTTTATGTGTTTCATAGCCCCACAATTAAACATTTCATTCATATATACTACAAAATCCCAAAGTTCATTCGGGCTTGATTCCCAAGCCCTAAAACCCAAGAATCCATCATAATCATAATCAAACGAAATCCAATTGTTGTAGGATTCCAACCCGAATTCATTATCACATTTTTGAACATATTTCGACTCCGTTGAGTCTAAAGGCTAGGTTTCATCATTTACATAACTCATCAATTAACAATAATTCTCCAATAGTTCGGGCTTGATTCTCAAGCCCTCAAATTCATATCCAACCCAACATAATTCATCCTCTTCACTTCATAACAATTTTCAAAGTAATTTGGACTTGATTCCCAAGCCCTAAAATTCACAAAATCCTAACAAAGGGATAACCCATTTCCCCCAACACAATATCCTTCAAAACATCCTCTTCAAGGTATTAACAAGTTCATAACTTCAAAATTCACCAATTAGGTATATTACTCCAATGAACTCAAATAACATGTGGACATAATTTCTAGCATACTCATAAGCCTAGAAACACATAATAAAGAGTAATCACACACCTCAACAATCATAAAATTACTCTACAATTGCTCTTACAAGATACACTTCCAAAAATCCCCAAAATTGGGCAAACATAGCATACAAGTGTTCATTGCCCACAAATAGCATATAGATTGTTTTCCTTAGGGCCAATGAACCAAAAATCAAAGGAAAGTAACTTACCTAGCTTGAGTGAAAACTCAAGAGAACACAAATCCGATCGGTGAAGTCGTTCTACTCGTCGAGGGCTTCAAGAATCCGAAGTTTGGAGGAAATCGGGTGGTCGGATCGTCTTGGATTGAAGAGAGAAGGAGCTAGGGCTCAAGAGTCTCCCATGGAGCCTCTCTCTCTAGAATACGTATGTTGGGGAGGAAGAAATGAGGAGGGTTTGGCTGATTTGGGAAGAGGTTAGGCTATTTATACCTCCTCAACAATAAGGGCACAATAGGCATTTCTCAAGGGCAATTAGTGGAGATTAGGGGTAATCAAGCTCTAATCCAACCTTAATTAACTTCTAAATAATGTTAGGACATGTTTAGGGTTAAGTATGAGAGGTTAGGAAGGGTTTAGAGGGGGTTTAAGGAGGGTAGAATAGGTAAAACACATCACAACTCAAAACAGGGGAAGAAAATCCCGTAACAGCTTTTCTGGGGTTGAGGCGGGCGCCTCAACCTACTCCATGCGGCCGCCTCACCTCTTCTGCACATAAGGGTGCTCTCAGTATCTGAGGCGGGCGCCTCACATCCAGGCGCCTCGGCTCCTGAATCTCCAAAACTTGGTCTAAACTTGATCTAAATGATCCCAAACTTATGGGCAACCATTCTAGGGTCTAACCCAACTCAAAACAAGTCTAAAACACACCCAAACAACTCCCGAAACAACTCGGAGCGAAACCGGGAAGGGGTGCAACAACGTGCAACCGGGACGACGAACGAACTTGAAATCAAACGAGCAATGAGAGGAGACTTTTAAGGCAAGTCTAAGGGCTAATGAAGAAGCTTAAATACTTCTAGGAAGTTGAATAACAACTAGGGAAATAAGAATCCCAAAGGAGAGGCGATTACGCGACTCGATCCTCGAACTACGCGATAGAGACGAACGCTATCTCCAAAACTTCCAAATCTTCGATAGACTTAAGGAACACCTCCAACTTGAAGTCTAACACATCTAAACATGTTAATAAACTATCTTAAAGAGATCTAGGACCCAAACCGAGGTCACGAACACAAAACGGAAGTAAGCCCTCAATCGCGTCGCATTCCGACTATCGTCGGGTCACGACTTGTGACTTTAGCAAGTCAACAACTATATGGAGTCTCTAAATAATGTTTTGGTCTTAATATGGTCTCTCAAACATATCTAGACCCTCTCGCAACCCAAACATACCGTCGACAAAGGAAGAAGTGCAAGATAGCACGCAAACCGAGACAACGAAGGAGCGGGGCGTCACATTATATGCATTTCATTGTCCAATAAGCTGCCATAGGGGTACGCTAAAAAGAAGATAAAATGCCACCAATCATCAAAATAAATATTTTTGCGGCATTTCCTATGTCTCTGCAGCAGTTGCGTGCTTGAAAATGAATCTAAGGACATGAAATGTATCTGTTTTTATCCGAAAATATGCCCGAAAATGCGTTTCGGAAAAAAATTAAATTGTATTCCGAAAAGTCCGTCTCGTGATTCTATTGCATGCAAAAATATGTTTTAGTGTAAAACATGCATCATATAGCCTCATTTGCATTAAGAATATAAATCATGCATAGTAGGGTCAAATAGTGACCACTAGTTCAAATCATGCATTGCAAAAATAAATCATATAAATTTCACGCGTCATCACTTAATTACATCATTTAGGCATAAATAGGACATGCATATGCATTACTAATAAAGTCAGGAGTGCTCTAAAAGTTCCAAACAGTGCAGAAATTTAGCAGATCTGAAATATAGCCAGGAATATCTCAGAAAAGAAAGAATCTTACAATGGTGGAAGGAAGATTGGACACGTGAGTGTTCCGATCTCGCAAGATGTTGCCCCAGTCATTATTGGAATACCGGTAGTTGAGTTTATTCCGGACCAAGCGAGGAGGCTCTCTCCTCCTCTCGTCAGATTCTGGGTGCATGGGTGCCTTCCCTTTCCTGGATCGTGAAGAAGTTGCCATCTGCTAAACAAAACACTGAAATTGGCGAAAGAAAATCGAGAAAAGGAGCAAAAATAAAGAAAACAACAAAAAAACGGAAGGCAATACGTAACAATGGCGGAAGGAAAAGAAAAGAAAGAAGAAAGGAAAGAAGGAGAGGCAGTGAGCTTCTCTCCCTCACTCCCGTCCATGATAAAGGGTGGAAAAGGGAATTTTTCCTTTTCCCCCCTCCAAAGTTTGAAGCTGCGACACTTTAGTCCTCAGATTTCAAAGTTTCCAAAATGGTCCCTGAGCCTAACGAAGAGTTAACGAAGTTAATCTTGTTAACCAAAAACTGACAACCATCCAGCAGAGGACAAAGGAAATAATATCCCAAGCGGGTTAGCCACAAAATCAATATATAAATTTTTTTTAAGTGGCAGAAAAAAGAAAAAAGAAAAAAAAAGAAGAAAAAAAAAGAAAAAAAAAAGAAGAGATAATAATAAATTCCCCAGCAAAAGTGGCCAAAATGCCAAGATCGGTAGAATCTGCTGACCACCAAGAAAAGGTAAAGTAATGCAAAGATTCTTACCCTGACTTTAGAATAATTTCCTTTTAAGGAAAGTTTGTTTTTTTTATTAAAAAAGGAAAAAAAAAAGTTTTGCTTTGTTTTTTAAATAAAAGAAAAACTCTTTTTCAAAATGAGTTTTGATTTCAAAAAAACAACAAAAAAAAAAAACAAAAACAAAAAAAGAGGAATATTTTTTAAAAAAGAGAAGAATATTTCAAAAATACAAAAAAAGAGGAATATTTCAAAAATAAAAAAAAAAGAAGAATATTTCAAAAATACAAAAAAAGAGGAATATTTGAAAAAAAAAAAACCCGGAGAGAGCGAGAAAAAAGGAAAGGAAAAAGAATGTTTTCCACATCCCAATTTTCGAAAATACTTGAAGAAAGTTTGCTTTGTCGTGCTCGACAACAAATTTTTATCGGTCGAGTGCAGTTTTCTGGAAATTTGAAAGTTTTCTGGTTATGTTTGGAAACAAGGTATTGACCAGCCAAACACAATTTGGAAAACTCTTCTTAACATGTTTCAACGACAAGGTATTGACCGGTTGAAATGTGGTTCCCGAAAAACATTCAAATCTTCATACCGTATTCGGCGGGCGTTCTCGACTGTTGAATACGGCTTTTTCGAAAAACACAAAAATCTTTTTCCTGTTGTGTTCTCGATTGGGGCTTGACCCGAAGAACATGACATCCTCATTTGGTTGTAGTTTATGTTTTTGGCCTGAACTACGTTTGGTCTGATTTCCTTTAATAAGGAATACGTAGGCAGCCTACATTAGTAGGTCCGACCATCAGAGCACTTTAAATTCATATCTGTTTAAAAACTACGATAACCTTTTATAACCGACTAAAAATGTCTAGGTTATGGAGTTTGGATAGCATGATAAACCATGCATTATAACTGCTACCAATTGCATTCCTCTCCCGTTTTTAAATGAACGAAATTGGAGACTCTATTGTTTATCAACGATGTTCGTCTACTCAGTAAGCCTTGGGTTACCCGTAGACTCCATCGTTGAGGGGCTCTGTAGACACCCCAATTTTGTACCCCTGGTATGTGACTCTGACATAAGATATCAAGAACTGTTAAAACTTAACAAATGTCAAGTTACAGGAGTTAAAAATGCAAAAGGCAAAGCAGGATGCGCAAAACAGTAAATTGCGAGGGGTGAAAGTGTCAAAATGAAAGTTGAATAGGAGCTATGGTGCCACCACAAGCTGCTATGGGTGCCGCACCAAAGGAGCATGGGTGCCGCACCAGGAGAAGGATTATGCCGCGCTGTGTGTTCCACTGTAGCTTGTCGACTTAACGCAAAATACAAATTTTGAAGCCCGCGGTACCACTGGTTGAAGCGGCTAAAGGAATTCTGAAAATTCCCGATGGATCCCTGCTCTTCAAGTATAAATAGAAGACCCCGGCTCCTCATTTCAGTGCTCAATGTTCGCGATTAATATCGCAACGAAGCTCTGTCTCCCCGTTGTTCTGTCAAAATATTAGTACGAGAGGTGTGAGATAGGTGAGCGAAGCACCTAAAAGTCTCCAAACCCCGTCCAAACTCCGCCAAAATAAATATCCATAGGTTATAAGTGATCCCTAGCCTAGTTGTTAGGTATCCACCTCAGTTTCCCAGCCCAAAAATCAAAAAGTAAGCCGTTACTCTGCCTGAGTAACGAGCTGAAAAACCAAAAAACTAAGCCGTTATTCCGCCCAACCAAAAAGGCCAAAACCTACCAAAATAAGCTGTCACTCTGCCCGAGTAGACAAGCCAAAACCTTCCGAAATAAGCAGTCACTCTGCCCAAATCAAAACAACAACCACACAACAAACAACAAAAAAGACTCCCTCTCCCTGAAGGACAGAGTGAGCACACCACTGCTCTAAAAGGTAAAGCCTTTAAGGGCGTTATTTATTTTATCTATTTACTTTTCTGTCTATTTATTAGTTTAAAGTTGTTATTTAAATCCAGCACAATGTAGCCAATATAAGCCGTTGTGCTGCCCGGATTAAAATAGGAAATAGTATGTAAAAAAGCCGTTATAATGGCCAAATATTTTTAAATGCATTTGTAATTATTGTAAGGAAATGGCTGGGAGTCCGTAAATAATGTAGCCACAGATGTATTTGTTTTAATTTCCTGTCTTTTAATACTTTATTTATTTGCTAAATAAATATTACAATAAGCATACTTCAGCCAAAAACCACTTTTGAGACCGAAAGGGCGAGTGGGTGCCTAGCACTTTCCCAACTCGTAACTTAGCCTCCGAACCCGTTTCTTTTTCTCTGGTTTATTTTTCTTTTCTTTGGTTTTGCTTTATTTTTCCTTAAAATAAAGATGATGACTCTAAAACTTTCAGATCCAATGGGGCCTCGCAACATTCCTTCTTTGCACTTTTCCGTTCTCCCCTAAAAAAGGAGAATGAGAATGGAAGGGTGATGTATTCCCATATCCTGGTATCCCCTAAAAAAGGGATAACTTGATGCGGGAAACCCAAAGCTCCCATAGTGATCTGAAACGAGTCATAAGGCTGTTGTTAATAAAATCCATAGTGGGGGCGTCGCAATATCCTTTTTTGCACTTTTCCGTTTTCCCCTAAAAAAGGGAAAATGGGAACCTCACAGGTACTAAAACTAATGATGGTAAAACTGTGGTTAAATTTGTTGACGATCTTTTTGCCCGGTATGGAGTACCAAGGACTATAATCAGTGATCAAGAAACTCATTTTACTAATAAATTATTAAATAATGTCCTTAGAAAACATGGTGTGACTCACAAAACAGCCACACCTTATCATCCTCAGACATCTGGCCAAGTAGAAGTTAGTAATAGACAAATAAAAGCAGTGTTAGAAAAGACCGTTAGACCCAATCGTAAAGATTGAGAATCTAAACTTAAGGATGCTTTATGGGCATATCGAACAAGTTATAAGACCTCGATAGGAATGAGTCCATACCGAATGGTGTATGGCAAAGCATGTCATTTACCAGTTGAAATTGAACATAAAGCTTATTGGGCTGTCAAAGACTTAAACTTAGATTTAACTTTGGCTGGTGAGGAAAGATTGTTTCAATTAAATGAATTAGAGGAACATAGGCTAAATTCGTAGGAAAATGCTAAAACGTATAAAGAAAAGACCAAGAAATATCATGACATGGGATTAGCCAATAAAATGTTTCGTCCAGGATTAAAAGTTTTACTTTTTAATTCTAGACTTAGGTTATTTCCCAGAAAATTAAAATCAAAGTGGTCTGGTCCTTTCACAATTGTCCGAATTTACTCTCATGGAGCAATTGACATAAGAAATCCAAGGACCAATGAAGTGTTTAAAATTAATGGTCACAGACTCAAACCGTTTCGCTTTAGGTTTGTAGTTGGCTCGAGCCAAAGACGTTAAACAAGTGCGCTAAGTGGGAGACAACCCACTATGATGAATTTTATTTGTTCTTGCAGTTAATTTAAATATGTTATTCTTCGTTAAATTTAATTTTGGACATTTAATTTTGAAATTAAATATGCCAAAATCCAAGTTTGGGGGAGAAAAGCATCGTAGTGTTGTATTTATATGTTGCTAATATTGTTAGTTTAGAGATTTGTAGAATTTTTAGAATGCAGGAAAGTAACAGAACTTAACGGACGGACCTAAGTGTAAAACTGCTGAAAAGGATGAAAGAAAAACAAAGGAGATACAATCTGCTTACCTTGCGGACGCAACGTGTATAATACCTTGCGACCGCAAGGTCCACATAAATACAGGAAGCATGACTGTCATGCAGAGTACGAGGGAATCAGTGCCAGACGTGACTGACTATCTTGCGGACGCAAGGTAAAAGAGACCTTGCGGCCGCAAGGTCCCTTTATAAAAGAAACCACCTGGCTTCAGCAGCAGAACACCCGAAATCTCTTCCATCCTTCAAAGCAAGCAGTAGCAACTCTCCTCCCTCTAAAATTCCGGCAAGAAGCTTTTCAATTCCGGCCCGATCTACAAGAAACTCTCCCTCCTTCAAACTTTTCTCCCTCCATTCATCCTCCATTGCACTCCATTCAAGGGTTGAAGAAGGAGACTCCATTTTTTCCGGCAGAACAAGCTTCAATTCCGGCAAACTCTTCACCTTCAAGCTGCAAAATTCCAAGTAACTCTCACCCTTTTTTTATTTTTACGTACAAAAATTACTTGCATTTTAGGGTGTTAGAATAATTTACGTAGAATTAATATTTTTGCATGCTTTAGGTGATAGGCTTAATTTTTAAATTTTAAAAAGAGTAATATTTTTATCTGTTAAAATTTTTTGTGCCCAAACATAATGGCCCCAAAACGTAGAAACACCGGCCCATCCACTTCTCGCCCTGTCGAGGAGGATGAGCAAGTTTTTTGTGGCGACCCGGCCCGGGCCCGAGATGGGACCGAGGGTCGGACCACCCAAATAAGGAGGGAAACAAGTAGGCAATTAAACATGCAAGGACTTAATTTATAAAAACGACGTGACGCAACATTGGAGACGTAGCACGCCGGCACCAAAGGCCGGTATTTTAAAACTTTTCAACCTCGAGCAAACAACAAGCAATATAACCAAGTCTTCGGCGACACTACATGCCGAAACCAAGCTAACAGCTTAAAGACAAGAATTAATAAGGAGCTAATAGCATGCTCAGCGGAAGACTAATACGTGGAGGGATAATAACAAGTTAACCAAAGCTCGGCTAACACAATGCCGGCACAAAAAGGGTTACAAGTATTACAAGTATTAAACTACTAGCAGTTAATAAGTTTTACAAACAAGTTCTACACAAATACCCAAGCATAGTCTAGTTGACTTGCTTAACCCGTCGTCCTTACAAAAATTATAAACAAGAGTAAGAGGCCATCAAAACCACCTCTTCAAGAACGACGGCTAATCAAAGGGCACAAAGCACGAACACCGCGAGTCAACGAAGCGGACCTCGTCTTGCTAGGATCTAAAGCAAGAAGGGGAAAAGGGTAAGTCATAAAGACTTGTGCTATTAATCATGCATGTCATGGCAAGATGCAACATACAAGGCAAGATATCATCACAAGCATAGAATTATATATCCAGATGCACATTGTTTCACATAAGTGCGCATAAATAAATCACATAGGATAAGGATATATGGAGAGCCTGGCCGGCTACGTAGTTCCTCGCATACAAGCGTTATTCGGAATGTGCGGTATCGAATGTGTGTAAGTACATCGATCTTCCGAGGAGATGCCCGGATAGTCACCAAGGATGCTCTTAAATGATTATGGAGTTACTTCCCCACCGTGGCCACAAGTGGAGGCGTGTGTGAACAAAGACGGGATGCCACCGACTCATGCAATGCCAAGTAATGTATACCAAAATTCTCGAAGCAGAACGAGGTCCACAAGAGCGATCTCGCTCGAGACAAGTAAATTATTCTTATCAATAACATAGTTGAGTTCGATTAAGAGCTAACTCACATGTCAATTAGTCATTCTATAATATGACATTCAAGATCAAGCAAGGCAATCAATTCAAGTTCAAAAGTCTAGAAATATTATTCTTAGGGAAACGCTTGAACGTCCGGATTGATCGGTGAGCCAGTATTGTTCAATAGCTCGCTAATCTTGACTCCTTGAGTCGTCTCTAACAAGCTTCATCCAATAGGACGCTAAATGCATCACAAACCCTTTCTAAGTTCTCGTATATGATCGGTTAGGTCATTAATCCATTTAACAACCGTAGTTATGAGTTATCGATAATTCGAATGCAAGGGACCTTAGAATCATTCTTTCAAGGTTATTAAAATGCAAGGGTCCAAGAACATTATTTATTCGTAAGGGAACATGGAACACAATTTATTCTAGGCCTAGGACCCAATTCAATAGGATCATCAATACAAGGCATATGAAACCCTAGAATTCAAAATTCCCAAGAGTCATCAAAATATATTAATCCAAGAACATTAGTTGTTCCTAAGGAAGCATAGAACATAATTAATTCTAGGCATAGGTCTAATTGAGCAAGATGAACATATCAATCAAAATCTCAAAAGACTAATTCATTCACAATCATGGCTTGGACATGGTGGAGCATGGAAATCAAAAGAAAAGGGGGAACATGGCATGTCTAACATACAATCCTAAGGGGAAATTAATAGCTTACCTTCACCAAGGAAAAAGAAGGTTGGAGCACAAAGTAATCGGATGGAAACGATCTCCTCGACGTAGCTTCACTCCGGTGGTCTCGCTTGGCACCTGGAGGTCGGAGCTCAAACTAGGGAGAGAGACACACACCAATCTCACCTTTTCTCTACACACACAACCATGGCAAGAGAGAGAAGAAGAGATCTGATAATGGGGCTTTAAGTTTGATTAGCAAAGGGGTGGAGCTTTTATACCTTGCATGGTTTGGGTGGAATTCCACATGTCAAGAGGAGGAGGGTGGTGGAATCCACATGTCCAATGGAGGTGGCTTGAGATTAGGACCAATCTAGCTTGATTAGGGTTTAATAGGTTGGATTAGGGCCAATTAGGAAGGAGGTTTAAGTGGCTAATTAGATCACAAAAGCTTGAAGGAGGAAAAATCCCGTGAGGATTCATCAGCCAGTGAGGCGGGCGCTTCATGCCCGTCATGCGGCCGCCAGATACTGGACCGGGTTCCTTTTTCATTTGCTCTCAAGATTTGGGGCGGGCGCCCTCACTCATGCGCCGCCGAACTTGGAGCATCAAAACTTGACCTAAACAAGTCCTAAATGGTCCCAAGCTCATGGGCAACCATTCTAGGGTCTAACATAACTCAAAACATGTCCGAAACACACCCGAACAACACCCGGATCAAGGTAGGACAAGGCTCGAGTCAAGCGACGATTGGTTGACGAATCAAACCCGGATCAAAGGTCAATAAAACTAGGGTAACTTGGGCATGGAATAGGCTTATTTAAACATGGTTATGACTTGAATACAAGTCCGGGAACTCAAGGAACATTTCGCACGACGAAATACGAGCAAAACGGGAGACGGGGGAAATCGCTAAGGCCAAAACAAAGCAAGAAGGTTTCTAAACTTCCAATCAAGCTTACTAGGATCAAGATGAATGTTCTAAGTCATCTAGGGAAGACAATAGAACCTTAACAAGTCTCGGTTGAGTGCAAATCATGCTAAGGCAACACTCAAGGCATAACGGCAAGGTATGCTAAGCATAGAAGGTAATCAAGCGACAAGGAGCGCAATCATGATAATACGAGTCAGGCATGGACAAACGGAAATATATAATCATGTTAAAGCATAATATACACAAGTTATTAAGGTATAAAACAAGTAATGCAAGTAATGCAAGTAATGGGTTTGGGTTCTCACATTTTTGACCACTGCCGCTTCATATCTTTTGAGGCATCAGAGAGCTACACCTCGAAGCTCTCCAAGTCTTTGATTCCCGAGAGGGGATTTAAGGCTGCTGAATTTGGCCTCCATAATGAATTTAGAGCGCGTAGGTGGGGAATTTTGATTGAGTCTCCGGACAAGGCAATCGTGCCTATTGTCCGTGAGTTCTATGCCAATGGGCAAATTGGCATAGATGGTGGGATTTTAGAGGTTGTTTTTGTTAGGGGCAAGGACGTTAATTTTGAGTCCTAAAGCATTAACATGTACTACAGCACCTCCAACTTTGCAGAGGGTGCTGACGACTATAGCCGCCACCTTTCTTCCCCTGTCCCTGTCGAGGTGGTGAATGCGACCATCTCCCATCCTGGTGTGGTGTGGACCCAAAACCGCAACCCACCATTCGGTCCACACACCATGGAGGAGTCCTTCCTTTTGGACAAGGCCAAGCCCGTGTTCAAATTCATTAGCTCCCGCCTTATGCCTTCCAGTCACCAACGCACGGTGACTTGGGCTAAGGCCGTCCTGATCTACACCATCATGACCGGTGGGTCTGTTGATGTCGTCCGCCTGATCAACGGCCAAATTAAGACCCTTATTAGAGGTATGACAAATGATGGGTTCGCGTTCCCGTATTTGATTACCGGACTGTGTAAGGACGCGGGAGTTAGGTGGCCTCGTGACTCGGAGAGGCTGAAAGATGTGCCCGCTATTACTAGGGCAATTTTGTTTGAGGACCACCGCTAGTCGCGAGAGAGGTTTCATCACGAGGAGGAGCCCGAGGAGGAGGAGGACCCGCTAGTGGGGATCTCCAACAGGTAGGAGAAGCTTGCCCTTGAGGTTGACATGATAGAGTAGCAGTTGGCACTCATGCGTGCCGACCAAGAAGATCTATTCGGTTGGGTCAACACTGTGGGGCAAAATGTCTCCAACTATTTTGGGATGCCGCCTGGTACGATCCTCGAGTTTCGTCCTCGTTCGTTATTTCCTCCCGACTCACCATGAGTCGAGGCCCAAGTTTCATCCTCTTTCGTTAGGTGGGCCTGCTATGTCCTTTTTATATTTGTCCTTCCCCATCAAGCCTCTCATATGTTCCTCAATTTTGGGGACAAAATAGAAATTAAGTTTTGGGGGGGGGGGATTCTAAGCCCAGAGTCTTAGCAGGTCCTAGCCTAAGGAGGAATGGAGTTAGGCTACGTTTTTAGGGTGGGGAAAAATTTCTTTTCCTTCTATCGTGTTTTCTCCTCACCCGCCTTTCTTGCTTTTGCATTTTTCTTGTTTTCAGAGATGTTGCCTTGACCAGAATACTATAATTTTGGGTGCTCATGGATTCGTCTCATGGGGATCCATCATCAATTGTGTCATCATCATCTCCAATTTTCTTTAAATATATATATATATATATATATATATATATATATTAAAATTTCATCCTCAAGTTTTGGTGTGGTAGTACTAGTCGATGAGGAGTTAATGCAATGAACCACATAACTTGTCCGTAGATCCTTCTGGAATTTACTTGATTGTGCGAAACTCTTACTTTTTCCAAATTCTTCATGCACCCACACCAGTCATAATTATGGATTGATTAGAATAGTTTTATAAAGTTTATAGCACCTACTTCATTTCAACAAGATATGCACAAGAATATGAAGAATAACCATCCAAACATGATTGTTTCATTAAATTGTAACTTAGGGTCAATTGCATGATAAGTTATATCCCTTGGATTTTTCTTAGTAATATATCTCAAGCACACTTTCCAACCGTGTCTGCATGTTAGTCTCGATTGTCCCTACCATCTGTCTTAGCGAATGCTTATGTGAAATCCAGTGATGCTAAACATTCAACCCCACAATTCCCATAGTTGATATGATATTTTTTGTGTCTTACTTGCTTTAAAAACTGCATGAGCATTTGACATTAAGAAATGACTTAGGTCATCTTTGGATCGTTAGAGCCTAAATATTCCCTGACCTTTACTAAAACTATCCTTAGTGTCTCCTTTTGAGCCTAATTAAAAAGAATGGAGTGTGCTAAGCACACATTAAACCCCCATTCGACATCCTTTCTATTACCCACATTAACTTAACCCTAAAATCCTATACACTTTTAGCCTACCCTTGAGAGAGTAGGATGTGGGTGGGAAATTAATTTTATAGGACCATTGTTTTTAATCAAGCAAGTTTTTTGAAGACTTCTTCTTCCCGTCGAGAAAAAAAAAAGAGAGAAAAAGAAAAGAAAAAAAAATAGATCGACGAAAAATGAAACGGGAGAAGAAGAGTGCAAGAAGATTCAAATGAAAGCATAGCTTTCGAAAGAAAATATGTTAGAAAAATGTTGCTGAAAAAGATGATGAGATATTTTTAGATGGTTATATTGCCCAAAACAAGTTTGGTGGGGGGGGGGGGAAAGAAGAAAACTGAAAAGTAAAAGAGAAAGAAAATACTCCCCCACTTGTAGTCTTTGTAGGTCCTAGCCTAAATAGGGAAAAATTCCTTTTGCTTGGAAGTATGAGGGATAAAGGGTAGTCTTACCCTCTCACTTTGAATTCCAATCCCTTTCCTTCAAAGCCCCCAACACCATGGCCTTACATTACAAGCTAATAAAGACCAATGATCTTCTTGCCAATGCTTGCGTATGTTTTCTCTGCTAAGTGAGTCATATACAATTGATCAAACACTTAATATTCATATTATTCGCCAAAAGCTCACTGTGTTAGCATAATCTTAGCTATTACAAATAATTGGGATAGGAGAGCATTATATGTCATACATAAAAGTGCATGGGATGGATGTATAAGTTTTTGAAATCCTTGGTGATCTCTCTTTCTGTAATAGACCAGGTTTGGATGGTAGATCTCATAATTCACGATGCATTGGTTTTAATTAAATTTTGATTTTCATATGAATGTGGTGCTTAGCTTAATAAAACTGTTTTAGTTGAGATATTCTCTAAGACTGGTGATCACACACACACGGAGAAATTAAGAATAGTAGCAGCTTTAAGTAAAAGTCAATTGGTTTTATGTGATTAAGTCTGCACATATGTTGTGAGCATCGGACTAAGACTGCTTCGTTATGCCACCTATTATAACTTGAGGTTGAAGCCAAAAAGATTTTTATTTTATTTTTTGTTTAGTTTTTATCTGCTTTTGTATTTATTTAGTTTTTGTATTTATCTGCATAGTCGAGTCACTCGTAAGAGTCTCCTTGAGTTTGTGGGTTTCTAGAGGAGTGTAAATAGTGTTACCCTCCAAAAAGATTTTGGTTATTTTATTTAAATGTTTTTGTATTTATACGTATTGTTTACTCGTGGACGAACAAAGTTTAAGTTTGGGGGTATTTGATCGATGTATTTTATACGTCGATTTCCTATACTTCTAAGACTTAAATTGAGCGATTCCAAAAGGCTTTTGGCTACTGATATGCATTTTTCAGTGATTTTATGAGTTTCAAGGTTTTAGGTGAAAGTATACAAATTCTAAGGCTTTTTGGTGAAAATTCCAAAAAGGGGCCAAAGTGTAAATTGAAGATTAAAGAACAGAAACCAAGACTGGACACCTTGCGGTCGTAAGGTGTAGCATACCTTGCCTCCGCAAGGTAGGCAGAAACTCCAGAATCTAAGCCCCGGAAAAATCAAGGACCTTGCGGACGCAAGGTGCCTTATACCTTGCGACCACAAGGTGGTCAGAATGCTCAATTTTGTGTTTTCACTTCAGGCCAAGAGATCTAATTGCCCTACAACTCCATGGTATAAATAGAGGCCGGTAGCCAAGACATTAGGACGGCTAGAAAGTTGATTTCTATAGCTTTAGAATAGATTTTAGGTTGTATAATATAATTAGTTGTTGTAATTACAAGTATTGAAGATCGATTCATGTATTCAATCATCTCCATGTGCTATTCATCGTCAAGGATGAACTAAATCTTCATTAATATAGGAGGTGGGAGGTAACTTGTATCGAATCTATGCTTTAATTATATTTTTATTCATTCAATTCTTGTTGATTGTGGTGTTTATCAATCCCTCTATTATTTCACTTTGAACAAATGAATGTAATCGTGAATAATAAAGGCCTAGAGGTGCGGATAACTGCATGATCAATGTGCATATGTCGTACACTGGCTCACCATCGGAATAAATTGAACCTATCGATGCACGAGAGTGATAAGTTAGGGTCAGGTTCCATATATGACCTAAGTGACAATTAAATCATATGTTCTTGTGCCTAGGATATAGAATGGATGAATTATTTGAAGATGGAGACTGAACGGTAATTCAACATGCTATATCTATATTTTGTGAACGAACCCAAGAGATTGAATGATAATTTATGAAAATAAGCATAGAGGAGATATAGGTGAAACCCTAATCCTAGATTTCCATCCACCATAAGATCTTCATAAATTGTAATTGCTGCTAATTAGTTAAACAGAATAATAATAATTAGTTTAGATTAAAATCAATATAAAAACCCCCTTAGATTAATAATTTGCTACCGATAAATTGTTCTATCTGTGAACTTCTTGTCTCTGTGGTTCGACCCTTGCTTCCCAAAACTATTCTCCAATAGTCTTGTCCACTTGCAAGGAGATAATTAAAATAAGACATCGATCAGTAGGAAAAGGGGCTGATGCATTTCATACCATATTGACGGCTGGTGCTGGTACGGCTGTCTTTTCTTTAGAGTAATGGAAAGAACTAGGAGGCGTATTGACTTTTAATTGCCCGGTCCGTATATCTTCATCAATACGGGCTCCTATCTCCACTATTTCTTTAAAATTGGTATAGGGGAGATACCGCATATGTTCCAGGTAAATGGGCTGGAGGTTTTTAATGAACATTTTGCATGATTCACCGATCGAGTGCCAAAAGTGCAGGCCAACTTCCTTTTCCACCTGACTGCAAACTCAGAACATGTTTCTTTTTCCCTTTGGGTGCACGACTCGAGGTCCCTTTTATTTTCAGGACTTGTGTTGTCTTTGTATCTTTCAAGGAACCCTTCATCTATCTGGTCCCAAGTATTCATGGTACTGCTATCAGACAACATTATCCATTGTTTGGCAGCCCCTATTAGGGTGAGGTGAAAATTGGAAGCCATAGCCTCAAAGCTAGCTCCCCTTGACTGCATGCCAGTGGAATAGGATTTCAAGTGGGATATAGGGCATCCAGTCCCATCAAATTTTTCTATGTCGGGCATTTTGAATTTTGAAGGTAGTATTGCCGAAGGTTGCAATACTAGTGCCCGCGTAAAAAATTCCCCTTTGTTGAAAAGTTTGAGCATCATGGTTTTCATATTTTCCATGTCTGCCTCCATTTTGGTGGCTGGGTGGGTTGGCTTTTGGTATATGCTGGCAGGATTAGGGAAATCTGGGTTAATTTCTGGCTACGGTATCTGGTAAGGATTTTGGGCAGCGTAAGGATTTTGGGCTGGATATGGATATTGGGCTGGATAAGGATATTGGGTTGGATAAGGATTCTAGGTTGGTGGATTTTGGGCAGTATAAGGATTCTGGGCTGGTGGATATTTGACGGTTTCAGTTGGGCGGCCAGGATCATTGAAAGGTAAATTGGTGGTAACTTGGCCTGGCGGGTTATAGCTTTGTGGGTCCATATGTGGGCTATTCAGGAGTGGGTTGGTTATGAGAAAAGGGAGGTCATTTGGACTCTGGGGAATATTGGTGCTTGGGAAAGGATATGGAGTATAGGACGGGTAAGGGCTGATATTTGGGTAGCAGGGGCTTGGTGGAGGATTTGGATTTGGGGTAGTGGCAGTATTTGGTGGGTTGGTGTTTGGCTGGGGGTTTGGGTTTGGGGGCACATGGGAGGTTGATGCTTCTTGGGGAACTGCAGGGGAAGAGATTACTTCACCACTGGGCTTTGGACCTTGCATAAGGCTTGCTATTTGGCTCATTATACGATTAGTTGTTGCACCCAAATTTTGGTCTAGCCACTGTTGCATTGCTGGAGTCGGAGTGTACCCTGGAGCCCCTGTATCTGTACCCATAGCAGACTACTCACTTTCTGCTGTCATACATCTCTGATCTGTATCCTCTGAACTGATTTTGCCCTTGTTTGATCTGATACGGATGCCCTCTGATCTGCTTTCTGTACTTATTTCCCGTATCAACCAGGCAGTACTATCTCTGCCTTTCCAAATTTGGGCCAGGTTTCTGAGGAAAATGGGTTTGGAGGTATCAGAAGGCTGGCTGAAGGCTTTTTGGGCTTGAAGTACAGCGTGCCTTTATTAGTATTTTTTATTTATTTATTCATTTTCCCTACAATTGACCGGATAAGCACCTGCTTTATTTTGACGGTCTCAAGACTTTTCCTGGAACAGTGGATTCTTTCTCCAGAGTATAGGACCAACGTATTCGACTCCCCAAGATCGGACAGATCCCAGGCGAAGGACCTATACTCTTTCCAGGATCCACCATTTAAAATGGTCTAGGTCGAGCATCAGAGAATAATAAATCATCCCTTGCGTATTTATTTTTCCTCTCTTTTTTTGTAGTTGCGCAATTTTTTTTTTATTTTTTGATTTGCGCACTTTTATTTTATTTATTCATTTATTTTTTGTTTGCTCTTTCATATTTTTTCTTTTTGGTAGGGGCTGACTCACGATTCAAAGATGCAAAAACCGGTCGGTCATTGAAGTGTTCTGAGAATCTATATGCATTCTAACGTTGGCTTATGCAGGGGTAGGCTGGCCATGGTGTAGGGTAGCAGTTCGGAATATACCTATATGTGTGCGCGTGTGTGCAGCCTCTAAAAAGCAATAAAATCTCTTCTTTTTTTTTTTCCAGATATACAAGCAGAATATAAAAGCAGATATGACATGTCTTGCTGTTACGCGTGGATTTTCTCGGCTTTTTAATTTGAGCGCGAGCAAGCAAGCACATCACACTAAGAAATAGAAAGAAAAGCGGAGAATCTATCTATTTCTATTAATTACAAAATTTGTCATATATCCACAAAATAAAATGGCAGAATGAATGCAAATATATACATATTTTGTGGAATAATGAAAATAATAAACAGAATAGAATAATAATACATAGCCGAAAATGAAACAAAATTAAAATAAAGCCCCGGCCCTTTTATTGTGCTACCCAGAATTTTGTTGCAAACATATATATGATATATATATATATATATATATATATATATATTTATTTATATATATTTATTTTTTTAAAAAAATAATATTTTTAAATATACATGTAACAGTTATCGGAACGAAACTGCTGCATGATGGAGGATCATATCCACAAATATAGGAACAGATGTATAGGAACGCAATATTCAAATGAATAAATTAATATAACAAGCATACTTTAGACAGAAACAATGAAAAACAAAAAAGTTCGTTTTTATGAGTCTAGCCCTCCATTTTATTTAAAATAAAAGTGATATCCCCAGCAGAGTCGCTACTGTGGGTCGCCCGGGATGCGCCCGTGCCCCGTGGGCCCTTGGATAGGGGTGCGCGTACATGCGGATGCGGGACACCACTGCTCTCATTCCATTCTACCTTGTTTAGAGGAAAACGAAATTAAAAGTGCGAGAGGAGTGCTGTCTAAAATAGCGTGTTGGAATACGCCTCGGTTGACTTCAGTGGATTTTTGGTCCAATATGGGAGCTTTGGGTTTCCTGCATCAAGTTATCCATTGTTTAGGGGATACCATGATATAGGAATACATCACACTTTTATTCCCATTCTCCCTTGTTTAGGGGAAAACAGAAAAGTGCAAAAAAGGATGTTGCGAGGCCCCACTATGGATTTTATGAAAATAGCCTTATAGCCTATTTCGGATCACTATGGGTGCTTTGGGTTTCCTGCATCAAGTTATCCCTTGTTTAGGGGATACCAGGATATATGAATACATTACCCTTTCATTCTCATTCTCCCCTTTTTAGGGGAAAACGGAAAAGTGCAAGAAAGGAGTGTTGCGACGCCCCACTGGATCCAAAATGTTTTATAGAGTCGCCATCTTTATTTTAAGGCAAAAATAAAGAAAAACCAAAAGAAAAGAAAAACCAGAGATTACAAAACGGGTTCGGAGGCTAAGTTACGAGTTAGGAAGGTACTAGGCACTCAACTCGCCCTTTCAGTCTCAAAAGCAGTTTTTGGCTAAAGTATGCTTTTTGTTATATTTATTTAGCAAATAAACAAAGCATTAAAAAGACAGGAAATAAAAACAAATACATCCGCGGCTACATTATTTATGGACTTGCAGCCGTCTCCTTACAATAATACAGATATATTTAAAAATATTTGGCCATTATAACGGCTCTTTTACATAGTATTTTCTAACTAAATCCGGGTAGCACAACGGCTTATTTTTGGTGGTTTTGGCTTGCTTACTCGGGTAGAGTAAGGGCTTATTTTTGATGATTTTGGCCTATTTATTTGGGCGGAATAACGGCTTACTTTTGGTTGTTTTAGCCTATTTACTCCGGCAGAGTAACGGCTTACTTTGTGGTTTTTGGGCCGGGGAAATAGGGTGGATACCTAACTAAAGGGCTAGGGATCACTTTAACAGGTTGGTTTTTGGTTTGGCGGAGTTTTGGCAGGGTTTCGAGGCTTTATAGAAGAACCACTCCCTATCTCACTTCACTCTCTATTTTTCTCAGCGTTAGGACGACGCAGAGAAATTTTATCGGCGTTTTCTCTCTTGGTTTCTTCCGGGCTCTGAAAGTGAGCCCCAAGCTCTGTATTTATAGCCTGGGAAGGGGACTCATCGGGGATTAAAAATCTTCTCTTGGCGCTTAAATCCCTTGTACCCTGTCCATCAAAAGTTCCAAAATGCGTTAACTGGGGAGGAACTGTAGCTACACTGTAGCTCCCTGGGCGCCGCCATATGCTCCTCTTGGCGCCGCGCCAAGGCCCCTTTTAGGCCGCACCAAACTACTATTTCACCTTCTGATTTTGACGCTTTAGCCCCTGCATTTTACTGTTTTACGCATCCTGCTTTGCCTTTTACATTTTTAACTCATGTAACTTGACATTTGTTAAGTTTAAACAGTTCTTGATATCACATGCCAGAGTTACATATCAGGGGTACGAAATTTGGGTGTCTACAGTCACTTATCACTCTCGTTCATTTATAAGGTCAATTTATCACAATGGTGAGCCAGTGTACGACATATGCATTTTACCGTGCAGCTATCCGCACCTCTAGGTCTTTACTACTTGCGATTCCATTCATTTGGTCAAAGCTAGACACTAAAGAGATTGATAAACATCATGATCAACAAGATTTGATTAAATAAAAATATATTGAGCAATAGATCCGATACAAGTTACCTTCCAATTCATAGATTAATGAACAGTTAGTTCTTCCTTGAAGATGAACATATCAGCGGAATGAAAGAATACATGAATCGATCTTCAAACTATAATTACAAACACTAAAAGCTATGTATTACACACTAAAATTGGTCTAGAAAACCATCCTTGGTTTTGGGCTACATATCTTTTATTTATACTAGGTTGTTTTAGGGAAGGAGGGAGATTCAGTCAGGGTTAAACTCCCACAAGACGGCTACTAGAAGGCTTGCGGGGGCAAGATGTTTCAGGCATGCGGCCGTAAGGCCTTTACTCCAACCGGGCAGACACACTGGAGACATTATGGGGGCAAGGCCTCCTACCCTTGCGTCCACAAGAGTTTCAGATTCCAATTCAAACTTCTTTTCAATGTTTGCACTTTGCACCCCTCCTTAAAATCTTCAATAAAAGCCTTGTAAATCCCATAATTTCACCTAAAATACTGAAACTCATGTAACTCCAAAACACATATTAGTAGCAAAAAGCATCGTGGAATTGCTATATATAAACTATAAAAGTACCCAATAGATGGGTATAAAACATATCTTTCTTTGTAGCCGCATTTAGTTTCCTTAAATCAATGCACATTCTATAGCCAGTAATAGTTCTTGTGGGAACTAACTCATCTTTCTCATTCTTAACAATAGTAATTCCAGATTTCTGAGGAACTACTTGAACTGGACTAACCCATTCACTATCTGATATCGGGTAAATTATATCCGCATCAAGAAGTTTAAGCACTTATTTCCTAACTGCTTCTTCCATATGGGGTTTAAGTCTTCTTTGACGTTCTCTAGAACGGTTGGTACCTTCTTCCAAATGAATTATATGCATACACATAGAAGGACTAATACCTTTCAAATCTGCTAAGGACCAACCTATAGCTTCTCTATGTGTCCATAATACTTTTAACAAACTTGCTTCTTGTTCTTTCGTTAAATCCGCAACAATTATGACAGGTAAAGTTTTGCCTTCCCCAAGAAACACATATTTCAAGTGGGATGGTAATGATTTAAGTCCACTTCAGGAGGAGATTTAATAGATGGGATAAACTTAGGAACTTCTAGTTTTACTTTTTCTTTTTGATCCTCCTTAGGAATTTCAAATTCTTCTTTATCTAAATCATCATCAATTTCTATTTTAGAAATTTCTATTTCTTCTTTACCTTCACTTTCATCTTTATGAGCTTATAGTTTCTCCTTCTGTTTTTTGGCATCCTCCTCGAGGAGTTCTCTTTCTAATTCTTCCATATCAAATACTAAATCGGGGAAGTCTCTATGAGCATAGTCTTCTCCAAACATGTCTTTCTCTAGCTCGTCATCATTTAAATTTTCTTTATCTAAATCATCATCAATTTCTATTTTATAAATTTCTATTTCTTCTTTACCTTCACTTTAATCTTTATGAGCTTATAGTTTTTCCATCTCTTTTTTGGCATCCTCCTTGAGGAGTTCTCTTTCTAATTCTTCCATATCAAATACAAATCGGGGAAGTCTCTATGAGCATAGTCTTCTCCGAACATGTCTTTCTCTAACTCATCATCATTTAAATTTTCTTTAAAGCTTTGGGTTGTAAGATTTTCTATTTCATCAATTGAAAAACAGGCATTCATGTCACTCGATCTATCTAATGCATCAAAAACTGAAATCTCTACAGTTTCTCCCATAACTGACATCGATAGATTACCATTCTTCACATTAATCATGGTGTTGGCCGTGGCCATAAAAGGTCTTCCTAACAAGATAGGAGCTTCATTATTAGTGCATATATTTCTTTTCATCTCTAGAACTACAAAGTCGACTGGTATGATGAACTTATCTATTTGAACTAAAATATCCTCTACTATTCCTAAGGGATGTTTAATCGAACGGTCAGCTAACTGTAAGGAAATAGAAGTGGGTTTTAATTCTCCTAAACCTAATTGTCTGTAAACAGCGAAAGGCATTAAATTGATACTTGCTCCTATGTGTCTTAAATTTATACCTTGCAAGTGCACAAGACTATTGTAGAATAGTATGGTAGCAAGGGTCGAATCACATAGACAAGAAGTAATCAAATAGCAAGTAAACCGATAGCAATTAAACTAAGGGGGTTTTTAATTTATTTAATCTAATTTATTCTATGAAAACAGGAAATCTAATTAATAGTCTAAGCAGCAATCACAGGCATGAAGATCTTATGGTAGAGGGAAATCTAGGAACATGGATTCAGTTGTATCTACTCTATTGCTCTTTTAATTAAAGTCTCAATCAAAAACTAGGGTTTGTTCACTAAAGATTGATATAGATTGTTAAATTATAATCTGGTCTCTATCCTAAATAATTCATCCAATTTATACCAAAAGAACAAGAACATATGAAATTCCTATATGTCACTTAGGATCATATATATGAACCTGACCCTAACTTATCCCTCTCGTGCATCGATAAGGTCAATTTATCACAAAGGTGAGCTAGTGTACGACATATGCATTTGGATGTGCAGCTATCCGTACCTCTAGGTCTTTAGTACTTGCGATTCCATTCATTTGGTCAAAGCTAGACAGCAAAGAGTTTGATAAACATCATGATCAACAAGATTTGATTGAATAAAAATATATTGAACAATAGATTCGATACAAGTTACCTCGCAATTCCTAGATTAATGAACGGTTAGTTCATCCTTGAAGATGAACAGATCAGCGAAATGAAAGAATACATGAATCGATCTTCAAACTATAATTACAAATAGTAAAAGCTATGTATTACAAACTAAAATTGGTCTAGAAAACTGTCCTTGGCTCTAGTCTAGATGTCTTCTATTTATACTAGGGTGTTTTAGGGAAGGAGGGAGATTTAGTCAGGGTTAAACTCCCGTAAGATGGCCACTAAAAGGCTTACGGGGTCAAGGTGCTTTAGGCATGCGGCCGCAAGGCCTTTACTCCAATCGGGCAGACACGCTGGAGACCTTGCAGGGGCAAGGCCTCATACCCTTGCATCCGCAAGGGGTTTCAGATTCCAATTAAAACTTCTTTTCAATGTTTGCACTTTGCACTCTTCCTTGAAATCTTCAATAAAAGACTTGTAAATCCCATACTTTCACCTAAAACCCTAAAACTCACAATATAGCTCCAAAATATTAGTAGCCAAAAGCCTCGTGGAATTGTTATTTCTAAGCTATAAAAGTACCCAATAGATGCGTATAAAGCACATCTATCACTTACTATGAGCACTTATGTGATAACAAAGTGTTAGTGAACATGAGATCTAATTGACTGCGTTTATCTTGATTATGTGTTATTGAAATACTTGGTGCGTATATCTGTAAGTATACATACTTGTATATGATGATTCTATGAATGGTTTTAAATGTATATATTTAGATATACATGCTTCTACTTGATAATTCCATGAATGTCTGTATGTATATATATATCGTTATACATACTTGCATATGATGTTCTCATGAGAACTATTTTCTAATTCATTTGATTTGTGTTTGAACAGGGAATTGTACCCTTGTTTCATGGATGGTTTAGTAAGTAAGAAAAAAATGTTATCTTGTAGGATATCTTAAGGATACAATGCCTCTTCATGGGTTTTTTGTCATTTGTAAAACGGCTCCATAATCTATTTTTATGTTGAATAATTATATGTTACATATCTCTTATAGTAGTGTACTAAGCCATTATGACTCATGTGACGACCTGACCCGGATCCCAAGACGAGATCCCAAGGTCGTGCCGTCAGGACAAGCTAAGAGACAGACAAGCATCTGCTAAGCATAATGGTGCGAGTCAAAAGATGAGCCATCAAGCTCGAAACAGGAAGGTAAAGCCATAACGGCGATACGAAATAATAAAAACTAAAACCTGCGGAAGCAAAAACAAAATGGGACCCGAGCTAACAAGCTCGGAAATAAAAACAACCATAGAGATAGTAAATCTATTGGCCCAAAAAATTCGACGCACGTGACGCAACATTAGATACAAGCAACAAACCATCGGCAACCAAAGGCCGGTAAATCAACAAATTCCCAACCTGATAAACAACCACTCAACGGCTATAACATGTCGGAGGGACAAATCAACTATAAGAATATTATTTCAAATGCTAAACAACTATACCAAGATCTCACGACTGAAGTTGTCGGAGATAGAAATACCAATAACATCATACTAGAATAAACGAGTCAAACTTGCTCGAAATGACAACGGAATTAACTTCTAAAAGATACAATAGCTCGGCTATACTAGCCGACTGCAAAATATATAACAATAATATACTACTATAATCTACCCAAGTAAAGTCTACATAACTTTACATTCGTGTCTCACAAATAAATAACAACAATAATAATAGCTCCAAGCTTATTGCCCGGAAGACCACCTGCTAGAATCTCTATCCGAAGTCGTCGCGCGTACTAACGGGATCACTGCACACACTAGGGAAAACAACCACACGGAGTGAGTCATAATGACCCAGTAAGTTACTAAATGCAACTGTATGACATATTATATCATGGCATGACATAATGCACAAACATATAAAAATCATGGTATCATACTAGTATACCAACAATAAACATGCACTTAATTACTAAAGCACATAATCTCACATAAACCACATAGCATAATGTCTTTCATATAAATGCTCATAAATAAACGTGTGTAACAAGAAACATAAATCGAACTGTTACAACCAAATCCGGGTCCAACACCCAACCAAACTTACCGTGGAGATTCATCCTCAAACCAAAATCCGGGTTCAACACCCAACCAATCATACCTTGGGTTTCATCCCCAAATAATCACAACTCATCAGTTTTCCTTTAATGAGTACTCGTTACATTCATCCAACCTAGGATGATAAATGAGAGATCGATGTCAGGCTAGATGGCATAACTCGAGATCACATGCCACTATTGGCCAAATAGTGAGGAGAAAGGGAACCAATGCAACGATTCGTAGCGATTGTTCCCAAAGGCTACGAATCGTCCCATTGCCGACACTACAACCAAACCCGCCAGCTGAACTTAAACCAAAAATGCTCAAGTAGGTATTTACTTGCATAAACCAAAATCGGGCTCATCAAATCATGTAGGACATAATGCTCTACAAACTCCCATGAACAATGCACATATTTTAATATAAACAACATGTTCAACTAACTTACATGTTTAGTTCAAGAACCACATATTGAGGTGCTCATTAATCCTCAATTCATCAACCAATCAAGAATAGCATATAAACTCAATAAATCACAATGTGAGGTCTACTATAATCCTCTACTCAAGATCAAACCAAAGACTATTAAATTAGTGTAAGAACATCCATATCTCAAGACTTAGTATTTAGTCTTCACTTAAAGCACACCGGACCCAATCATAGTCCTAATCGTCGTATATAATCGACATCTCCTATACTATACTCAAGAACATCATGGCTACTCCGTAGCCACTTCCTCACAAGTGCTTTCATATGCACGCGACCAAAATTCTTAAAGAGAGAATTCTTTCATTAATAATTTCTTAAATATACTCGAGGCCATAAGTTGGTCTCTAATGTTCCGTGCTCTAACAAACACGCTCAAGATATGTTTCCAATAAGTCTCTATAACATGATTGTCTCATATGGACACAAATGAGATGCTCGGTTCGCACAAACATAATCAACCCAAAACCCAAACATCGTAGGGTTTTAACCCAAGGCTCATTATCATATTATTGGCCTTATAATGACTCCGTTGAGTCTTAATACTACATTTCATTCTTTATGTGTCTCATAAATCCACACCTTAACATTTTGTTCGAATTCACAACAAAATTCCAAAACTCATTCGGGCTTGATTCCCAAGCCTAAAAATCCATAAAGCTCATCATAATCATAATTCCATTTAAAGTTTGGAGACTATGCATTTCACAACGTTAATCAAACGAAACCCAATCGATGTAGGATTTCAACCCAAGTTCGTTTAGCACATTATCGAACTTATAATGACTCCGTTGAGTCTAATGTACAATTTCCGAAAATTAGGTTATAGAAGCATGGGCTATAATACCCTCTTGTGTTCACAACTATCATCAATAACCATATTCCCAAGTTCATTAAACCCACACAATCCCAACAAAACACTTAACAAGGCAACATAGAGCAAATTCATATTTTTGTGCATAAACCCATTTAGGTCACCTCACCAATCATGCCCTCAAAACATGAATAAATCACATAGAGTGGATTAATATACTTGACTACACATGTATATCATACTAATCAAGGTTTCAAGTAAGTCCAACCAACCAAAATCAACATTTAGGCATATACCCATTCAAGTCACCTCACCAATCATGCTTACAATACTTGAATAAATCACATAGCATAGATGAATACACTACTCTACACATGAATATCATGCTAATCAAGGTCTCAAGTAAGTTTATCCAAGAAAAATCATCATTTAGACATCTAGGGTTCATGGCATCTCTAAAAAGCCCTAAAATGCACCCATTGACCTCACATAGCACCAAGGTTGTTTTCCCTAAGGTCAATGGGGGCAAAAACAAAGAGAAAGAGGTGTAGTAACTGAAAGATCACAATAGCTAGGATTCTCAAGAAAAAAAACAAAGTAATTTCCAATGTAGCTGTGAATGTAGCTACAATGAGAATCACAATGGACAAAGAAGATAATAGCAGCGGAAGAATAACAAAACAGAAAATCAGAATGCAAAAGTTTAACAAAATCAATCTACAAGATAATACTTGTAGACCTAGCCTCAAGGCCACAAAGATTTCACTAAAAATAATAATTGTTTTATACAAATAATTGTGAAATCACTTACAAAATATTCTCACAAGACAATGAGTCTTGGAGAACAAAAACCGCACATAAACATATTAGACAAAAACGTGAGAAGAAATAAAATCAGCTTCCATAAACCGAACAGGAAGACAAAACAGTTTCCAGATCTTCAATGTTACTGCCGATGTTGTAACATCGACAGTTTCAAGCGAACTGCTGAACTTCAAGACTGGAAACAACTTCTGAAAACACCTTGATTCTGAACACAACTTTTTGGCTTTTTGTTCTCTCTCTCAAGCTCTCTCAACAGCCCGTATCCTTGCTCCTTTATTTATAGTTATGCGATGACCTACACACACGCAAAACAGTCCTGCTACTACATGGAAAAGGATTAGCAAAACAGAAGGACTAACAACTTACCAATTCTGAGAGATTTTATTACCAAATATGAAAGTGCTCAAGAATCTTGGTTTGACTAGGATTTATGTTAAGATTTAGTTACTAAAAAAGATGTACCCGAAATCTAATAAAAGATTATGATACCAAATATACCACAACTAAATCTAATAAAAGATATTAAATCCTAAATTAACACAAACTTAACAGAAATAATATTTTGACCAAGAAAGGTGAAACAAGTAAAAATAGGCATGGCCTATTTTACCCTTACAATCACCCACTTTGTTGAGCATTTCTGGTCAAATCCAAAGCAAGTGTTCCATATTTCATCCTGCAAATGTTAGAGAGTAAAATCCAAACAACTCACCCCCTAAACATATACACTAATCATAAATAAAGAACACCAAGCTTATGAGAACAATACCAACCATTCGGTTTGAAGAAGTTACAGACCAAAGCACCAATCAAATCAGTTTAAGGACAAATTACAGACTCAAATGTGAAACATTGTTAAGATAACATCAACCACAAATTTCCCAAATTTATAGCCACACAAAATGTCAAAGCAACCACAAGAACCACAGTTTCAGTATCAATCTTTTACAGCTTCAGCAGCAGCAGGAACAACTTCAGCTTCAACTTCAGAATCAGGAACAACAGCAAGAATACTAGAAACAGCAGCAGGAACACTTACACTAACATTTACACCCTCTATTTGGCCAGAATGCATGGCCAACTAGGTAGTGTATTAAGAAGCCAAAGATTTAAGAAGTGTAGTTTGAGTATCCAGAATTTCCAATTGAGAGTTCACCATAGCCAACTGTTCAGATATAAAAGCTATAGAAATTGGTGCAGAAGGGTGTGATGAAATAGATGATGAAGCTACATTGGAAGTAGCATTGACAGAAGAAGGAGCACATGGTTGTGAAGAACCAGGAGTAGAAGTAGAAGGGACTAGGGAAACAGGAACATATGGATGAACAAGGGGAAGATTCACAATTCTATCACCTCTCAAAAGTTTGGTTGAGATGTGAAGAGGTTCAAGAATGGGTGAGAGTCTAGTTCCAGCAGAGGGAGAGTAACCTTGGGAGACTAAGATTTTGTAAATCAAAGAAGAAAAAATCAAAGACCTCTTATCTCCTTCTGACACAGCTAAAGAAGAGATTTTTCTGAAGGCAAAATCTCCAAAATCAAAGGGTTTATTGGTCCCAATCTGAAACAGTACCCTAGCATGCTCTTCAGTGAGTGTGTTTGAGTTAGTGGTGGGTGACCAATTTGCACAACAAATTTTATGCATGAGTGCATAGAGGGATGACAACTGGGAAGTGCTTATAGAGGAACCTTTTCCAGGCCACTTAGTCAAAGTGCCACCAGTTAACTCCAGACTACACAGATTCAAATCAGTATTCATAACAAAAGGACCAGACACAGGAGTGTTGAACATGTCATTAATGATTGAAGATGAAAACTTATACCATTTACCACGAATAAAGTTTTTTTCAAACCTAGCATCAGAGGTTGAGTAGATGTGTTTTTCAAGGTTGGCATAAAATTCATAAATGAGGTCACGAAAATAAGGAGAGGCAGATGATAGAGTCCTAGAAAGACCTCTTTCAAAAAAGAATTGGGTCATATTTTGTGCAGATAACTCAACTGAAGGAATGACCCTCTCATCCACTATTTTACGAGAGGTATTATAACGAACAGAAGCAACCTTTGAAATAAATTTACATGAGAAAGGTTTACCAACTGAAGTGGCCACAGAAGCAGAGGGCTTGGAAATTTTGGATGTAGCTACATTAGCAGCTACATTGGCTGAAGATGCCCAACTTCTGGTGAATTGTATAGGAGCCTCTTCAGTATCTTCACTATCTACAGGAGTGGCTTCTTTGCTTTCAAAATTTTTGTAAGAACTGTCATCGAATTCTGAAGAACTGGACTCATGAGCTAAATTTTCTTCATCAAGATGGGAAGACTGAGGAGATTTCTGAGGAGAAGCAGTCTTTAACTGAACAAGATAGTATGCCAAAGTCCTATCTTCATCAGAAAAATTGATGGACGCGGAAGGAGAACCGAGTTTGGAATCAGGGGATTCTTGAGCTTGAATCGAAGTATCTGGAGGAAATACAACTCGCGATGATGGTATAGGGTAATTATCGTCTCTGGCTTCCTCTTCAACTGGAGCAATTATTGGGGAAGCATGTCGAGAAGTTGGTTCTTGAACCACCGGGGTTGGCCCTGTTTTAGGAACAAAATCCTCATCATCGGGGTCGCTTTTAATGACTACTGATTCTTCAAAAATTCTTGGAATCACTTTGTGTTTCTTAGCAGCAAGAACATCCTCTTCACTTGGATTTTCGAAATTTGAGGGAATCCCTCTGAGCCTCTTCGATTTTCGCGAGCTAGGGTTACCAATTTGAGGTAACCCTGACAAATCTCCTGGATTGTCTACATCAATTGCGTTTCCTTTCTCTCCTGGGAGAATCATAGTCAACGGTTCAGGTAATGGCTGAGCAACAACAATGGCTGTAAGGGGATTTTCGAGAGATGAAAGAGGGGTTGATGTAGCTTCATCGGAAGCTACATCTGAGGTTGGATTGTGTTTAGGGGTTTCGTGTGTAGAGGATGAGGTAGATGCCATGGAGACTTTGAGAAGAAGAACACGATAGATGATGAAGGAAGAGGATTTTTGAAGACACTGATCTGCAATGAGTATTCTTTCGTGTTGGAAGCCTGAGCAACTTTCTGTGAGAGGTAAGCTTCCTTTCCCTGAAGCATTAACACTAATATACCAATAATGACAATTAGCCGTTAGTCCTTAATTACATGGAGTAAGAGATGACTAATCCACTTAACTAAAAATTCAAATTTGGATGAAAAATCAAATGTTAACCAATCACCCATGAGAAATAAAAATCTGTTGTAATTTCCACGAGAAATAGGTGGAGGATTAAATGTGAGAAAATAACAACTAATTTCAGATTTCAAAATTTGAATATTTCAAAATTAATCAAGTATTTTGAGGATACACAACACTTAATTAACCAAAATTGCTACCACACCAATCAGCCAAAACAGTAAACATAAACCAGTTCAGGGCCTCATGATCAACACAGATTAGACAACCACATAAAATATCAACATGGTGAACAATAGAATAGAGATTGCACTAATCTGCTTATAGAAACAAAAACATCAAGGGGCTGATATGATCAACACAAAATATGTCCTAGAAAATATGCCTAACATGTGCTGAAAAACAAGAGAAACAATGCAGTCACACACATGTGATATGTCTAGATCATCTGAATGTAGTTCCCAATGTAGCTGCATTGGAAGACACATTCGCCAAAGTTGTGATTTTATGTACAAATTCTCATCTTTTGTTCACCAAATCAACACATAACTCCCATAAAAACCATAGGTACTTTATTTCCCTAGGAGAATAGCTTTACTTTATTTCAAGCATATTCAACAAATGCCACTAGGAACCTTTCACACTATTTACCAAGGGTAGCAACTTTACTTATTGATCAACCCATGTAATCCGAGGATTCATAGTTCCAAAAGAAAGGTGCCACAACCTTGTTCATAGGTAGCTCTTTTCCGTTAGGTAGCTTTCACACTTTTTCAATTAAAGGGAGTCAATTTTCTCAAGATCAACCCATGAAAGCCTAAGCTCCATAGTACTTTGACAAATTGCAGCATCCCAAAAATTTCAAAAGGTAGCTCTTTCCTTTGTGGTCTTAAGATTTTTCAATTTCAATAAACCTTTTAGGGAGATGGTGAGGAGAATTAGAACACAAGAATCACAACAGATATTGAATGCATAACCAGGTCAACAAACAAAGGTACTAAAACATAAAGAATGAAACTAGTGTGCCCCCCTAAGATACAATGCAAGATGCCTAAATTTTTTTTTATATATAAAAAGAAGTGAGGTCACATGGCACACATACCGAGATATTTTCTAAGATTTATAAATCTCTCAAAATCTAGACTCTTAGTGTAAATATCAGCCAGTTGATTTTCTGTTCCCACATGTTCAATGCAAACAATACCTTGTTCAACCAAATCTCTAATAAAGTGGTGTCTTATATCAATGTGCTTAGTTCTAGAGTGTTGAACATGATTTTTGGCTATACTAATGGCACTAGTGTTGTCACAATACATGGTTAATACATTGCTGTGTAAACCATAATCCTTGATCATTTGATTCATCCATAAGAGTTGTGTACATCCACTACCCTATATACTCGATTCAAGCGTTGATAGGGCAACACAATTTTGTTTTTTACTAAACCATGAAATCAAGTTATTTCCCAAATAAAAACATCCACCTGAGGTGCTTCTCATATCATCTACACTACCAGCCCAATCAGCATCACTAAACCCAACAAGATTGGTGTTTGTGTGTTTAGTATACCACAAACCCATGGCACAAGTCTCACCAACATACCTAATTATTCTTTTCACAGCTTTCAAGTGGGAGATTTTAGGGTTTGCTTGATACCTAGCACACAATCACACACTGTACATGATGTTTGGACGGGTGGCAGTTAAATACAACAGACTTCCAATCATACTCCTATATAGTGTATGGTCAACACTTTCAGATTTTTCATCCTTATTGAGTTTATTGGATGTACCCATAGGGGTTTTCTTTTGTTTTCCATTCTCAAGATTGAATTTCTTCACCAAGTTTAGAGCATACTTGGCTTGAGAATATGAACATCCCTTCATGTAATTGTTTTATGAATTCTAAAAAATAGGTCAACTCCCCAACCATACTCATCTCAAAAGTGGAAGTCATGCAATTAACAAATTCTTTTTCCAAGGACTTGGAGGTGGATCCAAACACAATGTCATCAACATAAATTTGTGCTATCAAAATGTGTTTGTCTTGATTTTGAATAAAAAGAGTTTTATCCACCTCTCCCTTCTAAACCCTTTTTCAAAAGATGGTGCATAAGTCTCCATACCAAGCTCTAGGAGCTTGTTTGAGACATACAAGGCCTTTTTTAGCTTAAACACATGACTGGGTTTATGGGGGTCCTCAAAACCTTTTGGTTGCTCAACAAAAACTTCTTCTTCAAGGATGCCATTTAAGAAAGCACTCTTCACATCCATTTGTTGAAGAGTTATATCAAGAAAACATGCAATGGCAAGCGGCGAATGGACTCAATCTGACTCTGAGGAGCAAAGGTTTCATCAAAATCCACCCCTCACACTGTGTATACCCTTGAGCCATAAGTCTAGCTTTGTTTCTTATTATCTCTCCCACTTCATTAGTTTTGTTTTTGAAAATCCATTTTGTTCCAATAACATTTACAGAAGTGGGTCTAGGAACAAGATACCAAACATCGTTTTTAGTAAATTGGTCTAGTTCTTCTTGCATGGCATTTATCCAACATTCATCCTTAAGAGCCTCATGCACATTTTTGGGTTCAATGGTGGAAACAAAACAAGATGCATGGATTTCATCAAATTCTAGTGTGGACATGCAAGCAAGTTTTTTGTAATCCACCTTACCTTTCCTTCTAGTTGATACACCATCCTGAACATTACCTATGATCTGAGAGGAGGGATGTATTTTCTGAATTTTGCTTGGTATGTCGTATCCTTGATCAGTCAAACTGGACTGATTATCTACCTGTTCTGGATCAGTTTCAGCTTCTGCCAAGTTTCTGTCCAATGTGACTTCCGATGTAGCTACATTCGGAATCACATTGGGTGTCTGTCCGAATCACATCGTCTGAATCTGCTGTAGATCTGCTTGATCATTTCTTGGTTGGATTGAATCTTTGGTTACGGATCAAAATCTCCAAAATCAAGGATTCTGAAACATCTTCTTCAACGGTTTATGGCCAAGATCCGTTAGATCATCAAAGACAATGTTCATAGATTCCATAATAGTCTTAGTCACGAGATTAAAAACTACTCGACTATTAGTAGAATAACCCATGAAGACACACTTGTCACTTTTAGAATCAAACTTAGAAAGTTGGTCTCTATCATTGAGAAGGTAGCACACACAACCAAAAACATGAAAATATTTTAAGGTTGGTTTCTTTCCAAGAAAAATTTCATAAGGAGTCATTGTACTACCTGGTCTCAAGAAAACCCTATTTCCAATGTGACAAGCTGTATTTAAGGCTTCTGCCTAAAATCTTTTAGCCAATTTTTTGAGGTCAACATAACCCTTGCCATCTCTTGTAATGTCCTATTCTTTCTTTCCGCCACTCCATTTTGTTGTGGAGTTTTGGGAGCAGAAAATTCATGAGAGATGCCATTAGAGGCACAATAGTTAGAAAAGGATGAGTTTTCATATTCCATGCCATGATCGATCTAATTCTAATAAGCTTTAGATCATACAAGTTCATCACGGGTGTACCAAATTTTAAATGCCTCAAAAGTTTTAGATTTCTCTCTCAAGAAAATCACCCAAGTGTATCTAGAAGAAGTCATCCACACATACAAAGTGTATTTTTTCTTCCTAAACTTTCTACCTCAATGGGACCCATGAGATCGGTATGAATCATCTCTAGACACCTAGATGTGGAACATTGTGATATATGGGAAGATGAGATGCCTTGGTTTGCTTACCTTTTTGACGGGGACCACATACCTTTGTATAAGTTCTTTTCCAAGTTTGGCAACAACCTTTCAACTTGCATCATGTTTCACAAGCTCATGGAGCTTACGAAAACTCATATGTCCAAGTTTTTGATGCCAAAGATCGTAATATCAAGACTAGCTTTTTGGCATGATTGGCTATTGTTGAACATATAACAATTGTCGAGATGACCTTGTACTGTCGAGAAGACATTTGTTAGTTTGATCAAAAACTTCACAAGAATTTTTATCAAACCTTACACGAAGGTCATCATCACACAATTGACTTATCTTGATCAAATTTGTTTTAAGTCCTTCCACATGATAAACATTGGTGAGATTTGGAAGACCTTCAACATTCAATGTTCCTTTGCCAATTATCTTGCCTTTGGCACCACCTCCATAGGTCACTGAACCACCATTGATGCTCACATAATCTTTCAAATTCTCAATTGAATCTGTCATATGTCTAGAGCAACCACTGTCAAAGTACCATGACCCAGCTATATGAGATTTCAAAGAAGTGAAGGTAACATTGCACATCTCATCATCAGACATTCTAGCACCAGGACATATGTCAAAAGGTTCACAGTATTTGGACTTGCCTTTGTCATTACTACCCTTAGGAATCCACATCTGTTTAAAAACTTTAGGTTGATTTTTCTGAGAATGAGATTTCTGATGTGACTTCGAATGAGACTTCAATGTGACTTCAATGTTCTTTGCATTGGTGTTTCATTCGATGTTGCATCGATTTTTGCCAAGAAGGCACTTACTTCATCCTCATATATAGCCTTTTTCGAGAAAACAAAAAGGTTGTATATGTCGGCTTATGGCGAAGTGACAAACAAAGTTTTTCTTTCTTGTTTTTGGCTTTTCGAAGAAATCAGGTTTCTGAAAATTCTGAGCAGTTGGTTTGGGTTCAGATGTGCCTTCTCCTTCTCTCACAAACACTTTTGGAACAAAACCAATACCTGCCTTGGATGAGTTACCTGAATTGAGCATCTCATCCATTTTATGTTGACTTGAATTCCATTTGGCAATGGTTTCTTTTGCTTGAATGAGCTGCTCCTTCAACCCTTCGATCTCAACATCCTTTTTGCTTAGCAAGCTTTCCAGCCTTACTATGCAATCTTTCTGATCTTCATTGGCCTTTTTCAACAGCTCATTTGCCTTACCAAGCAATGTAACTTGGTGAGCTCGTTTCTCCCAATCTTTGTACAGTTCCTTGTACACTTCCAGCAAGTCAGACTCTGAATCTCCACCATCATCTGGGGCTGTGGAGTTAAAACAGTAGAGATCATCCCATTTTATGTTCACTTTGCATCTTCTGATGTGACTCCGGATGTAGCTACATTGGATGTCACATTGACAGGAGAACCTGCACTTTCAGTTTCAGAATCATAAACAGCAGTGAGAGTGATAAGATCACCTGGATCTTCTCCATCACTATCACTCAGAGTTGCTGAAAAATTCAAACCCTTTTTCCTTAGAGTATTTGCACATTGGTTAGCATAATGACCATACCCTTGACACTCTCTACATTGAATTGAATCAATGTTCTTACCATTGTAGGAAGACTTTGAAGCAAAGGGGTTTGTGAAAGGCTTTTCTGGAGTTTGGAAAGAATTTTCCTTGGGAACAAATTTTCCAGAATCAGGTTTAAAATTGTTTTTGGAGTTTGATGATGGAGTTCTATTTTGACTCTTATTTTTCAAAAAATTTCTAAATTTGGTAGTCAAAAGAGCTATAGATTATTCTCCAAAATCAGACTCATCAATATCATTTTTAATTTCAAGCAAGTCAGATGAGATATCAATAGGAGCAGGCATAGCAATATTTTTCACAATAGGTATAGAGGAAGATGAAGCCCCTTTGCCTTTTTGTTTGATTTGATCATTTAGGTTCAATTCAAAGTTTTGAAGAATACCAGCTAATCGTTCAAAACTCATCTTGTCAATATCATGTGCTTCCTCTATAGCACATATTTTGACATTGAACCTTTCAGGCAAAGTTCTCATCATCTTGCGAACAAGACGTTCATTAGTGATGAGATCTCCTAAAGCAAGAGCAGAATTTGACATGTCAAGAAGTCTACCATAATAAGACATAATGTCTTCAGACTCATTCATCCTTGTATTTTCAAATTGTGTGGTGAGCAGTCTTAACTTAGAGGCGCGAACACTGGCAGGTCCTTCACACAAGGTTTGAAGGGTCTCCCAAACATCTTTAGCAGATTCATAGTTGGCAATCACCTAAAAGTTTTAGCATCTAAAGCTTTATAAATAGCAGACAAGGCTTTTGAATTAAAGGATGCAATATTCCTATCTTCATTGGTCCATTCAGATTCTTTGGTGACCTTGATATCACCATCATAATCTGTTGTTTTAGGAGGACTTCCATCCATTCAAGACAGCAAGCCACACTCTTTCATCAATCGATTTGATGAAGATGCGCATCTTGACTTTCCAAATAGAGTAGTTTGCATTAGTAAGAGTAGGAGGACGAACAACATTCTCATATTGAGAATCCATCACGGCTATGACCAGAATCAACTCTTAGTGATATCAATAGAAGGCTCTGATACCAATTAAAAGATCACAATAGCTAGGATTCTCAAGAAAAAAAACAAAGTAATTTCCAATGTAGCTGTGAATGTAGCTACAATAGGAATCACAATGGACAAAGAAGATAATAGTAGCGGAAGAATAACAAAATAGAAAATCAGAATGCAAAAGTTTAACAAAATCAATCTACAAGATAATACTTGTAGACCTAGCCTCAAGGCCACAAAGATTTCACTAAAAATAATAATTGTTTTACACAAATAATTGTGAAATCACTTACAAAATATTCTCACAAGACAATGAGTCTTGGAGAACAAAAACCCCACATAAACAAATTAGACAAAAACGTGGGAAGAAATAAAATCAGCTTCCTTAAACCGAACAGGAAGACAAAAAAGTTTCTAGATCTTCAATGTTACTGCCGATGTTGTAACATCGATAGTTTCAAGCGAACTGCTGAACTTCAAGACTGGAAACAGCTTCTGAAAACACCTTGATTCTGAACACATCTTTTTGGCTTTTTGTTCTCTCTCTCAAGCTCTCTCAACAGCCCGTATCCTTGCTCCTTTATTTATAGTTATGCGATGACCTACACACACGCAAAACAGTCCTGCTACTACATGGAAAAGGATTAGCAAAACGGAAGGACTAACAACTTACCAATTTAGAGAGATTTTATTACCAAATATGAAAGTGCTCAAGAATCTTGGCTTGACTAGGATTTATGTTAAGATTTAGTTACTAAAAAAGATGTACCCGAAATCTAATAAAATATTATGATACCAAATATACTACAACTAAATCTAATAAAAGATATTAAATCCTAAACTAACACAAACTTAACATAAATAATATTTTGACCAAGAAAGGTGAAACAAGTAAAAATAGGCATGACTTATTTTACCCTTACAGTAACTTACCTTGAATAAGCCCCTTCAAGCAACCAAATCGAAATTCCAATCGGTGGGAAAGATTCCCCTCAACCTCCTCTTCAATTCTATTGCTTAGATTGGGCAATGGAGGTCTCAAGCTTTGGAATCCATGGATGAAGACTCAAGAAACCCTAGAAGTCTCTCTCTCAAGCTTCCTAAAGACTCTCCCACATTTTTGAAAGTCAATGGCTGAAAATGGGGTGTTAAGTGAAGTGTTAGGGCTCCAAATAGGTTAGGAAGGTAAGTGGCTTTAGTTTAAATTGATAGGGTTGTTTCCCTTTAATTAACCATCTCTTATCCTTTCAAAAATACAATTAGATGGTTAGGATATAACTTAAGTTAGTTAGGAGGGTTTAGGAGTGGGTTAGGTTGGGTTTGGGTAGGGATAGGTTGGACAACACACCAAAAAACCCAAGAAATCCCATAACAGGGAATGGGCATCATGCAGTTGCATGGTGGCCCTATGATGCGAGCGCTTTGGCCAGAATTACACCTCTTCCATTTTGCTTGCTTCCTTGCTCGGCCTCGGACTCTCCCGCATGCATCCTCGAGCTTTAAAGCTTGAAAATGGCCTATAATTCAACCCTTAAAGTCCTTAAACACTAAGCTAAACCATCCAAGTCTCAAACCACTTTTAAAGTAGGTCTAAACTCCCATAAACAACTCCCGAAACAACTCGGAGCGAAACCGACGCAAAGCGCAACATCTCGCTAACGAAACGTCGAATGAAACCACAAACCGATGGGCAACATCCCATGGTTTTTAAAACTTCAAAGGGATATAGAATAGGCCTGAATGCCTCTCAAATGATGAACAAAAGATAGGATAAAGGACTCCCGAAAGACGAGACGATCACCCGGCTCAATCTCGAAGACTCGAACTACGCGATAAGAAGAATTGTTATCCTCGAAGCGTCAAAACCTCACAAGACTTAAGGGATATATCCAACTACAAGTCTAACACATATAAACATGTTAATCAATCATCATGTAAAGATCTAGGATCAAAACGAGGTCAGGAACGCGAAACGCAAGTAACCTCTCAATCGCGTCGCATTTCGACTATCGTCGAGTTACGACTTGTGACTTTAGCAAGTCAACAACTATATGGCATCTCTTAAAAGTATTTTGTTCTTAATGTGATCTCTCATACACATCTAGACTCTCTCACAAACCCAACTAACAATCAACCAAAGAAGAAATGCGAGCATTGCACGCAATTCAAGCTAACCATGAATCGGGGTCTTACAATTCTTCCTGTACTTTGTTTTCTAGTTGCAGTAAATTGGTAGCCACATTGAGGCCGAGTAGATCGTGACTGTAGCAGTACGCAGCTGATCGATAGATCGAGATTAGATCGTGTGTTTGTGCTTGTAGCTACCGACTTCCCCAAGCCGTAGCTTATGGAGTTCTACTTCTTGTCGCATCATCTTTTGTATTTGTACTTTACTATTCTTGTGAGATCGACATTTGTAAAATTATTTAGATTTTACGGTCGGGTAGATACTTGGATTTTTGTATTGGTTCTTCCTTGGGCCGACGTGTTGTGTCATGCCGTTGTTTGTGTTTTTAGTATTTATTTTAGTTGTCTCCCGGGCACGCAGTAGCTTTGGGGCATTTCTTTATTCTATCTGTTATAGTTGTTGGTTAACCCCAGTATACTTTAGCCGTGAGTAATTGTTATATCAGGTTAGTTCTTTATTGAAACGTCGACCTGGAATGCTGATAGTTTGTTCAATGAGTGCAATGTTGCGGCACAAGAGTTTTGTTTCCCCCATTGAGAGATAATGTCCCTCTTGGTTTCTTTAACTTCGGTTTTGAGCTTCATAGCTAAGAAATTCATTTCTTTATCACTTCCACAGATTCGATATTTGTAAACCTGTATTTAGTACAACTTTATGTTGTGTTAAGAGCTTGTTAGCTCGACTGTTCGACTTGCACTATTGTTCAATAAGTGCTTGTCTTCTACTTACATTGTCCTAACGACACGACCATGGGATTTCATGTTAGAATCCGGGTCAGGTCGTTACAGAAGGGGCCATCTAAGGGTCTTCCAAATTCCCTTGAAAGGCTTCTGGCATCAAACACAACATGGGTGCCTCTAATATGGCCAAAGAAACTGTTGCCCTTATGAGCCACTATCATCCTATAATAAAATTCATCAACCAACCAAAGGCAGTTGTGACGACCCGACCCGGACCTCGAGGAGGAATCGCGAGTCAAGCCATCCAAATAGGACTACAATTCATGCAAGGACTCAATTATAGAAAACTACGTGACGCAACATTGGAGGTTGAAGATCACAAATGGCTGACAAGGGCTTTAATATGGTTCAAGAAGACCATAATCCATGTGAAGGGCCATTATAAGGCTTCTAATTGGTCAAGGCTTAAAAGCCTTTAATAAAAAACTCATCCAAGGGCTAACAAGGGTTTGACTAAAGTCAAAAATAATGTGCTAAGCTGAAATGGTCGGACTTGGGACTAGGGGCAAGGGGCAAGGGGTCTTCAACCAAAACAAGTCAAAAACCCAAAATCTGGAAAACAGACAGTCAATCTTGTAAAATCGACCATAAATAGCTCACACCTCCAAATGAGGTTATTATTGATTTTTATGAAACTAGACTATTTAAAATATAGTTTAGACTTTTAAATTACTCAATTTGGACTTATATTCATCAAAATAAGGTTACAACAAAATAAAGTACAGAAACTGAATTCCTGAAAACAGAATTCTGGCATAGCCGTAAGTCAAGACCTAACTGAGGTACTTAGACACCTTGGAAAATTACCATATTTTACAGAGAGTATCCTAACATATGAAAGTAAAACATACTAAATTTTTAGAAAATTATCTTTAGTAGATTAGTACCAGAATTTTCCCAAAATTCGCCCAAAAACAGGACTGAATATGTGAAGTAATATGTTGGTCATCTTATTTCCAAATGTAACAAGTCTATGAACATTGATTGTGCAAGCATGAGAAATACTAGTACACTTGGTCTAGAACTTATTTGAACTTCTCGCAAGTTGAAAGAAAAAAGAATACAAGCAACGAAGGCAAACGCGAGAAACCCTAAGACTCAAACGAAGCAACAATGCTTCTAAACTCTCAACCATGCAAACTATGATCAAGATTAATGTTATAAGTCATATATGCAAGGTACTAAGACTCCAATGAGACTTAGTTAAGTGTAAACATGCTAAGATGAACACTCAAAGCATTAACGACAAAGCGTGCAAAGCATAGAAGACAATCAAACGACTATGATCGTAACCATCTTAATGCAAGAATGATATGAAGTCTCTAACATGTTACGGCATACGATAACCATGTTATAATGTTGTTATACATGTAATGAGTTTGGGTTCTCACATCCTCCCCCACTTAAAGGAATTTAGTCCCTAATTAATTCAAACCGGTCTCAATGAACAATGATGGATATTTCTCACGCATCTCAAGCTCGGTCTCACACGTAGCTTCCTCGATGATGTGATTCTTCTATAAAACTTTGACTAACGGAATCGGTTTAGTACGCAATCTTGCTCTTTCGTAGCAAAGATCTAAATCGGTTTCTCAACATAACACAAGCCAGGTTCAACGGATATCTACTCATAAGCAAGAGCATGTGATTCATCCTTCATATAATTACTAAGCATAGAGACATGGAAAACATCATGAATATTAGACATAGAATGTACAAATGCAACACGATATGCCAAAGATTCCACTTTTGCTAGAATCTCAAATGGATCAATAAATGTCGAGGTGAATCTAAGATCTTTGTCAGATACAATGTTAACTGGAACACCATACAATCACACAATATTCCGAAAATACAAGGATGCTAACTCAATCAAACTATAGGTTATCACAATAGGTATAACATGTGAAGATTTCATCCATTTATCCATAACAAGAATTAGTCGTAACACTTCATCTATAGAAAGAATGTAAATCCTGCCTCTAAAGGTCAAGATCCCAACACTGATCAATGCAAAATCAGGAGTCTTATTCTCACTTATTAAATCCAAAAATCTTATAACATCCGAATCTGCCACTTGTGCTTTCTTGATCAACTCAAACAAAACTGGTGTAGCACGAATGCTTAGCAAAAATAATGCTATAAAAAAATAATGTTTCCACTTGTGAAGCGCGAAGATAATCACAGCCAACACGAGGTCATGTGTCGGATAATTCTTCTACTAAACGCAACCCAATACTTCCATTGAGGCGTCACTAGAAATCACAAAGTTCTCAAAACCACAAGGCAAGGCTAAGATAGGAGTTGTAGTCAATCTATTCTTCAATTCTTGGAAGCTAGTCTCGCACTTGTCACTCCAAAATGAAAGTAGACTTCTTCTGAGTCAAGTTCCTCATAGGAGTAGCAATCTTGGAAAATCCGTCAATGAACCTATGGTAATAACTCACCAAGCCCAAGAAACTATGGACTTCGGTCACCATACTAGGAGTCTTTCATTTAGCAACAACTTCTGCTTTCGATGGATCCACAACAATACCACTACTAGAACAACATGCCCACAAAACGATACTTTTCTGAGCAAAAATTAACACTTGCTAAATTTCGCAAAAAAAGTTACCTCTCTCGCAAAATAGAAAGAACAACTCTCAATTGATTCACATGTTCTTCTAGTAACTTTGAGTACACTAGAATCTCATCAATAAAAACCACAACAAAACAATCCAAATAATTATGGAATATTCGATTCTTTAAATCCATGAAAACTTGCAAGCGTGTTTGCTAACCCAAACAGCGTGACCACAAACTCAAAGTGACCAAGACGTGTACGAAAAACTATTTTTGGCATATCTTCCAAACGAACTCTTAACTGATGACAACCACTACGCAAGTCAAGCTTGAAATATAAAACTGGTTCATGAAGTTGATCAAAGAGATCATCAATGTGTGCTAAAGGATATTTATTTGTTATAGTCACTTGGTTCAACTGACGGTAGTCTATACACAACCGCAAACTGCCATCCTTTTTCTTCACAAATAACACCGGTGCACCCCACGGAGACACGCTCGATTTAGTAAACTCCCTATCAAGAAGTTCCTGCAACTCTCTCAACTCAGCTGGAGCCATTCTATAAGGTGCTCTAGAAATAGGCAAAGTTTCCTGGCAATATCTCAATGCAAAACTCTAACTCTCGGTCGGGAGGTAATGCATAATTAGTCGAAAAACATCCGGAAATTCATTAACTACCGGAACTTCATTAACAATTAGAACTTCTTATAGTATAGAAGTAGGCATTCTAGTCTCAAGTACACAAGCGAGATAACAAGTACAACCTTGCGTTAAAAGTTTTCTAGCCCGCAAAGTAGAAATAACATGTATATTATTCATGGCATGATCACTAATAAACACCAACTCCGGTATACCGGGCATGGCAAACGTAACACTCTTATGATGGCAATCTACTAAAGCATGCAATACCCTATCACCAATGAATACACCACAAGCCTTATAGACCTCGGATGTCAATGCAAGATCACTCAATGGTATAGACACTTCAAGCACATAGGATAACTGTCAAGGCAAGACGCGTAAATGTTCAATGAAATGCGGTGCATCATATTTGCACCTGTATAGCAATATACCAATTACTTTTTCCATTCCATTTTGGTAATGAGTTCAGTCAATTTAAACACTAATTTAAACCATTCTAGTTCTCCGACGAAGACCTCTTGATCAGGGATCCTCTTAAATGACTTCAAAAGCTTTTGTCGTATAGGATGCAGGGTGTTTGTGATTCAATACAAGCATCCTCTATTTCGGTCTCATATAAGTATGTATACATATAAACAGGGTACAAACGTCATGTAACATAGTATTTTAACTCTACTATGCAAGTATAACAAGTATGGAACAATCATGTTATTAGCGTACATATACACATTCATGCAAGATAAGGTGGTCTAATATTATTTAGCAAATTTCAATGAATCTACCAAGTAGTTTTCGTAATCCAAGTTCAAGAAAATTCATGTATGTTATTAATCACACAATTAACCACTTATCAATGGTAGGCATGGAACATCACAATGATAAGCATGAACAAAATCACAGACATTAACGTATATCATAAGATTACTTACTAATATATTCTTAATCATTATAAGTCAACCCATATATGATCGACAATCAAGCTAGTCAATGGTAGGCATAACACAAAACTCAAAGCTAATATTTTCCTAATATATTAGGTTAACAATAAGGCAAGAAGAAAATTTCAAAATCAGTAGGTAGAATATGTTTACCCACAAATACACTACTCATCCTTTCACATGAAAATACGTACAGGTTGAAAACAATTTCGAGCATGTGACACGTGATTAACTCTTGGCTTATCACAAATTTAAACAGACCATGAATGAAAATCTTTCATTATTTGGGATAATCTCCTTAACTAGAATTAATATCAGGAAGCAAGTACTCCAATTTCCCCCAAGCAAGCAAGACATGAATACATGAACATGAACTACAATGGCTACAAGTCTTCATATAGCAATTATGAAATATTAATAAGTACTACGGGAGGCTAAGCCATTCCGCTCTCAAAACACGTACAACGAATTTTGGCTCTAGTGAATTCCACGACGATCACTCTTGGGACCGACAAACTGATTTATATGATTTCAAGAAATGAAGCGAGGAAACAATGGATCTACAGTACCACAACACCTACTCTTGGTATAACTTCACCTTGAAAGTAAAACGGGAGAAAGGTAATATTCCTTTACACGAACACTGCACTCTCGAGAATCTAGATTATTATGAACTTAGGATTCTAAGTCCTATTCATTCACGAAAAATCTGCCAATAAGGCACGAAACAAAACACTCCACATCATGATTCACACAAAGAACCAACCCACCTAGGCCATGGAACCTATCCTGGCCGATAGCTAACCAATAAAGCTCGATACTAAGCGTGACGACCCGACGGACGGACCAGGAGAATCGCGAGTCAAGCCGTCCAAATAGGACTACAATTCATGCAAGGACTCAATTATAGAAAAATACGTGACGCAACATTGGAGGTTGAAGATCACAAATGGCTAACAAGGGCTTTTATATGGTTCAAGAAGACCATAATCCATGTGAAGGGCCATTATAAGGCTTCTAATTGGTCAAGGCTTGAAAGCCTTTGATAAAAAACTCATCCAAGGGCTAACAAGGGTTTGACTAAAGTCAAAAATAGTATGCTTAGCTGAAATGGTCGGACTAGGGACTAGGGACAACGGGCAAGGGGGTCTTCAACCAAAACAAGTCAAAAACCCAAAATCTGGAAAACAGACAGTCAATCTTGTAAAATCGACCATAAATAGCTCACAACTCCAAATGAGGTGATTATTGATTTTTATGAAACTAGACTCTTTAAAATATAATTTATCCTTTTAAATTACTCAATTTCGACTTATATTCATCAAAATAAGGTTACAACAACATCAAGTATAGAAGCTGAATTCCTGAAAACAGAATTCTGGCATAGCCGTAAATCAAGACCTAAATGAGGTACTTAGCCAACTTGGAAAATTACCATATTTTACAGATAGTATCCTAACATATGATAGTAAAACATACTAATTATTTAGAAAATTATCTTTAGTAGATTAGTACCAGAATTTTCCCGAAATTCGCCCAAAAACAGGACTGAATCTGTGAAGTAATATGTTGGTCATCTTATTTCTAAATGCAACAAGTCTATGAGTATTGATTGTGCAAGCATGAGAAATACTAGTACACTTGGTCTATAACTTAATTGAACTTCTCGCAAGTTGAAAGAACAAACAATACAAGCAACGAAGGCAAACGCGAGAAACCCTAAGACTCAAACGAAGCAACAATGCTTCTAAACTCTCAACCATGCAAACTATGATCAAGATTAATGTTATAAGTCATATATGCAAGGTACTAAGACTCCAATGGGACTTAGTTAAGTGTAAACATGCTAAGATGAACACTCAAAGCATTAACGACAAAGCGTGCAAAGCATAGAAGACAATCAAACGACTATGATCGTAACCAACCTAATGCAAGCATGATATGAAGTCTCTAACATGTTACGGCATACGATAACCATGTTATAATGTTGTTATACATGTAATGGGTTTGGGTTCTCACATCCTCCCCCACTTAAAGGAATTTAGTCCCTAAATTCAAACCGGTCTCAATGAACAATGATGGATATTTCTCACGCATCTCAAGCTGGGTCTCACACGTAGCTTCCTCGATTATGTGATTCTTCTATAAAACTTTGACTAATGGAATCCGTTTAGTACGCAATCTTGCTCTTTCGTAACAAAGATCTAAATCGGTTTCTCAACATAACACAAGTCAGGTTCAACGGATATCTACTCATAACACAAGTCAGGTTGAACATATCATTGGAATGAAAGAATACATGAACAATCTTCTAACTATAATTACAAATACGAAAAACTATGTATTACAAATTAGAATCGGTCTAAAAACTATCGTTAGCTTTTGGCTACATGGCTTGTATTTATACTAATGTGTTCGGGGGAAGGAGATACAATTAGGGTTAAATTCTATATGGCAGATTCGGAAGGGCTTGCGGGGGCAAGGTGAAGATGGCATGCAGCCGCAAGGCCTTGACTTCAAAATGGCTGACACGATGGAGATCTTATGGGGGCAAGGCCTCCTACCCTTGTGTCCGCAAGGGGTTTCATAATCCAATTCAATCTTCTTTCCATGATTTTTCACTTTGCACCCTCCCTTCATAATCCCATCAGCGATTAGATACACTTAAGCGGCGTATAGAGCAGGGTCTAGTGGATCAAAACTATTTTTATGGGTTTAATACTCAATTATTTCAAAACCTTGCCTCCAACCTCAACATGCCGCCTGACACCATCCCTGAATGGCGTCCTCCTTCGTTACATGGTCCTAGCTCATCTGGAGCCGACGCTTAAATAGTGTCTTCCTTCGTTATGCAGTTTTGCCATTTGTTTCTTGTTTGCTCTATATTTCTACTCCCTTATCTGCCGGTCCAGCATTTTGAGGACAAAATTTATTTCATGTTTGGGGGGGGGGGAATTCTAGGCCCAGGGTCCTTTCAGGTCCAAGCCTAATGAGAATCGGGAAATGATGGCATAAATCCCGCTATGTACATGTGACAATTAGTATTCCTTAGATCTCTTCTCCTACCTATTTTCTCATTTTTGCTTTTTTTAGGAGATAATGAGGCTCTACTCAAAAACAAAGGCTGTGACCATATTAGTTTCTTCCAAATAGATTAGTAGATGGATGTTCTAGTTCACAGTTGTCTGCTTATCTGGCCTTATTCCAGTTAGCATCTGTGGCGACCGACCGGATTCGATGCGAATCGAGGTCGTCTTTGTTGGAACTACACAAGAGAGGACAAACACTTGCTAAAACAAAGTGTAAGTGGAACATTTGAGCTAACAAGCTCTAGGCATGAACAAGAAGCCGGACTAAAATACGGCTTTCAAAATTTCTAAGATGCGGAAGCATTAAAGAACAAGCCCTGAAGCTTAAGAGCTCGAGACTGAAACAAATGAAACCAAGAGAGGCGTTGCCTCACAAGGTATGAAAAACGAAACTCGCGTGCCGCAACATTGCAGGAGAACTAACCATCGGCACTCAGGCGGCGTTCCATCAAAAATCAACGATATAACAATGACCCACGGCTAAAGCATACAGGGGTAACCACAACAACAACTAGAATAACTAGAATAATGAAATCCCCGAAGCTACTACTGCCCGGGGTACAACTGACAGATTACTCTACTATGGAGTACTTAGGCCCGACTACAAATGTCGGCTATTGGAATAATACATCAATACTAGAACAATCTACCCGGCATTGCAAAGTTTATATAACTTTACAAAAGAAATATCGTCCTCAACAAAATACAAGGACACAAATATAAACACTAAAATAAGCAGACTAGGTTCCGCTAGCAAAAGCTCAGGAGGAGATGAGTGCACATATATCACGACCTCAACTCAACTATCGATCCGTGGCTGCGCTACGGGCGGGATCTACTCGGCCTCAGCGCTAACTAACGAACAGCTGCGCGAAAAGTAAAGAATGCGGAGTGAGTCATAAAGACTTCGATGCGCTACTACAAACAACATATCATAAATGAAACATTGTTATAATAAAACATGTCATCGTCTTTATTCGACTAAAACCCACGAAGGCGTGTCGTATACTCGACACTTCTCAAGATAATCTCTGTTCATGTACTAAACCGTCCAAACGACTAGGGTGAAATTCCCTGATCATAAACAAACCAAATAAGTCAGAAAAAATTTCACAAAGAATCAACATATATAAAGGAATGTATATCTATATATATACACTTTATGTCATTCCTGGAATTCTCAAGTATCAGTATATGTATCTACATAAATACATAACAAGTCTCTCATTAATTCACAATCAATACAAATATGGTCATTTATATTTCATGTCTCAGGTAACACTTTGTTATTACATAAGTGCTCATAGTAAGCCACATAAAGGTTTAAGAGAGAATACCATACCGAATCAATGTTCTTTGTGTTGCTCACGCAATCACAAATATTAATCATATCGTGATGATACTCGTGATTGGGTATCAAAGTACCGAGCTCTCTTCTCGGGTCCGCTCTCTACTCGGGAAAATAGCACTAGCCAATGCGATCTTTTGGTTACGACAAATGAGGCTACTTCCCCGTAGCTAGCGGTGGAGGGGTGTGTGAACGAGATCGATGCGGCGATACATTGCAACCACGAATCCCATAATTCGTGAAGACAATGCATCGTCGCACCATCAACGTAAAAACTCAAGTAATGCCAGCTGGACTTATATGCAATACACAAGTAGATGTTTACTTGCAAATTCTCAAGTAGATATAAAGATCTACTAAACTCATACGATTATGCACATTGTTACAATAATCACAAAACCACAATAGGAGCTCATTGAGTCTCTAAAATCCCAAGTGTCAAGTTGTCCACTCTATTCAAGTCAAGGTCCAAAAGCTAGTAATCTAGTTCATGGATTCTAGAAGTTGTAGGGTCTCGTTCTACGTTTTCATTTTAATGCATTTCTAGGTTCTCATTCCATTTAGGAACCCAGTTCACAAGTCACTAACTCAAGTGCGAGTTGGTAGACTAAATTGATTTCAAGTTTGCGGTTCCACTTGTTAATGGAATACAATTTAAATACAAGTCAGGAAATCAACACCAATAGAATCACCAAGTAATCAAAGGCAATATATGCTTCATGAGTCATATTCTCAAATGCATACAAGATAAAAATCTCAACAAAGGTAGGAATTATGTATTTAGCCATAATCTAAATCAATCATAGAATTTCATATTCTAACATACAACCAAGCTAAGTTATTTACTTAACCATTAACCCATCATATATTCACCAAGACTACTTTGTTAGTCTAGGGTATAATCAACAATGGTATCGCCTTACAATATTTCTAGAATGATAAATCATTTTATAGTCTCAACACATTAAATTTCATGTTAATTCATAAACTCATCCCATCATATTCATGTGAATAGAATCGTTTATTAGATACAAATTCACTATGCTCTAAGAGCATCTAAAGGGTCTCTACGTCGAAATTGAGGATACACTCTAGAATATCCCTGAATGGTAATCCATTCTTCAAACCAAGTCAATCCTTCTCTACTCGATGTTCATGCACCGAAAGATACCCATTCTAACAGTTGGAATTCCAACTTAGTAATAACGCATTCTACGCAGCCATATTGTAAAATTGACCAATAACTCATCATAACTCTATATTTCATGAATCTTACATATTATGAAACTAGGCTCTTCAAACTATAACTTAGCCTTTTAAATCACTTCATTCGGATCTATATTCATCCAAATATAGTCACTTCAATTTCATGATAACAATCTGATTTGCTGCTATTAAACATTCTGCCCAGTCAACTTGTAAATTCAACCATTAATTACTCACTACTCCAAATTTCATGAATTTTATATATTCAGAAACTAGACTCTTGGAACTATAATTTAGAACTTTAAAGTACTCCATTTGGACTTGTATTCTTTAGAATACGGTTACCTCAATTCAATGGTAAAATCTGTTTTCACTGTGACAGTCTCACTGTCGCAGCCATGATCCGTGACTGATGAAAAATACTTCCTTAACTCAAACATTAATGGAACTTTACAGGGAGTTACATAACATGTATAGGTATAACATATCCAGAAACCGGAAAATTATCACAGGACGGAATTGCTACAGTATTTTTCGGAAAAATGCCCCAAACAGGGACTGCATCATTTCAAAATCTGTTTTCTTTTTCTTTGCTTCCCAAATTCTCAAACAACTTAATTTTGTTAACTAACAACATTCTCATGCTAGTATCACCCAAGGACTTCAATTGGAGTCCTAAACCCAATCAATACACAAATTCACCAATTCCGGTCTCACCCGACCAATTCTCGAAATCTCTCAATTGAGACCCGGCGAACCCAAAAGTCGTAGGAATTTATCCTAGGGCTCAAAACAACACTTTAAAATTTTAATTAACTTCATTGAGTCAAAATAAAATTTTCCAAATTCTAGGGCAATATATAATTTCGGGATTTATTTCCTTTTGGTTCTAAACCCAAAAACAAGCAAATTTCAATTCTAATTACTTTCAATAAACACAATAAACCCAACAAATTCAACCTCATCTTCAACAGCTAAACCCATATGTTTACAAATCAAAACCCATCATCAAGACATGTAATAGCTCAACAATTTATGGGGAACAAGCCTCTAACACCCTAGCATCAATTTGAGCTAGAAAGAGAAAGTAGGGATTTAGTCACGTACCTATTTCGGTCATTAAACATGAAAGAACCTCGAAAACAAACCAAGGGGAAGCGATCTCCTCGATGAGAGCTTTCCAAGGGTGGTCTCCGATCGCGATTCCGTTGGGTGAATCAACGTGAATCAAAAACACACAACACACACTCTGGCGATGTTTCTCCATCTTTAGGTTGAAAATGGAGGATGATAGAGATGATGAATGAGTGGATAATAGTTTTGGGGTCTCAAATACTCCCACTACCCACATGAGAGCAACACCCATGAAAACCGAGCCCGGCATGAAGAAGACGACGTGCGATGTTTTTTGAAGAGGAAGAACGGCGTATGGTTTCTTTTTTAATGAATGAGGAGATGAATCCACTTCACCCCCTAAATAACTCTCCCGGTCAAACATTGGTCAACAATTGTATTACCATTAAACTTAATTATTATTTTAAAGTAAAACAATTATTGACTAGTCAAACGTATACCATTCAGTTGACTTAATTATTAATCAATTCCAATTTGACTCTGTAAAGTCAATAATAATATCACATAAATATTTCTAACATGTAGGGACTAATATATTATTCTTTCAATCAATATTTTAACTATCATACAAATTAACCCTGTAGGGTCAATTAAAATACTAAAACACTTTGGGGTCACAACTGCTAATTATTTATTTGCCTCTAAATGTCAAATAATAATTTCTTATTACTATCTAAATTTATATAAGGGTATAATCATCCCCTAAATAAATTACCAACCTCATAGGAGTTAGTTAAACTACTCCATATAATTTATTTCACTAAATCTGACTCCGTAGAGTCAATTACAAAACAATTAGATCTCAGAAATATAATAATAAAATTACATAATTTTTGGGGTCTTACATCATCACCACCTTAAAAAGAATTAGGTCCCGAATTCACAATTCCATAACAACCAAAAGTTCAAGGCCAACAATGCAATCGAGGCAACCACCTAGTGTGCCTCCTAACACGAGGGGGAACACTAAACTACTAATTCCAGTCAATCTCAAAGTCGAGTCATGCTTGACTCTCGACAAGGTTCAATAACACGAACGAGAATTACTAAGTTTCAATCAAATGTGGATATCGAGATTTAAATGTCTCTCTATCAACTAAGCAAGCAAATCATATTCATGTGCAATATTTGCATCGAAAATAACGAACTTCCCAACCAAGAATTTTTTTAGAACTATTGAATCACCCGGTCATGCACAAATCTCTAGGGTCCAGCGCCTTGCATTGAATCAAATAATTAATCATCACAGGCCAGTAAGCTAGGTCATAATATGCAAGCCATTTTTATATCAGTGATTCATTAGATCAAAAGCGACACATAATTTAACTCATTAAGCCCAAGCATGATTTTCATATCTAGTTACATATTTGCAAAAGAAAGTATAACAATATACCATTTTTAGGTTTTGCATTCCATTTTGTGCCCAGGTTCGATCCAATTCTTACCTACTTTATACCACTCTAGTTCTCCAGGCGAGGAACCTCTTGATAATCAAGTCGGGGTCCTGCAGTGATGACTTAACTTTTTGATCTATAGGATGCGGGGTGTTCGTGAATCACAAAAAAACTTTATCCTTTATCATGATCCATGCATAATATAATCATATATAAGCATAATCAATATCATGTAACATAGTATATTAATTTACTATGCAAGAATCTGACACTAATCTTGTAAGACCCCAATTCAGGTTAGCTTGAATTGAATGCGTGCTCGCACTTCTTCCTTTGTTGATCGCTTATTTGATTTAGAGAGTCTAGATGTGCATGAGAGATCACATTAAGACCAAAATACTTTTAAGAGATGTCATTTAGTTGTTAACTTGCTAAAGTCACAAGTAAACTTCGACGATAATCGAAATGCGACGATTGAGAGTTTACTCGAGTTTTGTGTTCTGACCTTGATTTGGTCCTAGATCTTTTTACATGATGATTAAATAACATGTTTAGATGTGTTAGACTTCTATATGGATGCATATATGTAAGTATTAGATATCATTCATAATATCCTTAACATGATTTAAATCTTGTTTGAATGCTTGTCGAATCGGCGGTTTGATTGCTACTTTACTTCTTGTCGTTTTTCTTCTTTATGCGACTTTTCGGTTGGTATTATTTTGACCCTAGATGACTAGGTGAACTTGGGGAATTAACTTAGAATTATTTTTGAGTGGTCGTGTAGCGTTTACACACGCTCGAGTTTGATTTTCGGAATTCGCGTATTTTCGAGGCCACGATAGGTCTGTAGTATTTTGGCCATAACTTTGTGTACGAAACTCGGAATTCGGATCCGTTTGATGTGTTTGAAACTAGACTCATAGATCTTTCTAAAAATACCTTTTGTGTAATTTTAGGACGTGTATTTCGGTACAGGACCATTTTGTAAAATGACCCGAATTCTGCTCTACTATAGTTGACCACTCATTGTGTGTTAGACTTTCTATTTGGCCAACCTAACCCTACCCAAACCCAACCTAACCCACCTAAACTAGTTCACCTAGTTCGACCTATCTATCCTCCTCTGCATTCTTGACAAGTTTTGGGGTTTTTGAAGGGATTAATAGACACTTGGCAAGGAAAGACATCAACATGCATCAACATGCATTGATCACTCCCTCCCACCCCACTATTCAGCCATAAGGTGACCAAATACATCCACCAAAGTCATTTTCTTCAGCCTCTCTCTCCTAAAACAGCCTCTCTCTCCTAAAACGTGGCTGAATACTCCTTGAAGGTTTGAGAGAGTTTTGAGTGGATTCAAAGCCACTTGGCAAGGGAGAACCCCTACATGCATTGGTCACTCTTCCCACTCACATTTTCAAGCCTTGGGGAAGCCAATACACTAAGCCTTCCATTTTCTGCCATCTCTCAAAAACGTGGACAACATTTTGAGAGCTGAAAGGAGAGTTTTCTTAGTGTTCTTGGGAGGTTCTTGAGTGATCAACAATGGTGGCCAACTATTGAAGAAGCCATTTCCAAAACCGAGCGGTAGAAGTGAAGAGAGCAAGGAGAACACATACCCAACCTTGCATGGACGTTTTTGTACTTCTTTTAGAGCTTGTTTAAGGTGAGTTACAACATCTCTTCTTATTTCTTTTAGCCTCATTGACCCTAGGGAAAACAATCTTGCTATATGAGGTCAATGAGAGCACTTAGGACTTTGTAGAGATGCCATGTTCTAGTTTATGCTATGTGATGAATTTGGGTTGTATGAACAGATTATAGACCTATTATAAACCATGATTTTGATGTAATTTAAGTGTGGTAATGCATGACAAACCATTCTACTTTGTTGTTTAAGTATTGGGAGCATATTGGATGAGATAGTTAGGCTTGTAGAGATGTCATGATCTTGTATGTGCTAAATGATGTATTTTGGGTTGTGTAAACAGATTATGATCAGTTTGTAAATCATAATTTTAATGCTATTTAAGTGTGATAATGCATGATAAATCATTCCATCTTGTTGTTTAAGCATTAGGAGCATGTTTGATGAAATAGCTAGGCTTGTAGAGATGCTATGTTCACGTATATGCTAGATGTTATTTTGATTGTATGATCAGTTTATAAACAGGTTATAAACAGGTTGTAAACCATGTTTAAGATGTTATTTAAGTGTGATAATGTATGATAAATCACCCTACTTTGTTGTTTAAGCATTGGGAGCATGTTTGATGAAATGGTTAGGCTTGTAGAGATGCTATGTTCTCGTATATGCTAAATGTTGCATTTTTGGTTGTATGATCAGATTATGAACAGATTATAAACCATGTTTATGATGTTATTTATGTGTGATAATGTATGATAAATCACCCTACCTTGTTGTTAAGCGGGAGCATGTTTGATGAAATAGTTAGGCTTGTAGAGATGTTATGTTCTTGTATATGCTAAATGTTGCATTTTTGGTTGTATGATCAGATTATGAACAGATTATAAACCATGTTTATGATGTTATGTGTGGTAATGTATGATAAATCACCCTATCTTGTTGTTTAAGTGTTGGGAGCATGTTTGATGAAATGGTTAGTCTTGTAGAGATGCCATGTTTCACTATATGCTAGATGATGAAATTTTGGTTGGATGAACATGTTGTAAAGTATTGTTTATGATGACATTCATGTGTAGATATAGATGATGAATTATTCTATCTTGTTTGTTTAAGTGTTGGGAGCATATTTGATGAAATGGTTAGACTCATATTTGATGAAATAGAAAGAATGAATATATATGCCTTGTTTGTGACTTCTATTCTATGTTGACTAGTTAATTGTTTGAGTGGAGTTTTATGGGTTTAATAACCTTAGTAAACAGATTGTAAAGTATGTTTATGATGATATTCAAGGGTAGAGATATATGATAAATCATTCTATCTTGTTTGTTTAAGTGTTGGAAGCATGTTTGATGACTTGTGAATGAGTATATAGCCTAACTTGGACCGTGATTCTATGTTGCCTACTTAAATGTTTGATTTGGGGTCTTATGGGTTTAATGACCTTAGTAACCTATTGATTCATGTTAGTATGGACATAGGAGAGTATTGAGGCCAACGGCTTCTATACCCTAATTTTTGAAAGATTGATTATGACTCAACGGAGTTGACCATTGGGTTAGTATGACATTAAGGAGTAATATGCCTAAGTCCTACAATTTTGGGGTAGTATTAATGGAGGTTAAGCCTCCAAGCATTTTAAAGTGTATGAAGAACACTTGATGATTAGAGCCTTGATTTTATCTCTAATGTGATTATGTGCTAGTTGTGAAGTAAAAGCATGACTAGATGATTGTAGCCTACTTATTTGAGCATATGATAATGTATTACGTGTGCTTGAAGTTTGAGTCAGTGAGTCGGTTTGTTGAGTCTTTGGGGCGGGGCGATGCATCATCTTCACGAATTGTGAGATTCGTGATTTTGATGGATCGCCACGCCGGATTGCACACACCCTCTATCGATGGCCACGGTAGGGAAGTAGTTGATCTCAGTTGTAGTATGGAAACATGACTTTGATAACTATCGGAACTCGAGCGGGGAAATGTCTCGGGGGCGTCGATATCCACGAAAGGGATATCGAGGACACATAAGTTTGGCACATGTTTTTGCGGGAGCGACATGCGCGGAAAAAGAGATAACGATATCACCTCCCTTGTATGAATTGACTCACGAGTGCTTATATGTGAATAATGTGCTACGTGAATATGATATGATATGAAATGATGGTTGATTGAATTAATGAAATGTTATACTTGTTGATAACATGATATTCAAGATTGTTAAGTATGAATGATGATTATTTATGAAATGTATATTATGCCAATTGCATGAATTATTATTGTTGAGCATGATGCCATGACGGGGAAGTTATGTTAGTAACTTGCTAAGTCTTTATGACTTACTCCTATTTGTTTTGATTGTTTTCCTAGATCGAGCCGTGCGAGTGGTTCGAAGTGATTATCAAGTTACGTTGGTGAAGCTTGTGACGAGGTTGCTACCTTGTAATTTTAGTACCTTTTCTTTTGGCAAGGCGATGGGAACATAAAGTTATATAAACTTTATGTGGGGTAGCAAGACTTGATATGTTTGATTATTAATACTTATGTTTATTAGTACTTAATGTTTTGAGCCGACATATGTTAGTCGTGCCTTATGTATTTATAATGCTCATGCTTTAGTTGTTTTAACCATGTATTGGTTTTTTAATATGTTTATTATCCGGCATGTTTTTAGCCGTTAAGCATGCTAGACTAGAGTTCTAGACTTAGTTTAATGTTGGGTTCCGTAGTAGCGTCGCCGATGACTTGATATATATTGCTATAAATTGTTATATGTGCCTATTGTTGCGTCACATGATTTTATTTTTGGACCAAGAGATTCATTATCTCTAAGGTTGTGTTAGTTTGAGCTTGTTAGCTCGGCGCCCTTGTTTAATTATTACGCTTCCGTGTGTTAAAGTTTTTGGCGTCTTGCCGTTATGGCCTTACCCACTATTTGCTATTTGTTTTCATTCGTGCTTTTTCTAGGCGGCACGACCTCGGGGTCTCGTATTGGGACTCGAGGTCGGGTCGCCTATCTCATCTATGTATTAGGTTTAAATCCAAAGAAAACCAATGTCTCAAAGTCATTTAGGTAACATGGTACACGATTGGAGTCTTCTGATAGCATATATATCTTTATATAGAAATCACGGAATACACTAGGTACTACGGGAGGCTTAGCCACTCACTCTCGAAACGCATAACAATGAACATTGGATCTAATGAACACCACCTAATTTATCGCCTCATGATCGATAACTCAACTTATCCCATCAAAACCCATGATCAAGAAACAATAATCCTGGCTACAAAGAACATACACTTGGTATAACTGCAACTTAGAAGCGATATAGGAGGAATATAATACTCTTAAACACAAACTTGCCCTCATGGCAATCTAGACAAGAACGAGCTTAGTACTCCAAGTCATATACTTATACAAAAGAACACGCCAATAAGGCATAATACAAGACACTCAAGTAAACACTGATTATAACTCCAAACCCAACTCCTAGGCCATGGAACCTATCCTGCTTATAGCTAACTTAAGCTCGATAAAGCTGTGACGATTCGACGGATTCCAAGATCAATCCGAGGTCGTGCCGTTGGAACTACACAAGAGAGGACAAACACTTGCTAAAACAAAGTGCAAGTGGAACATTTGAGCTAACAAGCTCTAGGCACGAACAAGAAGCCGGACTAAAATACGTCTTTCAAAATTTCGAAGATGCGAAAGCATTAAAGAACAAGCCCTCAAGCTTAAGAGCTCGAGACTGAAACAAATGAAACCAAGAGAGGCGTTGCCTCACAAGGTATGAAAACGAAACTCGCGTGCCGCAACATTGCAACGCAGAACTAACCATCGGCACTCAAGCCGTGAGCCGGCGTTCCATCAAAAATCAACCCTGATATAACAATGATCCACGGCTAAAGCATACCGGTAACAACAACAACAACTAGAATAACTAGAATAATGAAATCCCCCGGCTACTCATCGCCCGGGTACAACCAACCACGATTACTCTACTATGGAGTACTTAGGCTCGACTACAAATGTCGGCTATTGGAATAATACATCAATACTAGAACAATCTACCCGATCGCAAAGTTTATATAACTTTACAAAAGAAATATCGTCCTCAACAAAATACAAGGACACAAATATAAACACTTGAAATAAGCACATTTAGGTTCCGCTAGCAAAAGCTCAGAGGAGATAAGTGCATATATCACGACCTCAACTCAACTATCGATCCACGTGGCTCGCTATGCAGACGGGATCTACTCGGCCTCAACGTAGCTAATGAACAAGCGCACACGAAAAGTAAAAACGGAGTGAGTCATAAAGACTCGAGTGCGCTACTACAAACAACATATCATAAATGAAACATTGTTATAATAAAACATGTCATCGTGTCATATTGCGACTAAAACCCTTAAGACGTGTCGTATACTCGACACTTCTCAAGATAATCTCTGTTCATGTACTAAACCGTCCAAGCGACTAGGGTGAAATTCACGATCATAAACAAACCAAATAAGTCGAAAAAATTTCACAAAGAATCAACATATATAAAGGAATGTATATCTATATATATACACTTTATGTCATTCTGGAATTCTCAAGTATCGGTGATATGTATCTACATAAATACATAACAAGTCTCTCATTAATTCACAATCAATACAAATATGGTCATTTATATTTCATGTCTCAAGTAACACTTTGTTATTACATAAGTGCTCATAGTAAGCCACATAAAGGTTTAAGAGAGAATACCGAATCAATGTCGCTGTGTTGCTCCTGCAATCACAAATATTAATCATATCGTGCCAGTGATACTCGTGATTGGGTATCAAAGTACCGAGCTCTCTACTCGGGAAAATAGAACTAGCCAATGCGCTCTTTTGGTTATGACAAATGAGGCTACTTCCCCACTGTAGCTAGCAAAGTGGAGGGGTGTGTGAACCGAATCGTGCGATACATTGCAACCACCGAATCCCATAATTCGTGAAGACAATGCATCGCCCCACCATCAACGTAAAAACTCAAGTAATGCCACCGACTTATATGCAATGCACAAGTAGATGTTTACTTGCAAATTCTCAAGTAGATATAAAGATCTACTAAACTCATACGATTATGCACATTGTTACAATAATCACAAAACCACAATAGGAGCTCATTGAGTCTCTAAAATCCCAAGTGTCAAGTTGTCCACTCTATTCAAGTCAAGGTCCAAAAGCTAGTAATCTAGTCCATGGATTCTAGAAGTTGTAGGGTCTCGTTCTACGTTTTCATTTTAAGGCATTTCTAGGTTCTCATTCCATTTAGGAACCCTAGTTCACAAGTCACTAACTCAAGTACGAGTTGGTAGCCTAAATTGATTTCAAGTTTGCAGTTTCACTTGTTAATGGAATACAATTTAAATACAAGTCAGGAAATCAACACCAATAGAATCACCAAGTAATCAAAGGCAATATATGCTTCATGAGTCATATTCTCAAATGCATACAAGATAAAAATCTCAACAAAGGTAGGAATTATGTATTTAGTCATAATCTAAATCAATCATAGAATTTCATATTCTAGCATACAACCAAGTTAAGTTATTTACTTAACCATTAACCCATCATATATTCACCAAGACTACTTTGTTAGTCTAGGGTACTTAATCAACAATGGTATACGCCTTACAATATTTCTAGAATGATAAATCATTTTATAGTCTCAACACATTAAATTTCATGTTAATTCATAAACTCATCCCATCATATTCATGTGAATAGAATCGTTTATTAGATACAAATTCACTATGCTCTAAGAGCATCTAAAGGGTCTCTACGTCGAAATTGAGGATACACTCTATAATATCCCTGAATGGTAATCCATTCTTCAAACCAAGTCAATCCTTCTCTACTCGATGTTCATGCACCGAAAGATACCCATTCTAACAGTTGAAATTCCAACTTAGTAATAACTCATTCTACGCAGCCATATTGTAAAATTGACCAATAACTCATAATAACTCTAAATTTCATGAATCTTACATATTCTGAAACTAGGCTCTTCAAACTATAACTTAGCCTTTTAAATCACTTCATTCGGATCTATATTCATCCAAATATAGTCACTTCAATTTCATGATAACAATCTGATTTGCTGCTATTAAACATTCTGCCCAGTCAACTTGTAAATTCAACCATTAATTACTCACTACTCCAAATTTCATGAATTTTATATATTCAGAAACTAGACTCTTGGAACTATAATTTAGAACTTTAAAGTACTCCATTTGGACTTGTATTCTTTAGAATACAGTTACCTCAATTCAATGATAAAATCTCTTTTCACTGTGACAGTCTCACTGTCGCAGCCATGATCCGTGACTGATGAAAAATACTTCCTTAACTCGAAAATTAATGAAACTTTATAGGGAGTTATATAACATGTATAGGTATAACATATCTAGAAACCGGAAAATTATCACAGACGGAATTGCTACAGTATTTTTCGGAAAAATGCCCCAAACAGGGACTGCATCATTTCAAAATCTGTTTTCTTTTTCTTTGCTTCCCAAATTCTCAAACAACTTAATTTTGTTAACTAACAACATTCTCATGCTAGTATCACCCAAGGACTTCAATTGGAGTCCTAAACCCAATCAATACACAAATTCACCAATTCCGGTCTCACCCGACCAATTCTCGAAATCTCTCAATTGAGACCCGACGAACCCAAAAAGTCGTAGGAATTTATCCTAGGGCTCAAAACAACACTTTAAAATTTTAATTAACTTCATTGAGTCAAAATAAAATTTTCTAAATTCTAGGGCAATATATAATTTCGGGATTTATTTCCTTTTGGATTTCTAAACCAAAAAACAAGCAAATTTCAATTCCTAATTATTTCAATAAACACAATAAACCCAACAAATTCAACCTCATCTTCAACAACCCTAAACCCCATATGTTTACAAATCAAAACCCATCATCAAGACATGTAATAGCTCAACAATTTATGGGGAACAAGCCTCTAACACCCTAGCATCAATTTGAGCTAGAAAGAGAAAGTAGGGATTTAGTCACGTACCTATTTCGGTCATTAAACATGAAAGAACTCGAAAACAAACCAAGGGGAAACGATCTCCTCGATGAGAGCATTCCAAGGGTGGTTTCCGATCGCGATTCCGTTGGGTGAATCAACGTGAATCAAAAACATACACAACACACCTACTGGCGGTGTTTCTCCATCTTTAGGTTGAAAATGGAGGATGATAGAGATGATGAATGAGTGGATAATAGTTTTGGGGTCTCAAATACTCCCACTACCCACATGAGAGCAACACCCATGAAAACCGAGCCCGACATGAAGAAGACGACGTGCGGCGTTTTTTTTGAAGAGGAAGAAGACGACGTATGGTTTCTATTTTTAATGAATGAGGAGATGAATCCACTTCACCCCCTAAATAACTCTCCCGATCAAACATTGGTCAACAATTGTATTACCACTAAACTTAATTATTATTTTAAAGTAAAACAATTATTGACTAGTTAAACGTATACCATTTAGTTGACTTAATTATTAATCAATTCCAATTTGACTCTGTAAAGTCAATAATAATATCACATAAATATTTCTAACATGTAGGGACTAATATATTATTCCTTCAATCAATATTTTAACTATCATACAAATTAACCCTGTAGGGTCAATTAAAATACTAAAACACTTTGGGGTCACAACTGCTAATTATTTATTTGCCTCTAAATGTCAAATAATAATTTCTTATTACTATCGAAATTTATATAAGGCTATAATCATCCCCTAAATAAATTACCAACCTCATAGGAGTTAGTTAAACTACTCCATATAATTTATTTCACTAAATCTGACTCCGTAGAGTCAATTACAAAACAATTAGATCTTAGAAATATAATAATAAAATTACATAATTTTTGGGGTCTTACAGCATCATCCTCCAAATTTTTATAAATTTTTTTATAAATTTTATTCTCGAATATGTGTGTGGAATTTAAGTCGATGATGATTAATGCTATGACCCACATGACTCCTTCCTTGATCCTTCTAGAATTTACTATGTTGTGTAAATTTCCTATGATTATCCCCTTTGCGTACCCATACCCCACCATTACAGAACGACTTGGATATTTTTATCTAGTATATAGTACACATTGCTTTTTCCGAGAGACTGGTTTTGTTCACCTAAATAGGATAAGTAACTGTCTTTACATGAGTGATACATTGATTTGTCGCTTAGGGTCATTTTTATGAAAGTTAGAATTTTAGGAATCGTCTTGCTAATATATCTCAAGCACACTTTTGAATCGTGATTGCATGTTAGTTTTTAATTTCCCGGTATCTTTTCTAGCGAATGCTTATGTCAAACACGTTAGGAGCTATTCTTCATTTCATATATGGATGTGATATTTATAATTGTATTTCATTTTCTATGGAATTTTGCATGATGACTTGGAGTGAAGAACAAATGGCATAGCCAAAAAGAAATAGAATTTTATAATTGCATGATATATCTCCCTTGATTTGATTAATACATGTTAATTGATCCATGTTTCACTTATACACTTTTTAGTAAAACTCAATGTGTTAGCATAATATTAGCTATTGCAAGTAATTGGGAAATAAAAGTAATGTATTCATACATAGGAAGTGCATAGGATGGATGTATAAGCATATTTGATTCCTTTATGTTCTCTCTTTTATAGAATGATCGAGTATTGACGGTAAACTTTCCTTTTTAATTGTACACGAATTTTATTTTCAAAATATGGATAATAATCATAATAAAGTGAACCTATTTGGTAATGGAAGTGGTCCTTACTTATGTGTAGAGCATTCTGTGAGACACTGTTTAATTTTCACACCATTCTAACTTGGGAAGAAAAACAGAAAGACTTTATTTATTTTATTTTCTACTTTGTTAGTTTAGTTTAGTTTAGTTTTAATTGTTTTTTGTATTTATCTACAGAGTCGAGTTGCTCTTTTGAGTCTCCTTGAGTTTGTGGGTTTCTAGAGGAGTGTAAATAGTGTCCCCGTCCAAAAAGATTTTTGTTATTTTCGTATTGTTATTTTCATTATTTTTGTATTGTTATTTATGTTATTTATTGCTTTTGTATTTATTTGTGACGACCCGACCCGGACCCCGAGGTGGAATCACAAGTCAAGTCGTCCAAATAGGACAACAATACATGCAAAGACTCAATTATAGAAAACGACGTGACGCAACATTTCAGATGAAGCGCGACTCGGCACCAAAAGGCCGGAAATTTTAAAACTTTTTAAACCCTGATATAACAATTAAAGACAAGTATATCAATTCATCGGCGACTTTACTACCGAACCCAACACTACGCAGTTCATGCAAATATACCTCGGCGGCTACAACATCTTGGGAGAACAACATAATTAAATAAGAGCTAAAGTATTGCCCAGCGGAAGATTTAAAACAGATGAACCATACTACATCTATACAAGGCTCGACGTACATGCGCCGGCGCTCAAAATAGAATACAACAAGTATAGACATAAATACAAATAAAACCAAGTTCCCAAGCGAAGTCTAAATGACTTGCTAATCCCAACGTCCTTACAAAATAGAACAAAAGAAGGACATCTAAAAACCACAACCTCGTCGCGTGCGATCACGGACAAGCGAGAATCCTTCTACACCTCAACGAGCGGTACCTGATCGGCTCGGATCTAAAAAGATAAAGGGAGGGGTAAGTCATAAAGACTTTGTGAGTTAACAATTATGCATGTCATGGCATTATGCAACATACATAGCAAGATATCATCTTTAATATCAAGTCACTCAAAGCATTCATTTAATAAACACTTAAATCACATATCCATGGTAACACGTTGTTTCACATAAGTGCTATAAAGTAAATCACATATAAGGAGGATATGTTATGGAACCGGTGCCGCTACGTAGCTCCTGCAATACACAGCGTTAATATTCGTGCCAATGATACCCGTGATGAGTGTATCAAAGTGCCGAGCTCTCTACTCGGGTACCAAGCTCTCTCCATGGTACTTAGACATGCCAATGTGCTCTCTTGGTTACAACAAAGGGGCTACTTCCCCCACCGTGGCCAACGGTGGAGGCGTGTGTGATAAAAACCGGTATAACAACCCATCACTATCACGAGTCCCATAACTCGTGACGGCGATGCATTGTCACACCAACGACTCAACCAAATATGCCAGCTGGACTCATGCAATGCCAAGTAGATGTTTACTCGTCATGTAATCTCAAATAAGGAATAAGTTCGACAAGAGCGAACTTATTCAACAAGTAGTTGTTTACTCATTTAAGGAATCACACAAGAATTCGACAAGAGCGAATTCAACATGTCAAATAGATACATTATTCTACAACATGTTCTCAATCATGCATTTACTTCACGCGATCACATAAACCGCATAAGAACTCAATCGAGTCTTAAAAGCACACAAACCTCAAGGCATAAGCATCAATCCATCTCAAAGTATCATAAGCTAATTCATTAGCCTAACGAACTACATTCGTCATAGGGATTGATGGTGGAGTCGGTATTGTTCATAACTCCCTAATTTCAACTCCGGTGAGTTTTACTAAAATTCAACCAAGTAGGGCATTGATACTATATGTGTCACATTGCCCTTTTCTAAGTTCTCCGTTCAATTAGAACTCGATAACTAAGCCGTTCATGTTCTTAAACTATCCTTAAGCACAATCCCGAGTTTCAAACCCTAGTTTCGGTGATTTTGTTAAACCTTGAATTGAACCGAATTCTTTCACAAGAGTTATTCCCAAGCTTAATACAAACAACATTCATGTTTTAATAAATGTCAAAATCATAACTTCATAGAGATTTCATAAAATCATAATCACATTTTATATGTTGAATTGAAGGTTTTGTCTTCACAAAAGATGTTCACAATCACTAATAGAACAACTATAATGAAGGGGTCATGCTATTTTGTTTAACATGGAAATCTCAGGGAATTGTCACTCACCTTAGTCCTATGATTAATGGAGGAAAGGTTGATTAAAGAGAGGATTGTTGTAGAGAAGACCGAGAGCTTCGATTTGGCGGTCTCGGTTCGACGATCGGACCACCGGATCTCCGGGAAATGGTCCTTCAAGTTTGTGTGACCTCCATGGACGAATTTTGGAGCTGTCTCTGAATCTCTGGTTATGGATGAACAAAAATGGCTGGAAGATATGAATTTTGTGTTTATATACTTCCCAAGATGTCCCTAATCCAAGTGAAGTGATTAAGAAGCTTTCTATTGGCTAAGGCATGAAGACCATTGATAAGCCATGATCCAAGGGTTCACAAGGGCCTTAGACAAGTCAACAAAGGTGGCTTTGAGTCTCCAAGGTCGGCCAAGGGGCAAGGGTTCAAGAGTCAATAGCCAAAATCCACTCAAAATGAACATAGGTTGAAAACAGCTCAATGCGGTCGCATGCTATTATGGCCATGCGAGCGCATGGTCTCTGCACACATTTTTCATTTTCTCTCAGCATCTCAATGCGAGCCACTGATCCAAGAGCCATGCGGCCGCGAGGTCCTGACCAAAAACTTGATCTTAAGTGACCCTAAATGATCTCAAACTCAAAGGCAATAATCCTAAGGTGTAACCAAGCCCAAAACAAGTCGAAAACACACCCGAAACACATCCGAATCAAGCTAAAACATGGCTAGAACCACTCGACAATTGGCCAATGAATCAAACACGAATCAATCCCAACTTAATCTAGGATAGAATGAACATGTATTAGGCTTGTTAAATCATGGTTATGGCTTGTATTCAAGGCCTAGAACTCAACCGAACTTCTCTCGAGACGAAATGAAGGCAATACAAGCAATGATGTACAACATCAAAACACAAACGAAGCAACGAAGCTTCTAAACTCTCAACCAAGCATGAAACAACTAAGATGAACATTCTAAGTCATAATTCAAGGTACTAAGACTCTCATGAGACTTATGAAGGTGCTAACACGATATGATGAACACTCGAAACAACAACAACAACGAGGCATGCAACGCATGGAAGACCATTACTCTCTTATGGCCTTAAACAATTCAATGCAAGCAAGATATGAATGAAATGAAGTCTCAAATATGTCAAGACATATTGTAAACATGTTATAATGATGTCAAACATGAAATGGGGTTTGGGTTCTCACATTATTTGTTTTCTTGTGGACGAGCAAAGTCTAAGTTTGGGGGTATTTGATATATGTGTTTTACACGCATCTATTATGTATATATTTTAATTTAGATTACGTTTTTCTGCGAGTTTCTAAAGCTATTGATATGGGTTTTTAGTGTTTATGAGTTTCAGGTTATAATTGAGAAGAATGGTGAATTTCGGGTCATTATTCTGAAAAATGAAGATTCTAGGGACCTGACTACATATTGCTGGAAGTTAAAGGCTGGAATTAAAGAAGAAAGACACTGAGCACTCGCTCAGCCTGATGCCTCAGCGAGTGCGCGAAATCCACTAGCACGTATCCTGAAGAAAGTCACTAAGCGATCGCTCAGTGTGAGGACCAAGCGATCACTCAACACCATTTTTCAGCCTGGGCAGTTTTGTCAATTCTCAAAATCCCTAAGCTAGTATAATTATAACCCTAGTCTTACAACATTGGGGGATCTGGTTTTTGATAGAAATTAGGTCATTCTTGAGCCAGTCTCAAGATGGAAACACTTTGTAATCAATATTTTATTACCGATTGTCGAAGACATGTGAGGTTTATTTCAATTCCAATGATTTGTTCATCGCCTGTGATGAACTGATCACTTCATTCTAGGGATTGGAGGTAACTTTGTATCAAATTTTATGTGTTAATTATATTTTTCATTCTATCAATTATCTGTTTATCAATTTAGATTATCATCGATCTACATTGAAACTATCACATAATGGCTGCGTTAGCGAATTTGTAGGCTCGTGGGTATAATTAGTAGCATGATTTGTGCTTGAGTTATATGTTGGCCAACCTAAATGATAAATATATCTCTCTAATTTTCTGATTGGGCTAAGGTTAGACCTAGGTTCACGTATGTTTTTAGGAGGACTGATTGAACTCCTAATTACTTTAGTTCTTAGAGTGCCTAATGGACTCTTAATTGCTGTGTGGACGGACCAAGAAAGCACAATTAAGGTGGAGTACTAAGGATTGCAATCCTTTCCCATTAAGTCTCAATCCTTTACCCTAGTGAACGAACCAATAATTGATAGATGCATAAGACCAATACACATAAAAGGCGATACAAGTGGATCCCAATTCCCAGATCCTTCTCATTCATCAAACTTCCTTAATTCTCTGTTTTCTGCAATTCGTATTTTTATTACTTTGAAATTTAGTTTAAGAGTAAATTCAGTAGTTTAAGTTATTTCTCAAACAAAAACCCCTTTTATTTAATTGCTTTTAGTTATTCATCTGATTAATTTCTGTTAATTTCTTTCTCCCTGTGGTTGGACCCTTGCTACCGCATAACTATAATCCGATATACCCGTGCACTTGCGAGGTAAATTTTAACACATTAGTCTAAAACATACTCAACTCAACCCCAATGATCGTAGGGTTAAACCCTACTCAAAACTCATCCGAAACACACATGAACAACGCCCAAAAGAACTCGGAACGAAACCAGAATAAATCTTAAGAACTTACAATCGAAGTAACGAATGAAACAACGATTTAACGGGAAAGGACAAGGGAATCTAAGAAAGTCAAGAGACATAAGAATAGGATTGAACACCTCTACGAAGTCAAATGACAATTAGGAGTATCTGAAATCCAAAAGACATGCTGTTAACACAACTCGAACTTAAACAAACAATCGAAGACGGAAGCTATGCAACGATCGTCCTTAGGACACAATCAACTCAAGAATACTTCTAACATGAACTAGATCATGTCTCGACAAATGAAATCAAACAAGAAAAGACCTAGGTTTCAGCCGAAGTCACAAACAAGTTTAACCAAGTTAACTCTCAACCGAGTCGGAATTCAATCAACGATGAGTTACAACTTGGAATTCTAACAAGTTAATGAATACAAATCAATCACTCTAGAGTACTTGGTACATCATAGCCCACTCAACCACTCAAGGTCTTTCACGATAAGTCTATTGTGCAGGTAAGAGGTGCAATAGATAACGATAGAACCATAGATAACGATGGTGATGTTAAAATCACTAGTGAAGCAAATTGGTTCACTAAAGATAGAACCACAACCTCTTTTAATTCCAAGGCTCTTTCAGCCATATATAAATCCTAAGATACCAACACCTTTAGGGTTATTTCTAATTATGACTCCGCTAAAAATGTGTGGGAGGCACTTCAAACCTTATGTGAAGGACCTACTAGTGTTTGTGATTGCAAACTTAGACTGCTTACTACACAATTTGAGAACACTAGAATGAATGAAATTAAGATATTATGTCTTACTATGGTAGGTTTCTTGATATGTCTAATTCTGCTCTTGCTTTAGCTGATCCTATCACCAATGAATGTCTTGTTAGCAAAATGATGTGCACTTTGCCTGAAAGATTTAATGCCAAAATTTGTGCTATTGAGGAAGCTCATGATATTGATAAAATGGTCTTTGACAAACTTGCTAGTATTCTCCAAAACATTGAGTTTAACCTTAATGAGAAAATTAAGTAAAAAGGCAAGGGTACATCATCTTCTACACCTTATTTGAAAAACATTGCCTTGCCTACTGTTGTTGATGTTTCTCCTGATTTACTTGAATTGCATAAAGAAATTGATGAATATGACTTTGGTGAAGAATCTATGGCTCTTTTAATAACAAAGTTCCAAAATATTTTGAAAGCCAAAGGACAAAATAGATCTCCAACTTCAAACACCAAAACTGTTTAAACCTGAGCCTAGTAAATTTATTCCCAAAGAAAGATCTTTCAAAACCCCTGAAAAACGTTACCAACCATTTTGCTAAACAGTCTACATTTAGTGGAAAAGATTTTGATTCTATTCAATGTAGGGCTTGTGAAGGGTTTGGTCATTATGCTAACCAATGTGCTAACACTTTGCATAAGAAGGGTCTTAATTTCTCTGCTACTTTGAGTGATAGTGATGATGATGATTCAGATAATCATATCACTCTTACAGCAGTGCAGTTTTTATAGTCTCCTCTTGCTGATAGTGTTTCAGTAGGTTTTCCTGCTGCTTGTGTTTCTACAGGTGATATAGGAGCTGTTCCTCCTATTTGTGTTTCAGTAGGTGATGCAACAAGTGTTTATGGTGATAATGACTCAGTAGGTGTTTCAGCAGTTGTTCCTGCTGATAATGTTCTAGCAGGAGGTTCAGCAGATATATATGCTGATAATGTTTTAGCTGATAATGGAACTGGTGTTTCTTGTTATACCGGGTCAGTTGGTATAGCAGCAAGTGTTCCTGCTGAGATTGTTCTTGCTGAAACTGTTCCTACTGAAAGTGTTCCTGCTTATGTAGCAGTAGGTGTTTCTGCTAAAAGTGTGTCTGCTCGTATTTCAGATGGTGTTCCTGCTGATTGTACTTCAACTGGTGTTTCAGCAAGTGTTCCTGCTGATAATGTTTCAACTGCTGGTACATCATGGATTTTTGTTGTTAGTGTTCCTACTGGTGTTTCGTATACCCCCAATGCAGTTGTTTCGGAAGTTGCATCAGATGAAAGTTTGGATGATTCTCACTGCTTTAATTCTTCCATATCTGAAGAAGCTCAAGAATCAAAATGCTTAGAAGAATTATAACTAATGGAAGGTTACACGGAATTGTACAATGATTGGGGGAAGAGAGCTTTACAAGTCAGGGTTCTTGCAAAAACAAATGAAGCACTCAAAAAGGAGAATGAAAATCAAAAGGAAGTCATTGCTAGACTATAGTGTTTACTCACAAAGAAGGATGCTGAACTTGGATCTTTGAAAGAAGATCTTGACAAAGCTAATGAAACTGTGGCTAAATGGAATTATGGAAAACTTAAACTTAATGGGATGTTGAAGGCTGGTTAGAATGGAAAATCTAGACTAGGGTTCAAGCCAAAGACTTTTGTCTAAGAAGGTGAAGGAACCTCATCGTCTTCTCTAAACCAAAATAGCCTCCTCAAACCTTCCATATTACCAACTTCCTTGAAAAACCTAAAACTAGGATGAGAAATTTTGTGTGTCATTACTTCCATAAACCTGGACATATTCAGCCTCTCTGCTACCAAAAAAAGGTAGATTATGCTGAAGAAGTTAGACAAGCTTACCTGACTCGCAACCAGATGCAACACCGCAATGAATCAACAACGTTCGAAAGCCTTGGGTTCCTAAAGGAAGCTTCAGACCTGCTCCCAAATAAGAACCTTTTGATACATGTTCAGGAGATCATCTTTCAGATTCAGAATGCTACAATGTTTTCAGATTCAGAATGCTACAATGTAACCTTCACTTCCTTAAAATCTCACATTACTTGATCTTGGTACTTCGATAGTGGATGTTCAAAACATATTATTGGTTCTATTAAGAACTTGGAGGATTATATGAACAACAAGGGAGGATCAGTGACTTATGGAGGTGGTGCAAAAGGCAAAATTGTTGGAAAAGGCACCCTAAATGTAGATGGTTTACCTAAGCTAAAAAATGTCTATCATGTGGAAGGGCTCAAGACCAATCTCATAAGCATAAGTCAATTATGTGATGATAATCTTCAGGTATGATTTGATAAGAATTCTTGTGAAGTTTTTGATAAGGCTAACATATTTTTATTGACAGGTACAAGATCTTCAGATAATTGCTACATGCACAACAATGTGTAGGCTTGTCATAATGCTAGTATTGATGTCACTGACTTATGGCATCAAACGTTGGGGCATATGAATTTTCATTTTTCTCCACAACTTAGGGTCAAATTGGTTTCACAACATCTTTTGAGAATCGATGTTAGATTTTCTAAGCAATTATCAAATGATTTCCCAAATACTGAAAAAATCGTCCATGAATAAACTTCTACACACCTTTCTATTAAATCATAAAATATTGAAATCATACATCTCTGAAAGGTAGCATGGGCATTACATAGTCCAAAGGGCATCCTTCAAAATGCAAAGGTACCTGTGAGTGCCCCGTTTTTCGACTGATCCCCTGCTGCGTTCAAGAAGCGGGTGGTTTCAAAACCTTTTAAAGCGTGTGAAATATGCTTGGCCTCAATTGTGGACATAAAATATGATTAGCAGAGTCGCCATATTTATTTTAAGGAAAACAAAGTAAAACCAAATAGTAATTAGATTTGCAAAGGGTTCGCAAGCTAAGTTACGAGGTGGAAACAGGTTAGGCACCCAGCTCCCCTTTTGGTCTCAAAATAGTTTTTTTGGCAAAGTATGCTTTTTTTATATATTTATTTAGCAATTTGAAATAAAGCATTAAATATATATATATATATATATATATATATATATATATATATATATTTATATATTTGTATATATATAAGGAGATTATTACAAACTTACAACAACCTCCTTCCTGGAGTTACAAATACATTTATAAAAATTTGGCCATAATAATGACTCTTTTTAGTGATATTTTCTATAGAATTTCAGGCAGCATAACTACTTATTTTTCTTACATTGGACTAGTCTAAATAGCTCTTTTTATAAATAAAAAAAAACTTTAATAAACGTACTGTGACGACCCGACCCGGATTCCGGAACGGAATCCCAACGTCACGTCGCAAGGACAAGGCAAGAAGAGAACAAGCACTTATAAATTAATAGTGCGAGTCGGACAGTCGAGCTATCAAAAGCTCTACTCACAAATATAAGGTCGTATTAAAAATACGGGTTACAAAATTCAGTAAGCGGAAACGACAAGGAAAGTAGTCCCGAGCTATGAAGCTCGAAACCAAGGCCAAAGATACCAAGAGAGACATAAATCTCACGAAGGAAAGAAAAAGAAACTCGCGTGCCGCAACATTGCAGACGCTGGACAAACCATCGGCACTCCAGGGCGTTTGTGGGACCAACCCGATATAACACTTACCCACGGCTAAAGCATGCCGGGTTAACCAACAATAATAATAACTAGGATAGAGAAAAGTCCCAAGGCTACTGCGTGCCTGGGATACAACCGAATATAAAAACCAAGGCTATGAGCAACGACACAACACGTCGGCCCAAAGGAGAACCAAATCAAAACCCAAGTATTCTACCCGACTGTAAAGTCTAAATAACCTTACAATACAACGAGCTCACAAGAATATTAAAATATGATATACAAGTCAAGGAGGCTAGATAAGATAGGAGTCCACAAGCTATTGCTCGGAAATAACGACTATTACAATCACGAACACACGTACTAAGCTCGAGCTGTCGATCAACTGAGGTCTGCTACGGTCACGTACTATGCGTCCTCAATACGACTCCTGAACTGCAACTAGAAAACAAAGTACGGGATGAGTCATAATGACCCAGTACGTTACTACTAAACAATAAGACATAAATTAAATATTGCCATAAGAGGAAATGATATCGTGTTACGACGAAGACCCAGTAAGTCGAGTTGTACTGTACGAAAACCGGTCCTTTACCAGACTACCAAGATGAATCAGGGTGAATCCCCTGTTCACAAACAATCAAACAAGTCAGGAAGCAAGGCGCAAGAATAATCATGATTATGGACGTATATCTCATTGTAGAACATCCCAAGTCTCTCATAGAATAATTAAGTAGGAGCATGCATATTTATAAATATACATAGACCAAGTCTCTCATAGGATTATCAAGTGTAGGTATATAAACTCGTTGATGTACCAAATAATTCATTCATGGAAATTTATCATGTAGGGATATGTATGTCTACAATATATACACCTGAAGGCAGTCATGGGGAGATCAAGTAGGAGTATGTATATCTACGTATATATACATAGGAAGGCAATCATGGGTAATCAAGTAGGAGTAGGTATATCTACATATATATACATATGCAGGCAATCATGGTTAATCAAGTAGGAGTATGCATATCTACATATATATACATATGCAGGCAATCATGGTTAATCAAGTAGGAGTATGTATATCTACATATATATACATATGCAGGCAATCAGGGAAAATCAAGTAGGAGTATGTATATCTACATATATATACATATGCAGGCAATCAGGGAAAATCAAGTAGGAATATGTATATCTACATATATACGTATCATACAATTCACAGGCCTATCACGAAAGTCAAGCGATCAAGAACAAGTATATATAGGCATTTAGTTTACATATTCATGATAGCACTTTGTTTTCACAAATGCTAGAAGAAATCCACATATAAGAGGATATGATATAAATCGGGTGCCGCAATGTAGCTCCTGCAAGATAAACTGTTAACAGGAACGTGCTGTCGGATGTACGAGATGGTACATCGACCCAGGATAGTATTATTCCAAGCGCCCTAATGGTTACACAAGGTACTCTTCTCCAAAGTGATCAAGAATGGAGGGGTTTGCACGTTTCTGGTTCGGCAACCCATCACTATCACGAATCTCATGATTCGTAACGGTAGACGAATTGTCAACCAGGGAAGTCAAGATAGGACAAGACAAGACAGGACAAGACAAGACAGGACAAGACAAGACAGGTATGCCAGCTGGACTTATTGAGGAAAACAAGTAACATTTACTTATTTAAGAAATCAAGCAAGGACGAGCACGGTAATAGCGATCTCATTCAAGTCAGGTGGGCATGTTATTCTTTACGACTAATAATCAAGCATGATCATGAATTAAATTAAGAATCTCGAAACTAGTATTCTAGTTAAACGGATTTCAGGCGTCGTGGGGGTTGATCGTTGAGTCGGTATTGTTAAGTGACTCACTAGCATCGACTTCGTCGAGTCATTTCTATAATCCCAATCAAATTGAGTTTGAACACTATATGTGTTCCAAGACTCCTTTCTAGGTTCTTGTTTGAGGCATAGCTAGGTTCTCGTTCCATTTAGGAACCTTAGCTCAAAATCACTAAGTCAAGTATAAAAGTCGGAAACCTAAGTTGATTATTGTCCAACTAAGCTTAGATCAATTTTCAAGTTCGAAATTCCATTTGTTAATAGAATCATAAATCAAAGCACGTTGATACTCAATAGGAAGATAATTATGAAGATAAGACACACAATATGCTTAAAGGTCATAATCTCAAGTAGACATAGAAGTTCATGCATCATTCACAAACAAATCTTATCAAGCTCAGTTCCATAGAATCATAAGATATATAACATTATAAAATCCCCTCGAGGTTCCCTTAGGAACTAAAGATCAAGCATGCACTTCTTGAAGAACAGAAGACTGAAGACTACTCAAGATTCTATCATAGAGGGTACTAAGGTATACACGGTTCAAATATCCTTCCTAAGGAAGAATTGCCACGAAGCAATCCCGGATTTTCCAAGGATGTTAACAAGGTTCCCAAGTAAAGTCACATATTACATTCCTACGAATCTTGGGACTTCATTAAAAGTCCACTAGTATTATTGGTTCTAGTTCATAATTGAACCCATTCAAAACGTCTTTCATTCGAGTTACGCATTCTCGACTCACACATAAACCACCCAAGAATTAGCGATAATCTCGCACTTAATCATCATTCAAGAGACTCAATTAGAGTCCTAAGCCAAGAATCAATCTTATTAACAATTTGGTCTCACCCGAGCAATTCTCAAAATTTCGCAATTGAGATTCAATGAACACAAGGAGATATAGGAATTTATCCTAAGGTTCAAATAACAAATTTTATAATTAATTGACTTCATTTGGGTCAAACTACAAAGTTCCAAATTTCTAGTTCGAGGCATAATTTCGGGATTTACAATTTATCCGGGTTTCTAACCCAACAAAAATAAATCTTAAATCATAACAATTCCAATATACTCAATGAACCCATTTGGTTTCAAACCCTAACCAAAATCTATTGATATCCATGGAAACATATCATTTTGACATGTATAACAACAATAAATCACAAGGAACAAGTCTCTAACAATCTATCATCAAGATGCTTGTAGAGAGAGAAACTAGGGCTTAAGTAACGTACCTCAATCGAGCCACAAACGTCTAGGAAGTGGAAAACAAACCGAGGGGAAAGACTCTACTCGGCGAGGGCTTCGCGATGGCGGTCGCGGCTCGACAATCCGATGGCCGGAACTCCGGGAATCGTCAAATCTCCCATGGAAGCTCCTCCTCCCTCTCTCTCTAAAACTCACGGTTGATGGTGAAAATGAGGGAGGAAGAGGATGAAATTGGATTATAAAGGGTTAGGGATGACCATCCTGCCCTTCCTAGCTGTGGACAAGGCAAAGGGGAGTGGTTAAAATGGGGGTAGTATAGGTTTTTCACGCCAAAAATCAAAACAGGGAAAGAAATCCCGTAATTGCACATCAGCAGGTGAGGCGGGCGCCTCACCCAAGCCCATGCGGCCGCCTCAACTGCAGAGGCTTCTCCCAAGTTCAGACCACTTTGCAATTACTCCCAGCATCTGAGGCGGGCGCCTCGCAAGGTGCCATGCGGCCGCCTCGGCTCCAGAACCTCTAAAACTTGGTCTAAACTTGTCCTAAATGATCCCAAACTTATGGGCAATCATTCTAAGGTCTAACCCTACTCAAAACGAGTCGGAAACGCACCCGAACAACACCCGGAACAGGATAGAACAAGGCTCAACTCACGCGACGAATGATCAACGAATCAAACTACAAACAAACACCAATCAAACTAAGATGACTTGGGCATGAAAAAGACTTGTTTAAACATGGTTGAGACCTGAATATAAAGCCAAGAATTCAACGAACACTTCGTACGACGAAATAGAGGCAATACGAGCAACGAGGGGAATCGCTAAGGCCAAAATCAACACGGTCGAACCGGCGATTCAACAAACAAGCATAAAACTTGTGTACCAAGGCCTTATGAGACTCAAATAACTCTCAAGACAAGTGGAGGAATGACTAAGAGTAAAATCGAGGTCTCACGAAAGAACTACGCGAGGAAACACTACACCGAGTCAAGTAACGAATAGCGTCGGTATGCGACTTGTAACTTTAACTAGTTAAGGTCTATGGAACATATGTAACTAATGTATTGGCTCCTATATAGCCTACCTATATTAATCAAGGTTCTTACCTCAAGTCAAGCAAGCGAGGTTACGGTTAAACGACACGCAAAGCAATAAGGTCAATTACACGAAGGTTCGGGGTCTTACATCCTCACCACCTTAAAAGAATTCGTCCACGAATTCACAATCCTACAATCACCAAAGTTCAATACTATAGCCTACAAATGATGTCAAGGAAACCACCTTAGTGTGCCCCAAAACACGAGGGAAAGAAATACTTAAATATCCTCTCCAATCAATTCCAAAGTCGAGTCATCTTGACTCTTGACGGGGTTCAAGGACATTATCAAGGCTTACAAGGTTCCAACAAACGTGGACATTGAGGTGAAAATTCCTCTTTATCAACTAATCAAGTAATCCTTAAGCATGTGCAATAGTTGCGCCGAATTAACAAACATCCCAACAAAGAGTTTTCCGGGCTAATTAAATTATTCCGGTCACGACACGAATCTCTAGGGTCTAACGCCCTTACACTAAAATCAAGTAGAACGGTAACTCATTTGATCAAGTCACAAGTTCATTTCATTCATGGCATGATTTCAATATACATGTTGCACATATTTGCACAAGCAAAACAAGATACCACTTTCAATTTATTCCATTTGGTAACGGGTTCGGTCAATTCCTATATCATATAATACCGTTCTAGTTCTCCGACGAAGACCTCTTGATAATCAAGTCAGGGGCCCTCTGAAGTGACTTCAAAAGCTTTCGTCGTTTAGGATGCGAGGGGGTTGCAAATCACATAATAGCATCCTTCATCATGGTCTCATGCACATATAATATAATTACATATAGGCATGGCAATCAATATCATGTACATAGCATATTAATCTATTATGCAGGTATACCAAGTATGGAATATTCATACCCTTAACAATCTATTTACGATAGATAAAGCATGTTACACCACGCTAATACTCTTATTAACGTATTAGACTTAGCAACAAGTAAACACAATAACTTATGCATCCCTAGGTAGCAAATGGTTACTAACTAGAAGACTTCAATCACTATGGGTCAAGCAATTGTACGGTTGACAACCAATTCAAATTAGAAATCGCGGGGTCACCTGCCGGTTACTCACCAAGTCTCATTATGGAGTCAGGACAATATTCCCTCTATCGGAGTAGTCCTCTCTATACCAGGAAAGTAGTCATCGGGAAAGAATATTCAATTCTACAATACTAAACAATGCAGGGACTCATGGTCAAGTACTATCATGTCTATATATACCTATATAGCGATTTTGGAATACAACACGCATTACGGGAGGCTTATCCACTTCGCTCATGAAACGTATAACAACGATCAAAGGCATTAGCAACACCGCGGCGATCACTCTTGGAATCGACAACCTGAGTTTATCAGATAACCCATACGGACAAGAAATGATAGTTCCACAAGGTAACATCATACACATGGTATAACTGCAACTTAAAGGCAATATAGGAAGAAATATGATGCTCTTAAACACAAACTTGCATTCACGGCAATCTAGACCAACAGAACTTAGTAATCCAAGTCCTATATTTGTACAAAAGAACATGCCGATAAGGCACAAATCAGAACGCTCAACGGAAAATACTCGACGACACACCAAACCCAATCTAGGCCATGGATCCTATCCTGGCTTATAGCTAACAAAAGCTCTGATACCAACTGTGGCGACCCGACCCGGATTCCGGAACGGAATCCCAACGTCACGTCGCAAGGACAAGGCAAGAAGAGAACAAGCACTTATAAATTAATAGTGCGAGTCGGACAGTCGAGCTATCAAAAGCTCTACTCACAAATATAAGGCCGTACTAAAAATACGGGTTTACAAAATTCAGTAAGCGGAAACGACAAGGAAAAGTAGTCCCGAGCTATGAAGCTCGAAACCAAGGCCAAAGATACCAAGAGAGACATAAATCTCACGAAGGAAAGAAAGAAACTTCGCGTGCCGCAACATTGCGATTTGGACAAACCATCGGCACTCGGTGGCGTTTCAAGGACCCAACGATATAACACTTACCCACGGCTAAAGCATGCCGGGGTTAACCAACAATAATAATAACTAGGATAGAGAAAAGCCCAAAGCTACTGCGTGCCTGGGATACAACTGAATATAAAAACCAAGGCTATGAGCAACGACACAACACGTCGGCCCAAAGGAGAACCAAATCAAAACCCAAGTATTCTACCCGACTGTAAAGTCTAAATAACCTTACAATACAACGAGCTCACAAGAATATTAAAATATGATATACAAGTCAAGGATGCTAGATGAGATAGGAGTCCACAAGCTATTACTCGGAAATATCGACTATTACAATCACGAACACACGCGTACTAAGCTCGAGCCGCCGATCAGCGTGGCGCTACGGTCACGTACTATGCGTCCTCAATACGACTCTGACGCAACTAGAAAACAAAGTAGTGCGGGATGAGTCATAATGACCCGATGCGTTACTACTAAACAATATGACATAAATTGAATATTGCCATAAGAGGAAATGATATCGTGTTACGACGAAGACCCAGTAAGTCGGGTTGTACTGAATGAAAACCGGTCCTTTACCAGACTACCAAGATGAATCAGGGTGAATCCCCTGTTCACAAACAATCAAACAAGTCAGGAAGCAAGGCACAAGAATAATCATGATTATGGATGTATATCTTATTGTAGAACATCCCAAGTCTCTCATAGAATAATTAAGTAGAAGTATGCATATTTATAAATATACATAGACCAAGTCTCTCATAGGATTATCAAGTGTAGGTATATAAACTCGTTTATGTACCAAACAATTCATTCATGGAAGTGTATCATGTAAGGATATGTATATATCATCATATCTACGTATATATACATATGGGTAATCAAGTAGGAGTATGTATATCTACATATATATACATATGGCAATCATAATCAAGTAGAGTATGTATATCTACATATATATACATACAATCAATCAAGTAGGAGTATGTATATCTACATATATATACATATCAATCATAATCAAGTAGGAGTATGTATATCTACATATATATACATATGAGCAATCGGGAAATCAAGTAGGAATATGTATATCTACATATATACGTATCATACAATTCACAGGCCTATCACGAAAGTCAAGCGATCAAGAACAAGTATATATAGGCATTTAGTTTACATATTCATGATAGCACTTTGTTTTCACAAATGCTAGAAGAAATCCACATATAAGAGGATATGATATAAATCTGGTGCCGCAATGTAGCTCCTGCAAGATAAGCGTTAACGAGGCGTCGGATGTACGAGATGGTACATCGACCGAGGATAGTATTATTCCAAGCGCCTAATGGTTACACAAGGTACTCTTCTCCAAAGTGATCAAGAATGGAGGGTTTGCGTTTAGTTCGGCAACCCATCACTATCACGAATCTCATGATTCGTAGCGGTAAGCAATTGTCAACCGGGGAAGTCAAGAAGGACAAGACAAGACAAGACAAGACAAGGACAAGACAAGACAGTATGCGGTGGACTTATTGGGAAAACAAGTAATATTTACTTATTTAAGAAATCAAGCAGGGCGAGCACGGTAATAGCGATCTCATTCAAGTCGGTGGGCATGTTATTCTTTACGACTAATAATCAAGCATGAGCATGAATTAAATTAAGAATCTCGAAACTAGTATTCTAGTTAAAGCAGATTTCAAGCGTTGTAGGGGTTGATCGTTGAGTCGGTATTGTTAAATGACTCACTAGCATCGACTCGTCGAGTCATTTCTATAATTCCAATCAAATAGAGTTTGAACACTATATGTGTTCCAAAACTCCTTTCTAGGTTCTTGTTTGAGGCATAGCTAAGTTCTCGTTCCTTTTAGGACCCTTAGTTCAAAATCACTAAGTCAAGTATAAAAGGCGGAAACCTAAGTTGATTATTGTCCAACCAAGCTTAGATCAATTTTCAAGTTCGAAATTCCATTTGTTAATAGAATCATAAATCAAAGCACGTTGATACTCAATAGGAAGATAATTATGAAGATAAGACACACAATATGCTTAAAGGTCATAATCTCAAGTAGACATAGAAGTTCAGGCATCATTCACAAACAAATCTTATCAAGCTCAGTTCCATAGAATCATAAGATATATAACATTATAAAATCCCCTCGAGGTTCCCTTAGGAACTAAAGATCAAGCATGCACTTCTTGAAGAGCAGAAGAAGAAGATTCATCAATGGTACTTCATAAGTCCATCACCGACTTGGATGACTATTCGGTCATCTCGACAACTCAAGATTCATCATAGAGGGTACTAAGGTATACACGGTTCAAATATCCTTCCTAAGGAAGAATTGCCACGAAGCAATCCCGGATTTTCCAAGGATGTTAACAAGGTTCCCAAGTAAAGTCACATATTACATTCCTACGAATCTTGGGACTTCATTAAAAGTCCACTAGTATTATTGGTTCTAGTTCATAATTGAACCCATTCGAAACGTCTTTCAATCGAGTTACGCATTCTCGACTCACACATAAACCACCCAAGAATTAGCGATAATCTCGCACTTAATCATCATTCAAGAGACTCAATTAGAGTCCTAAGCCAAGAATCAATCTTATTAACAATTTGGTCTCACCCGAGCAATTCTCTCAATTTCGCAATTGAGATTCAATGAACACAAGGAGATATAGGAATTTATCCTAAGGTTCAAATAACAAACTTTATAATTAATTGACTTCATTTGGGTCAAACTACAAAGTTCCAAATTTTCTAGTTCGAGGCATAATTTCGGGATTTACAATTTATCCGGGTTTCTAACCCAACAAAAATTAATCTTAAATCATAACAATTCCAATATACTCAATGAACCCATTTGGTTTCAAACCCTAACCAAAATCTATTGATATCCATGGAAACATATCATTTTGACATGTATAACAACAATAAATCACAAGAAACAAGTCTCTAACAATCTATCATTAAGATGCTTGTAGAGAGAGAAACTAGGGCTTGAGTAACGTACCTCAATCGAGCCTCAAACGTCTAGGAAGTGGAAAACAAACCGAGGGGAAAGACTCTACTCGGCGAGGGCTTCGCGATGGTGGTCGCGGCTCGACAATCCGATGGCGGAACTCAGGGAATCGGCAAATCTCCCATGGAAGCTCCTCTCCCTCTCTCTCTAAAACTCACGGTTGAATGGTGAAAATGAGGGAGGAAGAGGAAGAGATTGGATCATAAAGGGTTAGGGATGACAATCCTACCCTTCTAGTTGTGGACAAGGCAAGGGAGGGTTTAAAATGGGGGTAGTATAGGTTTTCACGCCAAAAATCAAAACAGGGGAAAGAAATCCGTAATTGCACAGGTGAGGCGGGCGCCTCACCCTCTATCTTGGCCGCCTCCTAGAGCTTCTCCCAGTTCGAACCACTTTGCAATTACTTCGAGGCGGGCGCCTCGCAAGGTGCCATGCGGGGCGGCGCCTCGGCTCCTGAACCTCTAAAACTTGGTCTAAACTTGTCTAAATGATCCCAAACTTATGGGCAACCATTCTAAGGTCTAACCCTACTCAAAACAAGTCTAAAACACACCGAACAACACAGGAGCAGGATAGAACAAGGCTCACTCACGCGACGAATGATCAATGAATCAAACTACCAACAAACACCAATCAAACAAAGATGACTTGGGCATGAAAAGACTTGTTTAAACATGGCTAAGATCTGAATATAAAGCCAAGAATTCAACGAACACTTCGTGGAAATAGAGGCAATCGAGCAACGAGGGGAATCGCTAAGGCCAAAATCAACACGGTCGAGCGGCGATTCAACAAACAAGCATAAAACTTGTGTACCAGGCCTTATGAGACTCAAATAACTCTCAAGACAAGTGGAGGAATGACTAGGAGTAAAATCGAGGTCTCACGAAAGAACTTCGAGGAAACACTAAGCAGAGTCAAGTAGCGAGCAGCGTCGGTATGCGACTTGTAACTTTAACTAGTTAAGGTCTATGGAACATATGGAACTAATATATTGGCTCTATATAGCCTACCTATATTAATCAAGGTTCTTACCTCAAGTCAAGTAAGCGAGGTTACGGTTAAGCGACACGCAAGCAATAAGGTCAATTACACGAAGGTTCGGGGTCTTACATCCTCACCACCTTAAAAAGAATTAGTCACGAATTCACAATCCTAATCACCAAAGTTCAATACTATAGCCTACGATGAAGTCAAAACCACCTTAGTGTGCCTCAAAACACGAGGGAAAGAAATACTTAAATATCCTCTCCAATCAATTCCAAAGTCGAGTCATCTTGACTCTTGGCGGGGTTGAGGACATTATCAAGGCTTACAAAGTTCCAACAACGTGGACATTGAGGTGAAAATTCCTCTTTATCAACTAATCAAGTAATTCTTAAGCATGTGCAATAGTTGCTTGAATTAACAAACATCCCAACAAAAAAGTTTTCGGGCTAATTAAATTATTCCGGTCACGACCTTGAATCTCTAGGGTCTAACGCCCTTACACTAAAATCAAGTAGAGCGGTAACTCATTTGATCAAGTCACAAGTTCATTTCATTCATGGCATGATTTCAATATACATGTTGCACATATTTGCACAAGCAAAACAAGATGTCACTTTCAATTTATTCCATTTGGTAGCGGGTTCGGTCAATTTCTATATCATATAATACCGTTCTAGTTCTCAGAGCGAAGACCTCTTGATAATCAAGTCGGGGCCCTAGAAGTGACTTCAAAAGCTTTAAATCGTTTAGGATGAGGGGTTGCAAATCACATAATAGCATCCTTCATGGTCTCATGCACATATAATATAATTACATAGGCATGGCAATCAATATCATGTACATAGCATTTTAATCTATTATGCGGTATACCAAGTATGGAATATTCAACAATCTATTTTACGATAGATAAAGCATGTTACACCACGCTAATACTCTTATTAACGTATTAGACTTAGCAACAAGTAAACACAATAACTTATGCATCCCTAGGTAGCAAATTGGTTACTAACTAGTAGACTTCAATCACTATGGGTCAAGCGATTGTGCGGGTTGACAACCAATTCAAATTAGAAATCGCGGGGTCACTGTAGGTTACTCACCACAAGTCTCATTATGGAGTCGGGACAATATTCCCTCCTAGTCCTCTCTATACCCGGGAAAGTAGTCATCGAGGAAAGAATATTCAATTCTATAATACTAAACAATACGAGGGACTCATGGTCAAGTATTATCATGTCTATATATACCTATATAGCGATTTTGGAATACCTGACACGCATTACGGGAGGCTTATCCACTTCGCTCATCAAAAGCGTATAACAACGATCAAAGGTATTAGTAACGGCGTCACTCTTGGAATCGACAACTTTGAGTTTATCGGTAACCCATACGGACAAGAAATGATAGCTCCACAAGGTAACATCATACACATGGTATAAATGCAACTTAAAAGGCAATATAGGAAATATATGATGCTCTTAAACACAAACTTGCATTCACGGCAATCTAGACCAACAGAACTTAGTAATCCAAGTCCTATATTTGTACAAAAGAACATGCCGATAAGGCACAAATCGAAATTCGCTCCGGAAAATACTCGGCGACACACCAAACCAATCTAGGCCATGGATCCTATCACTTATAGCTAACAAAAGCTCGATACCAAGCGACCCGGACCGGATTCGAGCGGAATCCCAACGTCGTCGTTAGAACAAGGCGGTTAAGAAGAGGGCAAGCACTTATAAAATAATAGTGCGAGTCGGACGGTCGAGCTAATCAAAGCTCTTCACAAATATAAGGCCGTACTAAAAATACGGGTTTACAAATTCGATTATCGGAAGCGACAAGGAAAAGTAGTCCCGAGCTATGAAGCTCGAAACCAAGGCCAAGATACCAGAGAGACATAAATCTCACGAAGGAAAGAAAAAAAAACTTCGCGTGCCAACATTGCGAGGCTTTGGACAAACCATCGGCACTCGGTGGCGTTTGTGAGTTTAACACATCGGCTAAGTGTTAAGCATCACAGGGGTTAACCAACAATAATAATAACAACTAGGAATAGAGAAAAGCCCCAGCGAGGTTTACTGGCTTGAACTTAGGCACAACAAATATACTTTCTTGTCGAAAACCTTGAATTTTGTAAACCCGTTTACCATTTAGTCTAAATACGGACCTTACAATTTGTGTGTTTACAACGAGCTCACAAGAATATTTTGATACAAGCTCAAGGATGCTAGATGAGATAGGAGTCCACGCTATTACTAAATATCGCACTATTAATCACGAACACACGTATAAGTGCTTGTCCTCTTCAAGCTTGCCTTCGGTCACGCATAGTCCTCAAACGACTTGCTTGCACTGAAAACAGCATTCCGTTCCGAATCGGGTCGACTTAGGAGTCATAATGACCCACGATAAGCTTTTTGTTAGCTATAAGCGGATAGGAATCCATGGCCTAGATGGGTTTGGAAATGTGTCGTCAGTATTTTCGATGACGAAGCGTTCGATGATCGGGTTGTGCCTTGTCGGCATGTTCCTTGTACAAATATAGGACTTGGATTACTAAAGTGAATCGTTGGTCTAGATTCAAACAATCAAACGTCGGAGCAAGGCACAAAATGCATGAAGCGTGTGTATATTTATTGTAGAACATCATATTTCTTCTAGAATATTGCCTTTAAAGTTGCATGTTTATAAATATACATATACCATGTGTATGATGTTACCTCAAGTGTGTATGAATTCGTTTATACCAAACATTTCTTGTCGTATGGGTTATCATGTAAGGATATGCAACTCAATTATATATCGATTCCAAGACAATCGCCGCGGTATTACTAATACCTTTGATCGTTGTTATACGTTTCATACGAAGTGGATAAGCCATATCGAGCAATCATGGTAATGTAATCGTAGGAGTTGTATTCCATAAATCATATGGAAATCAGAAATAGTAGGTATATATCTACATATCGTATCAGTACTTCACAGATTACCACGAAAGTCAAGTCAAGAACAAGTATATACAGGCATTGTTTACATATTGTAGAATTAATATTCTTCACAAATCCTAGAAGAAACTACTTTCTGGTATAGAGAGGACTACTCGATAGCGGTACCGAAATTGTCGACTCATGCAATATAATATGTTAAGAGGCGTCTTTGTTGGATGTAGAGATGGTACATGACCAAGTAGTATTATTCCGGCCTAATGGTTACACAAGGTGACTCTTCCCAAAGTGATTTCTAATTTGATGGAGGGGTTTGCACGTTGTCGGCAACATCACTACAACTTGACCCATAGTGATTGAAGTCTACTAGTTAGTAACCAATTGCTACCTAGGGATGCATAAATTATTGTGTTTACTTGTTGCTAAGCCTAATACGTTAATAAGAGTATTAACGTGGTGTAACATGCTTTATCTATCGTAAATAGATTGTTAAGTGTATGAATATTCCATACTTGGTATACCTGCATAATAGATTAAAATGCTATGTACATGATATTGATTGCCATGCCTATATGTAATTATATTATATGTGCATGAGACCATGATGAAGGATGCTATTATGTGATTTAAACACCCGCAACCTCGCATCTATGACAAGCTTTTGAAGTCACTTAGAGGGCCCCTGACTTGATTATCAAGAGGTCTTCGTCGGAGAACTAGAACGGTATTATATGATATAGGAATTGACCGAACCCGTTACCAAATGGAATAAATTGAAAGTGGTATCTTGTTTTGCTTGTGCAAATATGTGCAACATGTATATTGAAATCATGCCATGAATGAAAAAGAACTTGTGACTTGATCAAATGAGTTACCGTTCTACTTGATTTTAGTGTAAGGCGTTAGACCCTAGAGATTCGATGTCGTGGCAGGAATAATTTAATTAGCCCGGAAAACTCTTTGTTGGGATGTTGGTTAATTCGGCGCAACTATTGCACCTGCTTAAGAATTACTTGATTAGTTGATAAAGAGGAATTTTCACCTCAATGTCCACGTTTGTTGGAACTTTGTAAGCCTTGATAATGTCCTTGAACCCCGTCAAGAGTCAAAATGACTCGACTTTGGAATTGATTGGAGAAAATATTTAAGTATTTCTTTCCCTCGTGTTTTGAGGCACACTAAGGTGGTTTCCTTGACTTCATCGTAGGCTATAGTATTGAACTTTGGTGATTGTAGGATTGTGAATTCGTGGACGAATTCTTTTAAGGTGGTGAGGATGTAAGACCCCGAACCTTCGTGTAATTGACCTTATTGCTTTGCGTGTCGTTTAACCGTAACCTTGCTTGCTTGACTTGAGGTCAGAGCCTTGATTAATATAGGTAGGCTATATAGGAGCCAATATATTAGTTCCATATGTTCCATAGACCTTAACTAGTTAAAGTTACAAGTCGCATAGCATTCGTTACTTGACTCGGTTTAGTGTTTCCTCGCGTAGTTCTTTCGTGAGACCTCGATTTTACTCCTAGTCATTCCTCCACTTGTCTTGAGAGTTATTTGAGTCTCATAAGACCTTGGTACACAAGTTTTATGCTTCTTTGTTGAATCGCCGGTTCGGCCAGTGTTGATTTTGGCCTTAGCGATTCCCTCGTTGCTCGTATTGCCTCTATTTCGTCGTGCGAAGTGTTCGATGAATTCTTGGCTTTATATTCAGATCTTAGCCATGTTTAAACAAGTCTTTTTCATGCCCAAGTCATCTTTAGTTTGATTGGTGTTTGTTGGTAGTTTGATTCATTGATCATTAAATCGCGTGAGTTGAGCCTTGTTCTATCTGTTCGGGTGTTGTTCGGTGCGTTTCCGACTCGTTTTGAGTAGGGTTAGACCTTAGAATGATTGCCCATAAGTTTGGGATCATTTAGGACAAGTTTAGACCAAGTTTTAGAGGTTACGGAGGCGGCCGCATGGCTGCGGCGCCCGCCTCGAGATCTTGGGAGTAATTGCAAAGTGGTGCGAACTTGGGAGAAGCCTCTGCAGTTGAGGCATGGGCGTGAGGCGCCCGCCTCACTGCTGGATGTGCAATTACGGGATTTCTTTCCTGTTTTGATTTTTGGCGTGAAAAACCTATACTACCCCCATTTTAACCCTCCCTTTGCCTTGTCCACAACTAGGAAGGGTAGGATTGTCATCCTAACCCTTTATGATCCCATCTCTTCCTCTTCCTCCCTCATTTTCTTCCATCAACCGTGAGTTTTAGAGAGAGAGGAGGAGGAGCTTCCATGGGAGATTTGACGATTCCGGAGTTCGGCCATCGGATTGTCGGCGCGACCGCCATCGCGAAGCCCTCGCCGAGTAGAGTCTTTCCCTCGGTTTGTTTTCCACTTCCTAGGCGTTTGTGACTCGATTGAGTGCGTTACTTAAGCCCTAGTTTCTCTCTCTACAAGTATCTTGATGATAGATTGTTAGAAACTTGTTCCTTGTGATTGTGATTTATTGTTGTTATACATGTCAAAATGATATGTTTCCATGGATATCAATAGATTTTGGTTAGGGTTTGAAACCGAATGGGTTTATTGAGTATATTGGAATTGTTATGATTTAAGACTTATTTTTGTTGGGTTAGAAACCGGATAAATTGTAAATCCGAAATTATGCCTCGAACTAGAAATTTGGAACTTTGTAGTTTGACCCAAATGAAGTCAATTAATTATAAAATTTGTTATTTGAACCTTAGGATAAATTCCTATATCTCCTTGTGTTCATTGAATCTCAATTGCGAAATTTTGAGAATTGCTCGGGTGAGACCAAATTGTTAATAAGATTGATTCTTGGCTTAGGACTCTAATTGAGTCTCTTGAATGATGATTAAGTGCGAGATTATCGCTAATCCTTGGGTGGTTTATGTGTGAGTCGAGAATGCGTAACTCGATTGAAAGATGTTTTGAATGGGTTCAATTATGAACTAGAACCGATAATACTAGTGGACTTTTAATGAAGTCCCAAGATGCGTAGGAATGTAATATGTGACTTTACTTGGGAACCTTGTTAACATCCTTGGAAAATCGGGATTGCTTCGTGACAATTCTTCCTTAGGAAGGATATTTGAACCGTGTATGCCTTAGTACCCTCTATGATGAGCATCTTGAGTTGTCGTAAAGATGGTGAGCAGTCATCAAGTCATGTGTGTGGTGATGGACTTATGAAATACCATAACATGGTTAATTGATGAATCTTGAGTAGTCTTCGGTCTTACGTTCTTCAAGAAATGCATGCTTGATCTTTAGTTCTTAAGGGAACCTCGAGGGATTTTATAATGTTATATATCTTATGATTCTATAGGCGAGCTTGATAAGATTGGTTTGTGAATGATGCATGAACTTCTATGTCTACTTGAGATTATGACCTTTAAGCATATTGTGTGTCTTATCTTCATAATTATCTTCCTATTGAGTATCAACGTGCTTTGATTTATGATTCTAGTAACAAATGGAATTTCGAACTTGAATTTGATCTAAGCTTAGTTGGACAATAATCAACTTAGGTTTCCGCCTTTTATACTTGACTTAGTAAATTTGAACTAAGGTTCCTAAATGGAACGAGAACTTAACCATGCCTTAAACAAGAACCTAGAAAGGAGTCTTGGAACACATATAGTGTTCAAACTCTATTTGATTGGAATTATAGAAATGACTCGGCGAAGTCGATGCTAGTGAGTCATTTAACAATACCGACTCACGATAAACCCCTACAACGCTTGAAATCCGTTTAACTAGAATACTAGTTTCGAGATTCTTAATTTAATTCATGCTCATGCTTGATTACTAGTCGTAAAAGAATAACATGCCCACGACTTGAATGAGATCGCTATTCTTGTGCTCGTCCTTGCTTGATTTCTTAAATAAGTAAATATTACTTGTTTTCCCCAATAAGTCCAGCTGGCATACCTGTCTTGTCTGTCTTGTCCTGTCCTGTCTTGTCCTGTCTTGTCTTGTCCTGTCTTGTCTTGTCTTGTCTTGTCTTGTCTTGTCTTGTCTTGTCTTCCCTGGTTGACAATTCGTCTACCGTTACGAATCATGAGATTCGTGATAGTGATGGGTTGCCGAACGAAGCGTGCAAACCCCTCCATTCTTGATCACTATGGAGAAGAGTACCTTGTGTAACCATTAGGGCGCTTGGAATAATACTATCTGGTCGATGTACCATCTCGTACATACGACAGCACGTTCCTGTTAACAGTTTATCTTGCAGGAGCTACATGGCGGCACCAGATTTATATCCTATCCTCTTATATGTGGATTTCTTCTAGCATTTGTGAAAACAAAGTGCTATCATGAATATGTAAACTAAATGCCTATATATACTTGTTCTTGATCGCTTGACTTTCGTGATAGGCCTGTGAATTGTATGATACGTATATATGTAGATATACATATTACCTACTGATTTCCCACGATTGCTGCATATGTATATATATGTAGATATACATACTCCTACTTGATTTACCACGATTGTCTTCGTATGTATATATATGTAGATATACATACTCCTACTTGATTTACCATGATTGTCTTCGTATTGTTTGTATATAATTGTAGATATGCATATCCTTACACTTGATAAACTTCCATGAATGAACTTGGTTATGGTACATAAATGAATTTACATACTTCACTTAATAATTCTATGAGAGACTTGGGATGTTCTACGAATAGATATACATCCATAATCATGATTATTCTTGTGCCTTGCTTCCTGACTTGTTTGACTGTTTGTGAACAGGGGATTCACCCTGATTCATCTTGGTAGTCTGGTAAAGGACCGGTTTTCATTCAGTACAACCCGACTTACTGGGTCTTCGTCGTAACACGATATCATTTCCTCTTATGGCAATATTCAAATTATGTCATATTGTTTAGTAGTAGCGTCTTGGGTCATTATGACTCATCCGTACTTTGTTTTCTAGTTGCGATTCGAGAAGTCGTATTGAGGGCGCATAGTGCGTGACCGTAGCGGACCACGGTTGATCGGCGGCTCGAGCTTAATGCGTGTGTTCGTGATTGTAATAGTCGATGTTTCGAGTAATAGCTTGTGGACTCCTATCTCATCTAGCATCCTTGACTTGTATATCATATTATTATATTCTTGTGAGCTCGTTGTATTGTAAGGTTATTTAGACTTTCTGATCGGGTAGAATACTTGGGTTTTGATTTGGTTCTCCTTTGGGCCGGCGTGTTGTGTCGTTGCTCATAGCCTTGGTTTTTATATTCGGTTGTATCCCAGGCACTTGATAGCTTTGGGCTTTTCTCTATCCTAGTTATTATTATTGTTGGTTAACCCGGTATGCTTTAGCCGTGGGTAAGTGTTTTATCGAGGTTGGTCCCTTCTTTGAAGCTTGCCAGGCTGGAGTGCCGATGGTTTGTCCGGCGTGCGCAATGTTGCGGCACGCGAGTTTCTTTTTCTTTCCTTCGTGAGATTTATGTCTCTCTTGGTATCTTTGGCCTTGGTTTCGAGCTTCATAGCTCGGGACTACTTTCCATGTCGTTTCCGCATACTGAATTTTGTAAACCCGTATTTTTAGTACGGCCTTATATTTGTGTTTCGAGATTTTGATAGCTCATTGTCCGACTTCGCACTATTAATTTATAAGTGCTTGCCCTCTTCTTGCCTTGTCCTAGCGGCGTGACCTTGGGATTCCGTTAGGAATCCGGGTCGATTAATATCGAGCTTTTGTTAGCTATAAGCCGAGGATAGGATCCATGGCCTAGATTGGGTTTGGTGTGTCGTCAGTATTTTCCGTTGAGCGTTCGATTTGTGCCTTATCGGCATGTTCTTTTGTACAAATATAGGACTTGGATTACTAAGTTACGTTGGTCTAGATTCCGTGAATGCAAGTTTGTGTTTAAGGGCATCATATTTCTTCCTATATTGCCTTTAAGTTGCAGTTATACCATGTGTATGATGTTACCTTGTGGAACTATCATTTCTTGTCCGTATGGGTTATCTGATAAACTCAGGTTGTCGATTCCAAGAGTGATCGCCGCGGTGTTGCTAATGTCTTTGATCGTTGTTATACGTTTCTTGAACGAAGTGGATAAGCCTCCCGTAATGCGTGTTGTATTCCAAATCGCCATATAAGTATATATAGATATGACGGTACTTGACCACGAGTCCCTGCATTGTTTAGTATTGCCAGAATTGAATATTCTTTCCGATGACTACTTTCTGGTATAGAGAGGACTACTCAGATAGAGGAATATTGTCGACTCCATAACGAGACTTGGTGAGTAACCGGCGGAGTGACCCGTGATTTCTAATTTGAATTGGTTGTCAACCAGTACACTGCTTGACCCATAGTGATTGAAGTCTACTAGTTAGTAACCAATTGCTACCTAGGGATGCATAAGTTATTGTGTTTACTTGTTGCTAAGCCTAATACGTTAATAAGAGTATTAACGTGGTGTAACATGCTTTATCTATCGTAAATAAATTGTTAAGTGTATGAATATTCCATACTTGGTATACCTGCATAATAGATTAAAATGCTATGTACATGATATTGATTGCCATGCCTATATGTAATTATATTATATGTGCATGAGACCATGATGAAGGATGCTATTATGTGATTTGCAACCCCCTCGCATCCTAAACGACGAAAGCTTTTGAAGTCACTTCAGAGGGCCCCTGACTTGATTATCAAGAGGTCTTCGTCGGAGAACTAGAACGGTATTATATGATATAGGAATTGACCGAACCCGTTACCAAATGGAATAAATTGAAAGTGGTATCTTGTTTTGCTTGTGCAAATATGTGCAACATGTATATTGAAATCATGCCATGAATGAAAAAGAACTTGAGACTTGATCAAATGAGTTACCGTTCTACTTGATTTTAGTGTAAAGGCGTTAAACCCTAGAGATTCGTGTCGTGACCGGAATAATTTAATTAGCCGGAAAACTCTTTGTTGGGATGTTTGTTAATTCGGCGCAACTATTGCACATGCTTAAGAATTACTTGATTAGTTGATAAAGAGGAATTTTCACCTCAATGTCCACGTTTGTTGGAACTTTGTAAGCCTTGATAATGTCCTTGAACCCCGTCAAGAGTCAAGATGACTCGACTTTGGAATTGATTGGAGAGGATATTTAAGTATTTCTTTCCCTCGTGTTTTGAGGCACACTAAGGTGGTTTCCTTGACTTCATCGTAGGCTATAGTATTGAACTTTGGTGATAGGTGGGCGAATTCTTTTAAGGTGGTGAGGATGTAAGACCCCGAACCTTCGTGTAATTGACCTTATTGCTTTGCGTGTCGTTTAACCGTAACCTCGCTTACTTGACTTGAGGTAAGAACCTTGATTAATATAGGTAGGCTATATAGGAGCCAATATATTAGTTCCATATGTTCCATAGACCTTAACTAGTTAAAGTTACAAGTCGCATCCGAAGCTATTCGTTACTTGACTCGGTTTAGTGTTTCCTCGCGTAGTTCTTTCGTGAGACCTCGATTTTACTCTAGTCATTCCTCCACTTGTCTTGAGAGTTATTTGAGTCTCATAAGACCTTGGTACACAAGTTTTATGCTTGTTTGTTGAATCGCCGGTTCGACCGTGTTGAATTTTGGCCTTAGCAATTCCCCTCGTTGCTCGTATTGCCTCTATTTCGTCGTACGAAGTGTTCGATGAATTCTTGGCTTTATATTCAGATCTTAGCCATGTTTAAACAAGTCTTTTTCATGCCCAAGTCATCTTTGTTTGATTGGTGTTTGTTGGTAGTTTGATTCATTGATCATTAAATCGCGTGAGTTGAGCCTTGTTCTATCTGTTCGGGTGTTGTTCGGTGCGTTTCCGACTCGTTTTGAGTAGGGTTAGACCTTGGAATGATTGCCCATAAGTTTGGGATCATTTAGGACAAGTTTAGACCAAGTTTTAGAGGTTACGGGCCGGCCGCATGGCTTGCCGGCGCCCGCCTCGAATCTTGGGAGTAATTGCAAAGTGGTCTGAACTTGGGAGAAGCCTCTGCAGTTGAGGCGGCCGCATGGGCTTGGGTGAGGCGCCCGCCTCACCTGCTGGATGTGCAATTACGGGATTTCTTTCCCTGTTTTGATTTTTGGCGTGAAAAACCTATACTACCCCCATTTTAAACCCTCCCTTTGCCTTGTCCACAATTAGGAAGGGTAGGATTGTCCTCCTAACCCTTTATGATCCATCTCTTCCTCTTCCTCCCTCATTTTCTTCCATCAACCGTGAGTTTTAGAGAGAGAGAGGAGGAGCTTCCATGGGAGATTTGGCGATTCCGGAGTTCCGGCCATCGGATTGTCGAGCGCGACCGCCATCGCGAAGCCCTCGCCGAGTAGAGTCTTTCCCCTCGGTTTGTTTTCCACTTCCTAGGCGTTTGTGACTCGATTGAAGTGCGTTACTTAAGCCCTAGTTTCTCTCTCTACAAGTATCTTGATGATAGATTGTTAGAAACTTGTTCCTTGTGATTTATTGTTGTTATACATGTCAAAATGATATGTTTCCATGGATATCAATAGATTTTGGTTAGGGTTGAAACCGAATGGGTTTATTGAGTATATTGGAATTGTTATGATTTAAGACTTATTTTTGTTGGGTTAGAAACCGGATAAATTGTAAATCGAAATTATGCCTCGAACTAGAAATTTGGAACTTTGTAGTTTGACCCAAGTGAAGTCAATTAATTATAAAATTTGTTATTTGAACCTTAGGATAAATTCCTATATCTCCTTGTGTTCATTGAATCTCAATTCGAAATTTGAGAATTGCTCGGGTGAGACCAAATTGTTAATAAGATTGATTCTTGGCTTAGGACTCTAATTGAGTCTCTTGAATGATGATTAAGTGCGAGATTATCGCTAATCCTTGGGTGGTTTATGTGTGAGTCGAGAATGCGTAACTCGATTGAAAGATGTTTTGAATGGGTTCAATTATGAACTAGAACCAATAATACTAGTGGACTTTTAATGAAGTCCCAAGATCGTAGGAATGTAATATGTGACTTTACTTGGGAACCTTGTTAACATCCTTGGAAAATCCGGGATTGCTTCGTGACAATTCTTCCTTAGGAAGGATATTTGAATCGTGTATGCCTTAGTACCCTCTATGATGAGCATCTTGAGTTGTCGTAAAGATAGTGAATAGTCATCAAGTCATGTGTGTGGTGATGGACTTATGAAATACCATAACATGGTTAATTGATGAATCTTGAGTCTTAGTCTTGGTCTTACGTTCTTCAAGAAATGCATGCTTGATCTTTAGTTCTTAAGGGAACCTCGAGGGATTTTATAATGTTATATATCTTATGATTCTATAGGCGAGCTTGATAAGATTGGTTTGTGAATGATGCATGAACTTCTATGTCTACTTGAGATTATGACCTTTAAGCATATTGTGTGTCTTATCTTCATAATTATCTTCCTATTGAGTATCAACGTGCTTTGATTTATGATTCTAGTAACAAATGGAATTTCGAACTTGAATTTGATCTAAGCTTAGTTGGACAATAATCAACTTAGGTTTCCGCCTTTTATACTTGACTTAGTAAATTTGAACTAAGGTTCCTAAATGGAGCGAGAACTTAACCATGCCTCTTAAACAAGAACCTAGAAAGGAGTCTTGGAACACATATAGTGTTCAAACTCTATTTGATTGGAATTATAGAAATGACTCGGCGAATTAAATGCTAGTGAGTCATTTAACAATACCGACTCAACGATAAACCCCTGACGCTTGAAATCCGTTTAACTAGAATACTAGTTTCGAGATTCTTAATTTAATTCATGCTCATGCTTGATTATTAGTCGTAAAGAATAACATGCCCACGACTTGAATGAGATCGCTATTATTCTCTGTTGTGATCCTTGCTTGATTTCTTAAATAAGTAAATATTACTTGTTTTCCCCAATAAGAATCATGGCGCACATGCCTTGTCCCGTCTGTCTTGTCTGTCTTGTCTTGTCACTTGTCATGTCTTGTCTTGTCTGTCATGTCTTGTCGTGTCTTAATCTTGTCTTATCCTTGTCTTGCATACTTGTCTTGTCTGTCTTGTCTTCTTGTCTTGTCTTGTCTTGTCTTGTCTTGTCTTCCACGGTTGACAATTCGTCAGATTCAGATTACGAATCATGAGATTCGTGATAGTGATGGGTTGCGAACCGAAGCGTCAAACCCCTCCATTCTTGATCACTTTGGAGAAGAGTACCTTGTGTAACCATTGAGGCGCTTGGAATAATACTATCACAGGTCGATGTACCATCTCGTATACGACCACACGTTCTGATTAACAGTTTATCTTGCGGGGAGCTACATTGCGGCACAGATTTATATCATATCCTCTTATATGTGGATTTCTTCTAGCATTTGTGAAAACAAAGTGCTATCATGAATATGTAAACTAAATGCCTATATATACTTGTTCTTGATCGCTTGACTTTTCGTGATAGGCTTGTGAATTGTATGATACGTATATATGTAGATATACATATTCCATATTCCTATTGCTGCATATGTATATATATTGATACATACTCCCTTGATTACCATGATTGCTGCATATGTATATATATGTAGATATACATACTCCTACTTGATTAACCATGATTGCTTGCATATGTATATATATGTAGATATACATACTCTATGATTGATTATATACTGTATGTATATATGTGAATATACATACTCCTACTTGATTTACCACGATTGTCTTCGTATGTATATAATTGTAGATATGCATATCCTTACATGATAAACTTCCATGAATGAATTGTTTGGTACATAAGCAATTTACATACCACACTTGATAATCCTATGAGAGCTTGGTATATGTATATTTATAAATATGCATACTTCTATTTAATTATTCTATGAGAGACTTGGGATGTTCTACAATAGGATATACATCCATAATCATGATTATTCTTGTGCCTTGCTTCCTGACTTGTTTGACTGTTTGTGAACAGGGGATTCACCCTGATTCATCTTGGTAGTCTGGTAAAGGACCGGTTTTCATTCAGTACAACCCGACTTACTGGGTCTTCGTCGTAAAACGATATCATTTCCTCTTATGGCAATATTCAATTTATGTCATATTGTTTAGTAGTAGCGTACTGGGTCATTATGACTCATCCCGTACTTTGTTTTCTAGTTGCGGATTCGAGTCGTATTGAGGGCGCATGATGCGTGTTGTAGCAGGCCTTGATTGATCGGCGACTCACGAGCTTAGTAAATCTAGCATCCTTGACTTATATTTACTATTCTTGTGAGCTCGTTGTATTGTAAGGTTATTTAGACTTTCTGATCGGGTAGAATACTTGGGTTTTGATTTGGTTCTCCTTTGGGCCGGCGTGTTGTGTCGTTGCTCATAGCCTTGGTTTTTATATTCATTGTATCATCCCAGGCAGCAGCTTTGGGCTTTTCTCTATCCTAGTTATTATTATTGTTGGTTAACCCCGGCATGCTTTAGCCGTGGGTAAGTGTTATATCAGGTTGGTCCCTTGCTGAAACGCCGGCCTGGAGTGCCGATGGTTTGTCCAGCGTCTGCAATGTTGCGGCACGCGAGTTTCTTTTTCTTTCCTTCGTGAGATTTATGTCTCTCTTGGTATCTTTGGCCTTGGTTTCGAGCTTCATAGCTCGGGACTACTTTCCTCGTTTCCGCTTCTGAATTTTGTAAACCCGTATTTTAGTACGGCCTTATATTTGTGTGTCGAGCTTTTGTTAGCTCGACTGTCCACTTCGCACTATTAATTTATAAGTGCTTGTCCTCTTCTTGCCTTGTCCTAGCGGCGTGACCTTGGGATTTCCGTTCGGAATT
>CM028381.1:81749330-81950158 GCA_013146195.2 Codonopsis lanceolata
TTACTTCCCCTTGTTGTCCGTAAAATATTGCCAAAACACGTTGCAAGCCTTGATTGAGCTGTCAAACTTTTTAGGATACTCGCTCAAAAGTTAATTCAAAATCTCGATCTAGAGTATCTTCAAGATCGTATTGCACTTACACTTTGCCATCTTGAAAAGATTTTTCCACCATCCTTCTTTGATATAATGGAGCACTTGTCTATACACCTGGCCGAAGAGGCATTGCTTGCTGGTCCGGCACAATATCGGTGGATGTACCCAATTGAGAGGTTAGGCACCCTTGTAATCATATATTTTAACCCTTATCAAATTCTTCATTTAACTTTAGTATTCATTGAATTTCTTTTATACATGTGCATTTATTGACATTAAAACTTTACATTCAGAATCGCTCTGGCCGAAGCTTCGATTGCAAAAGGGGCTTTAATGGAAGAGTGCATGACCTTTCTCAGTAAGATATCTAAACGACATAGAAACGAAGTCTACTAGACTTCATCGAAATGATTGTGTGAAGATAACGTGGTCGTCACTTTGGGTCAGAAAACTTTTTTCCTTGATCATATTTCAATGGAGCAAGCAAATCGTTATTCCAAGAAGCTAATGATGCCATTAGCCCAATATAGAGAGTAAGTAATACTATTTCATAGAATTAATGTTTTCTCCAATTTGTTACTACGAAAAGATTGATTATATTAATCCATCTTATGTTACTCAATATTCTTAGAAGACATCTTCACCCTCCAAAATTCGCCTCGAGCTCCAATTCATGAACGCCAACGCCTCCATATTAAAGAGTTCCCTTCGTGGTTCAAAATCGAGGTAATTGTAAAATATACAAACACTCACATTACTTATAAAGGTTCCTAGATATTTTAGTTAATTTGCTGTTAATTAAGTGCTTTTCACTTTATGTGTATATCTATTGAAGGAGGTGAGTGTAAACGCATCGCTAGGAAAAATGAAATCAAGGACATGGCATTGGGCTCCAACTAATATGGATAAAAAGATACAATGGATACATCATTAATGGATTTAGTTTCCAAAACAAGAAGGGACCGAGCCAGAAGTTAATAAAATAGCGGTGTTGCTCTTTAGTGTACACAACAAGCTATTCAAGCGTAAAAGGATAATCCGCTTCGGGGACCAAACATTCTTTCGAGAGTTGAGATTATAATTGAAGATGTGTATCAAACATTAATGATGAAATCCCATGATTAGTTTATTGTACTTATTTATTTTTGGTAGAAATATCAACTTACGCCGACATGCTTTTAAATGCATTTATCATATCGAATCCGATGATGATTAATTTTATTTGATTACTATTTTCTTGCATTGGTGTTATATTTATTTAATCCTTTAACTTATTTATTGTTATTAAGATAATTGTTATATACCATTAATAATCTTAATTTGTATATTTAGTATGGCTCGAAAGAGACGACGATTTAAACTACAGCTTTCATGTCCAAGTGCCAACTAATGAAGCACCTATTCACCGACTCACCACCAACACAACAATGCTCCCAAACATCGTCACAACCACACGAGAGGGAAGAGCCACATGTTGAGAGAGAAGAGCCACAACAATTGCAAACATCAAGCACATCGACATTAAATACACCAAGTGGTTCAACAGTAAATTATCACTTGATTTTAGAAAAAAACTACATTTTGATTTTATTATGATTAACAGTGCCTCATTAATATTGAATAATTGGAATTTTAGGTCCTACTACGAATGACTCTTCTCATAAAAAGGGAAGAGGACCCGCAATAGGTTACCAGGAAAAGAGAAGATAAACGTCATGTTCAATGACTATTTGCACCCCTATTGGGGATTCGAGCACGCACTGATGAATGTCCTTGGAGGAATTGCGAAGTGTGGGGCTCATGCTCCTCTTCATGTTGTTTCATGGCGCCAAATGCCCGAACTTAACCTTGACATTATTTGAGAGAGATTCAGGTATCTATTTATCTATATCGATCCTAATCTTTCTATAGCAATTTGTCTGCTGAGCTAATTAATTACTATTTATTGTATTTAGCATAAGACAAATGCTAGGGAAGAACATAAAGAGCATGTATGAAGAAAGTTGGTGAGTGTGGAAAAAGTGGAAGCATAGAGTGAAGGAACGTTATTTTATTCCAAATAAGGATGATGCTGAAAAACTCTTGATTCCACCAACTGATACTCGGGTAGACCCCGATCACTGGCCCGAATTGGTGGATTATTGAAGCTTGAAAAGATTGAGGTATGTATACTGTGTCTTTGCATGGTTGATGTACTCAAGCTTATTAATGTATAAGCTTATGTGCGTGAATATGATTTGTATTTTAGGTCAAGTCGAACGTACTCGCAAATCGTAAGCTACTCGAGTTCCCACACAGACCGGAAGGACTTCACACGCTAATATTCGAGAAGAGGTAAGCTACATAACTAAAATACTTGTTGGGTGCCCTCGCTTGATGGGTGTGCACCATTGTTTTGTTGTTGCACGCAAATGCTTTGTTGGGGTGCCTCGCTTGATGGGTGTGCACCATTGTTTTGTTGTTATACGTAAATGCTTTGTTGGGGTGCCCTCGTTTGATGGGTGTGCACCATTGTTTTGTTGTTATACATAAATGCCTAAAGACTTTTTTTAATAATGTAACATTTTTGAAGAACATGGTAAAGATTGTCTTGATTGTTATAGTTATTGAAGTTTGCAGAAGCTGCCTTAAATATACACTTGCACCAAATCTGCTCTACAAACATCACTAAAAAATTATGCACTAAATCCTTTCCAGCAACATAACTGCCATAATGAATTTGATAAGGTGAAAAAATTGAAAAGCCGAAAAGAAGAGTTGGAATCGTAAAATTGAAAAACCATGCTAACTCAACTATGAACAAAGCATACTAATACTAACGGGCAAGACAACATGCATGAAACCCAATACAAAAGAATCTATAATGTACCCTTCATTCTTTATCCATTACAAAAGTGGTTTATATTCCTTGGTTCTTGGGTGGGCTTGATTAAGAAGCAGAAAATGTTTGGATAGTTGTTGATATGAGATGGACATGGACCTTTCCAGCATAAAGTCTGCCTAGGCTCTTCAGTATTAGGCTATACTCAGTAATACATGCCTGTTTAGCTTTCTAGGTTTTGCTGTAGTAAGCAACTGTATATAGAGTAATACGGGCTTGTTTAGATTACTAACTGTTAATTAAAGATAACACATGGAGTATTATATGTATCTATGATGTACCCTTGTTTAAGAAAAATGTTTACAACTTTGAAAACCATCAAAAAGGGGGACGAGAATCATCCAAGTGTACATCTCAATATCCTTGAATTTCAATGACTTAGCCAAATGAGAAAGACAAATGGCAAAACCTAGGTCACCCAAATTTGTTCGGACGTCCTCGCCCTTTACTCTTAATCCTCCAAAAAATGAAAACTTGCAGTCATTGATATACATCGTTGAGTTTTTCTCTAACAACCGAAACTTTTAGATGAGTTGGTATATTAAACAAACAGAATTTCACGATGGCTAAGCGTCCATTTAGTAGATATAATGTAGCCCGCTTGTATAGTCTATAATTGTTTTTGTTTGTAGACTAAAAAGAATCCTAGCAAGCATTCAATTCAAATTGACCTTTATGAACCCAAAATGGTCTCTCAGTACAGTGCATGATTCAATTCTACCACCACTACACAACTTGACTTAATGCCATAGGGATTTCATCATACTGATCAACGAGTAGAGGAATTCTCTGAAGCTGACCTTCCCATTCTTATCCCAGTCCATTTCTTCTGCATTTAGTTAAGGAAGGAGGATCAACGTGAGGTTAAAAGTACTTGCGAATGTAATAGAAAAATTATCAGTATGAGGCAGTACTAAATCGAGTCCTAGTGATGTGTATTGGGGATTTTTCCAGAGAATCCTCGTTCATTGCCTTGACCATATCTTTCTTGTTCAGCTTGCCATCCCCATTTTTGTCCAGAAACAAGAACGCTTCGATAATGGTATCAAAGGTTGATTTAAGCTTTGGAGATCCCATCGTTGAAGTCTGAAACAGATTTGAGGGATGCAGAATTGACTTCCATACGTTGACCAAACAAGTGAATCTAATATATAACGAAATTAAAATTATTAATAATAATTAATAGACAACGATGATAAAAGTGGTACTGTGTGAAGAAAGGTGGAAGGATCTGCTAGGAGATAAATGAGACACAAAAGAATAATAAACTCGTTGAATTGTATTCCTTCACTTCCATTCATATCACATGAGCCAAACAGATCATCAATTTCCTGCTCCGAACAATGAAAATGAAATTTCTGTAAGCATTTTTTTAGTTCCTCACGGTCAATAGTTCCATTAGAATCTTCATCCGCACAGAGAGGAGAGAGATAGAAAACAAGTCGTCATTTGAAGGAATTCTAAAGCAATGGAATGGAATAGAAAGAAACTCACCGCACTCTTGTTCAAATACACCTTTTATCTCCTTCAAACCCTCTTTGATTTGAGGGAACCTCAAAATTATGCCATTAAGGGATCTGAAATTTTGGTGTCCTGATGCACCTTTTTTTACTTCCCCCATCTTTCTTTCAAGTTTACTGTCCAACCTCTCATACTTGTTTGGTGAATTGCAACAACAGAGCATGCCTTCTACTTTGTTTGATAATGACTTCAGAGAATGGTATGAATTGGATGTACCTAAAACAAATAAAAAGTGAAAAACACCAGATAAACAGAATCATAAATATCATAATAATACCTAATGTCTAGAATCTATGAGCTTTGACCATTACATAGAACACCTACATATTATCTTCTAGTCATTAGTCAATGGGTGAACGAGTTTGGATAACATAATTAAAAAGAGAGAAAATGTGGGTCACAAAAATGGACTTGGTAATGATGCTGCGGCATGTAACAACAATGCAAGGGATAAGCTTTTTTTGATGGTAGGAAAAGTAGGAAAAGTGATGCAGTAAGATCTTTTTGAGGCCTCGTGCAATTTTGAAGTGTTGAGTATGAGTGGTGCTAGACATGATTGAATGTGTTAGAATGTCATGCTGAATGAAGAAGGAAGTACATATGATTGCCTTATAGTTTCAGTGGTCAGAGAGTGTAGTCTAGAGGATTGGAAGTTTTTAGGTGTTTGTTCAAGCACTTATGTTTAAGTCGTAATCATGGACGAAACCTACATTAGCATTTGATGAATGTCCAAAAAGAATTTGTCAAATCACTTAAAGCACTAACATTTTGTCTGCAATCATGGTGGAAACTTGCACTAGTTTTTCACAAATATCCATGGAAAACCACTATTGAATAGAATTGCAGAGACTATGGCTACCAATGCACACATCCACATTTTTCAAGTTTTAATATCTGAAAACAGAAGAAACTTTCTTCGTTTATAACACATCAAATTATCAAGTGATCTCCATATACACTGGAGAACTAGCATTTGGTCTTATTTATGTGTACTCTATGCAAGTCATATTAGTCTCCTGAGTCCTGATACTTTGGAGCTCAAAAGATGCAGTTGTTGGGCTTATTACTATGTTAGAATTTGTTGATCCTCTTTTTTTTTTTTTTCATTTTGTTTCTTTTACTATGCACAAATTGTGAAAAAGTTCCATTTTTTATTACATTTTGCCTATTGTCTTGTTGATAAAGTTATGATTTTGCTTTGGTTCAGCACCGTAAAACAGGCTTTACTTGTTTCACTTTCAGAGACTTGTGTTTTGGCATTATTTGCTCATGTTGTTGCTGTATGACCATTGATGCGGGTATTTACACTATAAAAGTAGTAGAAACTTAAGATATCACTAACTTCATTTCTACTTGAGAAGTCTTCTTATACCATTTCTCCTCACACGTCGTCTAGCTTTGAGTACATGTGCATCTACTGATTAACATCTAGATGAACTTGTACCAGCCAGTAGTTACTGAATGTTTGAAACATTCTTTTTTACTTTGATATTTAATTGTTAGTGAGATGTATTATAAGTGAATTAATTAATATTTCCTTTCATTCTTTGTCTATTTGTAAGAAGCTTTCACTTTCATAGGAAATTAGGATTGTCAGGTGTTTAATGAGTCGACTTTTGATACACGGCGGACAATATCTGTTCCAGCACACCGCCGCAGGAGCAGCGTCCCAATAAATAGTGCTCATTTTTCTGACACATTTATTTTTTAGCTTCTTGTGTAATAGTTTGCATCGTTTTCTTATTATATATACTGATTGTGGTTCACTTCGCGAATTTCATTCTTTCCTTTCTGGGGAAAATTTTAAGTTCCGGCTAATCTGGGTAAGACATTGGTCTGTATTGTAATTAGATGAAGGCAAATAATGAGGATACATCTCGTGCTAACGTGTTCATCAAAACACGTAGTAAAAAGGATGGTACCATACCTGACGATGACACAAGAAGCTTAGTGGTAAGTAATTTAGTATTTTGTACTATTATATATATGGTCTGTTTACTTTAGTGTTCGCTAATTTTTTGAGTTACTTTTGTGTTCTTAGGAAAGGATGACTCAAAAAATTAATGAGGTACCCGAAGAGAATCAAACACAAGCTTACAAAGAACAAGTGTTTGTTGATGTGATGGGGACTGATGGACATGGGCGTGTGAGGACATTTGGTTCAGGACCATCTCCTCGTGAGGTGTTTGGGTCTCGGTCAACCTTAACAATACGTTCTTCCGATGAAGTTGAAAACATGGCTAAAAAAATATCTGAATTTGAGAACAATCAAACTATAATGCTTGAACAAATTAAGCGCATGCAACATTTATTGGATGCACACGGAATAACAGCATCGTCTCCTCGTGTGGATACAAATGGCTCTGGATCTAGTGTAGGACAGGTAGATCTAGTACCCTTAATTTATAGTGTAGATCTCTTGAGTTACCTCTTTTTTTTTTCTTTTCTTTTTTTGGCGTTATTTATACTAATTATATAATTTTTGTTGTAGGCTCGGACCAACTCACCGATGGACGACTTGAGCTAGCTATTTCAATGATGAACGAAGTGATCTGTCTATTTCAATAGACACTTTTGTATAAGAAAGATACTTATTGAAACTTTAGTTTTTGAAGGGTAGTTGATCTACATACAATTTTTTTTAATTGTACTTTTATGTAATTTTGAATGTTTTTTATGTTATGCTTTTGACTAATTGGGTATCAATTAGAAACTTATCTATATAATTAGTTTATGTTATGATTTCAATTTATTTCTATAAAATGTAATTGTTTTCCATTTGATAATTAGCATATATTTGACTCCAACAAATGGTGGTCATTTCATATTAAAACAATATTAAATATAAAAATAATTGGTTACAAATGGTATTTGGGAGGGCATCAACCGTGCCAAATACTACGTGGGGAGGCCAAACACAATAGTCTCAAATACTATTTGGGAGGGCAAACAAACAGTGCCAAAAACTTTTTGGGAAGGCAACTGAACCGTCCCTAATACTATTTGGGAAGGCAACCAAAACCGTGCCAATTACTATTTGGGAGGGCAACCCGACTGTGCCAAAAAACTATTTGGGACGGAATCAAAACCATGCCTAAATCTACTATTTGGGAGGGCAGATAAACCGTGCCAAAAACTATTTGGCACGGTTCAACAAAACCGTCCCAAATGCACGCTAACTGGCACCACCCTATCAAACCGTCCCCTTTGCCGTCCCAAATAGTATTTGGGACGGTTTTGAGCCGAGACAAATGTATTTGGCACCCAAGTATTTAGGAAGGAGCCAAAACCGTGCCAAAACCGTGCCAAATACTATTTGGGACGGTTTTGGCAGTATTTGGCACGATTTTTGGCCGTCCCAAATACCCCATTTTCTTGTAGTGTTAGAAGCATCGGGCTCTCCATCGAAGCCCTTAGGTTTCAACCTCAAGAATCTCCCAAGTATAGTGGTATCGTCTTCCCATCTAAATATTTGTTGAGGAGTCACACGCAAATCATTAACGTTATCCCCTCTATCATTACCACGAGCGGTACTCAAACGAGGTCTACTAGAACCAGCTCCACGCCAAGCTCCTGACATTATACACCTACAAGGAACACTCGACGATAAAAATCTCAACAATAAACCCAACCCAACTAGGCCAAAGAAAATATCCTGGCGAAATAGCTAATCAATAGCTCTGATACCAACTGTGACGACCTGACCCAGATCCCAAGACGAGATCCCAAGGTCGTGCCGTCAGGACAAGCTAAGAGATAGACAAGCACCTGCTAAGCATAATGGTGCGAGTCGAAAGATGAGCCAACCCGCTCGAAACAGGAAAGGCAAAGCCATAACGGCGAAGTGAACCAATAAAACTAAAACCTACGGAAGCAAAAACAAAATGGGACCCGAGCTAACAAGCTCCAAAATAAAAATAACCAAAGAGATAGTAAATCTCTCGACCCAAAAATTCGACGCACGTGACGCAACATTAGACACGCGCAACAAACCATCGGCAACTAAAGGCCGGCAAATCAAAAAATTCCCAACTTGATAAACAACCACTCAACGGCTAAAACATGCCGGAGGGACAATTCAACTACAACAATATTATTTCAAATGCTAAACCACCAACCAAGATCTCGCGACTAAAGCTGTCGGAGATAGAAACAACAATAACTCAATACTAGAATAAACGAGCCACACTTGCTCGGAATGACAACGGAAATAACTTCTAAAAGATACAACAACTCGGCTATAATAGTCTGCTCCCAAATAACACAACAATAAAATACTAACATAATCTACCCTAGTAAAGTCTACATAACTTTACATCCGTGTCTCACAATTAATTAATAACAATAATAATAATAACTTCAAGCTTATTGCCCGGAAGACCACCTGGTATAAATCGCTATCCAAAGTCGTCGCGCGTACTAACGGGATCACTGCACACACTAGGGAAAACAACCACACGGAGTGAGTCATAATGACCCAGTAAGTTACTAAATGCAACTATATGGCATATGATGTCATGGCATGGCATAATGCACAAGCATATAAGAATCATGGTATCATACTAGTATACCAACAATAAACATGCACTTAGTTACCAAAGCACATAATCCACATAGCATAATATTCTTCATATAAATGCTCATAAATAAACATGTGTAACAAGAAACGTAAATCGAACCGTTACAATCAAATCCGGGTCCAACACCCAACCAAACTTACCATGGGATTCATCCTCAAACCAAAATTCGGGTTCAACACCCAACCAATCATACCTTGGGTTTCATTCCCAAATAATCATAACTCATCAGTTTTCCTTTAATGAGTACTCGTTACATTCATCCAACCTAGGATGAGAAATGAGAGCTCGATGTCAGGCTAGATGGCATAACTCGAGATCACATCCCACTATTGGCCAAATAGTGAGGAGAAAGGGAACCAATGCAACGATTCGTAGCGATTGTTCTCAAAGGCTATGAATCGTCCCATTGCCGACACTACAACCAAACCCGCCAGCTGGACTTAAACCAAAGACGCTCAAGTAGGTATTTACTTGCATAAACCAAATGAGACCAAGTTCATTAATATCGGGCTCATCAAATCATGTAGGACATAATGCTCTACAACATCCCATAAACCATGCATATATTTACATATAAACAAGTAGGACATAATGCTCTACAAAAATCTCATGAATAAAGCATATATTTGCATATGACCAACATGTTCAACTAATTTACAAGTTTAGTTCAAGAACTACATATTGAGGTACTCATTATTCCTCAAGTCATCACCCAAATCAAGGATAGCATATCAGCTTAATAAATCATGATGTGAGGTCTACAATAATCCTCCAGTCAAAATCAAACCAAAGACTACTACAAAGAGTCTACTACGAATATCCACAAGTCTAAGAATATCCACAACTTGATATTTTCAAGAGTCTTGATATTTTAAGCACACGGACTCTTTATTTAAGCATACGGACTCAATCATATTGTCGTATATAATCGACATCTCTAATACCATACTCAAGAACCTCATGACATCTCTAATACCATACTCAAGAACCTCATGACTACTCCGTAGTCACTTTCTCACAAGCGTTTTTATATGCACGCGACCAAATTCTTAATGAGAGCATTCTTTCATTAATCATCTCTTAAACATACTCGACGCCATAAGTTGGTCTCTAATGTTTCGTGCTCTAACAAGCACGCTCAAAATATATTTTCAACAAGTCTCTATACATGAGTGTCTCAATGGACACCAAAACGAGATGTTCGGTGCGCACAATCATAACCAACCAAAACCCAAACATTGTAGGGTTTCAACCCAAGGCTCATTATCATATTATTGGCCTTATAACGACTTTGTTGAGTCTTAGTACTACATTTCATTCTTTATGTATTTCATAAATCCACACTTTAACCTTTTATTAAAGTCTACAACAAAATCCCAACATTCATTCGGGTTTGATTCCCAAGCCTAAAAATCAACATAACACATCACAATCATAATCCATTTAAAATTGGGAGTTATGAGCTTTACACCATTAATCAAATGAAACCCAATCGTCGTAGGATTTCAACCCAAGTTCATTTAACACATTATTGAACTTATAATGATTCCGTTAAGTCTTAATACTACATTTTATTCTTTATGTATTTCGTCAACCCACACTTTACCATTTCATTCACATTCACAACAAGGTTCTAAAACTCATCCGGGCTTGATTCCCAAGCCTAAAAATCTATAAAGTTCATCATAACCATAATTCCATTAAAAGTTCGGAAGCTATATATACTTCACAACATCAAACAAGTGAAATCCAATCGTCGTAGGATTTCAACCCAAGTCCATTTAACACATTATTGAACTCATAATGACTCCGTTGAGTCTTAATATCAAGTTCCAATCTTTACCCATTTCATTAACCTAACATTAACACCCACTTTAATTCATAACAATTTCTCCAATAATTCGGGCTTCATTCACAAGCCCTAAAAATTCACTAAGAACTTAACATAGACCATAACCCATTTCCTACAACACACAATTTCATTCAAATCATCATATTCATGATACCAACATGTTCATACTTCCAAAAATCCTCAAAATGGGCACACATAGCATATTAAGTGTTCATTGCCCTCAATTAGCACTTAGATTGTTTTCCCTAGGGGCCAATGAACGAAAATCAAAAGAGAATAACTTACCTAGCTTGAGTGAAAACTCAAGAGAATCAAAATCCGAGCGGTGAAGTTGTTCCACCCGCCGCATACGTCAAGAATCCGAAGTTTGGCGGCAATCGGACGGTTAGATCTTCGTGGATCGGAGGGGAAAGATGGCTAGGGCTCCAAGCTTCTATGGAGACTCCCTCTCTCTCTCTAAGAATATGTTTTGTAGGATGAATAATGAAGGAATGACTGAATTCTAAAAGGGTTTAAGCAATTTATACCTCCCAAACAAATGAGGGCACAATTGGGATTTCATGGGTACAATTAGTGAATGTTAGGAGTAATCAATCCTTAATAAAACCTTAATTAACTCCCCAAACATGTTAGGACATCATTGGGACTAAGTATGGGTGTTAGGAGGGGTTTAGAGGAGGTTTAAAGAGGGTAGGATAGGAATTACACAACAAAAACCAAAACAGGGAGAAGCTGATCTCGACACCCATGCGGTCGCATGGTGTCTTATGAAGCGACCGCTTCATAGGCTTTTTTCCTTGTCATCCTTTTCCTGCAACCTTGTTCGGCCACGGTCCTTCCCACATGCATTCGCAAGCCTTGAAGCTTCAAAATGACTCATAATTGAACCCTTAAAGTCCTCAAACACTAAACTAAACCATCCAAGTCTCAAAGCACTTTTAAAGTAGGTCTAAACTCCCATAAACAACACCCGAAACAACCCGGAGCGAAACCGACGCAAGACGTAACAACTTGCTAACGAAACGTCGAATGAAACCACAAACCGACGGGCAAAAACCCATGATTGTAAACACCTAAAATAGCTACAAAATAGGCCTGAATGCCTCTCATATGATGAACAACAGGTAGGAGAAATGAGCTCCCGAAAGACGAGACGATCACCCGGCTCAATCTCAAACTACGCGATAAGGAGAATTGTTATCCTCGGAGCGTCAAAACTTAACGAGACTTAAGGAATACATTCAAATAAAAGTCTAACACATCTAAACATGTTAATCAACCATCATGTAAAGATCTAGGACCAAATCGAGGTCAGGAACACGAAACGCAAGTAAACTCTCAATCGCGTCACATTTCGACTATCGTCGAGTTACGACTTGTGACTTTAACAAGTCAACAACTATGCGACATCTCTTAATAGTATTTTGTTGTTAATGTGATCTCTCAAACACATCTAGACTCTCTCGTGAAACAAACAAGCATTCAACAAAGGAAGAAATGCGAGCATTGCACGCAATTCAAGCTAACCGGAAATCGGGGTATTACAATTTTTATGGTCAAAGTTGATAAAAAAGACATGTTACATGTTTGACTATTTGACCCTACAAATAAGAATGTCATGTTATATATGTGAAACAAATGCTTTTACTACATTATGTAGTATTATCTTCAAGAATAAAATATTTACATACTGTTATTTAAATATCTAAAGAAAATGAGATATCAAATATTTGTGCATAAATAGATGAGCAATCCAAGTATTCAAAACATGCATCACGAGTGAACAAATAAAATATTGTGTACAAGAATGTAAAAAGATTTACCACATGTGTGTTAAATGGGGCATGAGAGGTGCAAAATGTTGTACGTATATATACGAGAAACATAAAAAAAAATGCATGTATGCATGGCATATAGGTAGAATGAAATGTGTCAGATATGGACGACATATTTAATCAGACAAAAATAAGTATGATATGTGCAAATAGTGAGAATCTAAAATGTTTGATGTGTGTGTTTTGAGCAGAATTGTGTGCAAGCATGTATATTTGTGTGTGTTGTGATAAATATTTGTATTGTTTTCTTTTCAGGTTCACAAAAATAAGACGCGTCTCCATACTAGTACGAAGAATTTGCACAAGATATATGAGTCGTTCCCATCGCGGGCGAAACTCCTTGTGGAGGAAACTAGGCTGGCTCCTTTTATGAGAGTAGTGGATTCCTTCCACAGCTACCTGTTGATACATTAGGTCCTGCGGGAGTATTGGTGGGATACTACCCATAACTTCCATTTCGCCTAGGGCGAGATGAACATGACTCCAGCCGATTTTGCGATAATTACCAACATCTCGATGGGGCTCGGCATTGGGCTTGCATTGGATAGCGACTTACGATTTCACCCGGAGGAGGTGAGGAATCTACTGGGCTTGGAGCCCGAGTACAAGAGCGGTGATGAAATCCGTATTGTTAGCGTGAAGTGATGGCTTGAAACCAACACTCAGTTTGTGGATGACGAGGATGATGAGGCTGTGGCCCGTGTGACTCGGGCATTCCTATTCTTTTTCCTGGGCACCACCTTGTTTGCCAATGCATCTTCTACGTTGCGGGTGCATCTTCTGGTGAGCCTCCGCGATCTATACGCTGTCTCACAGTATGACTAGGGGCAGGTAGGGCTGGCTATACTCTGTTTTTCCATGGATCAGGCGTGTCGGAACATTGTGAGGAACCTGCTTCTGTCGCCTGGGAGGTAAAATTTTAATATGTATTTGTTTTGTAATTTGTATTATATGATTATTATTATTCTTGTGTTTTTCTAATAAATTTTCTTTTTCTGTTTCTTTTTCTTTGCAGGTGTGGGCTTACGTCGTATTCAATTTTGCTCCATTCTCTTACCGAATTTGGCTTCAGGTGCCTCCTATCTTTGTGGAGTACTTGAAAGCAACCGGGTGCAGGTTGGGTGGAGTACTCCTCTTTTATCTGAGGAGATTGTACGGACCATTATTGATCGGTCCCATGTTGACTTGGCCAACTTCTTCCCTTGGCGGGGACTTTTTGGTCATTACTTGACCGTTGTGGAAATAAGCAGTCGTCCCATCCTGATGAGGTCAGTGAAGTGTGACTCTATGCATTTGGGAGAGTGGGTTAACCGTCACCACTCTCCTGCGATGATAGTGGCAGTGACACCACCGGCACCTCTGCCATCGATGATCATGCCAAAGTTCATTTCTGGCAAGTATCTGTATGCTTCCCAGTACATTGTTCCTATAGAGGCGTACCCAGACATGTCGTATCGTGAGTTCCTTAGGACCGTTCTTCACCCGGGCCCTGCTAGGCGTGCTTCAGATGCTGCTGGACCTTCTCGTCCTGCTGTTGAGATGCTATCTGCGCATTACGTCTTATCTCTTTTTTTTTTAGGAAACAGGGACGGCACCCTGCAGAATTTTATTAAATAGAGAATAAAGAACAAACTTGAGGGGGACAATCAGCCTTGCCCTTATAAATGGGAGGACATAGGAGCCTAACCTCGATAATAGAAGAAAATGAAAATGAGGTTACAAAGCTAAATAGAGAATCTACGAAAATTGAAATAACCATAAGCATCCATATGCAAAACGTGCTTCACACTGTTGGGAAGAGAAACAAACGAGTCATATTCCACCAAACTCCGATGAAAATGAGCCTCCGCAGCAAGCCTATCCGCAACACTATTTTGTTATCTATAAACATGACTTAGAGTGAAACATGTAAGTAACAATTGACACTTGCGCAATTTATAAGAATATTCCCAAGGACCCTGATACCCATGAACTAGAACATCAACCGCCACCTTCGAATCCGATTCAACCGCCACTCCATGCAAACCCAAATGATGACATAAAACTAGGCCATCTCGAAGTACCTGAATTTCAGCTTTCATGTTAGATCCAACCCCATAAAAATTGGAAAAGGCCGAAATAATATCCCCATTAGAGTTGCGGATAATACCGCCACCCGTACACATGCCATTCTTGGAAGAACCATCTGTATTTAATTTAAAAGACCCAATATCGGGGGGAATCCAACGAATCCATTTACCATAATGGCAAGGGGGCTGCTGAACAATAATATGAAGACCTTGCATAGCCAAGCAGGCTCACGAACCACTATCCGTTTTAGGCTGGAAGATAGAGAACATATCCCGAACATGCCATAACACCCGAGTATAGATTTTATCCACGCACATGTCCATACCTTCAAACTTCGCATCGCAGCGCGTCTTCCACAACTCCCAGCAGGTAAACATGAATACACCGAGGAGGCATGTCCCATACTGACTACGGACTGAGCCTTTTGCCCAAACTTCGAAGAGATGCAGGATTGAAGCAGTCGAAATGCCCTTGTGAAACACAGTAGAAAATCTGCCCCAAACAGTCTTAGCGACTTCAGAACCAACAAAAAGGTGCGACACAGATTCAGAATCAGGATTATTTCGGCAGCAAACACACTTAGAGACGTATGGTATGTGCTTAGCTGGAATGCAAAGATCCACTGGAATAGCATTCTGAAACATGCGCCAAACAAAGCCACTAACCTTGAGAGGAATCCAAGGTTGCCATATCTTCTTTGCCCACCAAACAGAAGGGTGATGGTTGCAAATTAAATTCCAGTAGGATGCCGTTTGAAAATCACCCGAAGGAGTGAGCGCCCAAACCAACTTATCTTGAACATCATCCTGACAGTGCACCCGATCAATCAAAGAATGATGGGCCGGATCAATTAAGCCATAGAAATCTACTATACGAGACATAGCATCACTGACCTTCAAATTAATATCTATAGGAAGAGGACCCTCCAATCGAACCCCACACCAATTAGAATCCCAAAAAGAAATATCCCCTCTACCAACAATCTAGCGACTATACTGTAACACCTGCTCAAAATGATTCATAACAGCCTTCCAAGAGGCAGTAGCCGAAGACATGTTAGCCCATCCTAACAGATTGCCATATTTCGAGTTGCAAAATTGAGCCCATAAACTTCTATTTTGAAGAGCACGCCAAGCTAATTTTGCATGAAGAGACTGCATTACCTGATGTAAGGAACGAATGCCCAAGCCCCCTTCCTCCATAAGACGACAAAGATTTTTCCACGCCACCCAATGAGTTCTGCGCTCCCCTTGAATACTCAAAAAGAAATCTGCCATAACACGTTCAAGTCGCTCAACAACCCGTCTAGGAATCGAAAGAGCAGCCATAGCATAAACGGGCACGCTACAAAGAATTGACTTAATCAAAGTAAGCTTCGCCCCGAAAGAAAGCAACTTAGCCCGCTACCCACTAATTCTTTTAACCACCCGCGCCTCAAGATCTTCAAAGTAAATGCACTTTGTGCGGCCTGGATATATAGGAAGACCCAAATACTTCATAGGCCAAGAACGAGAAGAACAGCCAGTCCATCGGGTAATCTGCTGGGCTGTCCTATAAGAGCAGTATTTTGAGATATAAAAACCACTTTTTTGAGTGTTAACTAGCTGCCCTGAACTTTGCTCATAAGAAGTCATGACTTTACGAAGACCGAGAATGGACGATTTACCACCACTGCAAAATAAAAGCATAGCATCTGCGTATAATAAATGGGAGATCACCAATCCACCGCTACCATGATGAAAAGGATGAATCAAACCCAGCCGCATAGCCCTATTGAGATTGACAGTAAATATCTCTTGAGCCAGAATAAATATTAATGGAGATAAAGGATCGCCCTGTCTAACACCTCGAGAAGATTTGAAAAAACTGGAGGTAGCCCCATTGAACTTCAAGGTATACCATATGTTACCAATAAGATGCCGAATCAGCTGACTAAACTCTGCACTAAACCCAAAAGCCGCAAGAGTACGAAAAATAAAATCCCATTCCAATCTATCGTAAGCCTTCGACATATCAAGCTTGAACATAACATTACCTCCTCTAACTTTTTTATCAATGCGGTGTACAAGCTCATTAGCCAGAAGAATGTTTTCCTGAATGCTATGATCACGAACAAAACCAGACTGCTCCAACGAGATGAGATTCGGTAAAAGAGAAGACATATGGGTTGCTAAAATGCGAGATATAATTTTGCATGAAAAATTACATAAACTGATAGGATGAAGATCACTAAGGGCCTCCGGATTATCAATTTTTGGAATTAAGACCAAAGTAGTAGCAGCCATACCCCTATGCAAAGAACTTCCTGAAAAGAAATCCAGAACTGCAGCCACCACGTCATCTTTAATAATAGGCCAACAACCTTGATAAAACCATCCAATGAAACCATCGGAACCCGAAGCACTATTAGGATTTAAGGCCTTAACTGCTGCCCAAATTTCTTCTTCCGTAGGCTGACAAATGAGAGCGGCATTATCTTCTTGAGACACAAAAGAAGGAACATGGCTGAATAACTCTTCATCTATCACATGGAGCTTAGAAGAGAAAAGATCAGTGAAATAATACACTGCCACCGGCCCAATTATGTTGGAATCTGAGCTATAGGAACCATCCTCCAAATGAATCCGAACTGAGTTCTGGTGAGAGCGATCTTTGATACTAGCATGAAAATAGGCTGAATTACGATCTCCATCATGCAGCCACAGTTGGCAAGAGTTTTGCGCTGCTAATTCTTCATCCCATTTGAGCAGTTGCTCAAGCCTTTGCCGAGAAGCTTCTAACTGAGAAGCAGTAGAATCCTGATTAGTTAATTGCAACTCCAATTCCAGACGCAAAATGTCATCCCGACACTCTTCCAGATTGCGTTGAACGTGACCAAATACATTCCAATTCCAATTCTTCAAGGCAGATCTTAGCAACTGAAGCTTCCTAAACAAGATATCCATGGCTGAACCGTAAACTGGTCTGGGCCATTGTTCTTCTACAAACAATAAAAAGGACAGATGATTTAACCACATTCAGTGAAACTTGAAGGAACCTTTACCCTTCGAGCTACTAGGTTAAGAAACAAGCAAAGGAGCGTGATCCGAGTCAGAAGTAGCTAAATGAGTCACCTTCAAAGAAAGATAAGAGATCTTAAAAGGCCCATTCACAAGCACCCGATCTAAACGCTTCCAAATCCGATGAATACCATCCTGGTTGTTACACCACGTATAACAACTTCCTTCGAAACTTGCATCGTCCAAACCAACATGAGATATAAAGTTATTGAAATCGTCCATTTCCCTAAGATCACAAGGATCCCCTCTGAGTTTTTCCCCCGAGTGCGAGATAACGTTAAAATCACCACCGACAAGCCAAGGAATCTGACAGTGAGAAGAAAAAGCTACCAAATCAGCCTATAGGGTTCGCCGTTCTTCTTTCGTGCACTTTGCATAAATAAAACTAATGTTGGCATTAAAGTCATGACCCATTTTAACATTAATTGTAATGTATTGATCCCTACTTTCCATCAAAGTAACCACAACCTGGTCGTTCCATAATAACCATATATTATGATTAATAAGGTTTGCATGCAGCCTCGAAGAAAAAACGTAAATGTCTACGAAAAGCATGCAAACGATCGCCATCCGCTTTAGGTTCCAAAATTGCACACATAAAAGGCCTATGTTGTCTCTTAATGAAACGAAGATAATTCCTGGTGCGTTTATTACAAACGCCCGGAGCATTCCAGATGAGCATCGACATTAAAAAATTATTGAGAGGATTTGGATTGGGCTCTGGAAGCAGCCCTAGTCAATCTAATGTTCTGTTGGAGAAACTGAACCTTTCCCCTATTCTTCTGAAGATCTTTACAAAATTGCATAAAGGTGGGGCGCAACACCACTAAATCCATGTCCTGATCTGTTAAGAAACCTTGCAACTCATGAGAGGAACCCTCGTCCTCATCAACCAAAGAAATAGCTCGTCTCCCATAAAAAGGCTTACGATGTAGGACATCCTTCCAAAGATCATTCATACCATGGTTGTAAGAACCATTGTTAATACCTCCCTCTTGCACCGTTGCACGTTCTGAATGCTTCCCACCCGCAAAAAAATTCCCGTCATTATCGTCATCCAGGTCTACTAAGGTGGCAAAAGGGTTACTAACTGGGACACCTTCATTCTGTTTACTAGACAAAATATTATTTTTGCAAACGTCAATATTAGGTACCCTACCTACATTACCTTCTGAATCCTTTTTCCCAAGAGAGATATTAATTCTGTGGGCATCGATGTGATTAACCGAAACAGCATTAACTTCCTTTGAATCGGATGAAGCAACATTAGTAGCGTTAGTTCGCAGTACTGGAGCCCAGACTTTCTTATGGCCCGTATTTGGCACCAAAATATTGTTGTGTGCGACATTGGAAGGGTCAGCCAAAGGGGCACCCGTGGGTGTGTTATCAACCAAAACCTCCTTACCTTTGGAATGATTCATATTTTGCTTGTCCCCATTCATGTCCAGGTTAGTGGCATTCCTATAATCCATAGCGTGAGACCGTGGTGCTCGACGTCGACCTTTTCTACAAACCTCCTTTGTGTGACCAAGTAGACCACAACCAAAACAATAATTGATATTCCCTTCAAAATCTAGGGATTGCCAGAACCCTTGATCCTTACTCGTACCTATCTAGAAGTGAGACGGTAATTTCTTCGATACATCCATCTCCACACATATCCGAGCAAACATAGGGCGAGTCAACGCTAAGGTCTTGTCATCTGCCCCGAGGAATTTCCCGAGGGAATTACCAATACACTGAAGAAACGACGGATTAAAATAAGTCAGCGGAAGCTGATGAAGCCTCACCCAAACAGCAACTTTCGTGGTGTCTTTATGAAAAGTAAAATCAGGTGACCATCTGAAAGATCTATACATGCTAGATTGGATCATATGCGATTCCCTTGATAAAGCGAGAACAAGATCCTCCGGAGATGACAGATGAACCATAACGTGTCTAGGGTCAAGCAAATCGACAACAAATGGGCCATTAAGTTTCCAGGATCTAGCAACATCTTCCTGGATGGCGTGAACAGAAGGCCGTCCTGCCGAAAATTTCAAAACAATTGTATTTGAGAACTGTCTATCGGAAGTCTCAATCTCCAACGGGGTGAAGATACCTCCTAGTTCTCCATGGAAAGAGTTAACATGTCTAGGAGCAAGGGGTATAGCCTGAAGAACAGGTTTTGTTAAACCAACAAAGGGTTTAGGTTGTCCGACAACCGTCGCATATGACTTCGGATTAGTAGGGGCCGTGGTGGTTTTGGGAGGAACAACGACAGGAGGAACCAAATTGGTAGGTGCCGACGGCATTGCCTGATGAGGGGTCCCCATTCCACCGCCGTCCGGCGGCTGCTGTGAGAACCCGAATCCTTATGTACTTGCTTAGATTAATTTACATTCATAATAACCATTTTTACAAGTTTACATGTGTCCACGACGTTCATAGTAGTTGCCATCGTAAGTTTGATTCCCTGATACGCGATTTTAGTTATCGTGTTGTCTTATTACTCGGTTAGTATTATTTTGATCATAGGTTTGGCCCTGGATGACTATGGGGACCTTGGGGATTAACTTGGTATTATTTTGGTTTGGTCGTGTTTAAGTTTGAACACGCTCGTGTTTCATTTCCGGTGTGACTTGTGTATTCGCCTCGGACATGATAGGGCTGTAGTAATTTGGTCATAGTTTTCTGTAGACAACTCGGAATTGAGATCCATTTGATGTGTTAGAAACTAGACTTCAAGATCTTTCTAACCATACCTCTTGCGTAATTTTGGGAGTTGTATTTCAGTACATGCACATTTTTAAAGTTGACTGAATCAGTTATTCTCGGTATTTCCAGAAATTTGAGTTTTGCCTTGTTTATTGGATTTACTTGGAGACGCTTAATGAATTTCACTAAACCTGAACTTAGACCTTAATTAGACCTTAATTAGAGTGGATTAAGCCTAAGTGAAAATTTTAGCACTAAGTCCTCAATTAGGGACTTAATCTCACTTAAAAATAGACCTATAAGGGCTTGACACTTGTTTTCCACTCACTCTCACCTCTTAGTGTACCATGGCTGGAGAACTCCACTCATTACACCTCCTAAAATCAGATTTTTACAGCCACCATGGATGAGAGCTTGAGTGTGGGAGATTCTTGGTGAGATTAGTGTGTGTTTTGTGATTTCCCGGAGATCCGGCCACCCGATTTTGGATTCAAGACCACCCAATCGTAGCTATCAACGAGGAGACTACTAATCCTTACTTTGTTTTCCTTTTTTTCAGCCTTTTCTAGGCTTAAGGTATGCTTCTAATCCCTGAAAATTTGTATGTTCAATATAATGACATACTCCCTTCATAATAGTTGTAGTATACATGCTTAGGAAGACTTCTTGTGATGTAGAAATCTTCTTTTCAACAAGTTATAAATCTGGAAATTATGGGGCTGATTTGTTAAGTTATTAATTTGGGTTTGGGTAAAGCATGAATGTGGTTCTAATTGTGCTTAGGAGTAATTCTTGTGAAGGAACTCATTGCAATTGTTAACTTTAAAGAATTTTTCACTTTAGGGTTAAAATCTGAATAATTTTGGGGCTTCCCTCTACACTTAATAAATTGGGTTTGTGTATAGCATTAAAAGTTTTCTAAACATGACTTGGAACAACTAAAGTTCATGGACTTGTTAGAATTGGAAACTTCAATGAGATGACTAGTTTAGGATTTCACCAATTAGGAAGAAACCTCACAGATTCAGTCCTAATTTTGGGCTGTTTTCCGGAAACTACTGGTACTAATCTACTACATGGAATTGCCTAAAAATATTTTATGTTGGGACTTGAATCGAATAGAGTGAACAACTTGACAGTTATGATTTAGAGACTCAAATGAGCTCCTATTGTGGTTTTGTGATTATTGTAACAATGTGCATAGTCGTATGAGTTTAGTAGATCATTATATCTACTTGAGAATTAGCAAGTAAACATCTACTTGTGCATTGCATATAAGTCTAGCTGGCATTACTTGAGTTTTCATGTTGAAGGTGGGACGATGCATTGTCTTCACGAATTATGGGATTCGTGGTTGCAATGTATCGTCGTACTAGATTCGGTTTTCACACACCCCTCCACTGCTAGCTACAGTGGGGAAGTAGCCCCCTTTTTCGTAACCAATTGAGCGCATTGGCTAGTGCTATTTTCCCGAGTAGAGAGCTCGGACCCGAGAAGAGAGCTCGGTACTTTCATACCCGATCACGGATATCACTAGCACGATATGATTAACAGTTGTGATTGCAGGAGCAATACGACGACTGTGATTTGGTATCTTCTCAATCCCTTATGTGGCTTCCTATGGGCACTTATGTGATAACAAAGTGTTAGTTGAACATGAGATCATATTAACCATATTTGTATGTATTAATGTTATTGAGAGACTTGATGTGTATATATATAAATATGCACACTTATACATAATGATTCTGTGAACAACTTGATTTGTATATATATATATAGATATATATACTTGCATATGATGTTTTTATAGAAACTACCTTCTAATTCATTTGATTTGTGTTTGAATAGGGAATTACACCCTGGTTCATTTGGACGTTTTAGTAAGTAAGAAGAAATTACTATCTTGTGGAGTATCTAAACGATACGACGCCTCTTCACGGGTTTTTCTGTCATTTGTAAAATGACACCATGATTATTTTTATGTTACATAATTATATGTTACATATCTCTTGTAGTAGCGTACTGGGTCATTATGACCCATTCCGTATTTTGTTTCTAGTTGCAGTAAATTGGTAGCCGTGTTGAGGTCGAGTAGATCGTGACTGTAGCAGGGCGCAGCTGATCGATAGATCGAGATTAGATCATGTGGTTCATACTAGTAGCAGCAGACATCCCCGAGTAGTAGATTGTGGAGTCCTATTTCTTTTTAGCATCGTCACATATATTATGTACCTTGCTATTCTTGTGAGATCGATTTTGTAAAGTTATCTAGACTTTACGGTCGGGTAGATACTTGGGTATTTGTATTGTTTCTTCTTCGGCCGACGGGTTGTGTCGTGCCATTATTCGTGGACTTAGTATTTATTTCAATTTTCTCCCGGTCATGCAGTAGCTTTGGGGCTTTTCTTTATTCTAAATTGTTATAGTTGTTGGTAAACCCCGTTATGCTTTAGCCGTGGGTAATTGTTATCAGGTTGGTTATTGGTTGAAACGCCGGCCTGGAGTGCCGATGGTTTGTTCAGCGTCTGCAATGTTGCGGCACGCGAATTTTGTTTTTCCCCCTTTGAGAGATGATGTCTCTCTTGGTTTCTTTGGCTTTTGTTTCGAGCTTCATAGCTCGGGACTTCTTTTATTTATTGCTTCCGCTAATTCGATTTTTGAAATACCGTATTTTAGTGCGGCTTTATGTTCATGTTTAGAGCTTGTTAGCTCGACTGTTGGACTCGCACTACTGTTTAACAAGTGCTTGTCCTCATCTTATGTTTGTTCCAGCGACACGACCTTGGGATTTCGTGTTGGAATTCGGGTCAGGTCGTGACAGCTGCATAGGTAGGAACCCTAATTAGGGCAGAAGGGGAGAGAAATTTAGAGAGAGAAAATTTGTTACGTCATATCTCGGGTTCCTGTCAAAGTGCAAGGTTTGCAAGGGGGAAGATATTTTAACCACCTCGTGTCGGACGTTAATGTCCCTAACGTGTATGAGATCCCGGATCAAGCACAGATAGTATATTATTTGTATTTGTATATTTTATTATTTTTTTTTATGCATGCATATATTGTATTTTCAACTATATATTTGCATGTGTCAGGTGGACGCTCCATCTAACCGCAAGTTGCTGAAGACGTTCTTCGGTCTCACTGCGCTGTATCAGCGGGCGAAGGACTAGCTCTCGTGTCACGGGAATGACGTTGTCAGTCGCGCCAGGTAGTCAGGTACCGAGATGGTGACGATGGGGCTAGTGGATCGGGTCGAAAAGGCCCTCGGGTGATAGGGGCTGGTACTAGCAATCCAGGCCTGTCGACCAAGAAATCGAGGATGTAGAGGAGTGCATCGACACGACAGTAAAAAAATGTATTTTAATTATTTTTGTTTTGTATGTATTTATATTTATGCAGACTTGTATGTATTTATGGACAAAGAATTAATTTTAATTTTTGCGATACATCCTAATTAATAGCGTATGTTAAATCCTAATTAATTAATTTGTTGCACACATTGTACCTGGGTGGGGTGATAGTTTTGATTGTTGTTTTTGGGTTAAAGATAAAGTTTGAGGGCGGCTGTATCGGGGAGGGATGCAAAGGGACGACCGATCCCCTTCTTTCCTTCACAATTGAGGTAGAAGCAAACTGTAGGCTAGGTTGCAGTGTAGGGTTTGACAAATACTTCCGACAAGCAGTGAATGCACGTGCAGGAGTAAGCCTTTCGGGGCAAGTGATGGGGAAGCGGGTATAGAAACAAAGGAGGAAGGGGTGTGGTGCATGCATATCTGGGTACCGCGCCCCGACTTACAAATTATGTCTGCTTCTTATTTCCTTTTCTATAATGTCGGGCTACTGTTTGTTGTTATTTTCTTGTCCCTTCTGCTGTGTTTTTACTTTAAAAGGAAACCATGTTGCATACATTTCTTACTAAAACAACTGAGACACTTTTTGTCTTCAAAACTTTGTGTATGTTTTCTTTCTGAAGGCCTGAAGCCTCTGTTCGTTGTCTTCCTTTCTTGCCGGAAGAAACATGTGTCTGTCTTTCTCTCTGTTCGCTTTTCATCTCAAAGCCCATATACACCGTCTCTGGTATCTATTAAGCAAAATAATTTGCTTTTGTGTCTGTCTGCTTTCTGTATAAATGGCTACTCCATTTATTACTATTGTCAGTATATAGATGTATGAAGCTACTCTGAACCAGTGGATGAATGAGGTTCGTGGAGGGGAACAACGACGTTTCCATCGTACTTATGGGTTTTAGTGTGTTTGGGGCTGGGCCGGCTTGCGCATCATCTGGGACATGATTCAGGCAGCTTCCCATTTTTGGTTGATGCAATCTCATTTATTTCATTTTTACACGAGATGTGTCCTACTTACGAGGAATTTTGTGCGATGACTGGCACACCTGTGGGTGAATGGATTGCGGTTCCCAACGTGAATCACAATTTAATCATGGCTACTAAAGAGATGTTTGGGTTTGACCTAAAAACTACCTAAAGGCTTGTACATGGTGATCTGTTCAACTTGACATATCTGCCAACTCTCTTTTTTCCATATCGGGATGATATCGAATATCTGGAGCGACGGAGGGCATCTCTGTTTCTGTGCATTCTAGGAAAATTCTTCCTAGTGAATTATCTTGGGACCATCGATGCAAGGGCTATCGATATTGTGCTGCAGGTTCGAGATAGCCGGGTGAATGTTATTCGCCTTATTCTGGCTGCTACCTTGGAGGGTCTGGATGCTTATTCTTTAGGTGATGACCATTTCCCGTCAGGGAGTCCAATTTTGGTCCATATGTGGCTAGAAGAGCATTTCAGAGTCGTTCTCCCTCCTATCCTATGGAGAGATGAGAGTTATGATCCTATAGGATACAAGTCTCGCGATCTCTTTCGGACAAACCTTGAAAATGAATTGCAATGGGTGGAACACTTTTTGCATGTGAACTCTGCTGATATAATGTGGGTAGTCAGGCACTTGCAGATCCGTCGCTTTCATCAGTACACTGGAGAGTATGCCCAGGTCGTGTTGGTGGGTCTGCGTAAGGTAACTTTCTATTTACCTTATAGAATCCTCCGCAAGTTCGGGCAGGAGCATGTTGTTCCATATCAAAGTCGGCCTTTGATGCCGATGTGCTCAAGTGATGACAACATTCCATGGGCCATCCTAGGCTTATGGCAAAGGAGTCATGCATCGCGGATCGTTCTGCAAATATTTTTCTATCATCTGTGTATCTGTCAGGGCTGGTTATGTATACAAAGGAACATTCTCGCATTATCAGAAGGACTCTCATGATTATTCTGGGTCTTAGAGTCTCAAATGGTCTAGATGCCCGTCTCATAGAGATCGGCAAGAATGTAGAAAGCTCGGGTTAGCTATGCGTTGGTCCAACCGACGTCTTCCGGGTAGTGAGGCCCAGGGACAGTATGGTCTTGAGAGCGCTGGCCCTAGTAACACTCTGTGGGGAGGTAATGCTGCACGACCAGATAACGTAGGACAAAGTCATATTGTCGGTCGTCAGAGCAATGTAGGCAGATCTAATGCTGGCACGGGGCCCAGTCATACAGTTGGTAGATATCTCAATGTAGCGGGCCCTGATGTTGGCACGGGACCAAGTAATGTTGCAGGACCTGAAGACGCATATGCACGGAGCGATGAGGAGAGTTCAACCCCCTCTCAATAGGGTGAGGCTAGGGTAGTAGCGGTACATCGATGTAATAACTGGTATCGGCTCAGTCACCGGAGAGATTGATCATGGATAAGTGTATCGGGGATGGTTAATGACTAACCCGGGGTTCCTGCTTGTGTGTGTGGGGGGCTGATATATATATTGGTACTGTTTAGAGATGTTAATAGTTATTTTAGTGTTTTAGACGTATGATCGATGTATTTTATACGTCGATTTTGTATACTTATATGACTTAAATTATGCTATTTCACGAGGCTTTTGGCTACTGATATATGTTTTCGGTGAGTTTTGTAAGTTTCGGGGTTTTTAGTGAAAATATGCAAAACTCCAGGGTTTTATGTGCAAATTCCAAGAAGGACCAAAGATGAAAAATGAAGAAGAAACAAAGGAAGCTCAATCTGGAGACCTTGGCGCAGTACCTCGCACTTGCGACCGCAAGGTGGGCAAGACGCTTAAGCGTAAAATCCAAGGCCGAGACATCGGAGACCTCATGACGCAGGTACTCAACACCTTGCGACCGCAAGGTGGTCAAAATGCGACTTTTTCGTATTTTCACACAGAGATTCGATTGGATTACAACTCCCGGGTATATATTGAAGTCGGATGTCAAGAGCCAGATATAGAAAAACGGCTGGGAGCAGTCTTAGGTAGATTTTAGATAGTTTTTAGATTGTATAACATAGTTAGATTGTGTAATTACAAGTATTGAAGATCAAATCATGTTTCCGTTCATCTCCATGTGCTGTTCATTGTCTATGATGAACTAAATCATCCATAATCTAGGAGGTGGGAGGTAACTTGTATCGAATTTATGTCTTAATTCATATATATGTTCATTCAATTCTTGTTAATTGTGGTGTTTATCAATCCCTATATTATTTTGCTTTGAACAAATGAATGTAATCGCAAATAATAAACGCCTAAAGGTGCGGATAACTGCATGACAAATGTGCATATGTCGTACACTGGCTCACCATCACAATAAATTGGACCTATCGATGCACGAGAGTGATAAGTTAGGACTAGGTTCATACATGATCTAGGTGACAGATAGATCATAATCTAGGTGACAGCTAGATTGAAAGTTCTTGTGCTTAGGATATAGAATGGATGAATGTTGCGAGGATGGAGGCTGAACCAATAGTTCAACAGACTATATCTATCTTTAGTGAACGAACCCAGGAAATTGAATGATAATTATTGTGAATTGAACATAAAGGAGATACAAGTGAAACCCAGAATCCTAGATTTTTACCCACCATACGATCTTCATAACTGTAATTACTGCTGACTAGTTAAAACACCTAAAAATAAATAGTAGTTAGAATAAAATAATTATAAAAATCCCCTTTAGATTAATAATTTGCTATCAATAAAGTGCACTGTTCGTGATCTCTTGTCTCTGTGGGTTCGACCCTTACTTCCAATACTATTCTATAATAGTCTTATCCACTTGCAAGGAAAAATATTAAATAAAACATCGATCAACGTACTCAATAGTTGCCTTCTTATGGACCTTAATTGTGTTTTATGTTTTATGATGTGAGTAGTGAGTTTCCCCTTTTGTTGGTCAAGAGACTGTTGTAAAATATTGGACCATGTTGTAATGTTATCTGCAACGCTTGAATGAACCTTTGTCCATTTATGTCCTTTGTTGTTTCCGACCTTTCTGTTATACTCGACAGTCTTTCCAGTTTTCGACAGTTTTTGTTATCTTCCACGGTTGTTGCCCTTTTAAACCGTTTTGTTATCTTCGACGGTTTTTGCCCTTTTCAACCATTTTTGTTATCTTCGACTGGACCCGATGGCTGCCTATGTTCCCTCAAAATGAGGCTCAGGTCGACGTAGTTCTTTCCCAAAGGAAAGAAATTTTGTTGAAGACTCCTTTTGTTGTTGTAGATCATGCTGTAAATTGTACACTGTAAAATGTATGCTGGTGTTGTACGTTGTAAACTGTACGTTGTAAGTTGTATGTTGGAGACTGTACGCTGTAAGCTGTATTCTGGAGACTGTCTGCTAGAGACTTTACGCTGAAGACTTTTTCTCTCTCATTTTTTTCTCCTGGTTTTTTCTTTTTTAGTTGCTCTACCTTTTACCGAGGCCGCCCTTTCGGGTTTTCGACCTACCGAGCCCTTATTCCTCCTTATCTATTTCATTTTTGTTTAGCTCTAATTTTTGCCTAAGCCGCCCTTTCGGGTTTTCAACCTACCGAGATAAAGAGAAAGATAAAGTATTGGGGTCGTCATAGCATGCTATATTAGCACTACACTTTCCTATAAGTAGTATCGTTTCAGTTTATCCATGTTGAATGGCTGAACGAGATCTTCCTCATCCAAATTGGTGAGGAACACGACATCTCTTGACTGTATATGTTTGACTATGTATGGTCCCATCCACGAAAACTTCCATTTTCCCTTGGTGTCGACGTAACTGGGGGGTTTTTCTCTGAGTACCAAGTCACCTACTTGGATGTTTCGGCCCTTGACTTTCTTGTTGAATGCTTGAGCAATGCTTCTGTGATACATTCGTGTGTGTTCTAAAGCTAGCAATCTGCGTTCATCGATTAGTGGTAACTCGTCGTAACGTTGTCTGAGCCAGTTAACCTCGGCTATGTCTGTTTCCATCACTACTCTTAATGACAGAATCTCAACCTCAATAGGTAGCACGACTTCCATGCCATATGCTAAGAGGTACGGAGTAGCCCCTGTAGGTGTGCGGATTGATGTGCGGTATCCCCAAAGTGCTAATGGCAATTTGTCAGGCCAATGTTTTTCGGTTGCTGCCATCTTCTGTATAATGTTCTCAAGTGCTTTGTTGGCAACCTCAACTGCTCCATTAGCTTGGCTGATATGGGGATGACTTATGTCGCTGTATTTTGAATTCATCGAGTAGCCTATTAACTTTGACCTCGAAGTATGTGCCGTTGTCAGGGATTATTTTAAATGGTACCCCGTATCTGTAGATGATGTTGGTCTTGATGAACGCGGCCACTTTTTTGGCATTCAAAACTTTGTAGGAGGCGGCCTCTATTTATTTGGTGAAGTAGTCGATGGCTACCAGGACGTATTCATGACCGTTTGTTCCTTTTGGGTGAACTTGTCATATGACGTCAATTCCCCAGGTTGAGAAGGGCCAAGGGGCTACTGAGTCGTATAGTATGTGCGGGGGAATATGCTACAAATTGGCAAAACGCTGACACTTGTTGCAGTAACGTACCTAATGAATGCAGTCAGTTTCCAGTGTACTCCAATAATATCCCTATCGGATAGCTTTCTTGGAGAGCATGTGTCCGTTTATATGTGGGTCGCAAGTACCACCATGTAATTGGTCCATGACTCGTTCTGCCTGGATTTGGTCTATACATAACAAATTCAGACCCTGGTAGTGCCTTTTATAAAGGCTATCTCCGCTGATAACAAACTGTGCGACCCATCTGTGAAGGGCAATCCTTCCTTTTTGGTCTAAACCGGCTGGGTACTCATTTTTCTTGAGTACATTCCAAATGTCTGTGTACCAAGACTTAGTGTTCCCCCCAGGAGCTGTGTTGATTGTGAAACAGTAAGCTGGAGCGACTTTCTTTCCTACTACAAATGGTTGTATGTTCAAGTCTGATGGGACCTCGACCAGTAAAGCCAAGGTTGCTAATGCATTTGCGAAACGATTTGTGTCTCATGACAGGTAATGTAATGATATGTCATCAAACTTCTTCACAAGGGTAGTCAGACGAGCATTATATAGCTGCAGGCAGTGGTCCTCTGTTTTCCATTTCCCTTCGATTTGATTTATGATCAGAGCGGAATCACCGATGATCTCTAATTATTTAGCCCCTTTTCGAAGTGCTTCTTTTAGACCAGCAATGCAAGCTTCGTATTCAGTAGTGTTGTTGGAGCATTCAAATTCCAACCTTATTGCTAATGGTGTATGAGAATCTGTCGGATCGATGAGCAGTATTCCTATGATGAAACCTCTTTTATTAGCAGTTCCATCAAAGAATAGTTGTCACTTGGTATCATGATCTGTGATCTCAAAAATGCCTTCATTTGGGAAGTCTAGCTCCTCGGCATTTTCTGTTTCTAGCGGTAAATTTGTAGGTGGTCTGCAATTATGCTGCCCTTGACTGACTTTTGAGTAGCATATGTAATGTCAAATTTGTTGAGCATGAAGGACCATTTGGCTAACCGACTGGAGAGGGACGGCTTTCCGAAGATATATTTAATTGGGTCCATTCTGGAGATCACTCTGACTGGCTGTGCTTGTTAGTAGGGCTTAAGCCTTTGTGTTGCCCAAACCAGGCATGTGCAGCTTTTCGCTAAAGCTGAGTAGTTGAGTTCGCTACCCTGCAACTTTCAGCTTACAAAGTAGACGGCGTTCTCGGCATAGGAATCTTTTCTTTCCTACACGAGCATGGCTCCCACCACGGTAACTGTGACGGTGGGGTATAGCAGCAATGGTTTGTGTGTATGAGGAGGAGCCAGAACTGGCGAACTAGCAAGGTATCATTTGACTGCTTCAAAGGCGAGTTGGCATTCTTCATCCCATACTCTGTATGTATCCTTCTTGTGCAGTTTAAATAGTGGCTCACACATGGAGGTCAACTGTTTGATGAACCGGCTAATTTATTGTAATCGTCCAAGGAATCCTTTGACCTCGCTTGGAGTTGTTGGTTGTGGCATGTCTGTAATGACTTTGACTTTTGCAGGTTCTATTTCAATTCCCTGCTTAGTTACCATGAATCCTAGCACTTTTCCTTTGGTGACCCCAAAAATGCATTTTGTTGGATTGAGTTTCATTTGGTGTTTTCGCAGTCTTTCAACGAACTTGCGGAGATCTCTTATGTGGGCATCGTCTGTATCATCTGAGTGAATGATCATATCATCCACGTATACCTCAATTTCTTTGTGTATCATGTCATGGAATAGGGCAATAGCAGCCCTCTGGTATGTAGCCCCAGCATTTATCAGCCCAAATGGCATGACTGTGTAACACTATGTCCCCCAAAGGGTGATAAAAGAGGTCTTCTCCTAATCCTCTATTGCCATTTTAATCTAGTTGTATCCAAGCATGCCGTCTACAAATGACCTTATTTTGTAAGAGGCCACTACATCTACCACAATGTCCATGTTTGGTAGGGGGAAGTCATCTTTGGGCGACGCTGTGTTGAGGTCACGAAAGTCAACACATATCCGAACCTTTCCATTGATTTTGGTATTGTAACTATGTTTGACAACCAAATGAGGTATTCCACCACCCGGATGAACTGAACACTCAGTTGTTTCTTGATCTCTTCTTTTACTTGTAGAGACCATTCTGGCCTTATCTTGCGAAGTTTCTGTTTTACTGGTTTTGCATCTGGATATGTCGGAATCCTGTGCTATACAATTGTTGGATCCAACCCAGGCATGTCTTTATAAGAGCATGCAAACACATCTACAAACTCTGTCAACAAACTGATCAATGCTAATCTGTCTTGTCCTTGCAGATAACTGCCGATTCTGACTGTTCTTATCTCACTATCCAGCCCCAGATTGATAACTGTCAAGTCTTCTTCCATTGCTGTTGTACTGTGCTAGCCCTGTCTCTTGACCAACTTGGCGATCTCGGTTAAGTATTCTTTATCTTTAGGGTTCATTTTGTTAAATAATTCGTTATTAACTAGTTTAATTATATTTTCAGTTAATTCATCTTTTAACAAGTTGGCAACTGTGGAGTATGTGCAAACACTGAGACTTTCATTAACAAGTGAGGTTATAAACTTGGCTATTTCATTGAGGTCCTAGGGAGTGAGGTCCTCAATGTAGGTATCAGGAAGCAGGCTGGTAGGTGGCTAATATAGGGGGTAAGGTATATCTGAAACGATCGACCAGGTCCGCAGCATTCAAGAGGGGTCCGGTGGTAGTGTACCAGTTCTATAATGGACTATCTATGATAGCCCCAAATTCAGCCAGAAGTTCAAATGTGTCGGCTCCTCCGTCAATCATACCCAGGTAACTGTCTATCATAAAGTCTATGTAAAGTCTATCATGTTGTAGTTGGAATCAGTTTGTGTAGCAGCGATGTAAGGGGAAGATATCTTATCATTTCCAAACTGAACGGGGGTATAGATTGTTACAATATCAGCCTCGATCGCATTGATCTGGGGCAAGGGGTTGTTCAGTGCATTTGGCACTATGGGTGGCTCTTCAATGATCTTGTTGTCGATGAGATCCTGAATGGCATCCTTTTGGGGTTTTGTGAGCCCTTGATCTCTTTCTCTTTTTCATACATGGCATTTCATGCTTTCAACTATATCTTCCTCGATGATATCTTGGATGGTGTTCTAGAGCATGTAGCATTTGTTGTTAGAGTGTCCGCAGCTCTGGTGATACTCATAATACTGTGTATAATCCCAATAGGCTAGCAAAGGATTTGGGGGTCTATAGTTCCTGAGTGGTTTGAGCCTACCCTGGGCTACCAATGCTTGAAAAACTATAGATCTTGGAGCAAATAAAGAGTCGAAAGACCTTTTCTTTCATTGCTCCTTATTTTTATCATCCTCGGAAACCATCAATTCTGTGTCGGTACCTGGGGTACCTAATCCTTTAGGCTGCTATTGTGCAAGAGATGCGCCAGTTAAAGGTTCTTGTTTTGTTTGAGTACTGTAGGTGGAGATCAATTTAGCTACCCCTTCTTATGTCTCATATGCCACTTGCTGGGTGGGGGCTATTGGATTATTTCTTAGTCTCTTGACTTTTTTGCGAGGGATGCCTTTTGGTACATTGTTTGAGGATGAGGGATTGGTTTTTGGACTTGGAGTGCTTTGTAGTAATGGATCATTGGTTTTTGGGAGAGGGTTGGTATTTACCAGGTTGATTTCTGAAGGAGGTTTGGTGTTTGGAGAGTCAGTATTTGGAGGAGAGGGGTTGGTATTTGGTATATTGGTGTCTGGGGGAAAGGTTTGACTTGCAAGAGGGAGGGTCGTCAACTGAGTTTTGTGTTTCTTGAAATTGTGGATAAAGTCGGTCGGAGATCTCTCCAAGAAAAGTTATGAGCACTTGGTTCATCATTTTCCCCATACATGCGTCCACCCTTTATTCCAGCCATTTTTGGAATTCCAGATTTGGAGAGTATTCGGAAGTTTCTTTCATGAAGGTTTGTTCATCTTCGGCAGCCATTTTACTCAAATCTGTATCTGCACTGATCATTGTTTTCTGAACCCAAATCTGTATTTACTGAACTGTCCTTTGTTTCTGAACCCAAATCTCTAATCAAATGACCAGTATTGTCTCTTCCTTTCTAGGTCCGGGCCAGGTTTCTAGGAGAAAACAAGGTCGAGGGTAGTGTATGAAAACTGAAAAGGCTAGGCTCAAAGTGTTTGGATTGGGAAAGAACAGTGCACACTTATTATTAACAGATGTTTTATTTATTATCCTAAAGCTGGTCGGACAAGCATAACTTTGTTTTGGCTCTCTTTATTAGGTCCTGCAATAGTGGATTCTTTCTCCAGCGTATAAGACCTTCGTATTCCACCTACCTTTCAACCTCCCAAGATCGGACAAATCCTAGGCAAAGGGCATTTACTCTTTCCGGGATCCACCATTCAATCATTCTAGTGAGATACCACTAAAATTGTTGATTAATAATTTTGAGGTACAAAAACCGACCGGTCATAAAGTGTTCTAAAAGATCTACATGCATTTAACATTGACTGATGTAGGGGTAGACTGGCTTTGGTGTAAGAGTAGTAGTTCGAGATATTTCTACATTATTACAAAGAATATTCCTAATGGATCGTGTACAAAATATTGACTTGTGTTTGGGGTCTAAGGAATTAAATATCTGTGAAAACAAGATATTTATTCGTGCAGAAGTATAGCTTAAGAATGAAAACAACAAGAAGTAAAGTAATAAGTGTTGATGAACAGCTTCTTGTTGTTGACGAGGATTTCTAGATCTGTTTAGGATCTCTTGAATGCACTGAGTATTAAGACTGAGTCGTTGTGGATTTTCATAGCAATTCTTCAAGTGTTCGATCGATCTCTACTTGAATGTTTCTTCAGTCTTTAATGACAGCATTTATAGCAGGTGCAATCTTGAGAGCCGTTGGAGAAGATGAAGACTTTTAACAGCTCTATTATGAATGCATTAAATGCATGGGGCTGTCAGTCAAGAAATTCGTCTTCATAGATATCTAGAGCAGGGAATGATTTCTGAGATCTTCTAAAAGTGGGGCAATCTGGGTGTCAGATCTGAGAGTTGTTACGCTGAGTAGGTGACGATGCGCTTTCACCTTTCCTTTGTTCGGTCTTGAAAAGTCTTCTGCTTTTCGCTTCGGCGGGATTGAGGTGTCAGGGAATGTCTCAATTTAAATTCAAACTGATAAGGATAAATTTAAATTGATTCATAATGGAATGCTTGACTAGACACGTCATGATCTTGACCGAGTGTAGATAAGGTCTGCCGATCGTGAGCTGGAGCAAGTCTTCTGGTGAAGCTTTGAAGAGGTCTTCCGCTGAACCTGTGAAGTCCTATAAAAGCTATACTTGGCAAAGTTCTATACACAGTTGCCACGCTAATCGATACGCAGCCCGATTAGCCACTGAAGTATAAAACTAGGGTAATGTATGAACAGATATAAATCTAATACAAATAAGAATCAACAATCTCCTCCTATTTATATTTGGTCATCATTACTACAAATGAGGGCTATAACCGACTATGTGATAGATAATAACATGTCTAAGAATTTTATTCATTTAATAGCGGAAGACATGCCTCTATCAAACAGAAGAGCACCTCAAGTGTAAAGACTAATCTAAGTGTATACAAAGATAAAGAAATCATAGAACAACACACAGATTAGTAGCAAAACAGTTCAAATAAATTTAAACTGGGTGTTTAAATTCTAAGCATATATAGAAAATGAAAGAACAAGAATTTAAACAAGAGACAATTTTGAAAAGTAGATAACCTTCATCACGTTGAGCTTCGATATTGATTTTGACGTCTGTGAAATCGTGTCTTATCTGTCCAAAACGAGTCCATACATCATCTTGAAATTGTCGTAGAAGGGCAACAGTTCGGTCGTTGGCCTTGGACGCAGCAGTGGCTATCTCAGCGGTAGCGGTAGTTATGCTAGTGAGAGCGCCTAACCGTTCATAGATGGCGTCCAGCCTTGACAAAATTTCAGCATTGGCCGGCTGAGAAGAAGTTGTTGCCTGGCCAATGTGAATAGGAGCGGTACCGGCAGAGGTAGTGGCTTCAGGAGACACTGGCCGAAAGGGCTGTTGGAGTGAAGGAGTGAAGGAGTGATGGAGTCGGAAGAGGAAGAGTCCTGGGTTGGTATGGTGTCGGTAGAGGAAAAGATGGTTTGAGGTGGAGGGAGAGGAGGAGTTGGTGGAGAGTCTATCTCAATGTCAGTATCAGAATTTTCACTGACAATTGAGTGTGAGGGGTAAAGGTTCGGTAGAGAACCAGAAAGATGGGGCAGGATAGAAAAGGCTTTTGGGTTTGCGTAGGGTAGGTTGAGGCGGTTGTTGGTCAGGGGAGAAGAGCTCTGCTACTGAAGAAAGTTCAAAGAGGAACTTGGCAGCAGCAGAGTCTATTGGTTTGGATGGTTTTGATGGTGTTGAAGAGGTGGTTTGGGTTTGGCCGGGTGAGGCAGGTGTAGATGGGTTAGGAGAGTAGTTAAATGGTGAGGGAGGAGGAGGAGTGGGGGTTCGGGTAGGCTCCTCCTGTCTGTTAGGCTCCTCCTGAGGGATAAACTCCTCCGGAGGTGGTGAATTCCTCTGAGTAGATGACTCGAGGGGAATAGGTTGGCTAGGTGTGGCGGTAGATGGTTGGTTAACGGTAGAGGGTTGGCTGTCGATAGAAGGTTGGTCATCGGTAGAGGCTTGGCTGGCGGTAGTTGACTTGGTGCCGGCAGACCTCTTTTTCTTCCTTAGCAACTGAATTTGGGGCTCAGCTGCTTCATCGGTAGAGGCAGGAATGTCTACTGGTGGTTGGTCGGCATAGGTTTTTCAAAGTCTCCTTCGTTTTGGTTGAGGGGAGGTTACAGGTGGGGGTGATTGTGTTCGTTTGGTTTTTGAAGAAGGCTGAGAAGAAGAGGTTGGATGAGTTTAAGAGGATGGCTGGGCTGGTGAAGGTTGGACTGGGGAAGGTGATGGAGTTGGTCTGGCTAGAGTCTTGTCCTTTTGGCCTTCCTTCATCTCCTTCTGAATCCATTTTGCTTGCTCCTCTTCTGTTGGTATTACTTCTTCCGGCCTTGTCTTTTTGCCTTTGCCTTTTTGTTTGGCTTGCAGCAGCTGCACTGCCTCATCAGCCAGATCTTTGGCTTTTTGATGGAGGGTTGTAGCAACTTGTTCATCAAACTTTGCAGAAGCCTTCTTGAAGGTCCTGCTGGCCGCGTCATAAGCTTCCATGTTGAAGCGAGTCACTATGATCGGAAGAGGCTTAGTGACTTTGTCGATGGAGACGGGCGGAAGACCTTTCTGCAGCCTTCGTTTGTTCTCGTACTCAGTATATTTACTGAAGAACGAAGCGGTTAGCTGCTTGTCCTTGGACACCACTATCAGCTCATCTTCCTTGATGGAAGAGTTGACTTCTTCGGTGTCTCGAAGCAGGGCGTTGATCAGCCTGACGAATGGGCGCTTGCAAGTGGGGTTGCTCTTCACTTTTTCCACCCATTGCTTCAGCTCGTTGAAGATGATGGCGCCGTAGTTGAGACGGGTCTGAAGAAATACAACACATGTAAGGTTGAGCTGTTGTGCCGTAAACATGTCATGTGCACCGCTTTTGAACAGCAGCCCTTGTCCATAAGGTGGCTTGTGCAGTAGACGTCCAGCGGGAAAAGATTCCTTAGCATCTTCCCTTGTGGTTCTCTAGGGGTATCAATTCCCCTCATTGCTTCCCAGGCATGTTCAGCCTCAGCAATGGTTGATCCAAGAGCACCACCAAAGTGAACACCAATGATGGTGGAGATGGTCTTGGCGGTGATAGAAATCGGACGGCCTCTAATCCATCCTCGCAGGCGTTCTTGTTCATGAGTTCCATCCTTTGGTAGAACTCTTCTGCCAAGAAAATGTTGTAAGTCTTTGTCGTTGAGGCGAGAAGAGTGGAAGAATTCAGAGGCATTCATGTCCTCGCATGCCTTGACTCGGCGGCTATAGTGCCGATTGAAGGTCGATGCACATCCGGAATGTAGAGTTTGGGTCAGGGGCAATGATGGCGTCATGAGTGGCGGGAAAAGGTAGGGATATCAGGAAGGTTGACATTCAAACTTGGTGGAATGTCAGTTTCTGGGTCTAACTTCTTCCTGCTGTCACGCTTTGATTTTGAAGTTTTTGCCTGAAAGAAATGCAATCAAAAATTAGGGCTTTTCACTTTAAGGGCTAAACAAGCAGCGATTTCAAGTTTTTCTAAGATTAATGAAAATTTTCGAAATGACAACTTGAAACCCTAGAATGTTTAGAGTAATCAATCCATAGAAATGTATAACAGAAGTTTTTCAAGAGAGTAAACATTGAAAGCATATAAACGACTGTTAGTTTCTAGGTTTTTAAGAACAACAATGGCGATTACTGTAAGAAACTCGAAAGTGACCGTTTGTATTCCAAAACAATTTAGGTTATAAAATGAAATGCGAAACAGTAAGCGATAAATTTCAAGTAGTAGAGTAGCGAAGAACATACCATTGATGTTGATGATAAGAAGAAACAAGAAGATTTTGGGAATGAAGAAAGTTACAGATAGAGAGTTTGAATAGAGAGAGAAATATTTTAGACAAAGGGGTTTCGTAAAGTTTTGGAAAAGGCGGTTCAAGGTCTATTTAAAGAAAAAAAATTTTGCGCAAAAGCGGGAACTTAAGATATTTTCTAAGTACCAAATTTTATCCTTGACCCCCTTTATTGCTTTAGAAACCTCTTTAATAAAAATAGACTAAGTAAAGATACTAACCTTTAAGTCTTCCGCTCAAGGAAAACTTACGTCTTCTGGTCAGTCTAAAACTAAGTCTACCGGTATGAAAGAAAAGTAATAAAACTTTGAAATTAAGCAGTAGGATCAATCATACCAAGATTTCTCCTTAAATAAGCAAACTGGTGGCATCCGGTGGCTTTGTGAGAATGTCGACCAATTGATGCTCGGTTGGAACATATTCGGCATCGATGTTACCTTTCTCCACATGATCTTTGAGGAAGTGATAACGGATATCAATGTGCTTTGTCTTCGAGTGCATCATGGATTTTTGGAGGCGAAATTCTTGATGTGTTGTCACACATAATTGGACAATTTGCGTCTTGATGTTGTAGTCCACTAGTTGTTGCTTCATCCATAGGAGTTGAGCAAACGGCAATGTATTTTGCCTACGTGGTTGAGTTTGCAAGCGAACCTTGTTTCTTGCAAGACCATGAGACAAGTCTATTTCCAAGGAATTGACAAGTCCCATTTGGTGCTTCTTACGCTCACTTTGCGGTGCATAATCTGCATCGAGTATCCAACTAGATCGAAATTGTTGTGTTTGGAATACGGATGCCTAGATTTGTTGTTGTTGAAACATATCGATGATACGTTTGGCGGCAAGCAAATGTGATTCCTTTGGATCGCATGAAATCTTGCACAAACAAAAACAGCAAACATAATGTCCGGTAGTAAGGTAAAGAAGTGAACCTATGATTCCTCGGTACTTGGTCATGTTCTCTTGCTTTCCCTTTTCATCTTTGTCAAGATGGCAGTCGGTAGACATTGGAGTCTCAAATCCTTTAGCTGAATCAAGACCAAATTTCTTGATTAGTTCCTTTGCATATTTGGTTTGGCTGATGAAGATTCCGTCGGAAGTCTGTTGAATCTGCGATCTAGAAAGTAGGTAAGTTCACCCATCATGCTCATCTCGAACTTGCTTTGCATCGGCTTCTCGAATCTTTTACAGGCTTTGGTTAGTTGATCCAAAGATGATGTCGATCCACATAGATTTGTACCGAGAAGAGAATGGCCTTTGTGCTTGAGGATGAATAAGGTAGTGTCTATCCTTCCTCTCACGAATCCTTGTTCTATTAAGAACTTGGATAGAGTTTCATACCAAGCTCTGGGAGCTTGCTTTAGGCCATAGAGAGCTTTCTTGAGTCGGTAGACATGATCCAGTTTGTCTTGAATAACAAATCCTGGAGGCTGTTCCACGTATACCGTTTCTTGAAGATCACCATTCAGAAAGGCACTCTTTACATCCATCTGATACACTTTGAAGTCCATGAACGAGGCATAGGCTAGAAAGAGTCGTCTCGATTGCCTCTAATCTAGCAACAGGAGCAAATGTTTCATCGAAGTCAATTCCTTCTTCTGTCGGTAGCCTTGAGCAACCAGTCTAGCTTTGTTTACGGTGACATTTCCATCTTCATCTCTTTTGTTTTCGAATACCCATTTGGTGCCGATAAGCTGGATGATCGATCGGCCTTTGAACTAAGCTCCACACCTTGCATCTTTCAAACTGGTTCAGCTCTTCTTGCATAGCTTCAATCCAGTTATGATCTTCGATAGCTTCATCAATCTTCTTTGGTTCGAGTTCAGATACGAATGCATATGCAAACATAGTCTCTTCTCGAACTTTATTTCTCGTACGAACTCCTGTGTTGAGATCACCAATGATTTGAGAAATAGGATGATCTCTTGTTTCAATAATGGTTGGAGGAAGATCACTTCTGGTGGGTTCTTCCCTTAAGAATTCGGAGTAGGTTGAGAGGAGATTCACCAAAATCAGTTCGAGAAGAGATAGGATCTTCAAAACCTTCATTTTACGGTGAACAAGAAGGATGAGTGATCTGCAAAGGTGTTTGGGGTAAAAGCAGAAGAGATGGGTTACGGGTCAACAGAAGAGTTGGAACCGGTATCGGCGAGTTCAAGTCTGCGGTGAAGGGTTAGCGATCTTGGAAGGGTCTGCGGTTGCCGTTTTCGATGAGGAGTAGAAGTAGATGTTGTATTTGTACTGTCTCATCATTATCGAGAATCATTAGCAACATTCGAGCCTTTCTAGGCTCTAACAAGTCATATTCATCAAAAGAAACATGCACAGATTCTAAAATTTTCAAATGAGTTTTACTGAAAATGCGAAATGCTTTTGAATGTTTGGAATACCCCAGAAAAATTCCTTCGTCTGATTTTGCATCAAATTTTCCTCTATATTCTTTTCCATTATGAAGAATAAAACATTTACAACCGAAGATTTTAAGAAATCCTATGTTGGGGGCTCTTCCTCTCCATATTTCATATGGAGTTTTGTTATGAAACTTGTTTACCGGGGATGCTTTTGGGTAAAACATGCGAGTTGACGGCTTACGCCGAAGTACTTTGGAAGTTTAGCTTACGCGGCATTGTTCTTCTTTGCTTCAATCGGTGTTGTTCTTCCGTTCGGCTACACCATTTTGTTGAGGAGGCGGCGAGAGAAGTTGTGGCCGATCCATGGTCATCACAGTATCTTTCTACACCATTGTTCTTGAATTCAGTGCCATTGTCTGATCTTATGTCACTAATGTCTTCAAGCTTTTGAGTTTGAAGTCTTTTGAAAAGAGCAGTGACTAGATCATACGTCTCATCTTTTGATGTCATTGTTTCAATCCAAGTGAACCTAGAGTAGTCGTCAACTACTACAAGTGTATACTTGTCTCGAAATCGTAGTGATTGGTCCAAAGAGATCCATATGCGAGAAGTTGAAGAGGTACGTTTGTTGACAAGACAGACTTTCTTTTGAAGGAAGACTTGGAAAGTTTTCCTAGTTGGCAAGCTTTACAACTTCGTCATGGTCGGCGGACACGTAGGTAGACCTTTGACAAGCCCATCTTTTGAGAGCTTGGAGAGGTGCTTGAAGTTGAGGTGATCGAGGCAGCTTGTGCCATAGCCAAGCTGTTGTCACGAGCGTTGTTAGCTACTAGGCAAAGGCTTGAGAATCTCCCTAGAAGATTTAAGTCCACGACATAGACGTTTCCTTGTCTATTGCCGGTCAGTATTGTAGAGCAGGATTCACTGTCTTTGATGAGGCACTGGTTGGAGTTGAATTGGCATAGTAATCCTTTGTCGCGAGGTGGGATATGCTCAAAATTGTGCTTTAGGCCACTCACTAGAGAGACTTTGTTGATGGAGAGACTTCCTCTAGTGATTGAGCCATATCCAATTGTCTTTCCTCTTGCATTGTCTCCGAAAATAACAGTGGGTCCTTTGGCTTCACTATATACGTAAGTAGACTTACATTTCTGTCATGTGTCTTGGCGACCCTTGTCCAGTACCGGATGTCTTTGTTCTCGATTCTATAGCCATGAAGCATTCTGAAAAAGATTTAAAGCAACAAGGTCCCTTTATTTTCTTTTGGGTCCTAAGGATTAGCAACCTTTTGGAACCCATACGCTAACCTTGAGAAAACTAGGTCTCTCAGATCTTGGAGTGAACCTTAGCAGGCATGCGGGGCGGATGGCCTAGGCAATTGCAAGAATGACATAAGTGGAAATTCCATATAGAACCTGTCGGTGGCTTTAGCGAAGAGTGACTATGATTATCCTTTTTCTTGACATTCATTCTTGGCTCAGCTTGCTTGTTGACGGTAGACTTAATTGGTTTCTTTTGAATCTTCCTAGGTAGGTTATCACCAGACTTAGCTTTAGCTTGTCTGTTGATTACCCTTTTAGGAGGATTCGGTAGGATACCTTTAAGTTTACTTTCAACAGGTACATGAGCCTTGCCTGTTTCATAGACAAACTTGATAGTTACCGGTAGAGATTTAGTAGGTCTACCGCCAGACTTTGCCTTAGCGAGTTGTTGCCAGACTTTACTTTCTCTAGTTACCTTTTCGGGTTTCTCATTTGAATCGATCATTTGGCTTTTCCTTTCTGAACTTTGGGGTAAACATAAGGAACACTTGAATAGCCAAGGCCTTGTTTCCCTTTATTTCCGAATGTCTGTTTAGAGAAAGATATATCATTAGCAGTCTCGGAGGATTCACCTTTCTCTGTGACTGAAGGGAATGTCATAAAGGGCTCATCAGAATATCCTATGCCAGATTTATCATTACTAGATTTTTGGCTTGAAAGGATTTCTTCGAAGGCATCCTTGGAGCTGTTCCAGGAGTCAATTGTCTTTTGCAAGGCAATTTTCTCTAGGTCAAGTCCTTTGATGTGCTCAGATAGACATTCAATTTTGTCACAAAGGAATTTGTTTTCTTCCTTCAGCTTGATAGTTTCTTATTGACAGCTATTGAGAGTTTGAATCTCAGCTGCCATCAAAGATTTCTCAGTAGTAAGTTTCTCACAGTTCTTGACAAGTTTAACATAGGCTACTCTAAAGGAATTAAATTCTTCAAGCATATCTTGATTATCCTTGAGAAGTTCTTCCTTACTGAAGTTCTCATTGTTGATCTCACTTTTATCTAAGGGACTGGGTGAGATTTCGACTTCATTTTCAGAGTCATAGGTAGGACCTGAATCATGAGCTATTAAGCATATGTTAGCTTGCTCACAATCATCCTCTTCCTCTTCTGAATCAGTCTCAAACCATGTAGCAACCTGTTTGTCTTCTATGTCTTCAGCCAACATACCTTTTTGTTTTTGAAATTTTCTATAAGAAGGTTTTCGGTATGCTTCAAATTTTGGCTTAGGACATTTGGAGGCAAAATGACCAGGTTTTCTACAGTTGTAACACACAAGCTCTTCTTTAGATGAGCTTTCACCAGTTTTTCTAAAAGGTTGTTGGTGTGTGTTCTTCCTTCCATATTTTGCAAATTTTTGAAAACGTTTTACAAACATAGCAAATTGTTCATCTGAGAGAAAATCATTTTCACAGGAGGAAGTGGAAGGTTTGTTTTCAACAGTGGTTTCTTCTTGGACCATGGCTGGCAAGGACACAATTCTGAACTGTTTGTCTTGCTCTAGAGCTTGATTTACTTCGAGCTCATAAACCTTCAAACTTGCGTAGAGACTACGGAGAGTCATCTCGTTTAAGTTTTTGGATTCTTTCATAGTCGTGGTCTTAACATGCCATAAGCTACCTAGAGAGCCTAGAAACCTCATGTTCATTTCCTTTTTGTCATAGGTTTTACCAAGAGAAAAGCAGTTATTTATTACCTCACTGAAGCAATCGTATGCTTGTCTCAAGGTTTCCTTTGGATCCTTTTTGAAGGAATCAAAGCTATTTGGATGTATGTGTACTTTTACATTATCTCTTGTGTCTTGGTCTCCTTCCAAGTATTCCACAAGAGCTTCCCACATCTCTTTTGCAGTTGTACATCGAATCACTTGCTGGTATGTGCTTGTGTCTAGAGAGCTAGTAATTATATTAATTGCCTTACTGTCAAGCTCTACCAGTTTTCTGTCGTCCTCTGTCCATTCTGATTCTTCTTTGGGAACTTCTGCAGGATTCCCAGCGATGGAGGCTAGAAGGTTGGGCTTCATTGGTACATGTTGACCTGCAGTAACGCACTTCCATAATCTGTTGTCAATAGAGTTCATAAATCGCATTACCTTGTCCTTCCATACATCGAAATGGCCTTCGTCCAATATTGGGACGTGGTTCGCATTAGATGTAGGCAGCATGTAGTGTGTTTGTGCCATTGGATCGAATCTCTCAAGAGTTTAATCTCGGAAAAACTTGTTTTCAAAGAGTAAGGCTCTGATACCAATTGTGGGTCCCAACGGGCACAATAATAAGCTAGAAGGGGGGGGGTTGAATAGCTTATTGTACACTTAAAACTTTTGAGTAAGTTCTTTGAAAGGTACTTACAATCTATTGAAAAGATTGAAGTAGCGGAAGACTTTCAAAGTAGTTGTTTCAAGTCTGCCGGTAAGGACTACCGGTAGACCTTTGACAAGTTACTTAAGTTCTGCTGTATAAAGGATAAAGATAACTAAAGTAATAAATAGTTCAAACAGTAGACAAACAGTAAAGGAATAACACAAGTATTTTGGGATGGTTCACACTATAAAGAGTGCTACGTCCACCACCAAGGCAGTCAACCTTGGATTTAAATAGTGCACTATGTTTTCCACTAGATCTATTACAAAGAATATTCCTAATGGATCGTGTACAAAATATTGACTTGTGTTTGGGGTCTAAGGAATTAAATATCTGTGTAAACAAGATATTTAATTCGTGCAAAAGTATAGCTTAAGAAAGAAAACAATAAGAAGTTTAAAACAATAAGTGTTTATGAACAGCTTCTTGTTGACGAGGACTTCTAGATCTGTTGAGGATCTCTTGAATGCACTGAGTTGTAAGACTGAGAGTTATTGAATTTCAAAGCAATTCTTCAAGTGTTCGATTCCTTGGATGTACTTCTTCTTCAGTCTTTAATGGAAGTATTTATAGCAGGTGCACTCAAAAGATCCGTTGGAGAAGACGAAGATTTTAACAGCTCTATTAGGTTGAATGCATTAAATGCATGGGGCTGTCAGTCAAGAAATTCGTCTTCACAGATATCTAGAGCAGGGAATGATTTCTGAGATCTTCTAAAAGTGGGGCAATCTGGGTGTCAGATCTGAGAGTTGTTACAGACAGTAGGTGACAGTCTGCTTTCCTGCTTTCACTGTTCAATCTGCGAAAAGTCTTCTTGCTTTTCGGAAAGCTGCTTTCAGCATGATTAAGGTGTCGGGGAATGTCTCAATTTAAATTCAAACTGATAAGGATATATTTAAATTGATTCATAATGGAATGCTTAACTAGACACGTCATGATCTTGACCTAGTGTAGACAAGGTCTGCCGATTGTAAGCTGGAGCAGGTCTTCCGGTGAAGCTTTGAAAAGGTCTTACGCTGAACCTGTAAAGTCCTATAAAAACTATACTTTGGCAAAGTTCTATACACAGTTGCCACGCTAATCGATACGCAGCCCGATTAACCACTGAAGTATAAAACTAGGGTAATGTATGAACAGATATAAATCTAATACAAATAAGAATCAACAAACCCCAAAAAAGTTGAGTCCAGCCCTCATTTGTTTCTTTTTTATAAAAAAAAATCATGTCCCCAATAGAGTCGTCACTGTGAGAACCCCGTTTCGCGACGCCCCGCGTGAAAGCAAGTTACTTTGATAATCAGAGCGCATGGAATGGGTCCGGTCTTGTTGTGGACTCTAAATGTGTATATACAAAGTCGTCACCTCTATTTTAAGGTTAAATAGAGAAAAACCAGTTATTTCAGAAAATATATAGGTTTGGAGGCTAAGTTACGAGTTAGGAAGGTGTTAGGCACCCAACTCGCCCTTTCTGTCTCATTTTAGGGTTTTAAAACAAATTAACATGCTTTTAAATTATATAGTCTATAGGGAATATTATATACATACATATATATATATATATATATATATATATATATATATATATATATATATATATATATAGCATGCATATATTATATACATTATGTATTTATAACATGCATCATTACTTTATTTACATTATTATTTATCTAATAATATTACTATCTACATTGCATGCATACTATAATGTTCTACATTTATATTAATGGGAAAAGACAAATAAATTTGTACTTACCTCTTGGAGCGTGAATGTCTAACCTGGTATATATGCCTAGGCTTTAGCCCACTAGGCACTCGAAGATTCTGATTGTGCTTCCCTTGTCCTTCTAAGAAAGGAAGTCTTTTTTCTTGCTATGTGATGTGTTGTTGTGTGTTGCGTTGCTACTTGTTGTGTTGCTGCGTGTTGTGTTGTTGTGTGTTGTGTTGCTATGTTTGTTGTTTTGTGTTATGTTGATGTGTGTTGTGTTACTGCATGTTGTTGTGTGTTGTGTTGTTATGTGTGTGTTGGGGGTGCTTGTTGTGCGAATGTTGGGTGAATGTTGTGTGAGTGTTGGCTATTCGATCGTTGTTGTTGGGGTGAATCTTGGGGTGAATGTTGGGGTCTCTATTTATAGGAGGGCACGCATATATAGTGGACGAGAAACCGAAGGTGCCAAATCTTTAACAGATACTGCATGGCGTGCCAGGTGGAGGCAGTGGAGCGAGACAGCCCAAGACGCACGAGGCGGCTGAAGGAAACGATAATGTTTCAGCGTGCCTGGAGGAGAGAATGGGATGGAGCGGCTCCCATGCATGGGGAGCGGCAACTAAAGTGAGGGAGCGGCTCCTATGTTTTTTTTTCTTTGAGGAAATGGGAGGAGGGTGCGGCTCCCATGTATGGGGTGGGGCACCCTCTTTGTATTTTGGTTTTTTCCTTCTTGCATTTTAGTCCTTCCAGCTTTCTCTTCTCCGTTAAGCTTCGTTAAGTTCCGTTTAGTTTTGTTTTCTGAAATATAACGGAAAGTAATATTATTTAGTCCATATGATTTATAATTTATATTATTATTATTATTATTGGACATTGTAGCGTAGGGGTACGAAATTGGGGTGCCTACAATCATACAAAAAGAATAATTAACAAAAGAATTATGAGAATCCAACAAATCTAATTTAAAAAATTTATCTGACAAAAAACCATGTTCCAAAATCTCATTACGAAAACAAATATCCAAGTGATCATTACTAAAATTAAAAGAATATCCATGTCCTAGCAACTGTACTACTGATAATAGATTATGTCGAATTTCAAGTGCATAAAGAACTTCATGAATAGTCAATGTGCGTCCATTGCGTAAATGAAGTTGCTATGAGCCAACTCCTTTGACTTCTACAGACAAATTGTTTCCCATAAAAATTCTTCTTGTGCCCGCAATCTGTGTCTACAATCCACACAGGGAGAGATTCAACTAATAAAACATGAGAGTAAACACAAATTTACAAAGAGTTGGGATTTAGAGATACCTTCATGGGCTCAGGATCACAAGTCCGAGCTAAATGACCCAAGATATCAACATATTTGTAGCACTTATGCTAGAAAAAAATGCTTAGTCATATTCTTTTTATCCCTAAGGCGTTCAGTGATCTTACTTAGTTTTGGAAGATACTAAGCTTGCATTCCTTTAACTTGTTTCTTATGATGCCCGAATAGCTTACGTGAACCCCAAAGGAAACAAGAGCAAGGTCACAAGTTGCAACACTCATTGTGCGAGTCGCATCATAGAACTTAGCCACAAGCTCATCATTGCAATTTTGAGCGAGGGTAGAATTACCCATCTCCGATTTAGTCATCACGGTATCTAAGTTCTCAAGAAAACTCATGCTCGTGTAGCAAACACGTGGTTTTACTTTGCCAAACATTATATTTTGAGCAACACAATTTCTTTTCCTTATTAAGGTCATCAATTATATTTTTAGAAGTATTTCACTACAATTTGATGCAGAAAAAGACATAAGCATATATATAAATATTCACTTTCGTTTAAAAAATCAATTACTAAATATAACCATATCATACGCGTAAGGAGGGAAAATCTGCGAGTCTCGTAATCACAACCAAAGGCATACACAACGTAAAAATATTAATAAATTGATCATTTAAGCAAAAGAAATATGATAAAACAAATTCATCCAAGCACATAACATGTACAGAATTATTTTTACTACTGAAAATGAAATTATTGGGTCTCGTATAGTCCCAATCGCAATTTTAGAGCCCAACACGACAATTAATTATGCTTAAAATGACTAAAAATTAGATTAAAATTCACACAAAAAAATTAAAAAATTACTGAACCATCCCAAACAGTCACAGAATGACAAAACAGCCCATGGAAATTATTTTTAGATTTTTAATAAATCAAAAAACACGATTTTATAAATGGAAAAATTAAAAACAAATATTTTCAAGTTGAATTGATCAAAATAAAAGACACCATTGGACTCATAAGGTCCAAATTAGTCCAGACGCACCAAAGATGAAAAATTCCGGCAACCGAAGGACATTGCACGCGCCCCACGCACCACTGCTGCGACTGGGACTCCGTCAATGCCACAAAAGCACTAACTGGATGCTGAGTCGGCCCAAGGGATGATGTGGCAGGAAAGGCGGTGTTGAATGTACTGTTGATGTGCAGATGATGTCATCATCTGGCTTCAAGAAAAGGTGGGTCCCACTGTGCTGATGTGGCAGCCACGTTAGCATTGACCGTTGACCAGTTGACTAGTTGACTGCCCTGCCGACTCTTGCGCCCAGCCGAAGCGTGGACTCCACGTGTCGCCTTCTCGATCTCTGATGAGGTCACGGACAACGGCGTTGGATTCGTCTCGTCGAGTACTTTCTAGTCACGTACTAGTTGTACTCAAAAGAGTGCTAAAAAGGCATGTACTTTGAAGTCGAGGGTAGGGTTCGTGGAACACCTCTTTTCAAATCTAGAAAATTGGTTTCGTGAATGTGATTTACAAGCCAACTTTTCGTGGCCGTAGAACGTTAATTTTAAGTGCAAATTAATCATACAATATGTCGTTGGAAAGTACTACAATTATAGACCATAAAACCACGGTTTCACAGAATATAAACAAGTCAAAACAGCATGCAAAGTTTCAAAAGAACCAATCCTCATCAAAACTAGGGTTTGCGATATTTTGAAAAATACCCAACGAATTTCAACAAAAATTTATGATGTTGTTTTCCTCGTCATAGAGAACTCTGACATGTAAAATTTCTCAAAAATAAAATCGTTTTCAACATGAAATAACAAAACCTATTTGATTCGTTATCGGATAAAATTTTTAAACAAAAGCATGCAATTCATTGCATAACGAAATAAGCAATCAAGTATATATGCTCTGATACCAATGATGGTTATATACTACAAGTTCGTTTTCTACAAGGAATCATCCGTTATCTCGTGCGAATTTGAATCTTTAGCGAAGCAGAAGACTGTCTGCTTGAGCTACGATTTTCGTATATCACGAACATTGATCCTGCAAGTCTCTCTCGTCGGATTGATATCACATAGCACGAATATCAACCTCAGGTTCACACCACAAATACAAGTCTCTCGATGGTTAGGCTAAAGGAAGTATTTGGTGAGATAGAATATGAAAGAGAGAGAGAGGAGTAGCCAAACACAAGAAGACGTAATCTTCTTGTGGTTGTGTAGTATCTTAAGGATTTTATCCATTTACTTACCATATTTATATTATTGTATAGGAAACTCTATTTCTTATAGGTTAAGTTAAGTCAATCTCGAACCTGTTTGGATTAGGAAACCAATTAACCTTTAATAATATAATTACGGTCCATGTGAGCCGAAATGAATAATCAAATCACAAGCCCAGTTGCTAACAATATATATCAATTCCTCTAACCTAGTTACTCAGAATTTTTGCCTAAGGAAAAGATGGATCATGTTCATACTTTACGTGTAAATTGTTCTCCAAATGCAATAATTGCATATAAAATTTTGTTGACTCTTCCCGTGACTGTTACATCTACAAACTTTTTTTTTCCTAAATTAAAGTTATTGAAGTGCTACTTGTGTTCTATAATAATATAAGAAATAAATAATGGATTAGCTTTTATAACACTGAAAATGATTTTCTAGAGAAAGTTGATTATAAAGCCAAAATTGAAGATTTTGCTTCAAAAGAGTGATGATGCTTTTCAAATAAAAAATCGGATGGTAATTTGTTCGTAATAGATTTTGGGATTTGAGAAGTAAGATCATAATTTTAATATTATAATATTATGAAAATATAATTTTTTTTATATTATTGTTAATATATTTTTTAGTATTTCCTCCGTCGCTAAATTATGGTCTTTTTTTCTTTTTTTCATCTGTCCCAAAATAATTGTTTAGTTTGAAACTTACTTTTTAAAGCATCAATTTTTACTACTTTATTTTTATTTTTTTACCATACTTTAATTATGAGCCATATACACATAAACTTTAAAAAAAACTACATATTAAATTAATATAAATAATTAAGTTAATTATTTTTTCTTAATCCGTACGTTGAGTCAATTAAGACGATAATTTAGGGATGAAGTGAGTAATTTTAACGCTTAATTTTAAATTTAAGACCGGACTTCCAAAATTTTGTTGACACATCCGATGTGACTGTTATCTCTCTACCGACATTTTCTTACGTTGTTCTTATTTTTGATAAAAGTCCATTGTCTTTGTCCTTCAGCGAATATTTAGGTAGAAAAAGTTGAGTTGGTCCCACTTATTTTGAAGCAGCTGCTATGTCTGCTCTCTAGACAAAGTACCCTACGAATCTTTTTTTCCTGTCTTCTTTTCATTTACCCCAAATTGGACTATCCATGGCCCTACCTGGTGTTTCCTTTTCTGTTACTAGTTCATTACTTCATTCTAGAACTGACTTCCTTTAATCACCCTATAGTTTCCCTAGTTGCCGGTTTAACCCCTAATTTTATCTGAATGTTATTTTGGTACATTGTTTGAGTAAAAACAATCATATTAGAAGTAGGGGTGTAAATCGGAGCCACGAAACTGAACCAAAATCAAACCTTGGTTTGATTCGGTTTTGGTCGAAAACGGTTCGATTTCGATTTTAAAAATTGGAAAACCACCTAGTTCGGTTTGGTTCATGGTTTTTGATATCGAACCAAATAAACAAATATATTATTACTTATTTATTTATTATATAATATATATTATATTACATTTGTTAACTATTTTGAACTTTTGGATCATCTTATATGCATAATCTACTAAACAAAATCTTGATTGTTGGAGAACTATTATTTCTTCAATTGATTGTGTTTATTTTAGAAATTGTATTGTTTTCCTTATGATAATTTGTTGTTAGTTAGTTATTAATTTCCTAATTTTGATGTTAATTCCAAATTTAAATTTTATTTTTATTGATATTTTTAATTTTGGTTCATTTGATTAAAAGTAATTTATATAAATCACAAAACCGAACCAAACCAAACCAAATCAAAACGAGTGGTTCAGTTCAGTTCGGTTTCAAACCTTATTTAGTTCGGCTCGGTTTCAGATTTTTTGGAACTAATTGGGAGCGGTTCAGTTTGTGGTTTTGGTATAAACTAAACCAAACCACTTACGTAATTAGAAGTATATGGCACCAAACACTAAAAGAAACCTTATGCATTGTTTGTTTATCACATACCCTTTCTATCCCAAAATTATTTCTATTTTTGATCTGGCACATGATTAAAAAATAATAATAATTAGCTTAATAGTTAGTGTTGGAATAATATGTAGTTTCATTTAAATGTCATGTACATATGACTCATAATTAAACTAGAAACGAAAAAATTAAGGGTAAAATAATTAAAGGGACGTATTAAATAGGAAAGTAATAAACAAGATAATTGTATATAGGAACGGACTGGGACTAAGAAGGGAAGAGGACAATAGAATCAATTATTTTTTTAATATGTGTGCTTAGTCGAATTCTATATACGTGTCACCCTTGTATGTGTGTGTGTGTGTGTTTTTTTTCTACAAATTTGCAATTATATAGCAATAATTTTAGAAAAAAATGTGATTTGTTAGTATATATATGTTCGAATTTTATACAATTAACAATCGTAAGTAAAAAATCCATTAACATCCTAGAACAATGCGGAATTAACATTCTTGAACAGTTGAACAAATTCATGCTTTAATCATCAATGATTAATGGATTAATAACGTACCAAAATCCACAAAATACTTTTGTAACTTGAAAACTAAATTCATGAGAATTATTTTGTTAGACTATGTAAATAATATCCATTATATGTAGAATGTGCATATCTTTAGTTAGTTACCTTAATTGTAGCCTAAACTATAGCACTATACTGATGTATATAAACTACCAAATATCAATGAGAAAGGTCACAGATTATTCTTTTTCATGGTATCAGAGCTAAAACCCTAGTGCTTCCACCGTTTTTTTTCTCTTTCTTTTCCAACCCTAATCTTTTCTCCTTCTTTCTCACCGCTATTATGGCTGACAACCCAAAATTCCATTCAGCTCTTACTGTGGCAAACATCGAGAAATATTTAAAATTCATTATCGTGTCTACAAAGTTATCTCTCATACCATCCTCCCCAAGCCGGCCGCCACAGCACATCCTCAGAAAAAACTGTTGAGGTTGATGAGGAACTTTGGTCACGACTGGATGCCACTGTTCTCCACTGGATATATAGCATTATCTCTAGTGATCTCATGCACACCATCATCGAAACGGATGCCACGAGGCAACAAGCATGGGAAAGATTAGCAAGTCTCTTCCAAGATAACAAGAACTTCCGTGCCTTGTATCTGGAAAACCAGTTTAATCATGTCCAGTCGGATGCCTTTCAGAACATCTCAACTTATTTCTAAGAGCTCACAATGCTTGTCGATCAACTCACTAACGTTGGTGCACCGGTTTCTAATCAAAGGTTAGTTTTTCAATTAATTATAGGTTTAAATGAAAATTACGTTGGTGTTGCTACTATTATTTAACAGAGCAATCCTTTGCCTAAATTTTATGAGGCCCGTTCCAAGCTTGTTCTTGAAGAAACTCGCAAAGCCAAATGTGTCGCAATCAATGCAAGCATTACGGACATAGCACTTATCACCACCAACCTCCATTCTGTTGATAGACAGGTCACAAACATTAGTTCAGGTGGCATGTCTTCCCACACTAACGCTGGACAGAAACATGGTCAGCATCGTGGTAACAACAGGGGCCGTGGCAAAGGCCATAATGGTCGTGGTGGTCGACCTCATGGAAATAACGGGGGCCAGTAACAACAACAACCGTGGCAGCAACCCCCCTGGTCTAATTATGCCCTATGGGCTACATGGGGACTGCAAGCTTGGACTCCTCCTCCTTGTCCATATCCAACTACTTCCATATGGATCTTTCGTCAAAAAACAAACTCTAATGGTTCTTTTGAAAGGCACAAAGCACATCTTGTTGGTGATGGTAGGTCTCAATAGGTTGGTATAGATTGTGAGGAAACTTTCAGTCCCGTGGTGAAGCCAACTACAATTCGTACCGTTCTTACCATAGCCCTATCAAAATCATGGTCCATTCATCAGTTGGACGTTAAAAATACTTTCTTGCATGGTCAGTTTCAGGAGACCGTTTATATACACTAGCCTATGTGTTTTAGGGATCCAATTATGTAAGACCCCGAATCCTTAAGTATTTGACTTGGTAGAACGTTTACGTACATTGTTCTTGCGCGCGACCTTTGAGAGATCCTAGGTCTTTGTGTACTTGTTTGGAGGTATTTACATTCCTAATAATCATGTTTATAAGTTTACATGTGGCCACGACGTTCATAGTAGTCGTTGTCGTAAGTTTATTTCCCCGATTCACGTATTCCCCTCGGCCATGATAGGTCTGTAGTAATTTGGACATAGTTTTTTGTAGACAACTCGGAATTGAGATCCGTTTGATGCGTTAGAAACTAGACTTCAAGATATTTCTAACCATTCTTATTGCGTAGTTTTTGGACTCGCATTTCAGTATATGCACATTTGTAAAGTTGACTAAATAATTTGTTCTCGGTATTTCCATAAATTTGAGTTTTGCCTTGTTTATTGGATTTACTTGGAGACCCATAATAAATTTCACTAAACCTGACTTGAGACCTTAATTAGAGTGGATTAAGCCTAAGTGAAAATTTTAGCACCAAGTCCTCAATTAGGGACTTAATCTCACTTAAAAATTGACTTATAAGAGCTTGACACTTGGTTTCCACTCACTCTCTCACCTCTTAGTGTACCATGGCTGAAGAACTCTACTCATTACACCTCCTAACATCAGATTTTTGTGTTCAACAATGGTGGAGCTTGAGTGTGGGTGATTGGATGTGAGATTAGTGTGTGTTTCTTGATTTCCCGGAGATCCGGCCACCCGATTTTGGAATCGAGACCACCCAACCGTAGCTATCGACGAGGAGACTCCTAATCCTTGGTTTGTTTTATCATCCATTCTTTTGATCTAGACAGAAGGTACGTTACTAATTCCAAGAATTTTGTAGACTAGATTGTTTGTCATGCTAGTCTTCATTAAACTTGCTTAGATCATGCTAAGGAAGAGTTTTATCAAGTTTATAAAATGTTTTGATGCTTCTATGAAATCTAGAAAATTTTCCATGGATATTGACTTGATGATTTTGGTCTTGGGTTTAGTTTAAAATATGTTCAGACTTTGATTTGGAATCATTGTTATTCATGAACTTGTTGGAAAACAAACAATACTCTGTTTTGGGAAAATTTTGGGAAGTTACTCGTACTAATCTAGTAAAGGGAATTTTCTAAAAATGCAGTATATTATACCTATACATGTTAGGTAACTCTCAGTAAATTTTCATAATATTTGGAGTTCATGAAGTATTTTTCATTAGTCACAAATCGTGGCTGTTCCAGTAAGCTGTTACCAGAAAGTCAATATGTTAACGTGATATTGAGGTGACCATATTTCAATGAATACATGTCTGAATTGTAACGACCCGACCCGGATTCCAACACGAAATCCCAAGATCGTGCCGCTGGAACTAACGTAAGAAAAGGGCAAGCACTTGCTAAACAGTAGTGCAAGTCGAACAGTCGAGCTAACACGCTCTAAACGTGAACATAAAGCCGCACTAAAATACGGTATTTCAAAAATCGAATCAGCGGAAGCAATAAGGAAAGAAGTCCCAAGCATGAATCTCGAAACCAACGCCAATGAAACCAAGTGAGACATTACCTCTCAAAGGAGGAGAAACAAAACTAGCGTGCCGCAACATTGCGGACGCCGAACAAACCATCGGCACTCCAGGCCGGCGTTTCAACAAAGAACCAACCTGATATAACAAATACCCGACGGCTAAAGCATACCGAGGTCAACCAACAACTATAAAAATTAGAATAAGGAAATTCCCCAAAGCTACTGCGTGCCCGGGAGACAACTGAAATAAATACGAAATCCATGGACCAGGCACGACACAACGTCGGCCCAAGAAAGAACCAATACAAATACTCAAGTATTCTACCCGACCGTAAAGTCTAAATAACTTTACAAAAAGTCGATCTCACAAGAATAACAAAGTACAGGACATCAATGACGATGCTATAAAGGAACAGGACTCCACAAGCTGCTACTCGGGAAAGTCGGCTACTACAAACACGAACTACACGCTCTAATCTCGGTCTATCGACCTGCTGCGCACTGCTACAGTCACGATCTACTCGACCTCAATGCAGCTATCAGTTACTGAAACTAGAAACAAGTACGGGATGAGTCATAATGACCCATCACGATACTACAATATATATGCAACATATAATTATGTAACCTAAACATAACCATGGTGTCATTTTATAAATGACAGAAAAACCCGTGAGGAGGCGTCGTATCATTTTGATACTCCACAAGATATCCATTTCTTCTTAATTACTAAATCATCCAAATGAACCAGGGTGTAATTCCCTGTTCAAACACAAATCAAACGAATTAGAAGGTAGTTCCCACAAAACATCATATGCAAGTATACATATCATTATATATACAAATCAAGCTATTCACATCATTACCACGTGTAAGGGTGCATATTTATACATATACACCTATATCAGTATGTATAACTCTATATATACATATCAAATCTCCCATATAATCATCATGCATAAGTGTGCATATATATATATATATATATATATATATATATATATATATATATATATATATATACACATCAAGTCTTTCATATTGAAAGAACGTGATAGCACAGATTCTCAAGAAAGATCAATGTGATTACCAATGTAGCTGTGATTGTAGCTACAATGGGAATCACAATGAATTAGCAAATAAAAGCAGCGGAAGATTGATTTTGTTACAGCACCAAACAGTAAGATAGAACTCAAGTTTTTACCAAAAACAATCTACAAGTTTAATACTTATAGACCAAGCCTCAAGGCCATACAAATTTCACTAAAAAATAATAATGTTTTACACGGAAAAAACTTAGTGAAATCACTAGCAAAAATTCTCACAAGACAATGTATCTTGGAGAATAAAAAATCCCACATAAAACAGTTAAATAAAACGTGGGAATAAACAAACACAGCTCCTTAAAAACAAAAACAGGAAGAGCAAAACAATTTTCCAGAAAACTGTTGTTACTGTCAATGTTGCAACATTGACAGCCTTCAGCGATGGAGCTTCTGTTCTGAAAAACTGATCCTGTATGTTATGCTTTCGGCTCTCAGATGTCTTGCCTTGATTCTCTCTCTCAAGCTCTCTGTCAAATTCGTACTCCAGCCCTCAATATATATACGACAGTCCCTACAATCACACGGCAAAAGATACCACATTCTACAAGGAAAAGGATTAGCTTTTTATTTGTAAAATCAACAACTTTCCAAAATTGTAAGATTTTCTTACCAATGATGAAGAAAGTCAAGAGACTTGGTTTGACTAGGATTTTTGCCAAGATTTAGTTACCAAAAATAATGTAGCCGAAATCTACAAAAAGATCTTGCTTCCAAAAATTAACTAAACTAAATCTAACACAATATGCTAAGTCCTAAATTAATCACTAACTAATTTAAAAACCTATTTTGACCAAGAAAGGTGAAAACAAGTAAAAATAGGCCTTGCCTATTTTACCCTTACAATCACCCCCTTTGTTGAACATTTCTGGTCAAATTCAAACCAAGTGTTTCCAATACCAAATTATCATATGATTCCCTGCAAAGGTTAGAGTTGATAACCAAATAACCACCCCCTAAACATGAATACTAAGACATGATAAACCAAGCATAACCAACCATGAAGCATTGTAAGAGTTTAAAAGTTACAGACCAAGGATCAGAAAACAATGTGAATGTTCAGAACAACCAACATCCCAAGATTCAAAAACATAAGTTTACAACCATAAAGATTTGAGAACCACATATTTCAAAGAGAGCCACAAATTTCACAAATTCAATTTTGTTGAGCTTCAGCTTCTTCAGCTTCTGGATGAGCTTCAGCTGCAGCATCAGGTACAGTAGTTTCAGGAACACTTGCACTATCACCCCCTATTTGACCAGAATGAAGTGCCAACCAGGCTGAATACTGAGCAGCCAAAGTAGTGAGAAGGGAAGTCTGAGTAGCCAGAATTGCCAACTGAGATTGGACCATGGCCAGCTGTTCAGAAACAAACACAACAGACATAGGGGCAGTAGGAGGTGCAGAGGTGGCCAATGTAGTAGCATTGGAAGGAACATTTACTGAAGGAGAGCCAGTTGGTAGTGAAGAACCAGGAGCAGAGGTCACAGGTGCATAGGGATGAATAAGGGGCAAGTTGACAACTCTATCTCCTTTTAACAATTTTGCAAAAATGTGAAGAGGTTCAAGTAAGGGAGACAATCTAGTAGAAGGAAGAGGAGAATAGCCCTGGGACACTAAGATTTTATATATCAAGGATGGAAAAATGAGGGACCTCTTTTCTCCTTCAGTTTCAGCCAAGGATGAAATTTTCCTAAAGGCAAAATAGCCAAAATCAAAAGATCTATTTGTCCCAATCAAGTAAAGTACCCGAGCATGTTCCTCAGTGAGTGTGTTGGAATTGGTAGTGGGTGACCAATTGGCACAACATACTTTGTGAAGGAAGGCATAAAGGGAGGATAACTGGGAAGTGCTAAGAGAGGAGCCTTTTGCAGGCCAGTGAGTCATAGTCCCCCCAGAAAGCTCAAAAGCACACAAGTGTAACTCAACATCCATCTCAAAAGGACCTGATTCAGGGGTGTTTAGTATAGAGTTGATGACAGAAGATGAGAATGTATACCATTTGCCTCTAATAAACACTTTTTCAAAATGAGCATCTGAAGGCAAACAGATGCGTTTTTCAATGTTTGCATAAAACTCATATATCAATTCCCGAAAATAAGGTGTAGCAGAAGTAATTGTTCCTAATAAACCTCTATCAGAGAAAAAAGAGGTAAGATTATGTGCATTCAATTCAGTGGACAAGATATTTCTTTCATCTACGATATTTCTAGAAGTGTTGTGTCGAATAGAAGCAGATTTAGACACAAATTTGAGGGAGAAAGGAGTACCCATTGAAGAAGAAGAAGACTTAGAGCGCTTGGATGTTGCTGCATTTGTTGCGACATTGGCACCAGAAAGCCGACTTCGAGTGAAACGAACTAGGACTTCCTCAATTTCCTCACTCTCTTCAGACGTCAACTCTTTTGCTTCAACATTCTTATCGGAACTATCATCATGTTCTGAGGAACTTGGTTGTTGAGGCATGGCTTCTGGCTGAGGCTGTGGAGATGGATCAGATGGGGAAGAAGACACATTCTTCAACTTGACCAGATACTCGGCCAATGTATTGTCTTCATCAGAGAAATTAATATCAGCATTTGAGGCAGAGGGGGAGCTAACTTCAACAGCAGAGGATTCTCTTGGTTGTGGAGACGAATCTGTCGGAAATACAACGCGGGGAGAAGGAATATGGTAGTCATCATCCCTGATTTCTGCCTGAGCTGATGGCTCTTGAACAGTAGGAGTCGAACCAGTCGGTGGGATAAAATCTTCATCTTCTGGGTCATTCTCAATAATCACCGATTCTTCAAAAATTCCCTTAACTACCTTGTTTTTCTTGGCTACTCGAACATCAGCGGCACTTGGATTTTCATAGTTAGATGGAATGCCACGAAGCCGCTTGGATTTTCGCGTGCTAGGGTTACCAATCTGAGGTAACCCAGACAGATCTCCAGGATTATCCACGTCAATAGCATTCCCTTTTTCACCAGGAAGGATTATCATCAAGGGTTCTGGCAAAGATTGAGCTAAGACAATAGCCAAATTGAGGTTTTCGGGTGAGGAAAGTGGGCTGGATGTAGCTTCATTGAAGGCTACATCAGCGGGTGAATCAGCTCTTGGAGATTTAGGAATAGACGAAGAAGAAGCCATTTGAATTCGTTTAGTTGGAGGAACAAGGAAGATGATGAGATGAACGGGATTTGGATGAGACTGGGTTTTTCTCGAAAATATGATCGCCGGAATTGGAAGACGATGGCTTCTGTGATAAGTGACCTTTTTCCCTGCAAGGCTATCACTAATACACCACTAAAACACAATTAGCCGTTGGGTCATCAAGATAAGAGAATGTGAGGAGACCTAAACGGGAAATCAAATTTCAAATTTTGGATAAAAATCAAATGTTAACCTCCAATAGAAAAATGATAAAAATCTGTTGTTATGGCCATGAGAAATTTGTGGAGAATTTAATGATATAAACTAACTACTAATTTCTGATTTCAAAATTTTGAATTTGTACAAAATTGATCAAATATTTTGAGAATGCACAATACACAATTAACCAAAATTGTACTCACACAAATCTACCAAACACAGCCACTTTTTCCCAGTTCAGATCCTCATGATGAGCAAAACAGATTAGACAACCACATAAAATATTGACTTGGTGAACAATAATGCAGAAGTTGCACTAATTAGATGAAAAAAAAAACTTAAGGGGCTAATATCCAACAACAATATGTCCTAGAAGATATGCCTAATATGTGCAGAAAAATAAACAAGAGAAAGCATGCAAACACACACATGTGATATGTCTATATCATCTTAATGTAATTCCCAATGTAGCTGCATTGGAAAACACATTCGCCAAAATTGTGATTTTATGTCCAAATTCTCATCTTTTCTTCACCAAATAAACACAAATACTTCCATAAACACAATAGGTACTTTATTTCCCTATGAGAATAGCTTTACTTTATTTCAAGCTAATTCAACATAAACCACTAGGAACCTTTCACACTATTTACCAAGGGTAACAACTTAACTTATTGATCAACCCATGAAATCCGAGGATTCACAGTTCCAAAAGAAAGATGCCACAACCTTGTCCATAGGTAGCTCTTTTCCGTTAGGTAGCTTTCACACTTTGTCAATTAAAGGGAGTCAATTTAGAAAAGATCAACCCATGAAAGCCTAAGCTCCATAGTACATTGACAAATTGCAGCATCCAAAAAATTTCAAAAGGTAGCTCTTTCCTTTGTGGTTTAAAATTTTTTTTTCAAGTTCAATACAACTTTTTAGAGAGATGGTGAGGAGAATTTGAACAAGAAAATCACAGTTCATATTGAATGTATAACCAAAACAACAAACAAAGGTACTAAAGCATACAGAGTGAAGCTAGTGTGCCCCCCCTAAAAACAATGGAAGATGCCTAAAAAAATTTATTTTTTATTTTTATTTATTTATTTTTATATATACAAGCAAGTGAGGGATTACATGGCACACATACCGAGAGATTTCCTAAGATTTATGAATCTCTCAAAATCTAGACTCTTTGTGAAGATATCAGCCAATTGGTTTTCTGTTCCCACATGTTCAATGCAGACAATGTCTTGTTCAACCAAGTCTCTAATGAAATGGTGTCTTATGTCTATGTGCTTAGTTCTAGAGTGTTGAACAGGATTTTTAGATATGCTTATAGCACTTGTGTTGTCACAATACATGGTTAATATATTACTGTGTAAACCATAATCTTTGATCATTTGTTTCATCCACAAAAGTTGTGTACATCCACTACCAGCGGCTATATACTCAGATTCAACTGTTGATAGGGCTACACAATTTTGTTTCTTACCAAACCATGAAATCAGATTATTTCCCAGATAAAAACATCCACCAGATGTGCTTCTCATGTCATCAACACTGCCAGCCCAGTCAGCATCACTAAACCCAACAAGATTGGTGTTAGTGTGTTTAGTATACCACAAACCCATGCCATAAGTCTCACCAACATATCGAATTATTCTTTTTACCGCTTTCAAGTGAGAAACTTTGGGGTTTGCTTGATACCTAGCACACAAACACACACTGTACATAATATCTGGATGGGTGGCAGTTAAGTACAACAGACTTCCAATCATGCTTCTATATAAGGTAGGGTCAACACTTTCATATTTTTCATCTTTATTGAGTTTATTGGATGTACCCATAAGGGTTTTCTTATGTTTTCCATTCTCAAGATTGAATTTCTTCACCAAGTTAAGAGCATACTTGGCTTGAGATATGAACATCCCTTCATGTGATTGTTTAATCTGAATTCCTAAAAAATAGGTCAACTCCCCAACCATACTCATCTCAAATGTGGAAGTCATGCAGTTAACAAACTCCTTTTCCAGGGACTTGGAGGTGGATCCAAACACAATATCATCAACATAGATTTGAGCTATCAAAATGTGTTTGTCTTCATTTTGAATGAAAAGTGTTTTATCCACCTCTCCCCTTCTAAACCCACTTTTTAAAAGGTGGTCTGTAAGCCTCCCATACCAAGCTCTAGGAGCTTGTTTGAGACCATACAAGACCTTTTTCAATTTAAACACATGACTGGGTTTTTGGGGGTCCTCAAAGCCTTTTGGTTGTTCAACGAAAACTTCTTCTTCAAGAATGCCATTTAAGAATGCACTCTTCACATCCATTTGTTGAAGAGTTATGTCAAGAAAACAAGCAATGGCAAGAAGCAGACGAATGGACTCAATGCGGGCTACAGGAGCAAAGGTTTCATCAAAATCCACCCCCTCAACCTGCGTATACCCTTGAGCCACAAGTCTAGCTTTATTTCTTATTATTTCTCCCACTTCATTTGTTTTGTTTTTGAAAATCCATTTTGTTCCAATAACATTTATTGAAGTGGGTCTGGGAACTAGATACCAAACATCATTTTTTGTGAATTGATCTAGTTCCTCTTACATGGCATTTATCCAGCTTTCATCCTTGAGAGCCTCTTGCACATTTTTAGGTTCAATAGTGGAAAGAAAACAAGAAGCATGAATTTCATCAAATTCAAGTGTGGACATGCATGCGAGTTTCTTGTAATCCACTTTACCTTTCCTTCTTGTTGACACACCATCCTGTACATTACCTATGATTTGAGAAAAAGGATGGATTTTCTGGATCTTGCTTGGAATATCAATTTCCTGTTCAGTCGACCTGGACTGAATGTCTTCCTGATTCGAATCATTCTGGCTTTCACCTTACGCACGGTTTACGTCAATGTGACTTCCGATGTAGCTACATTCGGAATCACATTGGGTGATACATCCTGAATCTCATCACCTGTACTGCCAGAATCTGCTGAACCTGCTTGATCACCTGCTGGATTACTGGATTCAGCCGCTGTTTCTGGATCAGAATCTCCAAAATCTAGGATTCCTGAAACATCTTCTTCAACAGTTTTGTAGCCAAGATCGGTTAGATCATAAAAAACAATGTTCATGGATTCCATAATAGTATTAGTCCGTAGATTCAAAACTCTGTAAGCCCGAATATTTGTAGAATAACCCATGAAAACACACTTATCACTCTTGGAATCAAACTTGGAAAGTTGGTCTCTATCATTGAGAAGGTAGCAAACACAACCAAAAACATGAAAGTATTTTAGGGTTGGTTTCTTTCCAAGAAAAATTTCATATGGAGTCATTGTGCTACCTGGTCTTAAGAAAACCCTATTTCCAATGTGACAAGCAGTATTTAAGGCTTCAGCTCAAAATCTTTTAGCCAAATTCTTTGAGGTTAACATTACCCTAGCCATTTATTGTAATGTCCTATTCTTTCTTTCCGCCACTCCATTTTGTTGTGGAGTTTTGGGAGCAGAAAATTCATGTGAGATACCATTGGAGGCACAATAATTAGAAAAGGATGAGTTTTCATATTCCGTGCCATGATCTGATATAATTCTAATAAGCTTTAGATCATACAAGTTCATCACACGGGTGTACCAGATTTTGAATGCCTCAAAAGTTTCAGACTTCTCTCTTAAAAATATCACCCAAGTGTATCTAGAGAAGTCATCCACACATACAAAGGTGTATTTTTTTCTACCTAAACTCTCTACCTCAATGGGACCCATGAGGTCAGTGTGGATCATCTCTAGACACCTAGATGTGGAGCATTGTGTTATGGGAAGATGAGAGGCCTTGGTTTGTTTACCATTTTGGCAGGGGCCACATACCTTTGAATAATTCTTTTCCAAATTTGGTAATCCTTTGACAGCATCATACTTCACAAGCTCATGAAGCTTACGAAAACTCATGTGTCCAAGTTTCTGATGCCAAAGATCTGTGACATCAAGACTTGCTTTTTGGCATGATTGGCTATTGTTGAACATGTAACAATTATCAGATGACCTTGTACCTGTCAGAAGACATTTGTTAGTTTGATCAAAAACTTCACAAGAATTTTTGTCAAACCTTACCTGAAGATCATCATCACACAACTGACTTATATTGATCAAGTTTGTTTTAAGTCCTTCCACATGGTAAACATTCGTGAGACTTGGAAGGCCTTCAACATTCAATGTTCCTTTGCCAACTATTTTCCCTTTGGCACCACCACCATAGGTCACTGACCCACCATTGATACTCACATATTCTTTCAAATTTTCAAATGAACCTGTCATATGTCTAGAACACCCACTGTCAAAGTACCAAGATCCAGCAATATGTGATTTTAATGAGATGAAAGTAACATTGCACACCTCATCATCTGACATTGTAGCACCAGGACATATATCAAACGGCTCACAATATTTGGCTTTACACTTGTCATTACAAGTTTTGGGAACCCACATTTGTTTAACACTTTTAGGTTGGTGGTTTTGAAAACGATTTTTCTGATGAGTCTTCGGATGAGACTTCCAATGTGACTGCCAATGTTGCTGCATTGGCTGTCGCATTGGCTGCTTCATACGATTCTGTATCTTAGTTTTTCCCAAGAAATCCTGTCCTGTTACATCCTCATACATAGCCTTTTTTTAGAAAACAAAAGGGTTGTATGTGACCAGGCTTATGGCAGAAGTGACAAACAAAATTTTTCTTTCTTATTCTTGGTTTTTCAAAAAAAAAAAAACAGTTTCTTGAAAATTTTGATCAGTCTGTTTAGTTCCAGACGTTCCTTCTCATTCTCTTACAAATACCTTAGGAACAAAACCAATACCTGCCTTGGATGTGCTGCCTGAATTCAGCATTTCATCCACTTTTTGTTTGCTTGAATTCCATTTGGCAATGGTTTCTTTTGTTTGAGCAAACTGCTCCTTCAACCTTCAATTTCAACATCCTTTCTGCTTAGCAAGCTTTCCAGCCTTAATATGCATTCTTTTTTATCCTCATTTGCCTTTTTTAGCAGCTCATTTGCCTTACCAAGTAGTGTAACTTGGTGAGCTCGTTTCTCCCAATCCTTGTACAGCTCCTTATACCCTTCCAGCAAGTCTGACTCTGTATCTTCACCATCTTCTGGAATTGTGGAATTAAAACAGAAGAGTTCGCCCCTCTTTCGCTCATCAGATTCCGCCGATGTGACTCCGGATGTAGCTGCATTGGGTGTCATATTGGCTGAAAAATCTGCACTTTCGGATTCAAAGTCATAAACAGCATTAAGAGTGATAAGATCACCTGGATCTTCTCCATCACTATCACTCAAGGTCGCTGAAAAATTCAAACCCTTTTTTCTTGAAGTGTTTGCACATTGGTTAGCATAGTGACCATAACCTTGACATTCTCTACATTGTACAGAATCAATGTTCTTACCATTGTAGGATGATTTTGATGCAAATGGGTTTGTGAAGGGTTTTTCAGGAGTTTGGAAAGAATTTTCTTTGGGAACAAATTTTCCAGAATCAGGTTTAAAATTGCTTTTCGAGCTTGATGATGGAGTTCTATTTTGACTCTTATTTTTCAAAAATTTTTTGAATTTGGTAGTCAATAGAGCAATAGATTCTTCTCCAAAATCAGACTCATCAATATCCTTTTGAATTTCAAGCAAATCACATGAGATATCAATAGGAGCAGGCATGGCAATATTTTTTACAATGGGTGTAGAAGATGATGAAGCCCCTTTGCCTTTTTGTTTTATTTGATCATTTAGGTTCAGTTCAAAGTTTTGAAGAATACCAGCCAGTCTTTCAAAACTCATCTTGGCAATATCATGTGCTTCTTCAATTGCACATATCTTGACATTGAACCTTTCAGGCAAAGTTCTCATCATCTTGCTAACAAGACGCTCATTGGTAATAGGATCTCCTAAAGCAAGTGCTGAATTAGATAAGTCAAGGAGTCTACCATAATATGTCATGATATCCTCAGACTCATGCATTCTAGTATTCTCAAATTGAGTGGTGAGCATTCTTAACTTAGAAGCACGCACACTGGCAGGTCCTTCACACAAGGTCTGAAGGGCCTCCCAAACATCTTTAGCAGACTCATAATTTGCTATCACCCTAAAAGTACACTACAACAAAAATAAGCTTTTACAACATTTGTTGCACAACGTTTTTTGAAAAACGTTGTTATTGATATATCTAAAACAACGTTTTTATTGAAAACGTTGTAGATTACTTTTTTTGCATTTTATTACAACGTTTTAAAAAATAAACGTTGTGCTTTCCCTTTTAAATGACAACGTTTTACCTAGAAACGTTGTTAAATCCACTGCCCAAAAAAAGACGCGGGATAATTTCCCCCGTCCACTTAATCTTTTTCCCGCTGTGACACTAAAAAAGCTATCAGTAAGTCATTATTCTCAAACCTGGTGGTGGCTCTCTTGCGCGCTTTCGCTGTTGGCACTCAGCGTATTCTTCACTCGAGTTCCCTGCATCTTGGTCCGTAAGCTCTTTCTCTCAAGCTCTTTCTTCAATCTTTCGCATTAACAAGGTAAGTCCAAGGTTTCAGTTCGAGCTCTCATAAGAAACGTGCTGAAATTTCTATGTTTCTCTTCCCAAACCTAGGTTACATCGCACTATGTTGAACGGAACGGAAAGCTGAAGGAGGAAAGACGGAAGGCAGTAGCAAGCTTGAGCTTGATCATTCATCTGCTTGGTTTTCTTCTCTACACTGGTACTTGTTGATTCATTCCTTTTACTTGTTTGATTACGTATTGCGATGATTGTTTATGTCTTCTGATTGATAGAAAGTTATCGCAGATCTCTTCAGATCTGTAATTATTTGAGCAATTTGATGAATATATTGGATAAATTAATAGTACGTAATCAACGTATATGTCTAATTGTCAGTTTTAGATTGTAGCGATGAGTAATTGAACGGTTATCAGCTGTTAATGGTTGTCATATTGATATAATCGACTTTGTTAATTTGTTTCTCTATAAAATTGTGCTGTTTTGATAGTAGTTATGAAGTGGTTGTAGAGTAGGACTAAAATTCTGTGGAGATGTCGCAGTTAATTTGGGAGACATTTTTATGGAGTTGGAGATTTAATTAATTGAATTGCTAGATTGTGTTGCTTTGATTGTAATTATGAAACCATATTGACCTTTAGTTGAGTTGGAAAAGAGTTAAGTCTAGGTGTGCATACACGATCAGGATCTAGAAATACGCGGTTGGTCTATTAGGAAGATCTATAAACTAATCGTGAATTTGTTGACAAAAAGTTATCCAGTTGAGGACTAGGTTATGTTTGTCTAAATCTGATTCAGGCATGTAGGAATCAAATTACTTCTCAGCCCAATTTGACTTTTTGAAAGTGGATCTGTGGCTTTTTCCAATTCAATCTCCGATATCATAAAATATGCCCAGACTCTTAGATCTATTGTGTTCGGCCACTTGATTGCACGTAGGTAGCATAAATTATTGAAGACGCTGATTCTTGATGAAATTATGCGAGTGGGTTCCTAGATTGAAAATGATACGGTGTCAAAATTTAGACACCACCGATCTGTTCCAGCCTTTTAAAATCAGTTCCTTGGCCAAAAAATAGTTTTCAAAACAGTCTGAAAAATAGCCCATGATCACCCCAAAACCCGTCACTTATTCTCCTACAAATCTGATTGTTAGAATGACGTTGTTCTTTATAAATATAACTAACCAGTTAACCATAGACTCCCGTCAACAAATCCCAACCCACGACTAAACTAAGGTATGTTTAGGACTGCCCAAGTTGTCTCCCTATTCCAGCAACCAACACGCACATGAACTGACCCAAAACACTTGTCAGAATCACGCCTATTCTGACCCAAGACAGCCCACGGATTTGATGTTTATGTTGCCCAAGAATTCCCTTGTCCACCACCTCAAGAAGTTTACAAAACGGCCACACCTATTGTGGATACCAGGATGCCATGAACTAAATTAATTAAAAGAAGAGAAGAAGAGAAATAAATAGATCGGCTTCACCAAACAAGTTTCACTCGTTATAAAGAATGTCGTTTGACAATTCTCTCAAGGCTTCACTCACCATGAAAAGAACAATCGAAGAAAGAACAACCTGTTCTTTTGGACGGGTTTAATACCAAGCAAAATCCGACGTTTAATTCAAAGAAAATGCATTTAAAAAGGCTTACAACTTATCCTAAATTTAATTGAAAAGAAACTCTAAAACTTGGGGTGAAAGAAAGTATATCCTAACTAAGTTAAACTTCCTATCCAACTAAACAAAAAGGAAACTAACTTCTAATGGCAAATTCTTTCCTCTAGACTATACTTCTTTTGTCAATAGAAGTCATGGAGGTCGGCTCAAGCCCCATGCAAACTGGTTGTCTCCGCCTTGCATGGCAATGCATGCGAGGCCTTCCCACACCGTGCCTCCCTTCCATGCTCCAACTCGGACCAGCCCTTTGTACCCCTTCCATTTGTGAGCCTCGTGTCCCTTTTCTTCCAAGCCCAAACAGTCCACATAGTCTCCCTTTTTTGTGTACGGGCTACCTCCTAAGCTGCCCCCTTTTCCTCTTTCAAACTTGCTTTCATTCTCCTGGATGGTCAGCCCTTGTATCCTTTTGGTTTCTTCCTTGCCATTTATAACATTCTTCTTTGCATCCTCATCATACCCCCTTTCTTTAAAGAGGATTGTCCTCAATCCTGTACCTCCCTCTATATGTAACTGTCCTTGTGACTTCTGACTGAACCGTCCTTGCTTGGGCTGCCCAAACGTCTTTGCTTCCTCGCCACTGCCCATGTGTGCCGTAGTGATATCGAACCCCAACACCATACCCTTTACTCTTCCTGCTCCTAGAAGATTATTCAGCGTTTTCTTTGAGGTGGACTCCCTTTGATATCTGATCATCGAGCTTCAAAACTGAGTAAAACATGTCCAAAAAGTCTGCCCAAACCACGGCTTCATCTTCTCTTATCAACAAGGAATAACTGAATTCCTGACTGTGGTATTCACGTTTGAACAACATAACTGCTTGAAGAAACGCAGCTCACTCCCTTGCTTCTTCAATGGATAATGACACATGTCTTCATGAGTTTACTCTTATCATTGCTCTTTTATACAGGCTATATTTAATCAAAGCTTGGGAGCTAATGTACTTATGTGCATCATGCATGCCACCTAGCAAGGACATTGGTGGATATTTATCGGAGTATGTTCATAAGCTTAAGTAGGCTTGCCATACCCGGTCGTGAGGAGATTGAAGCTCTTTTGATCAGCAAGAAGCTTACAACTATTGTGTTTTTCTTGGATGAAACATTTGAAGAGATTGCATATGACATGGCGACAACCGTGACCGGTGCAAATATGCAATGGAGGTACTACTCAATCTTGTCTGTTCTATTCATAGATATGCAGACACACTAAAAAAATATTCACATTTGCCAGTAAAGAAGAAAGAAATGCGTAATACAATCTAGAATCTATTTACTGATTTTGGGGGTTCTCTAAATTTATACTATTATTATTGGAAAGTGCGTATGTAGTGGAACTATTTGAGACTTACTAGAAGGTAAAGAATCTTGGGTTGATTTAGACTGGAAATAAATTCATTGGAACCGAGATTAGTACATGTGTAATTGTAGCACTAGTCAATCAGAACCTAAGTATGTCCTTACTATTTGAAAAGGGAAGTATTATATACAAGGTCTGACTTATTATTGCACTGGAAGTTCATATTTCCAAACATATTTAAGTCGATTTCATATCTTGGGGAAGTGCTTAAACATATGTTACCTTTTGCGTCGCTGCTAGTTCATACAATATACTACTTAATGATCTAGATGATTGCTTGCAGCAATTAGTTTTTTTTTTTTTGTATACATTTATAAGGTAACTATATTATGTCTCTTTTTTAGATTTGTCAGTTCAACATGCATTTTCTTAGCTCCTCCTTTGCTTAGATATTTTTCAAGTGTCAGTGCTTGTATTTCCTGAATGAATCAAATACCTGTTTGAAAACTTTGAAATATTCACATCAATTCCTTCTTATTTCTTGCATTTCATCTTTTTTCTCAGTTTATCTTGCCATTTGGATCTAATTTTCCTATGCATTAAGCCATTAATTGTGATTTGCTAATGATATAAAAACTGGTTGATTGTTTTTTGGCAATACCTACTTCAGGAGCTTGCGGGGATCATTAAGTTGTCAACATTTTCAAGCTTTGATTTGTTTGAGTGCCGTAAAGTTGTTACGGGTTCTAAATCACCTGAACCTGGAAATGGTATCCAGTTCTCCCCAAACATTGTTTTTAGTGTAAAAAGTTATTACCATTTATTTACTTCAAATATCTAATAGACTAATATAACCATACGATGTTTTGTCATTAGAGGAGCATATCAGATTAGATGACAATAAGTACATTGGGGATCTTCTAGCGGAATTTAAAGAAGCGAAATATCGAAGTAAAGGAGAAATTTTGCACTGCAAGTTGACATTTAAAAAGAAGTTGTTTTGAGAATCAGATGAAGCTGTGGCAGACCCAATGTTTGTGCAATCCTTTGTTCAGGTATGAAATCTGACTCTTATTTAGTTCAATTAATTGTTTATATGTATCTGTCAAACTACTTGGCTTGCATTTGATTCATTTGCATGTCTGGTGCTTTTGGTTTTATTGTTGCAGTTACAACATTATTATATTTTGGGTAACTATCCAGTTGGGAGGGATGATGCTGCACAACTGTCGGCATTGCAAATTTTGATTGAAATTGGATTCGTTATTAATCCAGAATCATGCACGTAAGTAGTCTACGTAACTTATTTTAAGTTAGTTGCATCCAGCTCTTGTTCCACCATAGAAATATGCTTGCTTAAATCACTATTTGCATTTTGTTTAATTTGTCAGCTTCTATGATGGATTTCTTCTTCCTGCTTTTGATTATATATTGGCCAATGGACCTTGTAATTATACCTGCTGGTGTTCCAAGGAAGCCAGGGATGACAAGGGATGACCTTGTAATTATTCAGTGTTTGACCACAGCAATGATATTATGATCAGGATGGATCTAAACATGAACGACAACTGGAAGCGAATATGGGTACTCACATGGTTTGTGATTGCATATGCATTGTTACGGCTACTTATTTTCTTTATTTTATTTCATCATCTTTTCTTTCATTTCTGCATTCTAAAACACATAAATGCAGGCTGTGACTCTGCACCAAAACAAAACAAAAAAAAGCAGGAAACCTTGTCAGAACGGAAACGAGAGCAGGAAATCTTGTCAGAATGGAAACTAGAGCAAATTTAAGTGTGGACGAACTTTCTATTCTTTGCATTTTACAGGTTAACAGTCGTGTCCTTAGTGTCTGTACAGTATTCCTGTCAGGTGAGCCCACAACAAGGCTACAATCACACGAATTGCAGCAAGTAATTGCTGCTCTTCTCGAATTCATGGCTGTTTGCAAGCGTGCCATCCGGGTGTACTTCAAGTTGATTGGGGAGGAAGACCAAGATTTCCAAACACAGCTTGTCAACGGCTTTTAGTCACTCGCGGCAGAGTTGTCTCATTACATCCCCGCTATTCCTTCATAGCTATAATTGTTGTTAGTGTACCATAGTTTTTGCAGTAGGTTTACCAGATTATCTTTTTAATGAATTAATACTCATGAACCAGATTACCTTTTTAATGAATACTCGTGAATTACTACCGGTGTTTGGTTCATCGTTTCATATTCATATCTTGTAGGGTGTATGAACAATTAGGTGTTCGGGTCAATGCTATAATGCGATTAGCTAGTGTAGGTGGGAGAATAATTGGATGTATATTATTTTTAAAAAAAAAATTAAAATTCACAACGTTTTTAAAAAAAACGTTGTAATATAGCTATTACAACGTTTTTTATAAAAACGTTGTAAATGATATATTACAACGTTTTTTTTAAAAAACGTTGTATTATACAATTCACAACGTTTTTTATAGAAACGTTGTAAAAATCACTTTTTTACAGCATTTTTATCCAAACGTTGTTATATAAATTTACAACGTTTTTAACTAAAACGTTGTCTTATATTTATTACAACGTTTTTAGAAAACGTTGTGAAATGTTTTTTACAACGTTTTTAAAATGTTGTCTAACAGTTTTGAGGACAATATGGGAGGACAAAGACAACGTTTTTTGCAACGTTTTTAGAAACATTGTGAAATTAAATGACCTATTACAACGTTACATATAACAACGTTTTACAAAACGTTGCGAACACCCTTTTACAACGTTTTAAAAACGTTGTAAAAGCCCATTTTTGTTGTAGTGGTATTAGCATCTAAGGCTTTGTAAATAGCAGACAAGACTTTTGAATTAAAGGATGCAGTGTTCCTATCTTCATTGGTCCATTCAGATTCTTTGGTGACCTTGACATCACCATCTGAATCTGTTGTTTCGGGAGGACTCCATCCATTCAAAACAGCAAGTCACGCTCTCTCATCAATTGATTTGATGAAGATGCGCATCTTGACTTTCCAAATAAAGTAATTAGCATTAGTAAGAGTAGGAGGGTAAACAACAACGTTCTCATACTGAGAATCCATCACGACTTTAACCAGAATCAACTCTTAGTGATATTAAGAGAAGGCTCTGATACCAATTGAAAGAACGTGATAGCACAGATTCTCAAGAAAGATCAATGTGATTACCAATGTAGCTGTGATTGTAGCTACAATGGGAATCACAATGAATTAGCAAATAAAAGCAGCGGAAGATTGATTTTGTTACAGCACCAAACAGTAAGATAGAACTCAAGTTTTTACCAAAAACAATCTAAAAGTTTAATACTTGTAGACCAAGCCTCAAGGCCATACAAATTTCACTAAAAAATAATAATGTTTTACACGGAAAAAACTTAGTGAAATCACTAGCAAAAATTCTCACAAGACAATGTATCTTGGAGAATAAAAATCTCACATAAAACAGTTAAATAAAACGTGGGAATAAACAAACACAGCTTCCTTAAAAACAAAAACAGGAAGAGCAAAACAGTTTTCCAGAAAACTGTTGTTACTGTCAATGTTGCAACATTGACAGCCTTCAGCAATAAAGCTTCTGTTCTGAAAAACTGATTCTGTATGTTATGCTTTCGGCTCTCAGATGTCTTGCCTTGATTCTCTCTCTCAAGCTCTCTGTCAAACCCGTACTCCAGCCCTCAATATATATACGACAGTCCCTACAATCACACGGCAAAAGATACCACATTCTACAAGGAAAAGGATTAGCTTTTTAAAGGTAAAATCAACAACTTTCCAAAATTGTAAGATTTGCTTACCAATGATGAAGAAAGTCAAGAGACTTGGTTTGACTAGGATTTTTGCCAAGATTTAGTTACCAAAAATAATGTAGCCGAAATCTACAAAAAGATCTTGCTTCCAAAAATTAACTAAACTAAATCTAACACAATATGCTAAGTCCTAAATTAATCACTAACTAATTTAAAAACCTATTTTGACCAAGAAATGTGAAAACAAGTAAAAATAGGCCTTGCCTATTTTACCCTTACACACACACACACACACACACACACACACACACACACACACACACACACACACACATATATATATATATATATATATATATATATATATATATATATATATATATATATATATATATATATATATATATATATATATATATATATATATATATCTCATATATAAGGATGTCTATCTCTATATATACATATCAATTCTCTCATATATTAGTCATGTATAAGTGTGCATATGTATATATACATTTCAAGTCTTCCATATAACACCAACCAATACAAACATGGTCAATAAGATCTCATGTTCACTAACACTTTGTTATCACATAAGTGCCCATAGTAAGCCACATAAAGGATAGAGAAGATACCAAATCACTTTCGTCGTATTGCTCCTGCAATCACAATTGTTAATCATATCGCGCCAGTGGTACCCGTGTTCAGGTATCAAAGTACCGAGCTCTCTACTCGGGTAAATAGCCCTAGCCAATGTGCTCAATTGGTTACGACAAAGGGGGCTCCTTCCCCACTGTAGCTAGCAGTGGAGGGGTGTGTGAAAACCGAATCCGGTACGGCGATATATTTTAACCACGAATCCCATAATTCGTAAAGACAATGCATCGTCCCACCTTCAACATGAAAACTCATGTAATGCCAGCTGGACTTATATGCAATGCACAAGTAGATGTTTACTTGCTAATTCTCAAGTAGATATAATAATCTACTAAACTCATACGATTATGCACATTGTTACAATAATCACAAAACCACAATATGAGCTCATTTGAGTCTCTAAATCATAAGTGTCAAGTTGTTCACTCTATTCGATTCAAGTCCCAAAAGCTAGTAATCTAGTCAAATGGAATATAATTATCATAGGATCTCACCACGATCCTCGTAAGGTTCAATTGTTCCTTAACTCGACTTCGTTGAGTCTTTACTACAATTCCAACCAAATAGAGTTTGAACACTATATGTGTTCCAAGACTCTTTTCTATGTTCTCGTTTGAGGCATAGCAAGGTTCTCGTTCCATTTAGGAATCTTAGTTCAAAGTCCCAAGTCAATTATATAAGGGAAGCCTAAGTTGATTATTGTGAAATCAAGCTTAGTTCAATTTTGTTTCATAATTCCATTTAATAGTAGAATCCAAGTTCACCACAATTCATTAACTGTAGAACAGATCAGGCACGATGGCAAATACATTCAATGTGCTCATAAGTCATATCATAGAAACACGTAGAAGAATCAATTCTTGACAATGTAGGAAATCATGCATTTAGTCATAATATAAAATATACACAGTATTCCATATTCACTTATGAAAATCAGCAGAGTCACAACTTAACCATCAGTCCATTATGTACTATCCAAGACTACTCCGTTAGTCTAGGATCATGAAGCCATTTACTAAACTCTTCCTAGAGTAGTAACTCATTCAATTACGCAAAAGTCGATAGTAGTCAAAGACTTAAGCAACACTAGAGCGGTAATAACCCGTAAGGTCAAACCATACCAGTGTGTCTTAGATAACAACATGGTCATCCTAGCGACTTATACAAGTAGACTCCATGTGTAGAGTACTAAAGATAGTCCCAATCCAAATCCTCTCAATTATGCATTTCTTTCACACAATCATATAAACCGCACAAGAACTCGATTGAGTCTTATAAGCACACATATCAAACATGCATTTCAATTCATCCCAAAGTCACGTAAACTAATACATTAGTCTAACGTACTACAAACGTTATATATAGGGATCGAATGTGGAGTCGGTATTGTTCAATAACTCCCTAATCTCAACTCCGGTGAGTCATTTCTAAAATTCAACCAAGTGGAGCATAGATACTAAATGCATCCCATTGCTCAATTCTATATTCTCCGTTCATTTAGAACTTAATAACTAAGCCGTTCATGACCTTTAACTAGCCATAAACACATTCCTGAATTTCAAACCCTAGAATCGGTGATTTTGTTAAACCTACAATTGAAACATATTCTTTCACAAGAGTTGATCCTAGGCTCATATAGAACAACATTCATGCTTTGCACAAAGTCAAAATCACAACTTCATAAAGAAATCATAAAATCCTACACACATTTCATAGATTGAATTGGAGGATTCTACTTCACAAAAAGTGTTCCTTTGCATCATTAGAACAACTATAATGAAGGGGACATGTCATAATATTTAACATGAAAATTCTGGGAATTGTCAACTCACCTTAAGCCTATGAATAAAGGATGGAAGGAAGATTAAACCAAGGATTGTTGTAGAGGAGAGCAAGGCCTTCGATTCGGCGGTCTCGGATCGCCGATCGGATCACCGGAACTCCGGCAAATGGTCACTCAAGTTAGTGTTCTTCTTATGGACGAAAATGGAGTCTAAGGTTCAGAAAATGTGGAGCTTGGTGATCACTAATGGCTGAATTAGGCTGAAAAATGCTTTTATACCTTCCAAGTAAGCCATCATCCAAGTGAAGGAGGTTATGTGACTTCTTATTGGCTAAGGAATGTAAGCCCTTGATAAGGACTAATATAAGGGTTTAGAGAGGTTGGACTAGGGTCAACAAAGGAGACTCAAGTCACTTAAGACGTCCAAGGGCCAAGGGCTTTGTGGTCATAAGCTAAAACTTTGCAAAAATCCCGTATGTGTGAAAAACAGATTAATTTCCAGATTGTTGCTACTGGACGGTCGATCTTGTAAAATCGACCATAACTAGCTCACAACTCCAAATGAGGTGATTTTTTATTTTTCTGAAATTAGACTCATTAAAATATATTTTAGAATTTTAAATTACTCAATTTGGACTTATATTCATCAAAATAAAGTTACAACAAAATCAAGTACAGAAGCTGATTTCCTGAAAATAGAATTCTGGCACAGCCGTAAGTCAAGACCTAAATGAGGTACTTAGACACCTTGGAAAATTACCAAATTTTACAGGGAGTAACCTAACATATTAAGGTAAAACATACTAAATGTTTAGAAAATTCTCTTTAGTATATTGGTACCAGAAGTTCCCCGAAGTTCGCCCAAAAACAGGACTGAATCTGTGAAGTAATATGTTGGTCATCTTATTTCCAAATGCAACAAATCTATGAACATTGATTGTGCAAGCATGATAAATACTAGTACACTTGGTCTAGAACTTAAATGAACTTCTCTCAAGTTGAAAGCACAAACAATACAAGCAACGAAGGCAAACACGAGAAACCCTAAGACTCAAACGATGCAACTAAGCTTCCAAACTTTCAACCAAGCATACTATGATCAAGATGAACATTATAAATCTCATATGCAAGGTACTAAGACTCCAATGAGATCTAGTTAAGTGCTAACATGCTAAGACGAACACTCAACGCATTAACAACAAAGCATGCAACGCATGGAAGGCAATCACTCTACTATGATCATAACCAACTTAATGCAAGCATGAAATGAATGAAACGAAGTCTCTAGCATGTTAAGACATACAATAAACATGCTTTAATGATGTTATACATGTAAAGGGATTTGGGTTCTCACACAAATCAAGGTTCTTTCCTCAAGTTTAGTAAGTGAGGTCACGGTTAAACGACAAGCAAAACGAGAAAGTCAAATACACGAAGGTTCGGGGTTTTACATGAATTGAGCATTTTAAAATTCTAAGTTATATTTTAGAGCGTTTAGTTTTTGGAAATGTAAGATTTATGATATTTGGATTTATGAGGAATATTTGGTGAATTTTCTATGATAGACACTCAGTGTAAGTCATAGCAGAGAATCAGATTTATGTCATGAACTTGGAGGGGCTGTATTTTGATCAATATAAGTCCTAATGGAGTAATTTAAAATTCTAAACTATAGTCTCAAGAGTATAGTTTTATACTAGGCAATAATACCCTCATTTGGAGTTGTGATCAATTCATGGTTGAATTTACAAGTTGACTAAGCAGAATGAGTCACAACAGAGAACCAAATTTTTAACATGAACTTGAGGTGACTGTATTTTGATGAATACAAGTCCAAATAGAGTACTTTAAAGTGCTAAATTATAGTTCCAAGATTCTAGTTTCTAAATATATAAAATTCATGAAATTTGGAGTAGTGAGGAAATAATGGTCGAATTTATAATTTTTCTGGGCAGAATAATCATAACAGAAAAACATACTATTAGCTTGATCTTGATATGATCATAGATTAATGAATACAAGTCCGAATGATGTGATTTAAAAGGCTAAGTTATATTTTAAAAAGCCTAATGTCTGAAAATGTAAGATTCAATACATTTGGTGTTGAGAGGTGAAAGGATATATCATATCATATATCAAACAAGTTCGCTAATAAAACAGTAATCACGAATTACCTTTATGCGAACTGGAGCCTTGTACGCAGCGGAAGAATTACGCTTGAGCTACGATCTTCGTATGCCAATATCCACAGACCTGCAAGTCTCTCTCGTCGGATTGATATCACAGGGCACGGATATCAATACTGGTTCACACCGCAAATCCAAGCCTCTTGATGGTTCGGCTAGAGGGAGTATTTTGGTGAGATAGATTTAGGGAGAGAGAGAGGGCGGCACTTAGGGAGACGTGTTCTCCAAAATACTGATTAGGGTTTTATCCCTTTTGTTGCCCTATTTATATTATTACAAGAAACCTATTTCTTGTAGGTTAAGTAATCCTAAACCCAATTGGATTAGGATTCTATTTAACCAATAAATAATATAAATATTATTTCCATGTGGGCGGGACTAAATAATCGGGCCGCAAGCCCAATTACCAACATCTCCCACTCGTACACATGGACTCATCTCTCTAACCACATCGTATCATCAAAACCCGTTAAACACTGCCTCTTCATACTGGAAGTGAAGCGTGCGACATGACGAGAAAGATAAAGGGTGGAGCGCTATACCAAATCACCATCTGACCAGCATAGAACGTCCTCGTTAGAAAACAAAACTCGTCTATACCCCAGACCGTATATATACATCAATTACATAAGCGTATATATAAGCATCCCAATCAAGAGCGGTCAAGCTTAAAACTCAAGCGGTGCTTAAAATGTTTGTGCAATATGTTTGTGTATCAAGATCAACCTTTTGAACCGTATGTTCAATATGATCGCCATGGCATTGAAACACAAAAATAAAGATGCATATCATACTATCTTCCTTAGACACTCATATTAATCACTCTTGATCGCTTTCCCAAAGAAGTAGGGCTGTATGTGCATAGCCCGTTGGTCGGCATGCCAAAGTAGCATCATCAACGCCCAAGTTCATGATATATAGTTCTAAGTCACATAGGGTATAATCGTGATCTGGATTTGATCACTAGAACTCACACTGATGAAGCGGGGATCATTCAATCACTTTCTAAAGTCGCATTATAGTCACATACAAGATGAAGTGTATGCTATGGACGAACTCCCACACAAAGGCATGTCATGCTCAAACGTCATACGAACCATAGTCTAGCCGCCCTTCTGGCGTCTAACTTGAGTACTTAAAAGCAGTCACTCTTCTAGTGACTCTCTTTTAAGATCTCATATTCGGACTTTTCCTTGGGATATAAAGTCGACCTTATAAAAGGTCTCATCTTGGCCGTATGCCAAGGCGATAAATGTAATGTCATTTGCGTACCCCCCTTTGTAGGTACCAAAGACTTTTACTATCTCAACTTGCTCGCCCACCTGGCGACAAGGTGAATTACCCGTGTGAGAGGGCCAATTCAATATCCACGACATCTTTTAATCAAAAATATATATGCCACACAATTTCATATCAAAATATCCAATTAACATATAAAAGGAATAAAATGAAACCGCGCAATTTATTCAAACGATAATGAATAATAATCAAATGTCAACATAAGTGTTCTCAGAATAAAAGTCAAATCCTACGAAGCCCTAGACCCAACATGTGATCCTGAAAGATCTCTCTAGCTAGAGGTTTAGTCATAGGGTCAGCTAACATGCTTCTAGTAGGAATATATTCTAGAACAACTTTCTTTTCTGCAACCATGTCTCTAGTGAAATGATATTTGATGTTAATGTGTTTCGTCTTCCCATGGTACTTGGGATCTTTAGTGTAACCTAAAGCTGCCATGCTATCACAAGCAATGACTACAAGACGATCCACATGCGTCGTAACATCAAGATGTTGAAGAAAACTCCTCAACCACACAGCTTCTTGAACCGCAGCTGAGCAAGCCATGTACTCTGACTCCATCGTAGATAGGGCGGTGCTAGTGCGTAAACTTGCTACTCCAAGAGATAGCTCCACCACCAAGGAGGAAAGCGTAGCCGAAGTAGATTTATAACCATCTACATCTCGGCCCAATCGCGTCGGTGAAACCTTTCAAGCTCAAATCACCACCTTGGTAACATAGGGTTAAATTTGTGGTTCCCACCAAGTAAGCAGAACCCTCTTCACCGCCATCCGGTGTTGAGGTCCAGGATTACTTTGGAATCGACTCAACATCCCAACTGCAAAGCATAGGTCAGGCCGAGTACACACCATAGCATACATCAAGCTTCCTACCGCATTTGCATATGGAGTTGTAGACATTCTCTTCTTCTCTTCTTCATTCTTAGGGCATTGGTTTGTACTAAGGACACATCCCTTTTCCATTGGAGTGACAACGGGTTTTGAGTTAGTCATGCCAAATCGTTCGATAACTTTCTTAATGTAAGTCTCTTGAGACAAACCAAGAAATCTTTTCGAACGATCTCTAATGACTTTTACTCCAAGCACATAGCTTGCTTCACCCAAGTCTGTCATATCGAAAGCCTGCATGACCACTCTTTAGTGGCATTTATCATCTCCATCTCATTTCCGGCTAGTAGGATGTCATCAACATATAATGACAGGATCAAGATCTTTTTCTTGGATCGTTTAACATACACACAGTGGTCTTCCTCAATCATCACAAAGCCAATTGAGGTTATCGCTTGGTGAAAGCGAATGTACCACTGTCTAGATGATTGTTTGAGACCATAAATGGAAGCGCTTGAGTCGGCACACTTTGCGCTCTTGTCCCTTGACTTCAAAACCCTCGGTTGAGTCATATAGATCTCTTCATCTAGTTCTCCATTGAGAAATGCAGCTTTTAACATCCATCGATAAAGTTCTAGATCCATGTGTGCTACTATCGCTAGGATTAGGCGAAGCAGAGGAAAATCTCACCACAGGGAGAATGTCTCCTCATAGTCTAAACCTCTCTTTGGGTAAAGCCTTTCGCCACAAGACGTGCCTTATATTTGTCAATTGATCCATCCGCCTTTCGCTTGACTTTGAAAACCCATTTGTTTCCAATAGTCTTGCGACCTTACGGAAGATCAACTAACTCCCAAACCCGATTCTTTTCATAGAGGAAATTTCATCTTCCATTGCGCTCATCCATTCAATGTTTGTAGGTAAAGAAAGAGCTTCTTTGAACGATGTAGGCTCACTAGAATTGAAAGAAGTAGTTAGGAAAGATTCCTCTTCGATCGCGAATCGACGACGAGGTATATTTCCACGTTTACTTCTTCGTTCTAGTATCGGACTCCCACTAGAATCCGTACTCCCACTCGGATGAAGATCACCTTGACTCTCATTGGCGACTTCCATAGGTTCAACCTCATGTTGTACCATAGGATTAGGTTGAGGCAATTCCCCACCTTCGCCAAAAGATGTCATGTGTTCTTCTTCCATCTCAAAAATTCAAAGTCTTTCCTAACTTCACCTATCGTGGAAATCATTCTCAATGAAATCAACATTGCGCGACTCGATTCACTCATTCCTTCGTTAGGTTTTCCACCGTACATAACATAACCCTTTGAGGTATCTCGAATACCTTATGAAAACACACTTGTTTCCTCTAGGGCCTAGTTTTCCAAACTTATTGGAAGTACTATGGACATAACACAACCCCAAGGATGAAGATGCCCCAATTTAGGCTTCTCACCTTTCCAAAGTTCATAAGGGGTTGTGGGAACTGACTTAGAAGGCACTCGGTTAAGTATGTAGGCGGTAGTCATTAGCGCATCCCCAAAACGAAATTGGGAGGTTGGTCTGCCATCATCGACCTAACCATTTCCAACAATGTTCGATTCCTTCGCTCGCAACACCGCTTTTGTTGCGGAGTTCTAGGAATTGTCAACTGTCGGCGTATTCCCTTTTTCTCACACAATTCTTTAAATTGATCAGATAAATATTCACGGCCACGATCAGTTCTAAAAGTTTTTAAGCTTTTATCCTTTTGATTCTCAACCTCTGCGAAAGCGCCAAAACACTTGAGAGCTTCATCGCGGTGAGAAATAAGGTAAACATAACCATAGCGTGTATAGTCATCGATAAAAGTGAGAAAATAGGAAGCTCCATGACGTGCCTTAACATTCATTGGTCCGCAAATGTCTGAATGGACTAACTCTAATGGATGTGTGGCTCTTTTGCCTTACCAAAAGGCTTTCGGCAAGCTTTTCTGCCAAACAAGATTCACACAAGGTAGGTTGACATTGCCTGAGAGACCCCAATAGGCCTTCTAGCCAATCTAGTCATCCTATCTTTTCCTATATGTCCAAGTCTAGCATGCCATAACTCAGAATTAGAATCATCATAAACCATGCAAGAAGAAGAATTAAGAGAAGAATTATGGGAATCCAACAAATCTAATTTAAAGAAATTATCTGACAAAGAACCATGTCCCAAAACCTCATCACCAAAACAAATATCCAAGTGATCATTACTAAAATTAAAAGAATATCCATGTCCTAGCAATTGTACTACTGATAGAAGATTATGTCGAATTCTGTGCATAAAGAACTTCATGAAGAGTCAATGTGCGTCCACTCCGCATTGAAGTTGGTATGAGCCAACTCCTTTGACTTCAACAGACTGTTTCCCATGAAAATTCTTCTTGTACCCCGGGAACTTTTCGATAATCTACAAATCCTTCTCGATCCCTCGTCACATGTTTGGTTGAGCGAGTCTACAATCCACACAGGAGAGAGTCGCCTAATAAAACATGAGAGCAAACATAACTTTGCATGGAGATAGGATTAAGTGATACCTTCTTGGGCTCAGGACAAGTCCGAGCAAAATGACCCAAGGCACCACAGTTGTAGCACTTCTGCTTAGCAATATTCTTTTTGCCTCTACGGCGTTTAGCAATCTTGTCACTTTTAGGGACCAAATTCGAGTCTTCTTGCCTTTAGCTTGTTTCTTGCGTTGCGGTGTGGCTTGCGCGGACCCTCAAGGAAACAAGAGCAAGATCACAGAGTCGCGACACTTATCGCGATTCGCTTCATGACACTCGACCTCAAGCTCAACATGGTGAGATACATACGCAAAAATCGAATAGATGCGTATGAGTCAAGATACGCCTCAAACCACTCCAAGAATCGAGGCGGTGAGCGAATCACGCTTGAACTGTTGTTCATCGATAAGGCAGAACCGGCATCTTTAAGATCACGAATCATTCAGGACATCTCACGTAGTTGTTCAAGAATGTTTCGTTTACAGTCAATCTTATAGCTTTCAAACTTGTAAGGTCAAAGTCCTTAACTTTGTAGCAGTATTCCCATAAATGCGCTTAATTTGGTCCCATATTTGTTTAGCGATCGGCGTCTTCAAACTTCGCCAATCGGATCATTATGCATGCTACTCGGCATAGTAAAGCGTGCACATCGATCTTTCTTTTTCGGTCAAGGAATTCCTGCATTTTAAAGCGTCTTTGGGCGATGGTCAAATTACCCATCTCTGGTTCTACCATCACAATATCAAGGTTGTCCAGAACCTCTTGCTCGTTTAGCAAGTATGTGATTTTCCTTTGCCAAACACCATAGTTTGAGCCATCTAATTTCTCACCCTTATTAAGGTCGGCGATTACATTAGAAGCCATTTCACTACAATTTGTTGCAAAAATAAGACATAAGCATATATATATTTTAATTCACTTTTGTTTTAAAAAATCAATTACTAAATATAATCACATCATACACGTAAGGAGGGAAAATCTGCGAGGCTCGTAATCACAACCAAAGCATGCACAACATGAAAATATTCATAAATTGATAATTTAAACAAAATAAATATGATAGAAACGAGATCCATCAAGTACATATCATGCACATAAATATTTTCACTCTTGAAAATAAATTTATTAGGTCGCATAGTCCCAATCGCAATTTTAGAGCCCAAAGCGACAATTAAATATGCTAAAAATGACTTAAAAATAGCTTAAAATTCACAAAGAATTTTAAAAATTCGAAGCTTCCCCAAAGCGACCAACGATCCGAGAATGACAAAAGCATTACGGATATTATTTTGTAATTTTTAAAAATCAAAAAGCAGGTTTTACACAGAAAAAATCAAAAACAAATATTTAAAGTGAATTGATCAAAAGCAGAGACCATCAATGGACTCGAGGCGGCCAAAAGCGGGCGACGCCCGTAGTTTGTCCGGAGCTGGATCAGCCGCCGCCTCTCCGCGCCACTGCGTGTGTGGGCTTCATGCACACGCGGCGGGGTGGTGGCGGGCTTTAGGGCGACGTGGCGAACACGTGGCAGCCACGTGTCATGATGGCGTCAGCGATGGCGTCATCCCGTAGGATTTTAAAGTAGGTCCGATGACATGGCGGTGGCGGTGGCGTGATGGCGAACATCATCGTCAACGTTGACCATTGACGGTCATTTTGCTATATGCCTCACGTCGCTCCTCCAGCGCCTCGCCGGAGAGTGCGGAACGCAGCCTCAGTGGTCCAGGGCCTCACGGAAAGTGGCGTTGACTCGTCTCTACCCAATGGTGTACTTTTACCTCGAAAGGAGTGCCACAAAGGCACGTGTATCGAGAGAGTGAGGGTCGTTTTAGGTCGAATTTTTAACCCTAAAAATCGATTTGCGAAGGGCTAACCAGCGAGGATAAAACGTTCATTTTAAGTCCAAATTAAGCATATAATATGTCGTTGGAAAGCCCTCATGGAGTACTACAAGTACAGTTCATAAAATCACGATTTTACAGAACATAAACAGGTCGAATCAGCACGCAAAGTTTCGGAAAAAACTGTTTTCAACAAAACTTGGGTTTGCGATTTTTTGAAAATACCGAACGAATTCAACGAAATTTAGTATGTTGTTCGCCTCCTCGTAGGGAACTCAGACATATAAATTTTCTCTAAAATTTCAAAGTTTTACACATAAAATAATAAAACTCATTTGTTTCGTTCAGTGCAAACAAACCAAAAAACAAGAGCATGCGATTCATGGCATAACAATACGAGCAATCAAACAATATGGCTCTGATACCAATGAAGGATATATCATATCATATATCAAACAAGTTCGCTAATATAACAGTAATCATGAATTACCTTTGTGACTGGAGCCTTGTACGCGGAAGAATTACGCAAGCTACGATCTTCGTATGCCAATATCCACAGACACGCAAATCTCTCTCGTCGAATTGATATCACGAACGGATATCAATACTGGTTCACACAAATCAAATCCCTCTTGATGGTTAGGCTAGAGAGTATTTTGGTGAGATAGAATTTAGGGAGAGAGAGGGCGGCAATGCATAGAAGACGTATTCTTCAATATGGTGAATTAGGGTTTTATCCATTTTGTTGCCCTATTTATATTATTACAAGAAACTTATTTCTTGTAGGTTAAGTAATCCTAAACCCAATTGGATTAGGAAACTAATTAACCAATAAATAATATAAATATTATTTCCATGTGGGTGGGACTAAATAATCGGGCCGCAAGCCCAATTACCAACACGAATATATAATGAAGGTATTCAATAAAGCTAACGGACTGTGAGTCAGTTAAAGCCTACCTATTATGAGGTCGGGCATGGCAAATGAAAGAACAAATAATTTCAATAATTTGTGGAAGCCTAACATTTAAAAATATTTTTTTTATACTTTTACAAAGAACCAAAAAGAAACGTAATCCCTTACCTTAGTATGCTTATCAAATATATTCTTACGACACATACGATCGTACTAAACTCGTTTGTCCAAATCTAAATTTAAACACAACACTAAAATTAAAATATTGAATTTGGGAGCTTATTATTTTAAGCTTGAATAAATGATCAAAAAAAAAATTCTAATATTTTTTTTTCCATCTCATAGATCTGAGAACCGATACATGCACTGAAATTATTATTATTATTATTATTATTATTATTATTATTATAATTAATAATTTATTATTATTATTATTACTACTACTATTATTATTTACTTCCTCTTTGACTTTCTTTCCTTCTCACCTTTTCTCTCTCCAATACAACATCACCCATTTTCTTCCAATGGGGACCCTCGTACAGTATTGCCATTCATCTTCCTCTTTTTTTTTTTAATAATCACTAGCACACACATAGAAACATATACTCACTACACATAACCAATGAATGCACTATCCCAAAATATCTTTAACAACAATTTTATATTATTATACAAAGACAAAACTAATGCTACTAAAACAATATATAAAGGAAGAAAACTAAAACCTGCCAATCCTTCTCATGCATGCTCTAACCACTCCTCGCCCAGTCCCAAAAGAAAAAAACCCACATGCATATATAATAGTAATGGTGTTAGCTAATATACTTATCATACTACTATTATATCAAGGAAAAGAACCTGATTGTATTGTATGATTTTTGCCGCCGGAAGTCTTCCTCCTCCTGCCGTCAGCACCTTAACTAGCCGCCTACCCTTTTTTTTTCTCTTCTTGTTAATAGGTAAAGGGTTTTCTCTCCCTCTTACTCTATTTATACCAAAACCGTAACCGAAAACCTAAAGTTAACTGGGCCAAAAAATTAATTTAGTAATATTAATAAATTATTATAATTAAAGTCTAGTCAAAAGTGGGCCTAGCCCGACCCAATTAAATTAATTACTAAATAGGTCAAAAACAATTAATTGGCACAAAACAATTATAATAATAATTATATAGGTCCAAAACGATCATATAATATGAATTAACGTAAATAATATTATATATATATATATATATATATATATATATATATATATATATATATATATATATATATATATAGAATTATCGGGATATTACACTCTCACCCTCTTAAAAGAAGTTTAGTCCCTAAACTTACGTACCAGGTCAAGCGAAGAGTTCGTGGTGCTTCTCCTTCATTTCCTCCTCGAGTTCCCAAGTAGCTTCCCTCGGTGTGATTGCTCCATTGAACCTTGACATATGAAATGGTTCGTTTGAAGAACTTGATCTTTTCGATCTACAATTCTAACAGCTTTCAGCCAACAGAACTAAGATCCTCCGTAAGTGGAGTTGCTTATATTCGATCACATGGCTCGGATCGGCATACTTCCTCAACATTGAAACATGGAATACGTTGTGCACCTCGAAATGTACCGGTGGTAAAGCTAGTCGACATGAAACTTCCCAACTTGTTCGAGCACCTCAAATGGTCCCACAAATTTTGGGCTAAGCTTACCCTTAATACCAAACCTCATAACTCCGCGTGCAAGGAAAACCTTGAGAACACATGGTCCCCTACTTCAAATCCGAGTTCACGTCACATTTATCGGTGAGGACTTCGTCTACTAGCCGTTAACATTCTCTTCTTAATCGGTCGTACCTTCTCGAGGTAATCGTACCAATCACCTCGGTCCCAATAACTTTCGCTTCTCCTACTTCATCCCAACATGTAGGCGCACGACACCTTCTTCCATATAACGCTCAGTGCGGTGCCATACCAATGCTTGCATGGTAGCCGTTGTTGTAGGTGAACTCCACTAGAGGTAAATGATCATCCCAATTACCTTGAAAGTCTAAAGCGCAAGAATGAAGCATATCTTCCAAAATCGAATGGTCCGCTCGATTGGTCGTGTTCATGGGATGGAAGGCCGTACTCATACTCAAAGTGGTGCCCAAAGCCTTACGCAAACTACCCCAAAACTTTGAGGTAAACCGGTGTCGCGATCAAACACAATCGAGGCGGCGCGTGCATCGACAATCTCATCTACATACATCTTTGCCACTTTCTCCAATCCGGTCATTTATCACGAAGGCTAAAAGTGTCCGACTTCATCAAACGATCCACGATAACCCAAATGGAGTTCTTTCCTTTTAATGTCTTACGCAACCCCCACGAAGTCCATGGTTATATGTTCCCTTTCCACTCGGGTATGGGCATTGACGTCAGAACAATCCTCGGTCTCGATGTTTGCACTTCACTTGTTGACACACGAGACATTTGGATACAAACTCTAAAATTTCTCGCTTCATATTACTCCACCGTAAAGTGTCTCGCATATCCCGATACATCTTTGTGCTCTGAGGGATGTATCGCGAATCTTGAATTGTGGGCTTCTTCTAACAATTCCTCTTTAACTCTGATCGATGGAATGCAGACCCTCTTGCCAAAGCGTAAAATACCATCCCTCAAGTCGAAAAACAACATGAGCTCCAATTCTACCCCTTCACAAATTTTTACTAACTCGGTCGACTTTAGGCGCGCTTTTGATCCTTTCTAACAAGAATGGTGAAGACTCAATCGTGCTGCGGATAACCTTTTCATCCCCTTACCCAAACTTCCAAACCCAAATTCTCGATATCCTCTAGAATGCTCTTCTCATTTGTTAACATCATTGCCAAGGTTCCCTTGTTTCTCTTACGACTCAAAGCATCCGCCACTACATTGGCTTTACGGATGGTAAAGAATGGTGTAGTCGTAATCCTTTAATAACTCCAACCACCTCCTTTGTCTCATGTTCAATTCCTTACGAGTGAAAATGTACTTAAGACTCTTGTGGTCCGTATATATCTTGCAAATCACTCTACAAATAATGTCTCCAAATCTTTAAAGCAAACACTACTGCTATTAACTCCAAGCCATGTGTTGGGTAGTTCCTCTCAAAGTTCTTTAATTGCCTCGAGGCATAGGCAATCACATTCCCATCTTGCATCATTACACAACCGGACCTTTCAACTACGCATCACCGTCAGATCACAAACTTCTCCGATCCCGACAAGTAAATCAAGAATTGGAGCCGACACCAATCTTTTTCTCAACTCCTCGAAACTTGCCTCGCACTCCTCTGTCCAAACAAACTTCTTGTTTTTCACAGTCAACTGGGTTAGAGGTCCCACGATTTTTGAAAACCCTTCTACGAAACGACGATAATATCCTGCTAGCCCCAAGAAGCTTCGAACTTCCGTAGCGGTCGTCGGTTTCTCCCAGTTCACTATTGCCTCTATCTTGGCCTGCCCATCGAGACTCCATCTTTGATATTACATGACCCAAGAAACTCACCGTTTCCAACCAAAACTCACACTTCTTAAACTTCGCATATAATTTCTCCTCCTTTAAAATTTGCAGTACCGCTCACAGGTGTTGCTCGTGTTCCTCGCGAGTTCTTGAGTAGATCAATATATCATCAATGAAGAAAATTACGCACCGATCTAGAAATTTCTGAAACACTCGGTTCATTAAGTCCATAAATGCTGCCGGAGCGTTTGTCAACCCAAACGGCATCACCAAAAACTCGTAGTGTCTGTACCGTGTTCTAAATGCAGTCTTAGCAATATCCTCCTTTCTAATTCTAAGTAGGTGGTACCCCGAATGAAGGTCGATCTTAGAGAAGTAGCATGCTCCCTGTAGTTGGTCAAAAAGATTGTCGATCCATGGTAACAGATATTTGTTCCTCACCGTGACCCGATTCAACTCACGGTAGTCTATGCATAACCTCATCGTCCCGTATTTCTTCTTCACAAACAATACTGGTGCACCCCATGGTGATACGCTAGGCCTAATGAGCTCCTTCTCCAACAACTCTTGTAATTGCTCATTCTATTCCTTAAGTTCCGCAGGAGCCATTCTATAAGGTGCTTTAGAGATTGGGGTTGTCCCCGGTGCTAAGTCAATTAACAATTTCACCTCCCTCTCTGGTGGAAGTCCTGGTAATTCTTCAGGAAACACCTCCGTAAAACTCCCTAACCACAGGAAGTGTCTCAAGACTAACCCCTTCCTTACGTGTATCAGTAATGTGCGCCAAATAACCTTGGCAACCCTTCCTTAATAGTCTACGGGCTTGCATTGACGAGATAAAACCTGTTAGGGACGTTGACGAGATAAAACCTGTTAGGGACGTCGGCTTAGAACCCTTAAATTGAAACTCCGGTTCTCCTGGAATGCAAAATATTACCTCCTTCCCATAACAGTCTACCCTAGCATGGAAGGCGGCTAACCAATCCATTCCTAAAATTATGTCAAAATCTCGAATATCCAAGGAAATAAGATCTATAGGCATTTCCCTACCCTCCAATTTCAACGAACAAGACCTATATACTGAACTCACTGGAATAGACTCCCATGTTGGTGTATCTATAACTAACTCAATATCTAGGTTTTGTAACGGCAGTTTCATGCGTTGTGCAAGGGATGTAGATATCACAGAATGGGTTGCACCCAGATCAATCAACGTATACAAACTACGAGAAGAGAGTTGGACGGTACCTGCCACCACGTCATTAGTAGCGCGAGCATCTCTTGCGTTCATTGCATACACTCTACCTTGCTCCCTTGGTTTAGGTTTGTCCCTGCCACCAGTGTTATGAACAACCCGATTCCTTAGTGGCTCAGGGCAATCTCTAACTTTGTGTCCCATTTTGCCGCAGTTAAAACAAGCTCATGTTTCCCTGTGGCAAGCCAACGTCGGATGCTTTCCCCCAAAAGTCTTACAACTCTCAATCTGTCCCCGATTCGCATTCCATCTGTCCCGACCTTGGTCCTGTGTTTGATCTTTTCCTTGGTTCCGATTCTGACTCCACTGATTTGACCCCTTAGATCTATTGTCATATGTGTTCCTCCTCTTGTGTCCATTGTAACTACCTCCTCGATGTCCTGTCTGATCCCGAAAATTATTTCATCGATGACCCGACTGATCCCGATAACTATTTCCTCGCTGACCCGACTGATCCCGAGAACCACCTCCAAGACTCTCAAAATCTCTCTTTTTCTCCTCGCGCTTCTTTTGATAGTCTGCTGATACTCGTTCAAGAATTCTAGCCCGGTCGACAACTTCAGCATAAGTCTTCAACTGTAAGGCCACTAAGCGATGACTAATCCTCCCATCAAGGCCTCTTTCAAACATTCTGGCCTTTTGCTTCTCATTCTCGATGAGACCCGGAGCGTATTTTGACAGCTCAGTGAATTTGACAGCATACTCATCCACCGTCATCTTCCCTTGTTCCAGATTTAGAAACTCAACCAGCTTACCGTCCTGCACACTTTCTGAAAAATATTTCTTATAGAAGATCTCGAGGAAAGTTTCCCAAGTGTATTCTTCCGCCCCAGTTGCTTCCACAGTCCTCCTCTCGAACTGTCACCACTAATCAGCCTCTCCTTCGAACTTGAAAGTGGCGAGGTTGACCTTTTGCTCACTTGTGAGGGTCATCGTTCTAAAAATCATCTTCATGCTCTCAACCCACTCCTCTGGTTTAATTGTGCCTGGCGCGCCTGAGAAGGGTTTAGGGCTTCTCTTCTGGAATATGTCAAGGGGGTCCTTTGCTACTATTCGAGGTTGAGGAACTACGGGCGGAGGTTGTGGTGCAGCGGGCTGAGGCTGTGGTTAGACAATTTGACCAATCATGTTTACAGCTTGGGTCAAATTTTGTAGAAGGTTCATCATAAGGACTGGGTCCACTAAGGTGGGATTTGTTGCGTTTGGCTGAGGCACTTCAGGAATAGTGTTTCCATTACTCCTGTTAAGTTGAGTTTCAGATTGTTTCACCACACTTTCAGAAACAGAGTCCTTTACTGTTCTTCCTCCCATGTTTCCTTGGCCGTGACCACGGCCTCGGTTACCGATACGTCCTCCTCTACGCGCCATATTATACTGATACAAAGACGAGGAAGTGTCAAATGATGTCTAAAATTGTTCATCACACTAAGATGTGATTGTTAACTGTCATGACATAATTGGAAACAATCTACACACTTGTTATGTAATATCAGATTCCTTTCCAAGTTGTTATCAAAATCTTATGCTCTCGAAACAAATATCGAATACAAGATATAGTTGAAAGAAAAACATCAATGTATTCAAAAATAATCTCCCAAAATTTATTAAGTATCAAAGAAAATTCAACCGATATCTCAAAAAAATTTGGACACACTTAGTGTATTCCATGTCTTATAACTAAAAACAACCTTCTAAACAAACTCAACGACTAGGGTAACAATAAAACGAAATAACTAGTATAATGTTCTATCTAGTTTTCTGTCTCCTCTTCATCTTCCTCTAAGTCTTCCGGATTTTCTTCCCCCACTGGTCCATTACCCATGGCCATTTGGACCGCGTCCCAAACATTCTTAGCCAAGAAGTTGGTGTTGCTTAGCCTAGCTCCAACTTCCGCGTGGGCTCTCCTCGCATCTTCTATCTCGTCAAAGTGTCTAAACAAGGCATTTTGTGCCAGCTCTAATGCCTTCATCATTCCCTTGACTTGTTCTAGTAGTGTTCCGTTTTCCTCCACTAGCGTCTGATTACCATTTCTTAGTAATTGGTTCTCATTCCTTAGCAGCTGGTTCTCTTGTTCCAAGACATGGTTAATTTCAACGAGTTCTATTACCCTAGCGTGCATCGTGTTCAGTCTCGTTCTAGCAGCTGTCACGGGTGGAGCGATCCTTGCTCTACTGGTGTTGTTACGCGTCATTTCCTACAAGTAACACGAGTATATTAGTTTAACAAAAATCATAATTTCTTAATCATCAGTGAGATCATAACTTAGCTATAATCACAACTTAATGCTAGTATCATAATCCTATCGTAATATCACTTCTTATTCTTAATTGTTCCTAACTCTTAAGACCATCCGGATCTAAGGCCTAAGCTCTGATACCAATCTGTAACGCCCCAAAAATTTGGGTCCCACTACATGGGCCCAAATCTTGCCATGTCACTACAATTTCAAACTTAATTAAGGACTAGTCAAACGTCACCCTACCAAAAATTTCAAAAGTCTCCAATTTAAAAATACAGTCATCCAAAATAAATTACGAAACAAGTTTACCAAAATTAACTATGCCTCCAATAAATTTCATAACTTATAAATTCGCCCTATAAGTCTTGATTCCTTCAAGGGTATCCTCTACCTCGAGCTTTGTCCTTAATTTCGACCTGGAAGAAGAGGGTTGTGAAGGGTGAGCGAACAAAGCTCAGTAAGATCATACGTCGCCCCTCCCGTTTCTAAGGAGGGGTGACTCAAAGAATAATCGTGCTGTAAGTTAAAACAAAATTTAGAAATTTGATAATTTGCAAAAAATCAAAGATAAGTATCGATCGACAAGAATATAAATTCTAAAACAAAAATAGAGAGTTCAAACAAAACAATTAGGATCAAATCAGTTTGTCATTACTGGCTGTCCCATACCAGCCAGTAATAACCGAATATCAAAATATTTATTATGATCACATAAGGGTCTATTGACCAATAACCAAATCCCCTGAAGGGTATACAAATCCCCCATAGGGTACACAAATCCCCCGAAGGGTACAAAATTAAGGTATATCCGGATAACCGCACTCACAAGCCAAGTGGTGCAATTTCAATTATTTCAAATGTTATCACGAAAATCCCCGTGACGGGTTGTTCATACTTAGTGATCATAAATAATTTCAAAACATGAATAGTACTATCAATGTACTATTATTAAAACGTAATTCATATCAAAATTCATCATTTTTAATACCAAAGAGTATACCGACAAGGTTTACAAATACAGAGCAATTTCTCAATAACAAAGGTATTTCATGAAAATCAAAGTAGACATGAAATTTGCGAAAACGAAGGTATAACGAAGATATTCAATAAAGCTAACGACGGAGTCAAGGCAACTACCGACATGAGGTCGGACATGCAAATGAAAGAACGAATAATTTCAATAATTTGTGGAAGCCTAACATTTAAAAGTATTTTTTTAATACTTTTACAAAGAACCTAAAAGAAACGTAATCCCTTACCTTAGTATGCTTATCAAAGATATTCTTGCGATACGTACGATCGTCCTAAGCTCGCTTGTCCAAATCTAAATTTAAACACAACACTAAAATTAAAATATTGAATTTGAGAGCTTATTATTTTAAGCTTGAATAAATGATCAAAAGAAAAATTCTAATATTTTTTTCCATCTCATAGATACAGAACCGGTACATGCACAACTAAATTATTATTATTATTATTATTATTATTATTATTATTATTATTATTATTATTATTATTATTACTATTATTATTTACTTCCTCTTTGACTTTCTTTCCTTCTCACCTTTTCTCTCTCCAATACAACATCACCCATTTTCTTCCAATAGGGAACCCGTACAGTATTGCCATTCCTCTTCCTTTATTTTTTTGTTTTTTAATAATCACTAGCACACACATAGAAACATATACTCACTACCCATACAGTATAACCAATGAATGCACCATCCCAAAATATCCTTAACAACAATTTTATATTATTATACAAAGACAAAACTAATGCTACTAAAACAATATATAAAGGAAGAAAACTAAAACCTGCTAATCCTTCTCATGCATGCTCTAACCACTCACTGCCCGAGTCCCAAAAAAAAAAACCCACACGCATAATAGTAATGGTGTTAGCTAATATACTTATCATACTACTATTCTATCAAGGAAAAGAACCTGATTGTATTGTATGATTTTTGCCGCTGGAAGTCTTCCTCTTCCTGCCGTCAACACCTTAACTAGCCGCCCACCCTTTTTTTTCTCTTCTTGTTAATAGGCAAAGGGTTTTCTCTCCCTCTTACTCTATTTATACCAAAACCGTAACCGAAAACCTAAAGTTAACTGGGCCCAAAAATTAATTTAGTAATATTAATAAATGATTATAATTAAAGTCTAGTCAAAAGCGGGCCTAGCCCGACCCAATTAAATTAATTACTAAATAGGTCAACAACCATTAATTGGCACAAAACAATTATAATAATAATTATATAGGTCCAAAACAATCATAATATTAATTAACGTGAATTAATATTAATATATATATATATATATATATATATATATATTTTTTTTTTTTTTGAATTATCGGGGTATTACAGAAATAGAACTAGGCTAATTTCTTTCAACCAAAGATCGAGCAGACTTGAGAGAAAAATCCCCATTAGGAGAAATATCCCAACACGCTTTGTCATCTACCTCCGCAAGATGAATATTGAGAGAGTCAATGTACTGAATAACTTGATGGAGAAAATCCTTAGCTATCGGTTGGAAACATATGTAATAGATTTAAAGGTACAATTAATGGGCTTAGTGAGAGGAGAAAACACAGCACAACGATCAAACCAAATCGAGCAATCCCCATGGCTGATAATCCATTGAATATGAGGTTTCGCAATGTGTCGTGACATACACAACCTTTTTCCAATTGTGAGAGCCCTGAGCAGTAGCAATAGAAGGCTGGACAAAGCGACAGTATTTATAATGCATGAAAGAGGACCAAATGTTATGATGCCCGTGAAACCTCCACCAAAGATTGATTCAATAGGCTTTAATAAGCTCAGATATAAAGTGAATACAACCCCACCTTCAGAAGAAGGTTGACAACACTCCTGCCAAGCAACCCAGTGAGCTTTGTTCTTGCCATCAACACGGCCCCAGAAAAAATTGGACAGTATCTGCTCAATAGCTTTGACAACTGAAGCTGAAAGATCCAAATAACCAATTTGGTAAGCGGTAATGGAGTGAAGAACCAAGTTAATATGGGTTATACGACCAGCAACATTAAGAAAGGAACCCATCCACGTGCCAATACGATTCTGGAGTTTGAGCAACAAAGTGTCGAAGATCAACTTATATTTCCTGTTGTTAGCAATTGGGCTTGTGGCCCGATTATTTACTTCCGCTCACATGGAATATATTTATATTATTAAAGGTTAATTAGTTTCCTAATCCGAAGGGGTTCAGGATTGACTTAACTTAACCTACAAAAAAATAGGGTTTCTTGTACAATAATATAAATAGGGCAACTAAAGGGATAAATCACTAACCTAGCAAACAGGGTTGACCCTCCCACAAGCCTAGTGAGGCCATGGCCTAGGGCCCCCAAAAAATTTCGTTTTTTTGGGCCCCAAAATCTCATAAAAATCTGCCTATTATTTTAATTTTTTTAGCCCTATTCTAAACCCCAAAAACGACGGCGGCTCCTTCTCTCCTTGGAACGAATACGGACGCATCGCCTATTCGTCTGAGTCCTGACCGTCCGACCCTATCCAGTCCAGCCTCCGGCAGTCCGCCAGTCCGACATCGGCTCCAGGCTCCCAAGAACGCAATCACGCATAGTCGCACACTCGTAGTCTCGCACAAGATGGAATTGCCGAATTGGAAACTCACTCACGGTAAGTTTTCTACTTTTCATCTCTTTGTTTTTTCACTTTTACAATTTCTTTGAAACTGAATGAATTAATTATGAATGCTTCATGCTTGAATTTGAATCCTTGATTGATGCTTCAATGTTCAATTCTTCCGTTCTTCATCACTTCACGCTTGCTGCCTGCTTGGAGACTTGGAGTTACTGTAACTGAATAAATCAATAATGCTTCAATTTCAATTTCAATGCTTGGAATTATTTGGAAACAGGATTACAGGAAAGTGTCAAACTGAAAATTTATATGAAAGAATAATTTGAAATTGCTTTGCTTATTTACTTGGAATTTGTAAACTGTGTCTGTGTGACTGTGTCTTTGTGAGTACAAATTACAATTTCGTCCATTTGCCAAATTTATTAATTGCCCAACTTATTAACTTTTAAGTATGTGAATGAGTGAGTTGGTGGTAATTTGTGGTATTCTAATTAAACATTTATTATTTGAACACATACTATAATTCTAAAATAGAGATATTGAGAAATTTTTGAGCATTTTTGTGTTAAGCCCATAACTTTTGCAATGAAGTGTTTTTTTAAATTATATTTTATGCTTGTTTAATTGTTTTTTAGTTATTCAAAAAATAGATTTTTTTTTGCTACATAGGAAGGTCCTGTTTGAGATGATCTTAGGCCCTCAATTTCACAGGGCCGGCCCTGCTAGCATAAAATGCCCAAAAGAAGAATATGTATTCTTGTCTGCCCCCCCCTCTCTCTCTCTCTTATATTCTATCTCATCAAATACTCCCTCTAGCCTAACCATCAAGAGGCTTAGATTTGCGGTGTGAACCAGAGATTGATATTCATGTTACGTGATATCAATCCGACGAGATAGACTTGCAGGATTGTTGATCGTGACATACGAAGATCGTAGCTCAAGCAGAAAGTCTTTCGCTTCGCTCAAAGTTCAAGTTCACACGAGGTAACCCATGATTTCTGTTAGAGAACGAACTTGATTGGTATATATTGAGATATAAACCTTCATTGGTATCAGAGCTTATATGCTTGATTGCTCGTTTCGTTATGCCATGAATTGCATGCTTTTGTTTTTAGGTTTGTTTAAAAGTTTTACCCGATAACGAATTAAATGAGTTTTATTATTTCATGTGTAAAACGATTTTTTTTTGAAGAATTTTTTTTATGTCTGAGTTCCTTATGACGAGGCGAACAACATACTAAATTCTCGTTGAAATCTGTTGGGTATTTTTTGAAATATCGCAAACCCTAGTTTTGTTGAAAATTTGTTTTTTTTTTCGAAACTTTGCATGCTGTTTTGACCTATTTATTTTCTTTAAAACCGTGGTTTTATGGTCTATACTTGTAGTACTCCGTGAGGGCTTTCCAACGACTTATTATATACTTAATTTGGACATAAAATGAACGTTTTACGACCTCGAGAAGTTGACTCGTGAATCACGTTCGCGAATCGATTTTCCGGGTTATAAAAATGGCATCCCAACTTCCCTACTCTCGGCCTCGATGTACGTGCCTCTTATGGCACACCTTTCGGTATAAAAAGTACACGACTGAGAAGTACTCGATGATATGAATCCAACACCACTATCCGTGACCTCATCAGAGCTCGGGAATGCGGCGCATGGAGTCCACTCTCTGACTGGGCGCGTGAGAGGCTGAGGGAAGACCAGTCAACCATTGATTTGTCAATGGTCAAACAGTTGACTGATGATGTGTCCGCCATGTCAACACAGTGGGACCCATTTTTGTGACACAGAATGATGACATCATTAGTGAAATCAATCCTACCACATCACCCCTAGCGCTAACTCAGCATCCAGTCAACCTGTCCCAAGAAGCCCACACGTGCAGGTGGTGCGTGTGAGCGCGTGCAGCATCTATGGAGCTCCGTTTTTGAAACAGCCAGCGCGTCTGGACGTATTTTGTCCTTCTGAGTCCATTGGTGCCCTCTGTTTTGGTCAATTCAGTCTGCAAGTTTTTATTTTGGCATTTTCAGTGTATGAAAACATGTTTTTTGATTTATTAAAATTTCAAAAATAATATCCAGGAGCTATTTTGTCATTATGTGACTGTTTAGGGCTATTTGGGACTGTTCAGTAATTTTGTAAATTTCTTTGTAAATTTTAAACTATTTTAAAGTCATTTTTAGCATAATTAATTGTCGTTTTAGGCTCTAAAATTACAATTGGGACAATACGAGACCCAATAATTTTATTTTCAATAGTGAAAATATTTATGTACATGATATGTGCTTGATGAATTTGTTCTATCTTATTTCTTTTGTTTAAATTACCAATTTATTAATATTTTTACGTTGTGCATACTTTGGTTGTGATTACGAGCCTCACGGATTTTCCCTCCTTACGTGTATGATGTAATTATGTTTAGTAATTATTTTTTAGAGCAAAATTGAATCGAAATATATATATATATGCTTATGTCTTATTTTTTGCAATAAATTATAGTGAAATGACTTCTAAGAATGTAATCGCTGACCTTAACAAGGGTGAGAAATTGGATGACACCAATTATAGTGTTTGGCAAAGAAAAATCACGTATTTGCTAAATGAGCAAGAGGTTCTTAACAACCTAGATACTATGATAGAAGAATCAGAGGTGGGTAATTTATCCATCACCTAGCGTCGCTAGAAAATGTAGGAATTCCTTAAATGAAAAAAGAAATATCGATGTGCACGCTTTACTATGTTGAGTAGCATGCGTAATGATCTGATTGGCGAGTTTGAGGATTGCCTAACTGCAAAACAAATGTGGGACGACATTAAGCTTATTTGTGGGAATACTTCAGCTACAAAGTTGTGGACTTTGACTTACAAGTTTGAAAGCTATAAGATTGACCAGAAACGTAACATTCTTGAACAGCTACGCGAGAGGTCCGGAATGATTCGTGAGCTTAAGGCTGCTAGTTCTATCTTATCTGATGAACATCAAGTTCAAGCAGTGATTCGTTCACTGCCTGACTCTTGGAGTAGTTTGAGGCGTATTCTGACTCATACAGACTCCATTCAAACTTTTGCAGATGTATCTCGCCATGTTGAGCTTGAGGCTAAGTGTTATGAAGTGAATCGCGCGATAAGTGCCACGACTCATGATCTTGCTCTTGTTTCCCTTAAGGTTCCGCGCAAGCCATATGGGCAACACAAGAAACAAACTAAAGGCAAGAAGACTCAGAATTTGGGCCCCAAAAGTGATAAGATTGCTAAACGCCGAAGAGGAAAAAAGAATATTGCTAAGCAGAAGTGCTACAACTGTGGTACCTTGGGTCATTTTGCTCGGACTTGTCCTGAGCCCAAGAAGGTATCCCTTAATCCTATTTCCTTGCAAAGTTATGTTTGCTCTCATGTTTTATTTGCTGTCTGTCTCCCTTTGTGGATTGTAGACTCAGACTCAACTAAACATGTGACGAGGGATCGACGAGGATTTGTAGAGTATCAAAAAGTTCCTGTGGGTACAAGAAAAAATTTCATGGGAAACAGTTTGTCTGTTGAAGTCAAAGGAGTTGGCTCATACCAACTTCAATTGCGGAATGGACGCACATTGACTCTTCATGAAGTTTTTTATGCACCTGGAATTCAACATAATCTATTATCAGTAGTACAATTGCTAGGACATAGATATTCTTTTAAGTTTAGTAATGTGTCTTTGATATTTATTTTGGTGATGAGATTTTGGGACATGGTTTTTTGTCAGATAATATTTTTCAATTAGATTTGTTGGATTCTCATAATTCTTCTATTAATTCTTCTTCTTGTACAGTTTATGATGATTCTAATTTCGAGTCATGGCATGCTAGACTTGGACATGTATGAAAAGATAAGATGACTAGATTGGCTAGAGAAAGCCTATTGGGGTCTCTCATCAAAGTCAACCTACCCTTGTGTGAATCTTGTTTGGCAGGAAAAGCTTGCCGAAAGCCTTTTGGTAAGGCAAAAAGAGCTACACATCCATTAGAGTTAGTTCATTCAGATATTTGCGGATCAGTGAATGTTAAGGCATATCATAGAGCTTCCTACTTTCTCACTTTTATCGATGACTACATAAGCTATGGTTATGTTTACCTTATTTCTCACCGCGATGAAGCTCTTAAAAGGATAAAAGCTTAAAAACTTTTAGAACTGACCGGGGACGTGAATATTTATCTGATTAATTTAAATAATTGTGTGAGAAAAAAGACATACGTTGACAGTTGACAATTGACAATTCCTAGAACTACGCATTAAAATGGTGTTGCAGAACGAAGGAATCAAACATTGTTGGAAATGGTTAGGTCGATGATGGCACAGGCCAACCTCCCAATTTCGTTTTGGAGGGATGCGCTAATGACTGCCACCTACATACTTAACCGAGTGTCTTCTAAGTCACTCCCCACAACTCCTTGGGGTTGTGCAGGTTATGTCCATAGTACCTCCAATAAGTTTGGAAAACTAGGCCCTAGAGGAAACAAGTGTGTTTTCATAAGGTATTCAGATACCTCAAAGGGTTATGTTATGTACGGTGGAAAACCTGATGTAGGAATGACTGAAACAGAGTCGTGCAACGTTGATTTCATTGAGAATGATTTCCCACAGATAGGTGAAGTTATGAAAGACTTTGAACTTTTTGAGATGGAAGAAGAACATATGACAGCTTTTGGCGAAGGTGGGGAATTGCCTCAATCTAATCCGACGGTACAACATGAGGTTGAGCCTATGGAAGTCGCCAATAAGAGTCAAGGTGATCTTCATCCGAATGGGAGTACGGATTCTAGTGGGAGTCTGATACTAGAGCGAAGAAGTAAAAATGGAAATATACCTCATCGTCGATTCGCGATCGAAGAGGAATCTTGCCTAACTACTTCTTACAATTCTAGTGAGTCTACATCGTTTAAAGAAGCTCTTTCTTTACCTACAAACAATGAATGGATGATTGTAATGGAAGATGAAATTTCCTCTATGAAAAAGAATCAGGTTTGGGAGTTAGTTGATCTTCCACAAGGTCGCAAGACTATTGGAAACAAATGGGTTTTCAAAGTCAAGTGAAAGGCAGATGGATCAATTGACAAATATAAGGCACTTCTTGTGGTGAAAGGCTTTACCCAAAGAGAGGGTTTAGACTATGAGGAGACATTCTCCCCTGTGGCGAGATTTTCCTCTGTTCGCCTAATCCTAGCGATAGTAGCGCACATGGATCTAGAACTATATAAGATAGATGTTAAAAGTGTTATTCTCAATGGAGAACTAGATGAAGAGATCTATATGACTTAACGAGAGGGTTTTGAAGTCAAGGGACAAGAGTGCAAAGTGTGCCGACTCAAACGTTCCATCTATGGTCTAAAACAATCATCTAGGCAGTGGTACATTCGCTTTCATCAAGCGATAACCTCAATTGGCTTTGTGATGATTGAGGAAGACCATTGTGTGTATGTTAAACGATCCAAGAAAAAGATCTTATCTTGTCATTATATGTTGATGACATCCTACTAGCTGGAAATTATATGAAGATGATAAATGCCACTAAAGAGTGGTTGTCTGCGCTTTTCGATATGACAAACTTGGGTGAAGCAAGCTATGTTCTTGGAGTAAAAGTCATTAGGGATCGTTCGAAAAGATTTCTTGGTTTGTCTCAAGAGACTTACATTAAGAAAGTCATCGAACGATTTGGCATGACTAACTCAAAACCCGTTGTCATTCCAATGGAAAAAGGATGTGTCCTTAGTACAAACCAATGCCCTAAGAATGAAGAAGAGAAGAAAATCATGTCTACGACTCCATATGCGAATGCGGTAGGAAGCCTGATGTATGCTATGGTGTGTACTCGTCCTGACCTATGCTTTGCAGTTGAGATGTTGAGTCGATTCCAAAGTAATTCTGGACCTCAACACTGGATGGCAGTGAAAAGGATTCTACGTTACTTGGTGGGAACCACAAATTTAATCCTATGTTACCAAGGTAGGGATTTGAGCTTGAATGGTTTCACTGACGCGGATTGGGCTGGAGATGTAGATGGTTATAAATCTACTTCGAGCTACTCTTTCCTCCTTAGTGGTGGAGTTATCTCTTGGAGTAGCAAGTGACAGACTAGCACCGCCCTATCTACGATGGAGTCAGAGTACATGGCTTGCTCAGCTGCAATTGAAGAAGTTGTGTGGTTGAGGAGTTTTCTTCAACATCTTGATGTTACGACGCGTATGGATCGTCCTTTAGTCATTGCTTGCGATAGCATGACTGCTTTAGGTTACACTAAAGACCCCAAGTATTATGGGAAGACGAAACACATCAATATCAAGTATCATTTCATTAGAGACATGGTTGCAGAAATAAAGTTGTTCTAGAATACTCCAAGAGTTACTAGTGCAATTAGCCTAAGGTGTAACCTTTTCAGCGTACGGTACAAGCCGTTGAAGCTCAGTGGATGATACTAACCGCGAAGGAATCCCTCATCCTCAGCTATAAATAGAGGCTCCCGGCTTCAGAAAACAAACATAGTTCACATAGTTAAGAAAATTCACTGCGTGAGAAACTTTCACCGCAGTCTATTCTCCCGAGAGAACGCCGAGGACATTTTCCTCTCCAGCCCCGAAGCTCTGCCAAATCTTCCCTAAACACTCAAACTCTCCGGCCAAAGTGAACCCTAGTTACCTTGCTAGGTTTCCGCCTTATTTCACCGGTTCAAAAGAACCAAAAAGAGCAGTTGCCCTGCTCGATTCTAGACGTCAAATCCAGCCGAAGCAAGCAGTTACTCTACCCGATTTCAGACGCAAGCAAGCCAGCAAATCCAACCAAAGCAAGCAGTTGTTCCGCCTGGATAAAGAGGCGAAAACAACCAAACGGAGCAATCACGTTGCCTAAAATCCATCAAAAGAAAAAGACTCCCTCTCCCTGAAGGACAGAGCGAGCACACCCTAAGGACTACCAGAAGGAGGTTTGGTAGGGGATAAAACCCCCACGCTTCAAGAGGTAGGTACCTTTAAAGTTTATTTACTTTTTATCTAAACAAAATGTGCTATTTAAAATAGTCATATATCACGAAATAAGCAGTTATGCTGCCCAAAATTCTATAACAAATAACACTAAAATAAGTCGTTATTATGGCGAAAATTTTATAAATATATCTGCAACTCTAAAATGATTCTGCTATAAGTTTCTTTATTTATTTAATTATATATATATACATACATACATATATATATATATATATATATATATATATATATATATATATATATATATATATATGTTTTATTTAAACTGTTAATTTTATAAAAGAGCATATTTAGCCAAAAACCTATTTTGAGACCGAAATGGCGAGTTGGGTGTCTAACCCCTTCCTAGCTAGTAACTTAGCCTCCAAACCTTTTTATATAAATTTGGTTATTTTTTGTTTTTCTTTGTTTATCCTTAAAATAAAGACGGCGACTCTGTTATTCACATTTTGAGTCCACAAATTGAGGTCGGGCGTATTCCACGCGCTTGAAAGGTTTTTCTTTTCCAAAAACCACCCGCTTCTCAGTCGCGGGGAAGAGAGGTCGACAAACGGGGCACTCACAGTGGTGACTCTGCTGAGGACATTGTTTTTATTTTTAATAAAATAAAAAAAAGGAGGGCTAGACTCATTTTTTTATGTATAAAAAATAAAAAGTTTTTCTTTTGGTTTTGGTTAAATATGCTTATATTTCTTTAACAGTTTAAATATTGCATTTTTATATATCTGTATATATATGTGCACATAACTGTGAAATCTTGTAGCAGCTTCATTTTGGGTACAAGTGCAACCTATATATATATATATATATATATATATATATATATATATATATATATATATATATATATATATATATATATATATATAAGTGGAGGCATATTATTGTTTTATTTTATTTTATTCTGCATTATTTATTATTTCTAGTAAATATGTAAATATTCCTTTATTCTGTCATTTTATTTTGGGGATTAGGACCAAATGTAATTAATAGGAACAGATAGTTTCCCCACTTTTCTTTCTATTTATTGATCTAAATGGCTGTCACGCTTGCTCGCGTCGTCCTTTTGGGGATTCAAACAAATGAGCCGAGAAAATCCATAAAAGAACAGAAAGACATGTCATTTATTGCTTTATTTACTGTTTTATATCTGAAAAAAGAAAAAAAAGACTATTGCTTTTTAGATAACTCATACACGTGCACGCATGTAAAAATATTCCGACTACTACCCTTTAACCCGATAAACACGCCCGTGTATCCATGATCTCGAAAGAGAGGCTACGGAGAACTTAGGCCGAAATTATCACATCCTACGCCCCTTACTGAGGGGCCAACGGGGTGAAGCCAACCTAGCCCTGCATCGGCCAACGTTAAAGGCATATAGATTTTTATACCTTGAAATTGGTGGCCAATCCCTGTTGCAAAAATATACATAAATGAATAAAGATATACGCACAGGGGCTGACTAATAATTTTTATGGTATTTGTCCTAGACCATTCGAATGGTGGATCCCGGAAAGAGTATAGACCCTTCGCCTGAGATCTGTCCAATCTTGGGAAGTCGAAATTCAGGTGGAATACGAAGGTTCTATACTCTGGAGAAAGAATATATTATTCCAGGAAAAGTCCCGAGACTGTCAAAACAAAGCATGTGCTTGTCCAATCAATCTTAGGGAAAATGAATAATAAAATAAAAAAAGGCACACTGTACTCAAACCAAAAATCCTGGAATCTTTCCTTCTGGTACCTTCAACCCTTTTCCTCAGAAACCTGGCCCGAGTTTGGAAAGGAAGAGATAACACCGGTCGTTTGATACGGGATACATGCACAGAGGTCATGTCAGAGAGTATAAGAATTAGTTAAGAGGGTACAAATCTGGGCATAATGGCCACCGAGAATGAACAGTCTACTATTGATACTGATACAGGGGCTCCAGGGTATGCTCCTACTCCGGCTATACAACAGAAAGACTATTCAAATATTAAGGGGAAAATTATCCAAATAACCACCGTACTATTCGTAGGTAACCGATTTGACCAATCACATTACAATATCTCAAATATGACCAATGTACTTAGTAATTTTCTGCGATGTGGTAATTGCCGTCAACACTCCATCCAATTTTGTAACAAACCTGTTGACGTGGATTAATATAGGAACTCTATAAAGGGTATTTTTGTCTTTCAATTGCACCCAGAAAGATGAAATTCAAAGGAAAAGTGTTTGGGGAAGAAATGTGTGCAATTGAAAGACAAAAATACCCTTCGTACAGTCCTCCATCAATCCACGTCAACACGTTTGTTACAAAATTGGATGGGGTGTTGACGGCAAGGACCGCATGGTACCAAATTATTGAGTACATTGGTCACATTTGAGATATTGTAATGTGATTGGTCAAATAGGTTACTTACGAATAGTACGATGGTTATTTGGATCATTTTCCCAATATTAAGCTTACAATCACCAGTATCCTCTAACTTTGCATCTTATGTACAAAATAAGACAAGTTAGACACAACAAATACTTTTATTATTATGGTTATCTTTAAGGATAATTATGTACCTTTTAACTAATTGACTTTTCAAATTTTGGACCCTTTCAGTGGAAATGAGATATTATAAGTTTTTCTGATAATACACATTTCACTTTACTCGTAAAAGATGATCCCAGTTTTGACTAGTTGCATGAACAACCCCATCCTTGTATCAATTTGGGTTCAGCTTCATGCTTTGGTCAAATAGAGGCTCTTTGTTGGTTTTATAAAAGCAAGCCCTATGCCATCATGTGAACCACCATGTAAATTCTATGAGCTTTATTTCGAAGGCACACTAAGGTGTCGTTTGGTCGTCGCCAGGATTAAGGCTAGATTGGATTAATAAGCTAGATAGGATTAAGGCTAGATAGGATTAAGGCTACATAAGATTAAGGCTAGATAGGATTAATCAAGTTGTCTTATATTTGGTACACAATATGTGGTCGAGACTAATAACACGAGTTACCCGGATAAAGTCATTATCCTCTCACTATTAATACCAAGGGAGAGGGTGGTATTATTAGCGCCCTCGTTAAAAAAAATTGGGATTAACATTTTTTATCTCAAAACTAACCCTGATATACAAGTGAGGATTAATAATGTGGGTAGTAACAGACTAAGATTAATAATATATACTAAATATGATTGAGGGTAGTTATCCCTGTCCGACTACCAAACAAGCCCTAAGTGTCTTTTTTGTGGATATGGTCTTCTCCGGCATACTGAATATGATTGAAGCACTATTGGGAAGGCTGAATGCAATATTGTGCTGCTATGCCTGCTCTGATGCTGGGAGATTCAATTATTTGGGTTGTTTGATTTTGGGTTTCTTTAATATGGTATTTGTTTAATAGTTTCCTAATTAAAGAGTTTCCTAATTGTTTACTAGTTTCCTTGTTAGCATAGGTTTCTTGTTAGCAAAGTAAAGGTAGTTGTTGGAAACTATTACTTTGGGATTTTGATATATATATAGGCTCCAACAGTTAAAGGGGACACGATTTTTACCAATTAATTCTTTGTGACATGGTATCAGAGCAAGACCTTAAAACACAACCAAAAACCATATACACACAAACCACATAACGGCGATATGGCTGGAGGAGACAATTAGAACACTGCAGGGGGAAGTAATCAAACCAAGAAGCAGCTAGATTCTTCTTCTCCTTTCTTTCTCGGATCTCAAGACAATCCTGGAAACGTTATTACTCATATTCAACTTCGTGGTGAGAACTACGATGAATGGGAACGATCTATACGATTGTCGCTAAGGGCACGAGAGAAAATTCGGCTTCGTCGATGGAACCATCACTATTCCAGAAGACGAAGAGAGACTCGACGACTGGCAGACAGTTAATTCCATGATTGTTTCATGGGTCATGAACACTATCGAACCTAGCCTTCGATCGACCATATCTTATCATGAAGAGGCACAGTTGTTGTGGAACGATTTGAAGGAACGATTCTGCGTCATTAATGGACCCAGAATCCAACAATTAAAGATGGCTCTTGCTGATTGCAAACAAGGCAGGAATGAGGGCGTGGGAAATTATTTTGGGAGGCTTAAACAGCTATGGGATGAACTCACAAATTATGAAGTGCTTCCGGGATGCGAGTGTGGAAAGTGCACGTGTGATCTCGGCACCAAGTTCGCAAGAATGCGAGAAACAGATCGTCTTCACTGCTTTCTCATGGGTTTGAACGAAGTATATGGAGCGATAAGATCGAATCTTCTTTCGTTAGACCCTCTACCTACTTTGAGTCGAGCGTACCACAGCGTTATTCAAGAAGAGCGTCTGCGGGGAGGGGCTGTAACTAAACACAAAGAAGATCGTGACAACATTATGGCGTTCAAGGTGCAGCCAGACATAAAGGAAAAGGAAAGGGGGATGCTTCGACAAAGTTCTGCAAGCATTGTAGTCGAGAGGGACACGATGAAAGCGGGTGCTTCCAACTGATAGGATTTCCTAAATGGTGGGGAGACAGACCTCGCGGTGGAAAAGGCAAGGGAAGAGGCAGTTCAACAGCGGGGCGTGGTGGAGACCGCAACACTGCTTTATAGGGCCGAGGTAGAGGAGGAGCACCGTATCCTGTTCGTGCAAACAACACCACCAGCAGCGGCATGCAACAGCAAGGGGGCAGCGGTAGCGCACTGTGGGTTCCCGGGAAACGTGCTCCCGCGCCCCGCGCGCCCTTAGATAGGGGTGCGCGTACGTGTGGATGCGGTGACATCCACTACTCTCGTTCCACCCTCCCTTGTCTAGGGGAAGACGAAATCAAAAGTGCGAGAGGAGTGTTGTTAGAATAGCGCGTTGGAATGCGCCTCGGTTGCCTTTAGTGGATTTTATTAAAAATAGCCTTATGGCCCATTTCGGATCACTATGGGAGCCTTGGGTTTCCCACATCAAGTTATCCCTTTTTTAGGGGATACCAGGATATGGGAATACATCACCCTTCCTTTCCCATTTTCCCTTTTTTAGGGGAAAACGGAAAAGTGCAAAGAAGGAGTGTTGCGAGGCCCCACTGATCCAAAAAGTTTAGAGTCGCCATCTTTATTTTAAGGCAAAAATAAAGCAAAACCAGAAAAAGAAAACCAGAGATAAAAAGCGGGTTCGGAGGCTAAGTTACGAGTTGGGAAGGTGTTAGGCACCCAACTCGCCCTTTCGGTCTCAAAATAGTTTTTGGCTAAAGTATGCTTATTGTTATATTTATTTAGCAGATAAATAAAGCATTAAAAGACATGAAAATAAAATAAATACATCCGTGGCTACATTATTTACGGACTTGCAACCATTTCCTTACAATAATTACAAATGTATTTAAAAACATTTGGCCATTATAACGGCTCTATTACATAATATTTCCTAATCTAATCCGGGAAGCACAACGACTTATATTGCCTACATTGGGTAGGATTTAAATAACAACTTTATAAATAAATATAAAAAAAGCGCCCTTAAAGGCTATTACCTTTTAGAGCGAGTGTGCTCGCTCTGTCCTTCTCGAGAGAGGGAGACTTTTATTGCTGCTGCTGCTGTGATTTGGGCAGAGTGACGGCTTATTTGTGGTGTTTTTGGCTCACTCACTCGGGCAGAATGACGGCTTATTTTTGGTGGTTTGGCCTATTTGGTTGGGCGGAATAACGGCTTATATGGGTTGATTTCACCCTATTTACTCAGGCAGAGTAACGCTTACTTTATGGTTTTTGGGCCGAGGAAATAAGGTGGATACCTAGCTGGGGGGCTAAGGCTCACTTCTACCGGTTGGTTTTGTGTTTGGAGGAGGTTTGGTAGGGTTTCGAGGCTTTTGAGGTGATCGCTCACTATTTATTTCTTCATCGTAACGAGAACGCAGAGAAATTTTATCGATGATAATATGTGCTGAATGTCGACCCCAGGGCCTGTATTTATAGGCTGGACAAGGGACACTGAGGGGATTTAATTTCCTTCTTCACGCATCGATCAGTTGTACACAATGAAGAGAGAATTGAGCATTGCGGCCACTGTTTGTGATTCTGGGAGCCGGGAAGGCATATTTGGGCGCCACCAAGGCATTCTTGGCGCCATGCCATGTTTTGCCATGGGTGGTGCCACTCTTATTCACATTTTCATTTCTTTGCACTTTGAACCTTGCATTTCATTCTTTTGCGCATCCTACTTTGTCCTTTTGCACTTTTGATCCTGTAACTTGACATTTGTTAATGTTTTAACAGGTCTTGATATTTTATGTCATGTCACATACCAGGGGTACGAATTTGGGATGTCTACAGAGCCCCTCAACGATGGAGTCTACGGGTAACCCGCAGCTTACTGAGTAGACGAACATCGTTGATAAGAAATAGACTCTCCAATTTCGTTCAATTATAAAACGAGGGAGAAAGATGCAACAGGTAGCAGTTATAATGCAACAATTTATAATGTGAGACAAACCTCAATATCCTAGACATTTTTAGTCAGTTATAGCAGGTTATCGCAGTTTTTAAGCAGATATGCAAATTAAGTGCTCTGATGGTCGGACCTACTAATGTAGGCTGCCTACGTATCCCTTAATAAAAGGAATCAGACCAAACGTAGTTCGGCCAAAACCTAAACCATCATTCATGCAACGGTTGTGCCTATCGAAATAGGCTACCTACGTATCCTTATACAAGGAATCAGACCGAGACGTAGTTCATTCAGCTGGGGACCAAATGCTGCGGTGCAAGTGCGGCAATACTAAATGAGCAAGTGCATGCAAAGCTTTATCAAATGAGTGCTGCAAAGGTAAATAACGTGCTGTGTTTGGTCGCATCTACCGAGATAGACTGCCTACGTATCCTTAGCCAAGGAATCAGACCAATCGTAGCTCGCCACGCGGCTGTGCGGCATGAATTGTTTCCTTAGGAACTCAGCCTCTACTGGAGAACAAGACCTTTACCTATGAATCTGGGGTTGCGTGCCCCTTAAAAGAAAGTTTTCCAACACAGCGAAAAATGCATGGAATGCACTTCCTCCTTAGGAATTCAGCCTTCACCAGAGAACAAGACTTTTCCCTATGAATCCGGGGTTGCGTGCCCCTTAAAGGAAAGTTTCCAAACATCATACAAATGCACTGCAAAAAGGAAATAATACCTTCCTTTTCTTACCCTTGCCATGCCCGTGCGGCAAATTGTCGCTGTTGCTTTCTTCTTTGCTTCTTTGCTTTGTTCTTCTTTGCTCGGGGATTCTTCTTTTGTCTCGTTCCAGCCCTTGCTGGAAAATCTTTTACTCTGTTTCGCTTATGTTTTCGGCTTTAGCTGGAAAATTTTCTTGATGCTGCTACATATTTCTTTACTGCTCCTTCTAACCTTGGTCAGAAACTTCCTTTTTCTTGCTGCAACATCTCTTGGTACCAGCTGAGATTATCTTTTCTTTGCTGCTATTTTCTTTTCGCTCCATTTTCTAGCTTCAGCCAAAAATTTCTTCTTCTGCCACCACATTTCCTTTTGTTGCATGAACCTATAAATTTTCTTTTCTTTTCTTGTACATGCATTTTCCCCTCTCCCGATTTTTTTTGTTTTCTATTTTGTTTTCTTTTTTTTTATTTGGTCCGCCTGGATATACTTCAGATTTGCTAGATTTTGGCACTGCTTGGCACTTTTGAAGCATTCCCGGATTTATTGATTATGCTTATGAATGTCCTATTTATGCCTAAATGATGCAATTAGGTAATGATGCATGAAATTTATATGATTTATTATTATGATGCATGATTAAACTAGTGGTCACTACTTGACCTTATTATGCATGATTTATACTATAAATGCAAATGGGGCTACATGATGCATGCTTATGCCGCAGGGATATAGTGAATGACATGGGAATATTTATTTTCATGATTGGGGGCATTTTATTTTCTTTTTAGCGCACTCCTAATGCAGCTTATTAGATGATAAATGCAAATGCTGGATGCATGTACTTACTTTATTTAATGCAAATGTGATGCCTAAGAATTATAGGATGCCTATTAACATGATGCATGGGCATTCTCCTATTCTTTCATGCATGCAATAATGCAAAATGCAGTACATATCTTTAAGATGCAAAATGCATTTTTACAATGCCTATAATGCAAAAACGTTTATCTAGATGCAAAACAATACATAATTTTTGTTTTGTTTTGTTTTGTTTTGTTTTTTTTAAAGAACCTGTACAAACATTTACAATGCAATCTAATTTTATATGATGCAAAATAAATAAATAAAAAAAACACATGCAGACTCAAAACACACGCACAAAGCAAAGCTATACCGACCTAACAGGTAATGGCACGCTGTTTTTCCAAAATGAATTTTAAAGGAATATACCTTCGGGTTCGATTAGGCTTCCCTTTTTCTTCTTTTTTTTCGTGGTATGTGGGGAAAGAAAAAAGGCAGATATCTCCTCCTGTTCTTGGCCATATATTTGTTGCAGGGCTATACTTGGCATAAGACTATTCTCACAACTCCTGCATTTTTCTTCATAATCAGACAGGGCAGTAGTGAATGATCGGGATCCAAGTCATCGGGCTGTTTGAGGACAATGGCAACGCAGATGATGAATAGGACGAGGACACTTCTGGTGTTTCTCATTCTGATGAGACTGAGCCTTTTCTGTGCCTTGCAGAAGAAGTATATGGGACCGGCTGGGCGGACGCCGCAGACATTGATGGATTGCTCCGGGGCTTAAGCTGCAAATGAAGGATAATTTTGGGGGAAACAAAGGGGGTAGAGGCAATAATAGATATGTACAGACAATTAATGTATAATCTAAATTTTTTAGCAATTATTCCTAAGTTGCACCTTAGGACCTGAAGATTTTATACTTTAGTGTTTTATTGTGCGCTTCTGTCGTGGTTTTTCTTTTTCTTCTATCGGTCGAGCCCCCTTGCGTGCTGAAGACTGGAGGTAAGATGCCGAGGTTTCAAAGAGTGCCTTCCCTCTCCTTATTCTCCTGATATATATTTTTTATTTGACTCTAAGTTTTGCCTAGGCCGCCCTTTTGGGTTTTCAACCTAGCGAGCCCTTATTTTTCCTTATTTTTTATTTTTTTTATTTTGCTCTAATTTTTGCCTAGGCCACCCTTTCGGGTTTTCAGCTTAGCGAGCCCTTATTTCTCCTTTTTATTTGTTTTTTTTATGCCCTAACTTTTGCCTAGGCTGCCCTTTCGGGTTTTCAGCCTAGCGGGCTGGAGAGGGAAGCACTTGCCAGATAGGGTGGCTTGGGCACAATACCTTTTAAGCTCGTTAAGATTGGGGGGCTGAACAAGGTCTTCTCCTTCTTGGTTTATGAGAAGTACGGCACCTCCTGACCGGATTTCTTTGACAATATGCGGCACATCGTGGAAGAGAGGGGTAGCAACCTCTTGATAAGTAGCCCCAACATTTTTTAGCCCAGACAGCATGACATGATAGCAGTAGGTTCCCCCAAGGGGTGGTGAATGAGGTCATTTCTTGGTCTCCTGCTGCCTTTGATTTGACTATAGCCCAGCATGCCGTCGTCGAAGGATCTGATGAAGGTCCATCTTGATTTGATTATCTTTGGGCGACGCCTTGTTGAGGTCGCATAAGTCTACGCAGATCCAGACCTTCCTGTTGGGCTTGGGAATGGTCACTATATTGGACAGCCAGATCGGGTATTTTTCTCTTTCTTTTTTTTTTCTCTTTTTTTTACTCTTCTTTTTTTTTTACTACTACTTTTTTCCTTTCTTTTTTTTGTGTTTTTTTTTACCCGAATAAAGTTGACGTGCGGCTGTTTCATGCTTTCTTTTTTGACTTGTAATGACCATTCTGGCTTGATGCGGCGGAGCTTTTGCTTGATTGGCCGAGCATCTGGACATGTGGGGATCCGGTGTTTGGCTATGGTTGGGTCTACCCCCGACACATCTTAATAGGACCAGGTAAACATGTCCACGGACTCTTTGAGGAGATCCATGAGTGTTATCCTTTTCAGAACCTTGGGGTAGTTGCCGATTTTGACTCTTTTGATTTAATTGTCCAGCCCCAGATTGATAGTGGGTAAGTCTTCAGTTGCTGTTGGTGAATGATGTTGTTCCTGGTGCTCGACTGACTTTACAAGCTCAAGCAAATAATTTTTTATCTTTTGGGTCCTATTAAATGACTCATCATTATAATTATTTAATGCGTCTTTTAATGTAGGTGCAACTAAGAAATAAGCAAAGACATTTAGATTATTATTAAAAGCAAACCGTACAGGGTTTATTACATGATTGAGGACCTTGGGTTTGAGATCCTCAACTTTATGGAGCGGATTGGTAGATGACCAATCTGTAAAGCTAGGGAAAGGAATAGGGATAATATATCCGAAGCGGTCCACCAGATTTGCGGGTGTCAAAAGCGGGCCGGTCGTAGTATACTAGTTCTGCAGAGGCTTATAGGAAATAGACTAAAACTCAGCAAGGAGCTCCTCGTAATCAGTACCTCTGCCTATCATGTCCAGGAAGTTTTCACCAACCTCAATCATGTTGGATTTGAGGTAGAGGGTTATTGACTATATTTGGTCTGGGAGGAGGCTTTTCAATAACCTTATCATCTATAAGATCCTGAATAGCATCTTTGAGCAGATAACATTTATCAGTGAGGTGGCCACTACAGCAATGATATTCACGATCGGGCATGATTCCGTGTCTGGGCGGGGTGCAGTGGCTTATAATTTTCCATAGGCTTTAACACTCCTTGTGCCATTAGCCCTGCAGATTACTGCATCGGGAGGCTTGCGGTTCATCATAATGACGGTTCGATTTACGAAATTTACATTCGGGCCATTATTCCCTCCGACTGTGTTTGACAGACCTGTCTGCTCCATAAGACCATGGAACAGTGCCATAACTTTGGGTAGGAAAAGTGGCTGATGCATTCCCTACCATATTGATGGTTGGTGTGGGTGTGGCTGCGGTTGTCTTCCCTTTAGAGTAACAGAAAGAGCTAGGAGGCGTATTGACTTGTAATTGCCCCGTTCGTATATCATCATCTATACGAGCTCCTATCTCCACAATTTCTTTAAAATTGGTGTAAGGGAGATACCGCATGTGTTCCAAGTAAATGGGCTGGAGGTTTTTGATAAACATTCGGCATGACTCGGCTGGATCAGGCCTGTCAAAAGTCTGGGCCAACTTTCTCTTTCGCCTAGACCGCGAACTCAGCACAGGTTTCTTTTTCCCTCTGGGTGCACGACTCAAGGTCCCTTCTATTTTCAGGACTGGTGTTGTCTTTGTACCTTTCCATGAACGCTTCAACTATTTGGTCCCATGTATTCATGGTGCTGCCATCAGACAACATTAGCCATTGTTTGGCAGCCCCTATTAGGGTGAGGTGAAAATTGGAAGTCATAGCCTCAAAGCTAGCTCCCATTGACTGCATGCCAATGGAATAAGATTTTAAGTGGGATATAGGGCATCCAGTTCCATCAAATTTTTCTATGTCGGGCATTTTGAATTTGACAGGCAATATTGCCGCAGGTTGTAATGCAGTGCCCGCGTAGAAAATTCCCCTTTGTTGAGAAGTTTGAGTACCATCGCTTTTATATTTTCCACATCGGCCTCTACTTTGGTGGCTGGGGGAGTTGGCTTTTGGTATATACTGGCTGGATTAGGGAAGGCTAGGTTAATTTCTGGCTGCGGTGTCTAGTAAGGATTTTGGGCTGGATATGGATATTGGGCTGGTGGATTCTAGGTTAGATATGGATTTTGGGTTGGATATGGATTTTGGGCTGGTGGATTTTGGGTAGGAGGATTTTGGGTAAGTGGATTTTGGATGGTTTCGGCTGGGCGGCCAGGATCATTATAAGGTAAATAAGTGGTAACTTGGCATGATGGTTTATAACTTTGTGGGTCCATATATGGGCTGTTCTGGAGTGGGTTGGTTATGGGAAAAGGGAGGTCGTTTGGGCTTTGGGGAATTTTGGTGCCTGGGGAAGGATATGCAGGATAGGACGGGTAAGGGCTGATATTTGGGTAGTAGGGACTTGGTGGAGGATTGGGATTTGGGGTATCGACAGTATTTGGTGGGTTAGTGTTTGGTTGGGGGTTTGGGTTTGGAGGCACATGAGATGTTGATGCTTCCTGGGGGATAGCAGGGGAAGAGATTACCTCACCACTGGATTTAAAAATTTGCACCAAGCTAGCTATTTGGCTCATCGATGCACCCAACTTTTGGTCTAACCATTCCTGCATTGCTGGAGTCGGAGCGTATCCTGGAGCCCCTGCATCTGTACCCATAGCGGACTGCTCACTTTTCTGCCATCTTGCTCGGATATTCTCTCTGCGATTACGCCCATGTCGATATGATACTAATACCCTCATTACGATTTACGCACTTATTTCCCGTATCAATCGGCCAGTACTATCTCTGCCTTTCCAAGTTCGGGCCAGGTTTCTGAGGAAAATGGGTTATGGAGGAGGTATCAGAAGGCTAGCTGAAGGCTTTTTGGGTTTGGAGTACAGCATGCCTTTATTAGTATATTTTATTATTTATTCATTTCCCCTACAATTGACCGGATAAGCACCTGCTTTATTTTGACGGTCTCAGGACTTTTCCTGGAACAGTGGATTCTTTCTCCAGAGTATAGGACCAACGTATTCCACCTGCCTTTCGACTCCCCAAGATCGGACTGATCCCGGGCGAAGGGCCTATACTCTTTTCAGGATCCACCGTTCGAAATAGTCTAGGTCAAGCATTAGAAAATAATAAATCAGCCCCAGTGTATTTTTTTTTTACTTGTGCAGATTTTTTTTTTGACTTGCGCACATTTTTTTTTTGACAAGGGCTGACCCACGATTTAAAAATGCAAAAACCGGTCGGTCTTTGAAGTGTCCTGAGAATCTATATGCAGTCTAACATTGGCTCATGCAGGGGTAGGCTGGCCATGGTGTAGGGTAGTAATTCGGAATATATTTATATGCATGTGCGCGTGTGTGTCGTATCTAAAAAGCGAAAAAAAGTTTTTTTTATTTACAGATATATAAACAGAAAATAAAAACATATATGGCATGTCTTGCTGTTACGTGTTGATTTTCTCGGCTTTTTAGTTTGACGCAAGCAAGCAAGTACACCATATTAAGAAATAGAAAGAAAAGCGGGGAAACTATCTATCCCTATTAATTACAAATTGGTCCTATGTCCCCGAAATAAAATGACATAATGAATGCAAATATGTACAAAATAATAATAAAAAAGGAAAATGAACAGAAAGAAATAATAATATAGAGCCGAGAATAAAATAAAGCCCCGGCCCTTTCGTTGTGCTGCTCGGATATTATATATAATATATATATATATATATATATATATATTTTTTTTAATTTTTTTTTTGATTTTTTGATTTTTCGAATTGTTTTTTTCGAATTTTTTTTTGCTATTATTATTATTTTTTAAAATACTTTTAAAAACACCTGTAACAGTTATTGGAACGAAACTGCTGCAAGATGGAAGATCATATCCACAAATATAGACACGGATGTATAGGAACGCAATATTCAAATGCATAAATTAATATAACAAGCATGCTTTAGCCATAAACAAATAAAAACAAAAAAGTTTTATTTTATGAGTCTAGCCTTCCATTTTATTTTAAAAATAAAACAACTCCCCATCAGAGTCGCCACTGTAGATTCCCGGGAAACGGGCTCCCGCGCACCGCGCGCCCTTGAATAGGGGTGCGCGTACGTGCGGATGCGGTGACATCCACTGCTCTCGTTCCACCCTCCCTTGTTTAGGGGAAGACGAAATCAAAAGTGCGAGAGGAGTGCTGTCAGAATAGCGCGTTGGAATGCGCCTCGGTTGCCTTTAGTGGATTTTATTAAAAATAGTCTTATGGTCTATTTCGGATCACTATGGAAGCTTTGGGTTTCCCACATCAAGTTATCCCTTTTTTAGGGGATACCAGGATATGGGAATACATCACCCTTCCATTCTCATTTTCCCTTTTTTAGGGGAAAACAGAAAAGTGCAAAGAAGGAGTGTTGCGAGGCCCCACTGGATCCAAAAAGTTTAGAGTCGCCATCTTTATTTTAAGGCAAAAATAAAGCAAAACCAGAAAAAGAAAACCAGAGATAAAAAGCAGGTTCGGAGGCTAAGTTACGAGTTGGGAAGGTGGTAGGCACCCAACTCGCCCTTTCAATCTCAAAATAGTTTTTGGCTAAAGTATGCTTATTGTTATATTTATTTAGCAGATAAATAAAACATTAAAAGATAGGAAAATAAAACAAATACATCTGTAGCTACATTATTTACGGACTTGCAGCCATTTCCTTACAATAATTACAAATATATTTAAAACCATTTGGCCATTATAACGGCTCTATTACATAATATTTCCTAATCTAATCCGGGCAGCACAACGGCTTATATTGATTACATTGGGCCGGATTTAAATAACAACTTTATAAATAAATATAAAAAAAGCGCTCTTAAAGGCTATTACCTTTTAGAGCGGAGTGTGCTCGCTCTGTCCTTCTCGGGAGGAGGAAACTTTTATTGCTGCTGCTGCTGTGATTTGGGCAGAGTGATGACTTATTTTGGTGTTTTTGGCTCACTCACTCGGGCAGAATGACGGCTTATTTTTGGTGGTTTTGGCCTATTTGGTTGGGCGGAATAACGGCTTATATGGGTTGATTTCAGCCTATTTACTCGGGAGAGTAACGGCTTACTTTATGGTTTTTGGGTCGGGGAAATAAGGTGGATACCTAGCTGGGGGGCTAAGGCTCACTTCTACCGGTTGGTTTTGTGTTTGGAGGAGGTTTGGTAGGGTTTCGAGGCTTTTGAGGTGATCGCTCACTATTTATTTCTTCAGCGTAACGAGAACGCAGAGAAATTTTATTGATGATAATATGTGCTGAATGTCGACCCAGGGCCTGTATTTATAGGCTGGACAAGGGACACTGAGGGGATTTAATTTCCTTCTTCACGCATCGATCAGTTGTACACAACGCAGAGAGAATTGAGCATTGCGGCCACTGTTTGTGATTCTGGGAGCCGGGAAGGCATATTTGGGCGCCATGCCAAGTTTTGCCATGGGTGGTGCCACTACTATTCACATTTTCATTTCTTTGCACTTTGAACCATGCATTTCATTCTTTTGGGCATCCTGCTTTGTCCTTTTGCACTTTTGATCCTGTAACTTGAGATTTGTTAATGTTTTAACAGGTCTTGATATTTTATGTCATGTCACATACCAGGGGTACGAAATTGGGATGTCTACACGCACAAACATCTAGCAGTGAAGAGTTCTCAAACTTACCTGTATCAGCAACACAGTGGTAACAACTATTAAACTTGCTTAATAATTCCAAAATTTATTCTGATCGACTGAATGGTAAGCATGATATATGTGAATGGATTATTGATATTGGAGCATCAAATCATGTTACGGGTGATGTAACCTCTTTGGTAGATGTGCGCGAGATCAGAAACTATCCAGTGGGCTTGCCCGATTGACAACATGCAGTTGTAAGTCAAGAAGGAAAAGTGATATTGGATGAGGGGTTACAATTGGAGAATGTGCTCTACGTGCCCTCTTTGAAATGCAATTTGATTTTTGTATCTCAATTAATAAATAAGTAGGATTGTGTCGTTTATTTCATTAATATTGTATGTGTTATACAGGACCGCATGACGAGGACGCTGATTGGAGCGGGTGAACAGAGAGATGGGCTTTACTTTTTCCGTGGTATTTCTCAACCGAAGGCTTTTGCAGTAAATGGAGAGGCATCAATGGATTTATGGCATAGACGGTTAGGACATCCTTCTGAAAATGTCATGAAATTAGTACCTAACGTCAGTAAATCTGGTAGAATGGAAAATAAAGCTTGTGATGTATGTCAACGTGCAAAACAAACCAGAGATAGTTTTCCTATTAGTAAAAATAAAGCCAATGGCATATTTGATTTAATTCATTGTCATTTGTGGGGTGGCTATCGAACTCCTTCATTGTGTGGGGCATATTATTTTCTGACTATAGTAGATGACTTTTCTCGGGCAACTTGGGTTTATTTGCTTCAGGATAAAACGGAGGTTGAACGGTTGTTTTTAAACTTTGTTGCTATGGTAAAACGACAGTTTGATAAAACAGTGAAGCATGTTCGTAGCGACAATGGGACATAATTTCGTTGCTTACTTGACTACTTTGCTAATAATGGAATTATTTTTGAAACATCTTGTGTTGGAACCCCACAACAGAATGGACGTTTTGAACGCAAGCACAGACATATTTTGAACATTGCTCGAGCACTTCGCTTTGAAGTGAATTTGCCAATTTCTTTTTTGGGGGAGTGTGTGTTGGCCGCTTCTCACTTAATAAATAGAACTCCTTCAACCATCATGCATTAATAATAAGACACCATTTGAAGTACTGTTTGGGAAGGTCCCATCTTATGCCTCGCTTCGGGGTTTTTGGATCTTTATGCTATGCTCATAATAAAAAACACAATGGCGACAAGTTTGCTAGTCGCAGTAGAAAGTGTGTCTTCATCGGGTATCCATTCAGAAAGAAATGTTGGAAATTATATGATCTGGATACAGGTGATGTGGTTGTGTCAGGAATTTGTTCGATTTTTTAAGGATGAGTTCCCCTTTGCTGGGTCATGACATGCAACACCACATGTTACCGTGGATCAATATGTTGGCATTGATGAAGACGAGACACTGGGGGAGCACGGATTGGACGCAAGGGATGAATTTTCGGGTATCGGTTCCGTAAATGAAAGGGGTGGAATTACGGAGGAATCACCATCTTCACCACCCATGGATGAACTTGGAAGGGGGATGCGATCTAAGCAGCCTTCGGTTCTTCTTCGTGATTTTGTCACTCATACCATACGGAAAGTTCCCCATCTCATTCAGGATTCCCCGTCTTCATCATCGCCCCCAGGTACTCCTTATCATATAGCACATTACATTAATTATGAACGATTTTCTACACGACACAGGACCTTTCTTGCATCTATAACGGCTGGTGAAGAACCAAAAGGATTTAAGGACGCAGTGCAACATTCTGGTTGGAGAGCAGCAATGAGAAAGGAAATTAAAGCCCTTGAAGACAATGAGACTTGGACTATGGAGACTCTTCCTCCCGGGAAGAAAGCATTGGGAAGCAAATGGGTCTATAAGATCAAATACAACTCTGATGGCAGCATTGAGAGGCTCAAAGCTCGGTTAGTCATACTTGGAAATCATCAGGTTGAAGGGCTTGATTATGCAGAGACGTTTGCTCCCGTGGCAAAAATGGTGCCTGTTCGCGCTTTTCTTGCCATTGCTCCAGCTAGAAAGTGGACGGTTCATCAAATGGATGTGCATAATGCTTTCTTACATGGAGATTTGAATGAGGAGGTCTACATGAAAGTTCCTCCTGGGTTTCCCGTTTCCAAGCCAAATTAGGTCTGTCGTCTTCGTAAGTCTCTGTATGGTCTTCGTCAAGCTCCGCGGTGTTGGTTTGCTAAATTGACCACCGCTTTGACAAGTTATGGATTTTCTCAATCCCACTCTGATTATTCCCTTTTCACCTTGAATCAAGGAACAACGCAGCTCACAGTACTTATTTATGTAGATGATTTGATTATTGCAGGAAACAACCTGGAGGCAATGTCGAAATTCAAGACATATATCAGCAATTGTTTTCACATGAAGGATTTGGGGGTTCTGAAGTATTTTTTGTGACTTGAAGTGGCACGAAATCCTGAGGGTATTTTTTTGTATCAACGAAAGTATGCCTTGGATATTATTTCGGAAACTGGTTTGATGGGAGGGAAACCGGCTGACTTTCCCATTGAACAGAATCACAAGCTTGCTCTTGCAAAAGGGAGGCTTCTTGACGATGCAGCGCAATATAGACGTCTCATTGACCATCTCATTTACTTGTCTGTGACACGTCCCGATCTTGCCTATTCGGTCCATGTGTTGTCTCAATTCATGCAACATCCTCGTATTGAGCATTGGGATGCTGCCCTCCATGTTGTTCGTTATTTGAAAGGGAAATCGGGTCAAGGCATTATGCTTTGGACAGACAGTAGCTTGGAGTTGTCTGCGTGGTGCGACTCAAATTGGGCGAGTTGTCCACTTACACGGAGGTCACTGACAGGATGGTTTGTCTTCCTTGGTGGTTCCCCCATTTCGTGGAAAACCAAGAAACAACTTGTGTCTGGTCATCTCTTAGAGGCGAATATCGGTCCATGGCGGCACTGCTGTGAATTAAAATGGCTAAGGAGACTATTAGCGGATTTGGGTGTACATCAAACTCAAGCCATGCGGGTTTACTGTGATAGCCAATCTGCTTTGTACATTGCCCAAAATCCTGTCTTTCATGAGCGTACTAAGCACATCGAGGTAGATTGCCATTTTATTCGTGATGCTATTAAGGAAGGACTGATCGCACCTTCTTATGTTCCTACGCGAGACCAATTGGCTGACATCTTCACGAAGGCTCTCGGGAAGGCGAAGTTCGAGTATCTCCTTTGCAAGTTAGGCATTCGGGATCTTCATGCTCCAACTTAAGGGGGGATATTGGGAAGGCTGACATAGCTGATGCTTATGTCTGCAACGTCTTTGCAGGAGATTTTCTTATTTTGGTTGCTTGATTTTGGGTCTCTTTAATATGGTATTTGTTTATTAGTTTCCTAATTAGAGAGTTTCCTAATTGTCTCTAGTTTCCTTGTTAGCATAGGTTTCTTGTTAGCAAAGTAAGGGTAGTGGTTGGAAACTATTACATTGGTTTTTGATATTTATACAGCCGTGCTCCAACAGTCAAGGCAGACACGGTTTTTACCAATTAATTCTTCCTAACAATTTTTATTTTTTTCATACAACCCAGTTATCAAGAGATCAACTAAAAAAATAAGCAGAACTGAGTTATAGCATGATCATGGAAGCCACTGATTTTCTAGGAACAATAATCAGAAAATTCAACAATTAAATCTAAAAATTGGATAGATCTTACTTGAATTCGCGAAGGAGATTTACGAAATTCAAGCACCAAAATTCGAATTCGGTTGGAGTTGATACGACTTCGAGGCGGAGCTTGTGAAGGAGGCGGAGCAAGTTGCAAGCGGCTGGCTGGGAGTTACCTGAAGCTTGGGGCTCGCAATGAGGTGCTTGCGGATCGGTTGAAGGAGGCTTGGGCGGATTACGAAGCTTCAACCGGCCGAGTGGGTTGGGCGAAGGTCGGCCTAACATGGGGTTTTGCCAAGCGGCTATGGTGGGCGTGGGAGAACGGGTAGAAAGAGACACGACGAAGGACAGGTGGCGGGGTTCTTTGAATCTGGCGGTGGCTTTGGATTTCTTTGGGGTGGAATCGAATTTGGAGCTGGAGATTGGATAGAGCGAGATTGCTTGAGTGAGGATGGAGATGGGCTGACTTGGAAATCGCCGGAGATGGAGTGGACATGAATGGATGATGAAGAGGCTCGAACTGGGTTGGACAGAGATTTGCTTGGGATGACAATTGGGGCGAGAGATGATGGAAGCAGCCGCTTTTTCCCTTTTCTTTTTTTTTTAATTGTGTACTCCCTTCCGGCCTTTACGGTTACCTTGCGATTGCAAGATTTTTTTGGAATCGGCTTGTGCAAGGTAAGTTCGACTAGGCCCTGCTTTACTATTTCTTGATTTTAGCCATAAAATGCTCCATTAATTCAATTTGAACAGTAATTTTTATCTTTTGGCGACCTTTAACTTTGTTTTAACTAAAACAAAAAATCTACAAAAACTAAAAATAAAATTATTAAACATTAGTGCATATAAATACATAAAAAAATAAAATCTTTTTGTGAGGGTGACACTATTAACACTCCCCTATAAACCCACAAACTCAGGGAGACTCTAACGAGTGACTCAAAAAGCAACAACATAAATACAAAGAGATAAGGGTTAGAAATTGTTCTAAGTTATAGTCGTTAGCTTGACTTAAATCCTTCCTTTTCACTAAGAAGACATCGCCGGATCACTTAGGAATGCACACATTTTTGGTCCATAAAATCCACCACTCATGTAATGTCTTAATTTTAGTCCATTGAAGCCAAACACTTCCTTGGCGAAATTTTCTTTTCTCGATGGCCATTTAATTGATTTGGGGACGGGGAGTTTCACACCTAAATCTTCCAATGTAATCCTATCCGGAATTTCCACCACTTTTTCATCACAACATTGCTCATGCATTTCTAAAATAGGTTCTTGATTCTCTTCAAGAAAATATGAAGAAGGCGTCCCTAACTCCACATAAGTGTCTAGCGGAGAATCAATTGGAGGGCAATTTTCAATGTCAATCTCCGAAATTTCTTCGGGTTCTTGAGAACAATGAGGTGGTACATCAATTTGTGAAAAATCTTGGGATTCTATAATCAACTCATCATCTTTTTCAATCGGCTCATCTATTACTTCCAATTCTTTTTCCTCAATATTTGTTTTTCCTTTATCCCTTTCTATATTATATTCCCACTTAGAGACTTCCATGGGTATCTCATCATCTTTAGGAATCAACTCATTCTCTCGCATTTCTAGTTCTACTTTTTCATATTTTTCTTGATTATTTTCACTTTTATCTTTTTCAACTTCTTTATCAGAATTATCTACTTTATCAGGCATATCAAAAGGTTGAATAGGATTACTTACCTTTTCTCTTTCTTCGTTAACTTTTGCAAGTTGATTCCTTATATTTTCTATCTCTTCTAGCAAATATTTCATAAGGTCAGTTTGACCTTTGCTTGCTCCTTCTAACTTTGAAACTTCTTCATCTAAAGGTGTTGGGTCATTTACTTGATATTATTTCTTTAGCTCATTTAACCCCTTTTCGAATTTTTCCAAAAACTTAGAGTTTTGTTCTAGTTCTTGCTTTTTAAGGTAAGACCAATAAGAATAAGGTTCATTAACAATTGAAGCTTTCTGTATTGCATATTGAGTTTTGCGAGTTTTAATTAGTTCTTCCATATATGCAATATCTTCTGACACATTGGGATCACTAGGCGAAGAAAAAGAGGGTTGATGACAATAAGAAGGTGGTTCATTATAATAATTATGCGAAGAGAAAGATGATTGATTACAATAAGAAGGAGGCTCATTATAATAGGACGAATAAGGATGAGGTTCGTTATAAAAGAGTGGATTATAATAGGGTGGTTCATTATAGTTATTATGATAGGGCGGAAAAGATGATTGATTGTGATAATCCCTTTCATAACTATTAGGAAAAGATGGTTGATTTATTCTAGCATTTCGGTAGGCATATTCATTTGTGGCTCTCATAGGTGCGTAATTTTCCATACCCCAATGATAATTATTGTACGCCATTATTTTATTATTATTATTTTAAAGATTTTTTTTATTTATATATAATTTTTAATTTTCGGAATTTTTTAAATTATTTTTTTAAATTTTTTTTTAAAAAACGAAAATAATAAAAAGAAAAGCTAAATTAACTAAATCAAAATAACAAATCTCCGGCAACGACGCCAAAAACTTGATCGTGTCTTATTTTAAATTTATTTCCTTGCAAGTGGACAAAACTAATGTAGAATAGCCTGGGAAGTAAGGGTCGAACCACAGAGATTTGGATTTGATTAAAATAAATTTAACTAATCTATTAAAATAATGCAATTAATAACTAATGGGGTTTTTTTGGTTTTTATAAATTAAATTAACTAGAAAGCAATAAAATAACCTAACTAACAAAGCATATAAATATGAGATAAATCAAAGATTTATAAATCGCCTAGGAATTAGAATTCACTTGTATCTTTTTTTTTTTTTGAGAAACAGGGACGGGACCCTGCTAGAATTCACTTGTATCTACTCTATTGTTCATTTAAATAAAGTATCATTCAATACCTTGAGTTCGTTCACGAAAGATAGATATAGCCTGTCAAATTACCGTTCAGTCTCCATCTCCAAATAATTCATCCATTCTATATTCTAGGCACAAGAACATATGGATCCTAACTGTCACTTAGGTCATATATATGAACCTGACCCTAACTTATCACTCTCGTGCATCGATAGGTTCAATTTATCATGATGGTGAGCCTGTGTACGACATATGCACATTGGTCATGCAGTTATCCGCACCTCTAGGCCTTTATCACTTGCGATTACATTCATTTGTTCAAAGCAAGATAACAAACAACATAAACACCATGATCAACAAGAATTGAATGAATACAAATATAATATAAAGCAATAGATTCGATACAAGTTACCTCAAATTCCTAGATTATGGAGTTAATTCTCTATAATTGAAAGTACAAAACCTTGAACCATTCTTGGAGAATCTTTCTTCATAGATAAAGAAAAATAATACATAACTTCTCTCCCCCTTTTTCCTAGCCTAAAGGGATCTATTTATACCTGATTAATCCTACAACAAGAAGGAAAAGGAGATACAATATAATTACAACACTAAAAGAGATCAAATAGGACTAAAGGACCCGTACACTATTCCTTGGAGGAAAGTGGCGGCTGATTATAGCTTTGTAAAAGCTGATTTTCAGCTTTTGGAATTTCAAGTTTTCAGCCTTTTCCTTCAAGTTTTCAGCTTTTGCAGTTTGGTCCCTGAAGTTCTTCAATTCAACATAAAATGTCTATATTTTGCACAATTATTCCAAAAGTCCCTGAAACTCTAAAACAACACTAAAACATATATTAGACAACAAAAATATCGAGAAATAGCATAATTTAAGCTGAAATAATACCAAATAACTGTGTATAAAATACAGTCATCAGTAACCAAGGAAAATGTGGGGGAGACAAGCCAGCCCAAGACAAATCCAACACCAGCCGCAAGCCGTTCAAGGGAAAAGAGAAGCTAGGTGATAAGGGCAAGGAAGGGTCCAAACCACCAAACACTTGCTTCATTTGTGACGGAACTCATTGGGCGCACGATTGTCCCAAGAAAAAGAGCTTCCATGCAATGATGGCTCAATATGAGGAGAAGGAAGCTCACCAGGAGGAAGCGTAAATGAGGTCACTGCAAATACTGAATGCCATCAAAGCCAAGACAGAGGCACCGAAGGCGACGACCAAGGGCCTCATGTATGTCAACGCCAAAGTAAATGGGGTCCCTACTCAAGATTTACTTGACACGGGTGCCACACATAACTTTGTTTCGCAAGATGAAGCCAAGAGGCATGGCCTTAATGTTTCAACGGAGAGGGCACCATCAAAACGGTAAACTTAGATGCAAAGCCAATCTATAGAAAAGCTCGAGGCATGGAAGCTAAAATTGGTGATTGTGTTGGCTCGATAGACTTGTCAGTCGTGCCGATGGACGACTTCAAACTGGTGCTTGGAATGGAGTTCCTTGACAAGGTAAGAGCTTTTCCTATGCCTTTTGCTAATTCATTATGCATCCTAGATGGAGGAAATACATGCATGGTGCCCATCGAGCGTAGTGGAAAGTGGAAGCCAAGTTACTATCGGCGATGCAGTTTAAGAAAGGCTTTAATAAAAAGGAGCCTTGCTACTTGGCGATATTGCGTAAATCGCCGGATGGCGACGTGCTTAACCCATTATCTCAGAGGCTCCAAAGGAGATTCAAGCAGTCCTTGCAAAACAAGGACGTGATGCCTAAAGAATTGTCAAAGAAACTGGCACCTAGGAGAGAGGTGGATCACAAGATTGAACTTGAGCCGAACGCCAAGCCACCCGCAATGGTTCCTTATCGGATGGCACCACCAAAATTGGAAGAATTGAAGAAGCAGTTAAAGGAGTTGATCGACTCTGGCTATCTTCATGCATCAAAGTCCCCATATGGTGCCCCCATATTGTTCCAAAAGAAGAAGGATGGGTCATTGCGGATATGCATTTATTACATGGCCCTCAATAAGATCACTAAGAAGAACAAATACCCAATTCATCTCATTGCGGATCTATTCGATCAACATGGCAAGGACAAGTACTTCACCAAGCTGGACTTGAGGTTAGGGTACTATCAAGTACTAATTGCTGAAGGTGACTAGGAGAAGACCACGTACGTGACAAGATACGATTCTTACGAATTTCTAGTCATGTCGTTTGGTTTCACTAATGCCCTTGCCACTTTTTGCACCTTGATGAATAAGTTATTCCATCAATTCCTTGACAAGTTTGTCGTAGTCTACTTGGATGACATTGCCATCTATAGCAATACTCTGGACAAACATGTTGGGCATTTGCAACAAGTCTTCCAAGTACTACGAGAGAATGAACTTTACATAAAGCTGGATAATTGCTCGTTTTGCCAAGAGGAAGTTATGTTCCTAGGGCATAAGATCAAAGATGGAAGACTCATGATGGACGGGGCCACAATCAAAGCATTCCAAGAATGGGAGCCACCGACCAAGGTGCCACAGTTACGATCATTTCTTGGATTGGTGAATTACTATCGTCGCTTCATCAAAGGCTACTCGGTAAAAGCAACTCCTTTGACAGATTTGCTCAAGAAGAATAAGGTATGGAGTTGGGACAAAAAATGTCAAGCGGCTTTTGAAGAGCTGAAGAAAGCCGTAACGGAGGAGCCAGTCCTATGCTTGCCCGACATCTCCAAGCCTTTTGAATTACACACGGATGCTTCAGACTTTGCCATTAGGGGAGTACTCATGCAAGAAGAGGATCCTATTGCATTTGAGAGCTGAAAACTTCATGAAATGGAGAGGCGATACATGGTGCTAGAGAAGGAAATGACGACAGTTATCCTTTGCTTGCACACTTGGAGGCATTACTTGCTCGGTTCTCAATTCGTCATCAAGACGGACAACATTGCCACGAGCTACTTTCAAACTCAAAAGAAGCTCAGCCCTAAGCAAGCTCGTTGGCAAGACTTCCTTGTAGAGTTCAACTACCGGTTTGAGTATAAACCAGGTAAGACAAATGTTGTCGCTGACACACTAAGTGCTCGTTTGTTGCATCTTATTTGGAGTGACTTTTGGCTTTTGGCTTTTGAAAAGCTATATTTAGAGTGTTTGTTTCAGCTTATAAGCCAAAAGCCGATAAGTAAGGTATGACACCCTTTATGCATTGAAAAGCCAAAGCCAAAAAGCCGAAATTTTAAGCTTTTTTGGGGTTTTTTTTTAAACATGAAGACAACTATTCATTAATAAATATTTGATTATCCTCATTTCATCCTTTTATGAAATATACATAAAAATATGAATGCTAATTTTCAAGATTTTTTTTTAACAAATAATTATAACAACTCATAAGAAGCTTTTCAACAGTTGTAACAAACAGTCTATCATACAATCAGCCACAAGTCATTTAGCCACCAGCTTAAGCTATCAGCTATAAGTCATAAGCCATCAGCCACAACAAACGAGCCCTAAGTCAGAAGGCAGAGCTTGCCGCTATCAGTCAACCACGATTCTCCCTACTGGACAGGATCAAGAAAGGTCTAGACCACGATCCCTTAGCCAAAAATCTCACAAGCATGGCACGCAAAGGAAAGACCCGACTATTTTGGCTTAAGGGTGACTTGCTATTCAACAAAGGTGATCGACTCTATGTGCCAAGATGGGGCGACCTGCGAAAGGAGATAATCAGGGAATGCCATGATTCCAAATGGGCTGGACATTTGGGTATCAAAAGGACGCAAGCATTGATAGAGGCATCTTACTATTTGCCGTGCATGTTCAATGATGTAGAGACATACGTATAGACATGTTTGGTGTGCCAACAAGATAAAATAGAACAACATCAACTTGGTGGTCTATTGGAGCCACTACCAATTCCTAAAGACCATGGGAAAGTGTTTCCATGGATTTTATCACATGCTTTCCTAAGTCAAACGAATTTGGGAACATAATCGTGGTGGTCGACAGGTTCTCAAAATATGGCACGTTCATTCCCGCCCCTGCTGACTTTACGGCCGATGAAATGGCCAAGTTATTTTTCAGGGATGTCGTGAAGTATTAGGGAGTCCCACAAGTAATTATGAATTACAGAGATCCCAGTGTCACCGGGAGGTTTTGGACGGAGCTCTTCAAGCAAATGGGGATGATATTAAACTTCTCTAAAAGTTTCCACCCCCAAATCGATGGTCAGACAAGGTGGGTCAATGCTTTGTTAGAGCTCTAATTACGACACTACGTGAGTGCCAACTAGCATGATTGGGTGAGGCTCATAGATGTGGCCCAATTTTCTTACAACATGCAGCGAAGCGAGGCTATGGGACGAAGTCCTTTCGACATTGTCATCGGGTGACAACCTCTAACGCCTAATGCTTTAGCAGCTTCTTACGATGGAAAGAGCCCGGCGGCCTACAAACAGCGAAAGCATGGCATGACCAAACCAACTTGGCACGAGCATCTCTTGACCAGGCGGCTAAGAAGATGAAAAAGTGGGCCGACAAAAAATGAAGAATGGTAGAGTTCAAGGAAGGAGACCAAGTCATGGTAAAGCTCCTGCCGCAACAATTCAAAACCTTAAGGAAAGTCCATAAGGGGTTGATACGACGATACGAGGGTCCCTTCCTGATTATATCTCGGGTTGGCAAAGTTTTTTATCAACTTCAACTGCCGCCCAAATTGAAGATTCATCTAGTCTTCCATGTGAGTTTCCTCCAGCCCTACCATCAAGACATGGAAAACCCTAATCGAGGAGTATCCAAGCGGGCACCAACAACCGTTGTCACTTCTTTCGACAAGGAAGTTGAAGAAATCCTATCGGACTAGACAATTAGGAGATGGGGGGGTACCCAGCTATAAGGAATACTTAGTAAAATGGAAGAACCTTCCGGATAGTGAAGCAAGCTGGGAGTCGGAAGACTTACTATGGCAATTTGCAGATCATATCCAAAAATACAGGGAAGAAGGCGCGACGAGGGTGTCGCGAGCTTAAGTGGGGGAGAATGTCATGTCCCACCAACCAAGTGTTTAAATCTCTCTCTAGCATATCACAGAAGCTTCAAGATGTGTCAAATGACAATAGAAAAATCTAGAATGTTCTAGAGGCCTCAAGAAGCATCAAGAGGACGCTAGACAATTCTTGAATGTTCCGGAGGCTTCATGATCCTTCAAGGGAACACTAGAAAGTCCTAGAAAGTTCTAGAACCTTCAAGTGATTAAAGAGAATGCTAGGTAATTCTAGAAGTTTCTACTACTTCCTAGAATTAGAACCTTGGAGAAGTATCATGTAAATATATCCTAGATATTTCTTATGATGATTCTAGATACTCAATCATAACCATAAATGTAATTAAATCCTAGCTTTCCATTAAGGAGGTGGATGCCCATATAAAGGGTGATGCCTCATTTGGCCAAAGCATCCAAAGTAACTCTTGTAAAGTTCTCATAAAGCAATACAAGTTCCCTTTCTCAAAGCTCTCTCTCATTCCCTAGTTCCATTTGAGATTTTTAGGCTTACTTAGAGCAAGACCAACGAGATTTTGAGCACTAAGTGCCGCACGGAAGGTTGAAGAATTCAAGTCCGTGACATTAGGCTATAAATTACCCATGACGCTCTGAGCTTAAGGCTAATTGCTAGTGACGCTCCGTGATAATTTATTTGAACTTTTCCCCTGTTTCCTATAATCTGTACGAACTCTATTTTGTAGGTAATTTGGAGATCTTATATTAACTCATGTTTGTGTGGTTCTCATTTGGAAACATAACAGTGGTATGGTTAACGTACTGACAAACTGTGGAGCTATCTTCAATTCAAAAATTGAGAAACTATAGTCAAGGGTTTCTGGGTGAATTTTTATCTTCCTTAGATATTTTACTACTTAGCTTATTTTTTCTTACGTGTGCCTCTATTGAACTATTTTCTTGCTTATATATGGTTCTGATTTACATTTCTTGTCTATATGAAATTACTCGTGATCTTGTTGTGTACGTGCCTCAATTTGCGATTTTCTTAAAAGTGCATTGTGAATCTACTTGTCTGAGTATATTCTATATTTTAATCATGGTTACAGTGTCTAGTTAAAATATGAAACCTTTTAAGGAAAATATGATTTCTTAATTTATCAATAAAAAATGAAGAGTACTTTGATTAAAGAAAAGGTTTAAATCTCAATTTGGTCACCCTACTTTCGACCAAAATTCATTAAACTTATTATACTTTTTTTCCTCGATTTAATCACTCTACTTTTACATAATTATCATGTTCATCACTCCTTCCATATATTTGGATGGAAAGTTTAATTTTTTAGGAAAATCAAAAAAATACCCTTACTAAATTTGGGGGGTTTTGAGGGTCTCCTTTTCCTCTCAAACATAATTTCTTATTGTGTGACTTGAATTTGTCAACACACATTTCAAAGGTAAGGGGTATTATTGTCTTTTCAACGATTTCCATCCAACTTAACTAACGGAAATGACTCTAGTGACCTTATTGATTTTCGAAACCAAGTAGAGTGATTAAATTGAAGAAAAAAAAAGTTGAGCGAGCTTAATGAATTTTGGTCGAAAATAGGGTAACCAAATTGAGATTTAAACCTAAAAAAAAAGTCTTTAAAGTTGTTACTGCATCATTTGCCACAACTTTGATTAAAGTTGATGAAAGAGTTGAAATGGATGAAATTACCTATTCTTCGATTATTTTAAACTTGTTTGATCCAGTGCTTAGAAAAGTTGGTAAACTTAACACGGCTAAAGAACTTTGGGATAAACTGAAAGAAACTTACTATAAAACATCACTTTCAAGTAAACTACATCTTCTTGAAAAGTTCTTTAGTTTTAAATTGGATCTTAATAAAGGCATGGATGAAAACCTCGATATTTTTACTAAACTAGTACATGATATTAAACAAACTCGTGATAGGAATATTGTTGATTATATTTCTATTGTGCTTTTGAATTCGATAATTGATTCATGATGTTAAATATGCTATTAAGTATGGTAGAGACCAAGTTACGCTTGATACAATGATTAATGGGTTAAAGAGTAAAGAGTCAAACATAAAAGTTAATAAGGGAAAATCAAATACTAGTGAGGTTAACATAGATAGAGGAAGACCCATTCATAGGAATTAACAATGGGCAAAATAATCAAATTCAAAATTCGGGCAAGAAAAAAAAGGAATAAGTAAAAGTAGGTCTAAATCTAAGCAAAGGCATATAAATTGGTACAATTGTGGGGAAACTGGCCATTATAAAAAAAAGGAGTGTCCTAATGAAAAAGAAGAATCAAAATCAACACCAAAACCAACAAATTAAAGTGACTATAATTTGGTTTCTGATTGTGGCACTTCTGCTGATGTGTTTATGGTGAGCAAGTATTGTGAAACTGTTGTGATTTTTGTGCATTTTGCATGTAATAATGAATGAAGGCAAAACACACCTTTGGGCCACTGTACTTTTCAAAAACTTGCAATTAGGCCACTGAGACGTCAAAATTTTCGGGATGGCCATTATACGAGACTTATCTTGCACGTTAACACCTTTTTTGGATGGACGTTAAGTTTGGTTAAATGTCTATTTTGCCCTCGTCTTCATCATCAAAATCACTGTCTTCATAATTTGTATATGAAGAGAAGACAAGAGATCGATATAGAAGTGGAAAGTTAAAAACAAACTGGGAACAGAGGCAAAATGAAGAGACTCTTCAATCATACGGATCTGAGTAGAGCGGTGGTCGGGGAGGGAAACGATGGTGCCGGGATCGTAGAAGCCATGGTGCATATGTTCTCCCATAACCCCGATGATTCGTCGTAGAACTCCGCTATCCCTTTCCACATCACCGACCTCTCCCCATCCTCATCCTCGTCGTCGTCGTCCTTATTCTCGGGGAGTTTCATCGTTGTGGTAGTAGCTTTTATAACAGAGGAAGAGGAGGAGGAGCGTGCTTTGATTGATACCATTGACCCCCCGCCGCCGCCGCTAGTAGAATCCATCGGTAGCAAGCGACCACCATTGGGCGGGTGGCGCGCGGCCAGAGTTTGGCTTGATACGTGGCTAGTCCTAACAGTAGCCTCGCCAAAGACGACTCACACACGCTCATTTTTTTTTTGTGGCCTTTCGCTTTCACCTTTTGCCTTTCAAAGTAACCCAGATCTGTCTTCCGTAAGTTAGGTTACTTCTTCTTGTTTCGCATGCCCAAGGACGATGATTTGGGCTCTAATGATGATGGAATTCAAAAGGGCAGGATTCATTGTTGAAGGAATTCGATGGATTGTTGGAGCATTACAGTAGCTTTACGATGCATAATGTGGAGGAGAAAATGGGGGGTTTTGGATGTGACCATGGCCAAGGAATTGACGCCGGCTGATTTGGAATCGGGTAAGAAGAAGGAGGCGATGGAGGAGAGGTGTGGGGCTTATTGGACCACATTGGCTCCAAATGTAGAGGACTATAGCGGGAAACTTTGTAAACCAGATCTGAGTTTTAAAACCCAGATCTGGGTTACTTTGTATGAAGACAGTGATGATGATGATGAAGACGAGGGCAAAATAGACATTTAACCAAACTTAACGTCCATCCAAAAAAAGGGTTAACGTGCAAGATAAGTCTGGTACAGCGGCCATCCCGAAAATTTTGACGTCTTAGTGGCCTAATTGCAAGTTTTTGAAAAGTACAGTGGCCCAAAGGTGTGTTTTGCCATGAATGAATTATAGATTCTGTTGGATATTTAATTAATGAGTTATTATAATTTCTAATTGGTTTATTTTAATTAATTCTTTGTTTTGCCTTTCTTGGTATTTATTTTAATTAATTATTATTGTTACATCTTTTATAGAAATGTTATTTTGGAGATTATACTTTAATTGATATTTTAGGGTTTTATATGAATCTTTATTCTAGTAGGATTATGTATTCTTGGAATACAAGCCTTTGACGCCGTGTATGTCTTACTTCCATGAGACACAGTTGACTTGATTTATTTAGGTAAGGAATTCTACACATTTGGTAACTCTTTAAGAGGTAAGATTTATGTCCTTGTTTATTGCACTAACTTACTAATCTTTTATGGTAAGTGGTTTTCTTATTCTATAAGGTTTCTAGGTCTGGATGCAAGTATAACTAAGAGGACACAAGGTTGAGAAGTTGAAGAGACGAGACTTAGCATATACATAACACAGGTTAATAGAGAGAAGGGATCGTAGATTATAATAGTGGTCCCGACCTGAATGTATTCTTGAATGAAGTTACGTCGAAGCCTTCATTCATTCTGTCTCAACATTGTTTTCTAGATTACACCTCCTACTATTATGTTAAAAGGTATTGAGCATACATTAGTCTAGGTAGTCAGAGGTGTTAGGATTGTACAAAGCCATATCTACTTCTTAGAGAATTTTTTTTTTACATAAATTTCACTTTGTTAGTCATTCTTTGTTGAAACAATTTATAAAAGGAATGACTTCTACATTTGAGATAAGTATGGTTGGTGAATTAAATTTCTTTTTGAATATGCAAATTAAACAATCTCGAGATGATAAATTTCTCTATCAAACTAAGTATGCTAAAAATTTTGTGAAGAAATTTAAGATGGAAAATGTTACTTATAAAAAGATTCCCATGCCTTCTAAAGTTAAATTAAGTAGAGATGATAATGGTATAGAAATTGATAATACTCTATACAGAAGTATGATTGGTAGTTTACTATATTTGACTGCGAGTCATCCAGATCTTATGTATTGTGTATATGTTTGTGCTAGATATCAAGCTAAACCCAAATAATCTCACCTTATAGCCTTAAAAAGAATTATGCGATATGTTAAAGGAACAACAGAATTAGGGATTTGGTACTCCAACGATACAAATACTAATTTGTTTGGTTATAGTGATTCTGATTGAGCTGGTGATGTTTATGATTGAAAGAGTACTTCGGGTGGTTGTTTTTACCTTGGAAATAATTTGGTGACTTGGTATAGTAAGAAACAAAATTGTGTTTCCCTTTCAACTGCTGAATCTGAATATGAATATGTGGCAGTTGGTAGCTATTGTACTCAGTTGCTTTGGATGAATCAAATAATTGAGGATTATGGTTTGCATAATGATTCATAACTTATATATTGTGATAATAAAAGTGCTATTGATACATCAAATAATCCTGGGCAACATTCTCGAACTAAGCACATTGACATTAGATATCATTTTATTAGAGATCTATTAGAATAAAAAATCATACGTATAGAATTCATAAGAACTGAAAATCAACTTTGCAAATACATTTACCAAGTCATTAGAGTATGAGAGATTTTCCACCCTACGGAGGTCTCTCAGTGTTTGCATTTTATAATATTAGTTGTCAATGTGGTTTCGCTCGAGACCACATTTGTATTCACTGTATACTTATTAGGCTTTTAATTTCTTTCTTTTATAATTTTTTTAGGTATAATTGTACAACATTGCACAACTGTTCTTCTCAATTTCTTCTATGAAATTCACCTTCAAAGAATCTCATTTTTCTACAAATTTAATTGATTTTTCTTAAAAAGTTTATGTTTGATCTTAATGTTTCCTACAAAAAGTTTATAACTCAGTTGGTGTTGTTTATATCCAATAAAGGAAAGAACTACCTTGCAAATTTCAAATCTTGACCGGTTCACATAAAAAATATATCAGTCTTTGATGTTCAATAGTATCTCATTGAATTTGATCATGTGAATAAAAAATTGAGGCTATATTTGTAATACCCCAATCCAACATCGGGTAGATGTGGGACTTGTATTTGATTTATAAGGTAGCCATGCGCTACTAATGGGCACCAACATCATCCATGGACTTTTGGATCGGTTTGTGGTAGGCCTGATGAGTCAAGGTGCTACGTGCTCAGTGGGCCAGTGTGTGGGCTACACGTAGCCGATCGGGCTCTCGGGCTCGGGCCGATACAAATGGTATAAGAGCGGGTCCTCGCCGAAAATGTGGGAACAAAGTGATGTACGGGCCAAAGTGCTACACCGTAGAAGGTGGAGACACCTATTGATCCCCATACAAGCCACCTCTTGATTCCTGCATCGCCTGGGGTATGATTCGGTCTCAACGAGGACGCCAATGATTTAAGTGGGGGAGATTGTAATACCCCAATCTCACATCGGGTAGATGTGGGACTTGTATTTGGTTTATAAGGTAGCCATGCGCTACTACTGGGCACCAACATCATCCATGGACTTTTGGGTCGACTTGTGGTGAGCCTGATGACCCAAGGTGTTGCTTGCTCAGTGGCCCAGTGTATGGGCTACACGTAGCAGACTGGGCTCTCGGGCTCAGGGCGTTACAATATTTTTTAAGCCGGTCCATAAATTGATAAAAAATTGAGGCTCTTAAAAAGTGTGAAAGCTCTCTACTGGGTATATCCTAATTTGTTTTGAGATCAATAGAATCTCTTAATAATGACTTTTTGGACACATATTTTCAAAATTCAAAATGTTTTGATGAATGCAATGTTTAATGAGGTAACATTGATGAATTCTTTAGAAGTAAAACAATTATCTCACTCTCTCATATATTTTTGGTTATACACTTTCATATCTTCTAGTCATCCAATAGGACATGCATTCTTGGTAATTATGTGTGCTCCTTGAGATGAAATATTTGTGATCAAGGTTTTAAAAGTCGTTAGATGGGTGTTAGGCGTGAGACGAGGGCTTAGCGCCTAGAGCGCTTAGGCGGGGCCTATGCTGGGTCGAGGAATTAATGCATAATTACACGATCTTTTATGATTAAAGATAAATTATAACATTATTAATTAACAAACATTAACATTTTTAAATGTACTAATAAAACTAACAATATCAAAATAATGATAATAAAATAGTAAAATAATAGTATTACGAATAAAACTCTCTCTCTCTCTCTCTCTCTTCTTTTTTTTATCCTTTCTCTTCCCATTACAAATGCATCTTCTGATTTTTCTCACGCCACATGTTTAGTTTTTTTACTTTTTTTCCCCTTGCTATCGGTAACAATCATCATCTCAAGCTTCATATCTCACACCATAGTCGCCATCGCCGCCGCTCTTTATCACAAACAAGATGCCATCGCCATCGTAAGTCCTCCATTTTCGTCTTCTCTTTCCTTCTCCATCCCTCCATCTCTTTGTCCAGGCTCCCCTTCTTTCTTTCTTTCTTCATTTCTAGAAAATCAAAACCACCTGCATAATCTCCTTTCTTTTCTCTCGCCGTCGCCACCGTATTACTCTGAAAATTGAAACCTTTATAGTACTGCCTAGAACAATTTGGCGGTGCCGAGGACGACTTGACTGCGATTTTTCCCCGAGCGATTTTTATGACCGATCTAAAGAAAGTCCCGGCGGTGGAGAGGTGCCTAGTCGGTGCTAGGCGACGAGTTTTAGAACACTGTCTGTGATTGCTCATGTATGAAATTCTTTTTTCTTAGAATTTCAATATTTGATATATTTGTGGAATGTGGACTGATTTAGAGAAATTTTATAGTCTTGTGATAAATCTTTGCATGCTTATCCATGTGTAAGAAGTGTGGTATACTAGGTATCTCCGTAACCTTATAGAATTTGTTAATCCTTAGACTATTAGGACAACAATTGCTACTGATTTCCAAATTTAACTATACCATATTCCTTCGATTTTTAAAATTTAAAATCCTTACAGTTTTATGATTCCTTATAACCCTATATTTATGTTTATCTCCTATATATTGTAACTCTTATTAGTTTTTATATTCATATCTCCTTATTTTGTGAATTTTATTCCTCCATATACCCTTTTTTGTCTCTCGTCATGTCTTCCAAATCTGGCTGTTCATACCGTGTCTTTTCAGTGAATTCTTCCCAGAATGAACCAGTATCTCGTATGTGATGACCCGACCTAGATTCCGGAACGGAATCCGAAGGTCGCGACGCTAGGACAAGGCGAAAAGAGGACAAGGCGAAAAGAGGACAAGCACTTGTAAAACAGTAGTGCGAGTCGGACAGTCGAGCTAACTATCTCAAAACACAAATATAAAGCTGTACTAAAAATACGGGTTTACAAAATCGAATCTACGGAAGCGATAAGGAAAAGAGTCTTGAGTTATGAAGTTCAAAACCGAAGCCAAAGATACCAAGAGTGACATTTATCTCACGAAGGGGGAAAACAAAACTTGCGTGCCGCAACATTGCAGATGCTGAACAAACCATCGACACTCCAGGCCGACATTTCAACAAGGAACCAACCTGATATAAAAATTACCCACGGCTAAAGCATACCGGGGTTAATCAACAATAATAAGAACTAGAATAAAGGAAAGCCCCAAAGCTACTGCGTGCCCAGGAGACAATTGAATAAAATATACTAAGACTACGAACAATAGCCCGACACAACACGTCGGCCCAAAGAAGAACCAATACAAAACCCAAGTGTTCTACCAGAACGTAAAGTCTAAATAGCTTTGCAATACACCGATCTCACAAGAATAGTAAAGTACAATACACAAGTTAACGATGCTAAAAGAGACAGGACTCTACAAGCTACTACTCGAAGAGGTCGGCTGCTACAATCACGAACACACGATCTAATCTCGATCTATCGATTAGCTGTGCTCCACTACAGTCACGATCTGCTCAGCCTCAACGTGGCAAACATGTTACTGCAACTAGAAAATAAAGTACAGGATGAGTCATAATGACCCAGTACGCTACTACTAAATAATATAACATAAATGAAATATTGTCATAAGTGGAAATGATATCATTTTACTACGACGAAGGCCCCATAAGTTGAGTTGTATACTATACAGAAACCGTTCCTTTACTAGACTATCAAAATGAACCAGGGTGATTTCCCTATTCACAAACAACCAAGCAAGTCAGGAGGCAAGTCACAAGAAGTATCGTATAAATATGGAGGTATGTCTAAATATTAACATCCCAAGTCTCTTATAAATAATTAGATAGAAGTATGCATATTTATACATATGCGCATATTAAGCCAATCATGGAATAGTCAAGTAGAAGCATGTATATCCACGTATATACATATCAAGATGTTCAAGGGATTATCAATAATATCAAGCAATCAAGAACAAGTACATGTAAGCATTTAGCTCACATATTCAAGGTAGTACTTTGATTTCACATAAGTACTAGAAGTAATCCACATATAAGAGGATATGATATAAATCTGGTGCCACAACGTAGCTCCTGCAATATAAATCGTTACAGGAACGTGCTGTCGGATGTACGTGATTGATACATCGACCAAGGATAGTATTATTCCAAGCGCCCTAATGGTTACACAAGGTACTCTTCTCCAAAGTGATCAAGAATGAAGGGGTTTGCACGTATCTGGTTCGACAACCCATCACTATCACGAATCTCACGATTCGTAACGGTGATGTATCATCAACTAAGGAAGACAAGACAGGACAAGACAAGAACGCTAGCTGGACTTAATTGAGGACAAGTAAATGTTTACTTATCAATCATGAACATGTAGAGGTTCAAGTTTGAACTGATCGAAGTCAAGTAAATGTTTACTCACTTAAGAAATCAAGTAAGGACAAGCTCGATAAGAGTGATCTCATCCAAGTCAAGTAGGCATGTTATACTCTACGACTAACAATCAAGCATGAACATGAATCAAATCAAGAATCTCCAAACTAGTATTCTAGTTATACGGATGTCAAGCGTTGTAGGGATTAATCGTTGAGCCGGTATTATTAAATGGCTCATTAGTATCGACTCCGTCGAGTCATTTCTATAATTCCAACCAAATAGAGTTTGAACACTATATGTGTTCCAAGACTCTTCTCTATGTTCTCGTTTGAGGCATAGCTAGGTTCTTGTTCCATTTTAGGAACCTTAGTTCAAAATCACTAATTCAAGTATAAAAGGGAAACCTAAGTTGATCAATGCTAAATAAAGCTTATTTCAATTTCAATTCGTAGTTCCACTTAATAGAAGAATCCAAGTTCAGCATATGACTGTAGAATAGATCACACATGAAGGCAAGAACATTCAATATACTCATAAGTCGTATTATAGAAGAATTAATTCTTGACAAGGTAAGAATCATGCTTTAGTCATAATATCAATATACATAGTATTTCATACTTAGTTATGAAACCAAGCTAAGTCATAACTTAACCATCAATCCATCATATACTGTTCAAGGCTACTCCGTTAGTCTAGGATCATGAAGCCAATCACTAGACTCTTCCTAGAATAATAATTTATTTTATAACCCAAGAGTCCATAATAGTCCAAGACTTACAAATACAAAAGTGAAGATAGTTCGTAAGGTCAAACCATATCTGCTAGTCCTAGATAACAACGTAGTTATCCTTATGACTTATACAAGTAGACTCTATGTATAGAGTACTAAGGCACACACCAATACAATACATCATTTTTGAAGGGTTCTCGAACTCATAGTCTTGGGTTCCCTAAGATATTCACAAGGCGTAGGTTACATTCCTACAAGTCTTGGGACTTCATTTGAAGTCTAACTAGTATAATTTGTTCTAGTTCTTAATTGAACCAATTTAAACGTATTCCATTCGAGTCACGCATTCACGACTCACACAATTACAATCCAAAGACTAGCGATAATCTCACACTTAATATCATTCAAGGACTTAAGTTAAAGTCCTAAGCCAAGAATCAACCAATTCGGTCTCACCCGAACAATTCTCAAAATACCATAATTGAGATTTATCAAACACAAGAAGATATAGGAATTTATCCTAAGGCTCAAATAACAACCTCTATAATTAATTGACTCCATTTGGGTCAAGTTACAAAGTCCCAATTTCTAGGTCAAGGCATACATTCGGGATTCATAATTTATCCGGGCTTCTACACCCAACAAAAATCAATCTTAAAGCATAATAATTCCAATATACCCAATAAAATCATTTGGGTTCAAACCCTAACCAACACATGTTAATACCCATCAAAACCTATCATTTAGACATGAAAAATAACGATAAATCATGAAGAACAAGTCTCTACCAACCTAACATCAAAATCAATGTATAGAGAAAAACTAGGGCTTAAGTAACGTACCTCAATTGAGTCACAAACATCTAGAAAGAGGAAAACAAATTGAAGGGAAAGACTCTACTCGGCGAGGGCTTTGCGATGGCGGTCTCGGATCGTCAAATGGACGGCCGTCGGCCGGAACTTCGGGAATCGACGAATCTCCCATGGAAGCTCCCTCTCTCTTTCTCTCTCTAAAACTCATGGTGGATGCCCAAAAATGAGGAGGGAGGAAGGTTGAACCGATCATATGGGGGTTAGGAGGACCATCCTACCCTTCAAGTGTGTGGACAAGGCAAGGGAGAGGGTTTAATTGAGGGTAGGATAGAAATTTCACACCAAAAATCAAACCAACACAAAGCTGGTGTCGGGGCCAAGCGGTCCCTTGGTCCCTTCCTTGAGTGAGCACTCAGTCCGCCCTTCATCCAAGTCAACCTACTGGATTATGCGTGGTCGCTCAGCCCCTCTACTGAGCGAGCTCTCAGCCCAAAAATCAACTATTTGACTTGAAATCAAGCCTCAAATGTGTCCAATTCAACCCAAAATCATAAGGGATGTTAAACCCACTCAAACCATGTTCAACAACACCCGAAACAAGTATGATCAAAGGAAAAACTTGCAACTAACATCAAACGATTCAACAACGAGTTGAACTATGATACAACAAGCATTGAACAACGTTCTTAAACATGTTAAGGACTAGTATAAATGGTCTAGGAATCAATTCAACAAACCATGAGTCTCAAGACAAGAAACAAGGCAAAGGAAAGCAAACCGAGAGACCCTAAGAGTCAAAAGGTCAAACCGAGCAACAATGCTGCCAAACTCTCAACCGATCACACTATGACCAAGATTGAAGTTATAAAACATACAAGAAGGGTTATGATACGGACTAGAGTACTCCTATAAGGTCCAACAATGATACATGAGAATAGAAACTCTAAAGACACGATACACGCAAGGTTCGGTTTTACGCAACACGATAGAGATGAATGTGATGTGTTAAGCATCAAAGCAAGATTAGACTTAGAGAATCTATTCCCTAGGAAGTTTAATACTCAAAATCTTCTCAAGATACTCAAGTGATGACCTAGGCTATAACCGAGATCACAAGAAAGAGCCACATGAGAATACTCAACTGAGTCGGGTTCCAACTAACGTCGAGTTATGATTTGTAACCTAAACGAGTTAAAGTCTTGAGGAACGATATGAACTAAAGTATAGATCTCTAAATGGCCTACCTACATGTCACAAGATTCTCATATCAAGTCAGACACGAGGTGTAACAGCCGTTTCGTACACACAACAAGTAAATCAATCACATGAAGGTTCAGGGTCTTATATTGTATTCCTCCCATTGATTGCGAACATGGATGCTATTCTATCCATGTGTCTTGACCCTCTAAGCTGGATGACCCTTCATCCAAGTTTTCATTTAAAACTTTATTCTTTTCCAAATCTGATACTAGAGATTATGTCCTATCTACCCTATTTTATGTCAATGCCTCGTTCTTTCATGAGCGTATGATAGATATTGATGTGCAAATTGTCAACGTTTTGAATCAATATGATTCTTTGGTCGATAATCTTCGTTATCTTCGTAAAACACGTGAGTTGTACAATGAATTACTTCTTTCTGGCAAAACCAAAGGGGGAGATGTTGTGTTATTTTTGCCTAGTTATTTAGGGGGAGCATCTAAGTGTTGTAACACTTGTGGGAGTGTGTGACATAACTGTTGGAAGTTCAAGGGCAAAGCCAAGGTTGATGGTGATGAAGATGTCAAACATGATGCTACTAAAGATGTTGTTGCTGTGGGTGAAGCTGCTCAAAATTGAGGAATGCTCGACATATCTCAGTGTGTTAATTCTGAGGGAGTTGATCCTATTGATAATCCTTGTCCCATTGTTGTTTAATGTCAGTTTTCTTTGAAAATTTTGGCTCATGAAGTACGCTTTAATTCTTTCTTTAAAGCTTAACCTGATTGTGTTATTTAAGGGGAGTTTATTTGCTTATGTTAAGCTGATTATTATGTGTTATTTTGCTATTTCCAGAAAGGCAAAAAGGGGGAGATTATTGGATATTTAATTAATGAGTTAGTATAATTTCTAATTGGTTTATTTTAATTAATTATTTGTTTTCCCTTTCTTGATATTTACTTTAATTAATTATTATTGTTATATCTTTTATAGAAAAGTTATTTTGGAGATTATTGTGAGGTTCAGAGTGCGACCCGCATAGCATGGATAGGGGTGCGCGTACGTGCGGATGCGGGACACCACTACTCTCGTTCCACCCTCCCTTGTTTAGGGGAAGACGCAAAAGTGCGAGAGGAGTGCTGTCTATGTTAGCGAATTGGAATGCGCCTCGGTTGCCTTTAGTGGATTTTTTTATCCAATATGGGAACTTATGGTTTCCCGCATCAAGTTATCCCTTTTTAGGGGATACCAGGATATGAGAATGCATTACCCTTTCATTCCCATTTTCCCTTTTTTTAGGGGAAAACGGAAAAGTGCAAGAAAGGATATTGCGACGCCCCCACTATGAATTTTATTAAAAATAGCCTTATGCCCTGTTTCAGATCACTATGGGAGCTTTGGGTTTCTCGCATCAAGTTATCCCTTTTTTAGGGGATACCAGGATATGGGAATACATCACCCTTCCATTCTCATTTTCCCTTTTTAGGGAGAGAGCAGAGAAAAAGTGCAAAAAGGAGTGTTGCGAGGCCCCACTGGATCGAAAGTTTTAGAGTCGCCATCTTTATTTTAAGGCAAAATAAAGCAAAGCCAAAAAGAGAAAAATAAACCGAGAGAAAAAGCGGGTTGGAGGCTAAGTTACGAGTTGGGAAGGTGCTTGGGCACCCAACTCGCCCTTCGATCTCAAAAGTGGTTTTGGCTGAAAGTATGCTTATTGTTATATTTATTTAGCAGATAAATAAAGCATTAAAAGACAGGAAATTAAAACAAATACATCAGTGGCTACATTATTTACGGACTTGCAGTCATTTCCTTTCAATAATTACAAATGTACTTAAAAATATTTGGCCATTATAACGGCTCTTTTACATAATATTTCCTATTCTAATCCGGGCGGCACAACGGCTTATATTGACTACATTGTGCCGGATTTAAACAACAAGTTTAAATAATAAATGAACAGAAAAGTAAATAAATAAATAAAATAACGCCCTTAAAGGCTTTTGTGACGACCCGACCCGGACCCCAATGCGAGATCCCGAGTCGTGCCGTCCAAATAGACAAGATACACAAGCATGCACAAGTAGGATTATAAAATTCATGTGGCGCAACATCGCATACGAATAACAACTCGGCTACACCGAGCCGGGAAAACAACTTAATATAAACAAGTCATCGGCGGCGTTACGGTAGGAACAACAACTACTCCTACGATTAACACATGCTTATAATAACCTCAACGGCCACAACATGCCGGAGACAACAACAACAATAATAATTAAACGAGCTTTAGCGGAAGAAAATGTAGCGAACCAACAACATATAAACAGGCTCGACATATAGTCAGCATACAAAAGATTACAAGTGTCAAATCATTAAGTCTACTACAACAACAAAACCCCAAGCCAAGTCTACATGACTTGCTTCCCAACGTCCTTTCCAAAATAAAAGGCTAATCACAAAAGTCCAAAAGAGCAACCTTGAGAATACAAACAACCAAACGGGATACAGCGAGTCTAACGTGGACCGTCTCCTCGGCTCGGATCTAAGGAAACAAAACAAACAAATAGGGTAAGTCGAAAGACTTAGTAAGTTACTAAAATGCATGTTCATGTTATAGCATGACATTTATCTCGATTATGAACATGATCATCATATAGCACTTAGCACATTAATCACATAGTACGGGAAAATAAATCATACAAGTAGGATATGATATAGGCACGGCCGCTTCGTAGCTCCTGCAAAATAGTTTGTTAACCCAATATCGTGACTACGATGCTCGTGACTTTGCATCGATATACCGAACTCCGCCCGGCTAATAGCAGCAAATGGCCTTACGTATTGTTACGGCAAAGGGGCTACTTCCCATTGCGGCCTACAATGGAGGGGTGTGTGAGGTCCAGTGCACGGCGATCCATAGCGAGCACGAATCTCTCAATTCGTGAAGGCTATACATCGCCCTACCACGACATAAAATCAAACCAAATAGTGCCACTGGACTTAATGCAATGCACAAGTAGATGTTTACGTAAAGACCAAATAATGATCGAATTCGACAAGAGCGAACTCGACCGACCAAGTAGGGTTTAAATCTCTACAATAAATCAAGTCAAGGCAATTAATTGCTCATAACCAAATAATCACAACGGGTTCAAATGCACATAATTAAACTCAACTTTAAATTGAGTAAACTTGACCAAACGGTGTCCAAACTTCGTAGGGATTGAAATTAGGGTTCAACGTGTTCAATTCTTCCCTAGAGTCGACTCCGTTGAGTCTTTTCTCTAACTTCCCAATTTTGGAGAAATTGAAGCTATGTGCTTCATAACCCAACCTAGGTCATTTCTAGGTTCAACAAGGTTGTAAATTCACAAAGGCATTATAATGTGATTCATGTTCATCATAGAGTCCAATATTGAGGATATAACACATAACAATTTCACAACATCTCATATAGGCTCAATTTAGGCATCCTCATATAACAACACTTCCATCAACAAATACAATACATGTTTCTAACATGTTCAAAACCATGAATAAGCAAGATGCAAGAGTTTTATAAACTTCCATAGGCAAGAAATCAACCTATACATGCTCCTAGCAAGTTCATATTTTTAAAATACAAGAAGAGAGCATAGGAAGCATAAAAGTGTCCTCATTGACCTCAATCACCATAGGCTTTGTTTCCTTAGGGTCAATGAGAACTAAAAGAAGAAGAAGAAGAAGAGAGTAACTTACAAGTTCTACTCCAAAGAAAGCAAAAGAGAAAATCGTTCGGATGGAAATGCTCTACTCTTCGAGCTCTACACCTTTGATGAAGGTAGCTTGGGAAAATGAGTGAAGGATCAAGGAAGATGGAGATGAGAGCTTCAAGAAGCCATGGAAGAAGCTTGAGAGAAAGAAAATTCGTTTGTTGAGAGTGGAGGTGAGAAATGAGGGTCAAAATCTGATTGCAAGGCTTATATTGGTCTAGATTTTGAGTGGGACATGTGTCAAGCCAATGTGGTCTCCTTCTAAGCTGATTTGGTGGCTTAATGACCCACTTAAGCACTCTTAATCCACCCTAAAAACAAGTTAGTTAAGTTAGGACACAAGTGAGAAGGGTTAGGGAGGTTTAGGATAGGTTTAGATAGGGGGTTAGGGTGTAGAAGTCGTCCAATTCCAAAACAGGGGAAAAAATCCCGTAATGTATCCAGATGTTGAGGCGGGCGCCTCAGCCTCTCCCAGGCGGGCGCCTCAACCTCTGAGGCTTCCTCCCAATTCGAGATCATTAAGCAATTGCTCCCAAGACTTGAGGCGGGCGCCACAAGGTGCCAGCGGGGGGCCGGCTCACGGGCCTCTGAACCTCCAAAACTAGGTCTAAACTTGTCCTAAATGGTCCCAAACTTATGGGCAACCATTCTTGGGTCTAACCTAACTCAAAACAAGTCGGAAACGCACCCGAACAACACCCGGAACAAGATAGAACAAGGCTCGAATCACGCGACGAATGATCAACGAATCAAACTACAATCAAACACCAATCAAACTAGGATAACTTGGACATGAAAAAGACTTGTTTCAACATGGTTAAGACCTGAATATAAGGCCAAGAACTCAACGAACACATCGTACGACGAAATAGAAGCAATACGAGCAACGAGGGGAATCGCTAAGGCCAAAATCAAAGCGATCAAACCGGCGATTCAACAAACAAGTTTATATGATTCTAAACATGTTATGGACTTCTTGAATGACTTATGAATGATTCTAAAACATATAAGGACTAAATAAACATGCTCACAATCAACCAGAAAGTATGAAGGCAAGCATACAATGCACATGTAAGAATACGGGGCGTTACAGCTTTACCTTTTAGAGCGGTAGTGTGCTCGCTCTGTCCTTAAGGGAGAGGGAGTCTTTTTTCTTGTTTGTTGTGTGGTTTTTGTTTTGATTTGGGTAGAGTGACTGCTTATTTTGGTGACTTTGGGCTTGTCTACTCGGGCAGAGTGACAACTTATTTTGGTAGGTTTTGGCCTTTTTGGTTGGGCGGAATAATGACTTAGTTTTTGGGTTTTTCAGCTCATTACTCGGGCAGATTAACGGCTTACTATGGGATTTTTGGGCCAGGGAAGTGAGGTGGATACCTAACTACTAGGCTAGGGATCACTTATAACCGGTGAATATTTATTTTGGCAGAGTTTGGACGGGGTTTGGAGACTTTAGTGGGCTTCACTCACCTATCTCACACCTCTCACTAATCTCTCGGCGTCGAAGGAACGCAGAGAGAGAGACAGAGCTTTGTTGCGAATTTTCTGAACAATTTGTGAACACTGGAGAAGGGAGCCGGGACCTCTTATGTATAGGTGAGAGTGAGGAGTCATCGGGAATTAATCGATTTCCTTCAGCCGTTGCCTTCGATTTTACACCAAGCTTTGCCGAGTGCACAATGTGTTAACTAAGAGAGCCACTGTTCACCATCTGGCGCGACATAATGCTCCTTTTGGCGCGGCGCCAACAGCCCCTTTAGGCCGCGCCAAAGCCACTATTCAGGTTTGATTTTTGACACTTTCACCCCTCGCAATTCACTATTTTGCGCATCTTGCTTTGCCTTTCGCATTTTTAACTCCTGTAACTTGACATTTGTTAAGTTTGATTTTTTTTTTTGATATCTCATGTCAGAGTCACATACCAGCTATACGAAATTGGGGTGTCTACAGAGCCCCTCAACGATGGAGTCTACGGGTAACCCGAAGCTTACTGAGTAGACGAACATCGTTGATAAACAATAGACTCTCCAATTTCGTTCATTTTAAAATGGGAGAGAAATGCAATTGGTAGCAGTTATAATGCACAGTTTATCATGCTATCCAAACTCCATAACCTAGACATTTTTAGTCAGTTATAAAAGGTTATCGTAGTTTTTAAGCAGATATGAATTTAAAGTGCTCTGATGGTCGAACCTACTAATGTAGGCTGCCTACGTATTCCTTATTAAAGGAAATCAGACCAAACGTAGTTCTGGCCAAAAACCTAAACTACAGCCAAATGAGGATTTTATGTTCTTCGGGTTAAGACCCGATCAAGAACACAACAGAAAAAAGATTTTTGTGTTTTTCGAAAAAGCCGTATTCAAACGGTCGAGAACGGCCGCCCAAATACGGTATGAAGATTTGAGTGTTTTTCGGGAACCACATTCCGATAGGTCAATACCTTGTCATCGGAACATGTTAAGAAGAATTTTCAAAATTGTGTCTGGCTGGTCAATAACTTGTTTCCAAACATAACCATAAAACTTTCAAATTTCCAAAAAACTGCACTCGACCGATAAAAATCCGTCGTCGAGCACGACAAAGAAAACTTTCTTTCAAGTATTTTCGAAAATTGGTAAAGAAAACATTCTTTTTCCTTTCTTTTTTTTTCTCGCTCTCTCTGTTTTTTTTCTTTTTTACAAATATTCCTCTTTTTTTGTGTTCTTGAAATATTTATCTTTTTTTTTTTCGAAATATTCTTCTTTTTTTGTGTTTTTTGAAATATTCATCTTTTTTTTTTTGAAATCAAAACTCATTTTGAAAAGAGTTTTTCTTTTATTTGAAAAACAAATAAAACTTTTTCCTTTTCCTTTTTTTTTTTTTGAAAAAAACAAGCTTTCCTTTTAAAAGGAAAATTATTCCAAGGTCAGGGTAAGAATATTGTACCTGACTTACCTTTTTCGCGTCCAGGTGGCTGTCGCGGATTCGGCTGATCTTGACATTTCTGCCACTCTCGCCTTTTCAGGCCGGGGGCTTTATTAACATTATTATTATATTTTCTTTCTTCTTCTTTTTTTCTTTATTTTTCTTTCTTCTTTTTTTTCTTTTTTTTTCTTTTGCCACTTGAATTTTTTTTTCTTTCTATATTTTCTTTTGCCACTTGAATTGTTGCTGCTGTCCGCTTTCTTTTCTTATTTCTTCAATTTTGCTTCTTTTCATAGTTTTTCTTCGCCAATTTCAGTGTTTTGTTTAGCAGATGACATCTTCTTCTCGATCCAGAAAGGGGAAGGCTCTCATGCACCCAGAATCTAACGAGAGGAGGAGAGAGCCTCCCCACGTGATCCGGAATAAGCTCAACTACCAGTATTCTGACGATAACTGGGGCAATATCTTGCAAGATCGGGACACTCACGTGTCCAATCTTCCTCCCACCACTGTAAGTTTCTTTATTTTTTTGAGATTTTCCTGGCTATATTTCAGATCTGCTAAATTTCTGCACTGTTTGGAACTTTTGGAGCACTCCTGACTTTATTAGTAATGCATATGCATGTCCTATTTATGCCTAAATTATGTAATTAAGTAGTGATGCATGAAATTTATATGATTTATTTTTACGATGCATGATTTGAACTAGTGGTCACTATTTGACCCTACTATACATGATTTATATTATAAATGCAAATGGGGCTATATGATGCATGTTTCACACTAAAACATATTTTTTGCATGCAATAGAATTACGAGACAGAATTTTCGGGATAAAATTTAAATTTTTCCGAAACGCATTTTTGGGCAAATTTTCGGATAAAAATGGGATAAAACAGATATATTTCATGCCCTTAAATTCATTTTCCATGCATGCAAATGCAGCAGGGACATAGTAAATGTCATAAAAATATTTATTTTGATGATTAGTGGCACTTTATCTTCTTTTTAGCGTACTCCTATGGCAGCTTATTGGACAGTGAAATGTACATAATGGATGCATGAACTACTTTATTTGATGCGAATGTAATGCAGAACAATTATGAGATGATGCATGAATATTTTCATATCTTATTATGTACATGGTAAATGCAGTTTAACATGCACTTCTATGATGCTCAGGATGCAAAATCATTATTTAAATGCAAAACAGATTACACATAGTTTTCTGTTTTTTTTTTCATTATTATTATATTTTCTTTTCTTTTGAAAGAATGTAAAAGAATATGGTACGTATGTACAACATATAGACTTATATTTTTTCTTTTCGCATAAAAGAATAACATTTAACGAAACTAAATGTTTATTTACATGTGAATTTATGTACATGTATAAAAATGGTATGTGTTTACATACATTAAAAAAAAAATTATTTATTGTTTTTTTTATATTTTTATATGTCATATGAACAAAGTGTTTTTTTTTATTATCTTCTTTTTTTTTAACATGCTGCAATTCTAAAATTTATGATGCACAATGTATGCAACATGTTTATTATATATTTATACTTATTTATTAAAAGCATGTACATAGAAGAAAAATAAGGATAGAAGACTTACCTTTTCTCTTCTTCTCCTTCTTTTTTTTTTAGATTCGCAGGCAATTCACGAGGGTGCGGGCAACATGCGCTAATTTCGCCGAGATTTACGCCATGTTGCCCGAGGCGGTGCAACTATTGGTGGAGGGCTCCGGTCTTGGTGTCTTTATGCATTCTTTCACCCATTTTCACCAGCTACTTGCCCATCTTCGATGTGCTCAGGGACTTCTGGTGGGACACCACCCATACCTTTCACTTCAGCTGGGGGAGGCGACCATGACCCCGTGCGATTTTGCCGAGATCACGGGTATTCCTACCAGCATAGGGGAGACCCTGACTCCAGATTTCACTCTCCGTCGGCGTAGGGAGGAGGTAGTGGACCTCCTGGGTTTTGAGCCGGAATTTAAATCGACAGATGAGATTCTTATCGGCATCGTTCGGAATTGGCTTCTCAGCAATGTCGAGCGGGTGCCGGCTGATGATGTAGCTGCCGTGACTCGAGTGGCAAGAGCGTTTCTATTTTTCTTTCTTGGCACATCGCTCTTCGCCAACTCTTCTACCTCCCTGAGGGTTTTTGTCCTGGCTTGTCTGGCAGATTTTGATCGGATCCCTTTATATGACTGGGGACAGGCATGCTTGGCCGAACTGTATGCTTCTATGGATAGGGCCTACCGGAATGACTCGGCGACTCTGAATGGGTTTACCCCGACGTGGGAGGTACATGCCTTTTCCTGCTCTTCTTTCTCTCTCTTTTTTTATTTATTTTTCTCATTTATTTATTTATATTATTTTCCAGCATATATTCTTCTTTTGCTCTCTTCTTTTTTTTTATTGATAACATATATATATATATATATATATATATATATATATATATATTTTTTTTTTTTTGCAGGTCTGGGCCTTCTCATTTTTCACATTTTCGCGGGTCCCCTCATTCGGCGAGTTTATCGACCTCCATATTTGTCCCGATGCGTTGGCGATATGAGGTTTATCCGGCGAGGGCGGTGGTTGCAAGGATAGGAAAGAGTGCCTTTGGAGGCGGATTGTTAGCTCGAGTCCAGTACGGTGCACTTCCTTCCGTGGGAGGAGTGCGGAGGGCCATTATCTTGTTACTTTGATGCTCATTTGCCGGATCTTGATGGTTTCCATTATGGTGGATTCTTTATATATGGGCGAGCGTGTGAACCGTCAGCATCAGTCTGTTTTAGTAGCTCCAGTGGTGCCTCCTCGGCCTCCTTTCTGGGTGATAGAGCCCGATCGACTGCCCAACAGGTATCAATACTTGGCGAAATACCTCATGCCAGCGACAGATTATCCAGTGATGGCGTATAAGGATTTCCTGAGACTAGTGCTGCATCCCCCTTTTTCTGCTCCTGTCGCGCCCAGGAGGCATTCTGATGCTTCTACCAGGCTAGGGCCGTCTACTTCATCTCTCGACGAGAACTTGATGTTCACAGAGCCTGATGATAACTTCTTTACTTTCCAGTATGAGTGGGGTGGTGGCATGGTAGAGCAGGTTCTTCCTGATGTCGAGATTCCAGAGGAGCGTCGTGTCCCCAGCGAGCTCGTTCGGTAGACACGTTTACCTTTATTGCCTCTCTTCTACATTATATATATATTTTTTATACACATTTTTTTACATATATATATATATATATATATATATATATATATATTGCTATATACTTTTTTTTTGTAGGTGAACGTGTCCACTTATAAGAAGCTACTGCGGGGCTTTTTTAGTATCAGCAAGCTTTATCAGAAACTTGCTGATGAGTTTTCTTGCAGGAGAGCAGCACAGCGCGGCGGCCCATACGTCAAAATGATTTTGATGACGATGATGATGATGATGATGTCGGGTCGAGCCGCGGCCGGGGCAGAGGTCGGGGATACAGAATTGGTGGCACAACGGGTCCCAGGGGTCATGGGTGGTGGCCTTAACAGGAGTCAGTCGTCCCGAGCACATTAACTTCGTATTCCTGCGAATATTAGTCCTTTCTCTTTCTTTTTTTTATTATTTTTTTTGTATGTATATTTTTTTTAATAAAAGAAACCTGTACAGACATTATGGTATAATGCAATATAATGTAAATGATGCAATATATTACACATGCAAAAATAAGTTCACATAGAAAATAAAGCTATACCAGACATCTCAAAGGCAATGGCACGCTGTACTTTAAGAAAGGAAGTTTATGAGAATACACCTTTGGATCAGAGTGGGCTTTTCAGGTGACATCGAAACAGGAAAATGGCCACATCCCTTATTATTTTGGTGCCCTGTGGCTATTGAGCCCGTGCTTGTAGCCTCCCTTCATAGCCTCTTTTTTTTTCTCGCGATCAATCACAGGAACAGCGGAGTATCGGATCATTAAATCGGGATACCAGGCAGAAATTTCACAGCACAGTGGAGACATTTGGCGCGGCGCCAAGGGGATTCCTTGGTGGCGCCATATATTCCTCTGTGGAGCCACTGTTCTCTTCACTATTCACGCACTGTGCGCTGAACTGTCAGTTTTCTCTATTTTCGGTATAAATTCAGACGGAGATCAGTCTGATTCTTCACCAATTCACTTCGTCTCTTTTCTCTTAAATTCACCAGCTTCTTCCTGTCCTGCCGTTGCTCTTCTTAGCCGCATAAAATCCCTTGCATCTCTCTTTATAAATGGCCGCACGTATTCCTACGGCTCTGGAAATTGAGATTTACGAGAATGACCTGGATTTTTGGATCCTTTCCTTGCGATCTGACGAGAGGGACTGGTTTGATCATCTTTTTGGGTTCAGGTGCCTTCTGTCCTGACGGAATGCCATTATAAACTTGGACATGTTGAGGGGAGCCGCCAGGTTTTGGTCTCCTCAGGACCACTTATTTAACTTTGACATGAATGAGATGTGTCCTACTTTTAAGGAGTTTTGTGCGATGCTGGGGGTGGCACCTGCTCGTCAGATTACGGTACCTACCTACAGAAGGCGTCCATATATGGCTATCCGGGAACTTTTTAATTCTACCCGCAGTGCTACTCCAGGATTCTTTAATGGGGAAACTTTTAATTTGATGGTCCTTCCTAGAGCCTTTACAGAATACAGGGAAGATGATGTGGACTATCTGCGGTGTAGGTTGACAACGCTTTTTCTTTGTTTGGTAGGGAGATACTTGATAGTAGGTCTACCCGGATTTGTCGATGCGCGGGTCGTGGACCTGGCATTTCATGCTCGAGATCGCCGGATGAACATTGTCTCAGTGATTTTGGCGGAGACCTTCGCGGGCCTGACTACTTTAGCTATTGGGGATGAACTGTTCCCTACCGGTAGCCCCATTCTGGTTCATATGTGGCTGGAAGAGCATTTCCTCTGGGTTCAGGCTCCCGTGCCGCATAGAGCTCCCTATAACCCATCATTTTATGGCATGCGCGGGCATTTTCCTAAGACCAATTATTCTGAGATTGATTGGGCTGATCACTTTTATCGCCGGGGCTCGATGGACATAATCTGGGTCATTCGCCATTGGGAGATCCGGCTCTTTCTTCGACATTCCGATGAGTACAGTCAAGTAGTCATGTTGGGTCTTCATCGGACTTCTTTTTATCAACCGGACCGGATCTTGCGGCAATTCGGAAGAGAGCAAGTGATCCCGGACACCACTCTCCCTATATACATGGGAATGGAGCTTACTGACGAGCGTCTGGGACCCGCTATTCAGGGCATGTGGCTTAGAGATTCTGAGAGACTGGAGGTAGCATATCCATATTCTGATTATATGCTTATGTCCCTTGGGTATTTGGCATGGATCATGGTAGCTGCTGAGGGGCCGTCCCGCACTATTCGGCATGGACTGAGACATTTGCTGGGTCACCATATAACTAACGGAGTGGATGCTCGCCTAATGGAAGTAGGCGAGGACATTGATAGTTCGGGGTTAGTTGTTCCTCAGGCCCTGGAGGCAGAATTCAGACGGGTACATGGCCTTGATACTCGGACGGCCCCTGGACCGGATACTGCGGGTCCCAGCAATACATCCCGCAGATTGAGCAATGTTAGTCGGCAGCATAACCCATGGGAACAAGAAGTAGTTGTTCCTCCTCCCCAGACTGGTTGGGGCACGGCTCTGGGAGCTGGCGGTCACGAGCCTCCGCGGCTGAGCTTGGCAAGCAGGCAGGACAATCCATGGGAACAAGAGATAGCTGTTCCTCCTCCCCCACCCGTATAAGTCTTGGTTTCGAGAAATGATGGAGCTGGTCAGAAATACATTTGTTCGGAGAGCGAGAGATGCCTTGACGATGAAGAGGGAGACACCTCTGGTGGCTCTCATGCTGATGAGTCTAGGGCTTCTTCTGTGCCTCGTAGAAAGAGTATATGGGCCCGGCTTGGTGGACGCCGCAGGCACTGATAGACCGCTCGGGGGCTAAGGCTGCAAGAAAAGGAATTGTTTCTGGGGATAACAAAGGAGGTACAGGCAGTATATATAGATATGTACAATGCAATCAATGTATAATATAGATGTCTTAGTAAATACTCCTAAGTTGCACCTTAGGACCTGTAAAATTATATTTTAGTGTTTTAATATGAGCTTCTTGTCGTGGTTTTTCTCTTCTGTCAGTCGAGCCCCTGATGCACTGGAGACTTGAGGTGGTATGCTGAGGATTTCAAATAATGCCTTCCCTCTCCTTTTTATCTCCTTATTAATTTTTCTCTTTTTCCTCCTTTTTTTTTGTGCTCTAATTTTTGCCTAGGCTGCCCTTTCGGGTTTTCAGCCTAGCGAGCCCTTATTTCTACTTTTTATTTTTATTATTATTTTTTGTTTTTTTTATTATATGCCCTAACTTTTGCCTAGGCCGCCCTTTTGGGTTTTCAGCCTAGCGGGCTGGAGAGGGAAGCATTTGCTTGATAGAATGGCTCAGGCATAGTAGCTTTTGAGTTTGTTGAGGTTGAAGGGCTGGACAAGATCTTCCCCATCTTGGCTCGTAAGAAGCACGGCACCTCCTGATTGGATCTCCTTAACAATGTATGGTCCCATCCAGGGAGACTTCCATTTTCCCCTAGTATCAACGTAACTAGGGGGTTTCTCTCGAAGCACGAGGTCTCCAACTTGGATATCACGGCCTTTGACTTTTTGTTGGCTTCGGGCGTGCGCCTTTGATATGCGGGTATGCTCCAAGGCTAACAGGCGTCGTTCATCAATTAGGGGCAATTCTTCGTATCGCCCTTTGACCAGTCAACACGCTATATCGGCTTCCATCATCACTCTTAATGATGGAATTTCCCACTTCTTGGTAATCTTGCGCCTCCATTCCATATGCCGAGGAGAGTAAGGGTAGCCCGATGGGTGTGCGGATACGATACGCCCCAGAGGGCTAGTGGCAATTTCTCTGGCCAATCTCTTCCTGTGTCAGCCATTTTTCTGATGATGTTTTCAAGGGTTTTATTGGCTGCTTCAACGGCACCATTGGCTTGTGGTCTGTAGGGGGAGGATTTGTGTCTCTGGATCTTTAATTCGTCGAGTAGATGATTCATGTCCCCTTCAAAATGAGAGTCGTTGTCGGAGATTATCTCGAAAGGTACCCCATAACGGTATATGATATTGGCCTGAATGAATTTGGACACCTTTCGGGCATTCGAGTTCTTGTAGGAAGAGGCTTCCACCCACTTTGTAAAAATGTCGGCGGCTACCGGGGCGTATTCATGGCCATTGGATCGCCGGGTGAATTTGGTCTATGAAGTCGATTCCCCACGTCGAAAGGCCACGTGGGTTATATAAGACGTGTGGGGGCACATGCTGCAGATTGGCAAAGCGTTGACATTTATCGCAATGTCGCACCCACCGAATACAATCACTTTCGAGCGTACTCCAATAATACCCCTGTCGGATGATTTTCTTTGATAGCATACGGCCATTCATGTGGGGCCCACAGGTACCACCATGTAATTGATCCATAATTTGCTCAGCTTTGGCCTGATTGACACATAGTAAGTTGAGGCCTTGGTAGTGCCTCTTATACAGGCTGCCACCGCTGAGTACAAACTGGAATAAGCAAGTACATTTATATTATTATTAAAAGCATACTGTATAGGGGTTATTACATTGTCGAGGACCTGGGGTTTGAGATCCTCAACTATAGGTAGCGGATCGGTAGATGACCAATCCGTAAAGCTAGGGAAAGGGGTGGGGATAGTATATCCAAAACGGTCTACCAAATCTGCGGGTGTCAGGAGCGGATCGGTCGTGGTGTACCAATTCTGTAGAGGCTTATTAGACATAGACTCAAACTCAGCAGGGAGCTCTTCACAATTAGTGCCTCTGTCTATCATGCCAAGAAAACTGTCTCCCCTGAACACTTATTGGAAACTCCTTTATTGATCAACGTATTTTACAACACCTTTATTCATGGTTAATTAGACTAACTTGCTTTCTTTATACCTCCTCGGCTTGACTTGTTTCAAAGATTTTTGTACCCGCCACCGTAATTTCCTTGTTGTCGATGAGGTCCTGAATTGATCGCTAAGATGACCGCTGCATTGATGATACTCGCAAAACTGGGCATGGTTCCAGGTGATGGGTAACCGTTTGGGTGGACGATAATTATCAATGGCTTTCAGTATCCCATGGGCACACAGTGTTTGGAGTATTTCAGATCTTGGGGCGGGCAAGTCATCGTAATGTCTTTCTTTTCGACTCCTTGGCTTTGATATATGGCTAGATCGGGTTTTGGTCAGGCAACTGAGCGGGGTTTTCTTTTTTGGATATAGTTGCAATGAAATTGGCTTGACTGGACCTTGGCCCAAAAGGGATTCTTTTTCTAGTATGCAAATGATTCTTTTTAAATTCCCCGGGGTCATGTGGAAATAGGTATCTGAAGGATCAAAAGGGGAATGATTTTCTTGGTCGTGATAATAGGCATTCAGGTGGGGAGGATCAAGGCTGATTTCTGGAGGATATGAGTTAGAGCCATGGGCATTAGAAATCATGTTTCCTTGAGCAAGGAGGTCATCACCGAGTTGGTAGCTGGCATTTGATGGTTTTTTGGAGGCTTGGAAAAGGATATTTTCTGTGGTATCAGGGGAGTTTATTTCAGGAGAGTGGGAAATATTAGGAACATATTCTGGAATTTTGGCCTTTTGTGAGAAGGTGGCGAGAGTTTTTGAAAAACTGGCCAAAAGGTCATTTACCACCTGATCCAATATTCTTTTTGCGTGGGCATCCAATTCTTTTCTTAGCCAAGCCTCAAGCCCAGGAGGAGGTGCATACAAAGGAGTTTCCTTTTCCGGTTCCCAGTTGTTCCAGTTGTCGCTAGCCCCTGTTATAGCTTGTTTATTCTTTGCTGCCATATTGCTCGGATCTGTACCCTCTGAACTGATTTTGCCCCTGTCTAATCTGAAACCGATACCCTCTGATCTGAGTTCTGCACTACTTTCCTGTATCAACCGGCCAGTATTATCTCTGCCTTTCCAAATTCGGGCCAAGTTTCTGAGGAAAATGGGGTTTGGAGGTATCAGAAGGCTGGCTGGAGGCTTTCTGGGCTTGGAGTACAGCGTGCCTTTTATTAGTATATTTTATTATTATTTATTTTGTTCCCTACAATTGACCGGATAAGCACCTACTTTATTTTGACAGTCTCAGGACTTTTCCTGGAACAGTGGATTCTTTCTCCAAAGTATAGGACCAACGTATTCCACCTGCCTTTCGACTCCCCAGGATTGGACTGGTCCCAGGCGAAGGGCCTATACTCTTTCCAGGATCCACCATTCGAAATGATCTAGGTCAAGCATCTGAGAATTATAAATCAGCCCCTATTTGTTATTTATATTTATATATATTTTTTTGTGCGCACTTATTTATTTATTTATTTTTAACTTGCAAATTTTTTTTCGATATATATATTATTTTTTTGATTTTTTTTGACAGGGGCTGGCTCATAACCTAGAGATGCAAAAACCGGTCGGTCTATGAAGTGTCCTGAGAAGCTATATGAATTCTAGCGTTGGTTTATGCAGGGGGGGTAGGCTGGCCATGGTGTAGGATAACAGTTCGGAATATATCTATATGCGTGCACGTGTGTGCAGTTTCTAGAAAGCAGTAAGGTCTTTATTATTATTTATTTTTTTACAGATATAAAAACAGAAAAAAAATAAAACAGACATGGTCTATCTTGCTGTTACGTGTGGATTTTCTCGGCTTTTTATTTTGAGCGCAAGCAAGCAAGCACATCACATTAAGAAATAGAAAGAAAAGTGGGGAAACTATATATCCCTATTAATTACAAATTTTGGTCCTATGTCCCCGAAATAAAATGACATAATGAATGCAAATATGTACAAATGTACAGAATAATAGAAAAAGGAAAAATGAACAGAAAGAAATAATACTACAGAGCCGGAAATAAAGCAATAACTAAAGTAAAGCCCCGGCCCTTTTGTTGTGCTGCCCGAAATTTTATTTGTAACACATATAATATTTTTTTTGACTTTTCGAATTTTTTTTGAGTATATATATATATATATATATATATATATATATATATATATATATATATATATATATATATATTGCTTTTTTTTTAATATTCTTAAATATACCTGTAACAGTTATCGAAACAAAACTGCTGCAAGATGGAGAATCATATCCACAAATATAGGCACGGATGTATAGGAACGCAATATTCAAATGCGTAAATTAATATAACAAGCATACTGCAGCCAGAAACAAATAAAAACAAAAAAAGTTTTATTTTATGAGTCAAGCCCTCCATTTTATTTAAAATAAAACAACTCCCTAGCAGAGTCGCTACTGTGTGGTTCCCGGGGTGTGACCCGCGCCCCGCGCGCCCTTGGATAGGGGTGCGCGTACGTGCGGATGCGGGACACCACTGCTCTCGTTCCACCCTCCCTTGTTTAGGGGAAGACGAAATCAAAAGTGCGAGAGGAGTGTTGTCTATGTTAGCGCGTTGGAATGCGCCTCGGTTGCCTTTAGTGGATTTTTTAATCCAATATGGGAACTTATGGTTTCCCGCATCAAGTTATCCCTTTTTTAGGGGATACCAGGATATGGGAATGCATTACCCTTTCATTCCCATTTTCCCTTTTTTAGGGGAAAACAGAAAAGTGCAAGAAAGGATATTGCGACGCCCCCACTATGAATTTTATTAAAAATAGCCTTATGGCCTGTTCAGATCACTATGGGAGCTTTGAGTTTCCCGCATCAAGTTATCCCTTTTTTAGGGGATACTAGGATATGAGAATACATCACCCTTCCATTCTCATTCTCCCTTTTTTAGGGGAGAATGGAAAAGTGCAAAGAATGAGTGTTGCGAGGCCCCATTGGATCTGAAAGTTTTAGAGTCGCCATCTTTATTTTAAGGCAAAATAAAGCAAAACCAAAAAAAGAGAAAAATAAACCAGAGAAAAAGAAACGGGTTCGGAGGCTAAGTTACGAGTTGGGAAGGTGCTAGGCACCCAACTCGCCCTTTCGGTCTCAAAAGTGGTTTTTGGTTGAAGTATGCTTATTGTTATATTTATTTAGCAAATAAATAAAGCATTAAAAGACAGGAAATTAAAACAAATACATCCGTGGCTACATTATTTACGGACTTGCAGCCATTTCCTTACAATAATTACAAATGTACTTAAAAATATTTGGTCATTATAACGGCTCTTTTACATAATATTTCCTATTCTAATCCGGGTGGCACAACGGCTTATATTGACTACATTGTGCCGGATTTAAACAACAAGTTTAAATAATAAATGAACAGAAAAGTAAATAAATAAATAAAATAATGCCATTAAAGGCTTTACCTTTTAGAGCGGTAGTGTGCTCGCTCTGTCCTTAAGGGAGAGGGAGTCTTTTTTGTTGTTTGTTGTGTGGTTGTTGTTTTGATTTGGGTAGAGTGACTGCTTATTTTGGTGACTTTGGGCTTGTCTACTTGGGCAGAGTCAAAGCTTATTTTGGTAGGTTTTGGCCTTTTTGGTTGGGCGGAATAACAGCTTAGTTTTTGGGTTTTTCAACTTATTACTCGGGCAGAGTAACGGCTTACTTTGGGATTTTTGGGTCGGGGAAGTGAGGTGGATGCCTAACTACTATGCTAGGGATCACTTATAACTGGTGAATATTTATTTTGGCGGAGTTTGAACGGGGTTTGGAGACTTTAGTGGGCTTCACTCACATATCTCACACCTCTCACTAATCTCTCGGCGTCGAAGGAACGTAGAGAGAGAGACAGAGCTTTGTTGCGAATTTTCTGAACAATTTGTGAACACTGGAGAAGGGAGCCGGGACCTCTTATTTATAGGTGAGAGTGAGGAGTTATTGGGAATTAATCGATTTCCTTAGCCGCTGCCTTCGATTGTACACCAAGCTTCGCCGAGTGCACAATGCGTTAACTGAGAGAGCCACTGTTCACCATTTGGCGCGACATAATGTTCTTTCTGGCACGGCGCCAACAGCCCCCTTAGGCCACGCCAAAGACACTATTTAGGTTTGATTTTTGACACTTTCACCCCTCGCAATTCACTGTTGTGCGCATCCTTCTTTGCCTTTCGCATTTTTAACTCATGTAACTTGACATTTGTTAAGTTTGAACAGTTCTTGATATCTCATGTCAGAGTCACATACCAGGGTACGAAATTGGGGTGTCTACAATTATACTTTAATTGGTGTTTTAGGGTTTTATATGAAACTTTATTCTATTCTAGTAGGATTATGTATTCTTGAAATATAAGTCATTGAGGCCATGTATGTCTTACTTCCATGAGATACGGTTGACCCGATTTATTTAGGTAAGGAATCCTACACATTTGGTAACTCCTTAAGAGGTAAGATTTATATCTTTATTTATTGCACTAACCTACTAATCTTTTATGGTAAGTGGTTTTCTTATTCTAAAAGGTTTCTAGGTCAAGGATGCAAGTATAAATAAGAGGAAACAAGGATGAGAAGTTGAAGAGACGAGACTGAGCATATACATAACATAAATTGATAGAGAGAAGAGATCATAGATTACAATAGTTGTCTTGACCTGAATGTATTCTTTAATGAAGTTACATCGAAGCCTTCATTCATTCTGTCCCAGCACTTTCTAGATTACACCTCCTACTATTATGTTAAAAGCTATTGAGCATACATCAGTCTAGGTAGTCAGAGGTGTTAGGATTATACAAAGCCATATCTACTTCTTAATAGAGAGTTTTTTTTACATAAATTCCACTTTGTTAGTCATTCTTTGCAATATGCTTAAACCGTTTTACTAGTGGAATATTTTTAGGCATGAGGCTCGATCAATATGTTTATTTTACAAATTGATCAATGGTATCTCTTGTGTTTAGTTTTGTTCCTTCCTGTTTTGTTTATTTAAATTTTGCAACATTGATATCTTAATGAAGTCTTCAATGAACTCTTCATTGTAAGCTTCATTGACTAGATTATATATCATAACAGTTTTACTATTTTTAAGTTAGTTATTTCATTATTATGTTATTTCGTCTTTGCCTTAATCCCCTTTCTTTAAGATTTTGATTGCACGTTTCACATGACACCCTTTAAATCATGTTTTTCTTCGTATAAAGAAGTCCATGTTGGTTCCCTTTCCTTAGCAAATGAGAAAAAGTGTCTAATTGCTGGTATTGGTTATGTAGATTTGAATTTTGATTCAGGATATGTTTTGACTTTGTAAATTGTGAGAAATGTGCCTAAATTACGCAACCATTTGATTTCTTATTCCTCATTAGAAGATGAGGATTTGGAGGGAAAAGGGTGTAATGAACATATTAAAGGGTTCTTTAGTAATTGCAAAAGGGGAAAAACGTTGAAATTTGTATGTTTCCTCTGCTATTCCTATGTCTTATTCTAATAATTTAGCCAATATTGTTAAAGAAGATAAAACAAATTTGTGGTACAAAAGATTATGACACGTAAGTAGTAAAGGCTTAGAGATTTTACAATAAACTAGAGTTTTTGGTAATGAAAAATTATCGTGTATGCCTTTTTGTGAGACTTGCATTAAGAGCAAGCATCATAGGGTTAGTTTTTCACGTCCCCAGGCAAACACTCTAGCAAAAAATTCCTTGATTACATTCATGCTCATGTATGGGGGCCTTTGAGTGTGCCTAGTTAAGGTGGAAATAGATATTTCATGTCTATCATTGATGAATTTTCACGAAAAGTTAGGGTTTTCTTAATTAAACAAAAAATTGGAAAATTTTGGATTGAAAATCAAACAGGAAAGAAAATAAAAAGTGCTTGCAATCATGAATTCGATAATTTATGTGCTGAAAATGGAATTGGTCGGCACAAAACGGTGCCTTATAACCCACAACAAAATGAAGCTGATGAACATATGAATAGAACTCTCATGGATAGGGCTATGGTTTAAACTCTTGTCTCTCCAAACATTTCTGGGGAGAGGCAGTTATGACTGCCGCCTATATCATAAATAGGTCCCTTTCTATGCTATTGAAAGGTAGATGTCCTGAAGTAGTTTTTACAAGTGGAGAAATTGACATTTCTCACATGAGAGTTTTCGGTTGTGCTGCTTATGCACATAAAAAGAATGATAAACTTGAACCCAGAGCTGCTAGGTTTGTTTTCTCAGGGTATTTGGAGGGGGTGAAAGGGTAAAGGCTAGTTGAAAGAGATACATGGTTTTAAAGTTATTATTAGTAGGGATGTTGTTTTCAATGAAATTGATTTTCCTTGCTTACTTCCTGCTCAACCTATACCTGTCGATCATGTCCCCCCCACTCTAATTGAGGTGGAGCATCCTTATGTAATGAATCTTTTTGATGCTAGCTATAGTGTGGAAATTGAAACTGAAACTAAAACTGAGATATATCCCGAAAATGTGCAAGCTAATCCTAAAATTGAACAAAATCAGAATGCTGAAAATGAACAATTGGACTTTTCAGAAATGTAAATGTTGGAGATTAATTAATTGAGTTGTTTAAATGTTTTATTTTAATTAATTATTTGCTTTGCCTTTCTTGGTATTTACTTTGATTAATTATTAATTTTACACCTTTTATAGAAAGGTTATTTTGGAGATTGTGTTTTAATTGGTTTTTAGGGTTTATAAATTATTAAATTATTAGGGTTGCGTGTTCTTGTTAACACGGTTAAGTGTGTCGTTTGTCTTGTGTAATAAGACACACGGGGCTGATTCACTCATAAATGGTAAGGAATCCTTCTCATATGGTAAGTCTATTTGTGATGAGATATTGTCCTACTTTATTGCACTAACCTATTAACTCTTTTATGATAAGTGGTTTTTTTTATTTTACATAGTTTCTAGGTCATGGGTGCAAGTATAAATAAGAGAGGATGCAACCCTGAAAGTTTAAGATGAACTACTGAGCAAATATCATAGAGTTATTATAGAGAGAGAAAGATTAAGAAGGCTGCTGTTGACTAGTGAATGAATTGTCAGATGTGCTTCCATCAGAGGCTTCATTCATCTTAGTCTAGCACAGTACTTACAGTTTTCACCCAACGCTGTCTTGTTTTAATTACATAGATTTCATCAGTCTAGGTTGGGTGTTGTGATTCTTAAATGCTATATTTGCTATCTAGAGAGCATTTCATAAATTCCATTTTGTTAGTCCTTCGAGTTGTAATGAGCTTACATTATATTTTACTAGTGTAATGTTTTTTGCCACGAGGCACGATCAATAAGTATTTACTTATTGATCAAAGGTTTATCTCTCATGTTAAATTTCGTCCTTCCTTACTGTTTTGATTTTAATTCCATGTCACATATATCTCAATGAAGTCTTAAATGAACTCATCGTTGTGTTACTTCTTCACACACTTAAGGTGTAGGGTTAATTTGCGGCCTAGGCATGGCAACGGCCATGGCCGTTGATCCTCCCAATCCACCTTCCCCCTCTGCTATGAAATCCTTTGTTGATATTCTTACTTCTTCTTCCCCAACGTTCCTCCCATCCCTCATTCAACCTACAAAGGAGAGCCAGCCCTTCGTCTCACCCAAGATATTGTTTCTTCCCTGTCAAAACCTTTTCAACTTATTTTAGTTGGCAAATTTTCCCATGGACACCCAAACATGGAGGTGATGCACAAGGAGTTCTTGACTTTTGGCCTCAAAGCGGCTATTTCCCCATGCATCTTGATGGCAAACATGTTATTATCCAAGCGCACCATGAGGCTAATTTTCAGTGCTCTGGATCAAGGATCAATGGTTTGTGGGATCGTTCCTTATGTGCGTTTTTCAGTGGACTCCCAATTTCAGGCCTACTGTTGAAAGCCCAATTGTTCCAGTTTGGTTTGCTCTGCCAAACCTACCAATCTATCTATTCCACAAACATATATTATTCTCTTTGGCGAACATGATCAGAAAACCCTTGACCATTGATTATTCCACGGCTAACCTCAATCGTCCAAGTGTCACCAGAATCTGGATAGAGGTTGACCTTATTAAGCCCATTCCTAGTAGTGTCTAGATTGAAAGTGGTTCGCCTTCGGATGGTTTTTGGCAACCTATTGCGGCGGAGAGGTTTCCACTGTATTGTACCTTTTGCCATCGCCAAGGTCACGACGGGGTATACCATATATTGCTGATCATCCTATAAATCAAGTCACAGCCAACTTCATCAAATCCAAAAGCTTTCATAGCACGTAACAAAAAACTCCATTCCAGCCGGTCATAAGCTTTTGACATGTCAAATTTGAAAGCCACATTGCCACCACGAACCTTGTGATCTATGCGCTAAATTAATTCATAAGCCAAGGCTAGGTTGTCCTGAATATTCCTACCTTTAATAAAACCAACCTGCTCCAATGAAATCCAGGAAGGAAGGAAGGCCGCAAGCCTAGTTGTCAATATGCGAGATATGATCTTGCAGGAGAAATTACATAGACTAATAGGACGTAGATCCCCCAGGCCAGTGGGCTTATCAATCTTCAGAATAAGAACAATAGTAGTGGAAGAAAGACCCCTAGGAAGCAATCCACCTTTAAAAAAATCCTGAACCGCCTCAACAATATCGTCCTTGATTATAGGCCAACACCCTCGAAAAAACCACCCTGTAAAGCCATCCGGGCCGGGTGCACTATCTGGGTTCAAACTTTTAACTGCATCCCAGACCTCCTCTTCCTTGGGAAGGTCTTTGAAAACCATATTCTCCTAATCACCAATGGAGCGGGGGAATTGAGAAAATAGATCCTCATTAGGACTGGGACGTGACGAAGAAAACATCTCAGAAAAAAACTATATAGCCATATCTCTAATTTTCTGATTATCATTGCACCAACTACCATCACTCATTTTAATTTTAACCTCATTGCGCTGCTCCATATCCTTCAGACTTGCATGAAAAAACGAGGTGTTACGATCTCCATTGGTTAACCAAGCTGCTTGAGCCTTCTGATGAAGCAATTCATCCGACCAAGATATCGCTTGACAAAGTTTTTGCTTAGCATCCAGCAACTATTTATCCACCGAAGGATCCCAAGAACCCTGAAGGCTCAGCTCATAACGTAGAATATCATACTGAAGCCCGTCAATCATCCTATGCACATTCCCAAAGACCTCCCAATTCCAAACACGAAGTTTAGTACGAAGATGCTGAAGCTTCTGATGTAGGACATCCAGTGCAGACCCTCGACATGGAAGATTCCAATGGCTACGAACAAACTCCAAAAAATCTTTGTGATCCAGCCAAAATCTTTGAAATCTGAAACTCCCTTTAGATTTAGGAATATCAACAACTTCCACCAATATAGGCGAGTGATCTGAATGAATTCTAGTGAGATGATGAACTTTAATATCAGGAAACTTTGATTTGTAATACCCATTAGCCAAGACCCTATCGAGCCGTTGCCAAATGCGAGATAAACCTTCCTGATTATTACACCACGTGAAAAGACTGCCTTCATAGCCTACATCAACCAAACCAGCCTGTTGAATAAACGAATTAAAATTGCCTATGCTAGGATAGTCACACTGAGCTCCTTCCAATTTCTCTTGTGAATGAGAGATAACATTAAAATACCCCAATACAATCCAAGGTTCCAAATAAGAATCTGAAATATTTTGAAGATCTGCCCACAACACCTGTCTCTCATTACGCGTGCACTTGGCATAAACAAAAGAGGAGATAACTTTATTACCGTTAGCCATACAAAGGGAAACTGTTATCTGTTGTTTTGATATGGCAATGACATGAACCTGAACATTAGAATTCCATAGAAGCCAAATATGGGTATTAGTTGGATTCCCATGCAAGCTGAATTGCATGCCCAGCCGTCTGGCTACCTTAGACAACTTAGTGCCTGACAGCTTAGGCTCCAAGATACAACATAACATTGGCCTATGAAGACCTAGAAGAGACTTAAGAAACGTTACAGTATCCTTATTACCAACACCTCTTGCATTCCAAAGAATTATCGCCATAAACAGACCAATCAACATGAAGGATCACGGGCCTGTTTCGAGGCCCTAGTAGAACGTTTATTCTGTTGAATATATTTCTTTTTCTTGGCCTTCTTATGCAACTTGGAACACTCCTCCCTAAACTCCTGTGAGATCTTAATGGGAGGAGGAAAGTCCCTACCATCATCCAAAGATGCCGATCTGGTTAGTTTCACACGTTGCTTCTTCGGCAGCCCATCAGCCGAATGAGACAAAGACTCCTTGAACTCATCCTCAAAGAGTTCATCAAGATCGGCCAAAGCAGCAAATTAGTTACAAAATAAACCATCTTTACTAATATTAATATCCTCTTGTACATCAGCCTCAATATGAACATCGGGAATAGCTTTCGGATCCTCTAAAGCGTCACCCTTGGACTGCGAAGTCTTCAATAGATCATTTTCGTCCCCAGAAGAAGCCACAACAGTATTATTCAGATTCTTATTAATCAACTCATCTGTATCACTCTTAGATCCCGAAGCCAAATCTTTGGATACATTAATACAAACTGGAATCCCTGTAACATTCCTTTTAGGATCTCCCGAAACATTAACCTTGTCAGTTGTGTCACCGTTAAAGGTTACCCCAGTAGATTTAGAATCTACCATAACAACGTGAAACTTTGGGTCTATATTTTGTGCCACCAGACTATCGACAATATCAACTGTTTCTACTTCTCTAGGAATCCCTTAATCATCCTTAGCATTCGACCCCGATCCTTGATCTTTATCTAGATTTCCAACTGGTTGCCAAACACGCTGAGGAGGTTTATCCCCCAACTTCCTGGTTGCATTAATGGAGAATCCTATGGTTTTTTCCAATCCTTTAGAGGTGTGCGTCAAGGTGATCCTCTGTCTCCTCTTCTCTTTGTCTTGGCTCAAGAGATTCTTAGCTACAACATTAATAGGGCTGTTTCGAAAGGTTTAATTATCCCTTACAGACATGGAGTTGGAGGTATGGTGATCTCGCACTTGCTTTATGCGGATGACATGCTTGTCTTCAGTAATGGTAGCAAAAAATCGATCCTTGGGCTCAAAAGAGTAGTGACTGACTATGAGAGAGCTTCTGGGCAGCTTATCAATTTGGCTAAGAGTGGTTTCATTGCTTCTCATCTTTGTTCTCATAGGAAGATTCAAAATATTGGGATATGGTCGGGTTGTAAGCAAAGTAGGCTTCCTTTTAAATACTTGGGTCTGCCTCTTTTCAAAGGGAGAATGAAAGCTGCCTATTTTGAAGACATAGAACAGCGTATTCTCTCTAAAATTAGTGGATGGAAGGCTAAACTATTGACGTTTGGAGCTAAGATTGTTCTCCTTAAATCTGTTCTTTGTAGTATGCCCATCTATACTTTGTCTGCTTTGAAGTTTCTGAAACATTTTATTTAGCGTCTGGAGCGTCATATGGCCTCTTTTCTATGGAGTTCGGCTGGTGAAAACCGAGCTCACTGGATTGCATGGCATCAGGTTTGTCGTCCAATCAATGAAGGGGGATTAGGTCTTCATTCTCTTGATCAAATGATGGGCTCTTTGCACGCCAAACTAGCCTGGAACGCTCTTCAAGGCACGAGTCTCTGGGCTAGCTTTGTTCGTGATAAGTATGGTACAGAATCTGGGTTTTGCATGCCGCAATATTCATCTCATGTTTGGAAATCTATCATGAAGCATATGCCGAGAATTATTGAGCACAGCCAATGGATTGTGGGGCGGGGTGATATTTCTTTTTGGAATACAAACTGGTGTGGCTCAGTTCTGATTGGTCCGCGACCAATTGATGCTCAATTGAAAGTGAAGGATGTTATTCCAATTATTCAGGATCTTCTGCCTTTAATTCCAGTGGGTTTGCATGAGAATGTTTGTAATGTTCGGCTGGATCGTGATGCCAATGATAAACGTATTTTCACAATCTCTAAGGATGGCTTGTTCACAACGCAGTGTACTGGAAGGCTTTTCGTCCGTAATTTCCTAAGATCTCGTGGGTGGTCAAGGTGTGGCAGCCGTGGATTCCAACGCATGTGAGTGCTTTCATGTGGAAGATTTTGCATCGGGCAGTTCCGGTGGACCTTGCTATTCAGAGATTCAAAGTTCCTTTTGTTTCTAAGTGCCAGAGCTGCCTGCGGTCGGCTCAGGAATCCTTGGAACATCTCCTCCTTCACTCTGAAGTTGCTAGAAGTATTTGGAGACAGTTTGCTCAGCCTTTGAACTTGATAGATAACTACTCTTCCATCTCTCACTTAATCACTACTTGGATTTCGTTTGCTTCAGTTCGCAATCAGTTGGGGGCTAGTAAAATTGGTATATGTGTAATTGCATGTTGGGAGATTTGGAAGGCCCACTGTTCCGCGACTTTTGATAATGTGGCTATGTCGGTGAATGTCATTAAGGATCGTATTATGTCAGGGATTCAGGAGTTGATGTTTTTGTTCTCTCCAAAGTCTGATCTGAATAACTTCAATAAGCTTGCTATACAAGGTTTGCATATTGAGGTTAAGAATGCTGTGGTTCGAAGGGGGCAATGGTTACGCTGGGAGGCTCCGCCAGTCGATTTCTACAAGCTAAATACTGATGGTTCTGCCTTACAAGGTCGAATTTCGGGAGGAGGTATCATTCACGGATATGACGGTGGGATGGTGGCTGCTTTTTCTAATAATTATGGTCTTGGGTCTAACATGCTAGCAGAGATTTTGGCTTTGAGGGATGGTCTACAGCTTTGTAGAGACTTTAATCTTTCCCATGTTTTAGTAGAATCGGACTCGTTAGTGGCAGTTAATGGTATAGCCAGCATGCATCAAGTGCCATGGCGCTATATTTTTGAGATTCGGGAGTGTCGTTCGTTACTTGGCTCTTGTGGTTTATCCCACGTTTTTCGTGAACAAAACAAAGTGGCAGACAGATTGGCATACTGGGGCTCAACTCATACGGGGATTAATATATATTTTGTTAGATCAAACCTTCCTGCTCAAGCTCGGAAGGCTCTGCTTATGGATGATGCTGGTGTTTATTCTCTCAGGAAATAATCTTTGTAGTTTTTGTTTTTTCATGAGGTTAGGCTCCTTTGCCCCCCCCATGTTTGGGTAAGGCTGGTTGTCCCCCTCTTGATTGTATTTTTCCACTTTACATCTAATAATATTTGCGCAGGTGCTGTCCTGCTTTTGAAAAAAAAAAAGAAAAAAAAGGTCACGACGGGGACATCTGTAAAGCTTATATCCAAAAATCTGTTAAAGGAAAAGTGGCTGTTAAATAAGCCCTAGTGGAAAAACCAAAGCAAGCTGCCACTAAGCCATCCTCGACGTGGATCCCTAAGGCTGCTCCCATGTAGAATAACTTGATTACTAAGGCCACGGAACAGCATCCTAAAGCCATAATTAATGAAGCAGGTACGTCGGAATCTCCTATGAATATTCCCGAGGATCCCCCAACGATCATTAATGAAGCAGATTCATTAAAATCTCCAATTCCTATCTCTTACTTGGGCTGCCCGCTTTTTGAAGGTCACAAGAAAAAAAGTTTGTTTGATCCTTTAATTGCTAAACTTCAGGCTAAAATAGTGTCCTGGACTAGTGCTATCCTTAATCATTCCAGTAAGGTGACCTTGATCAACGTTGTGCTTCACTCAATAACTATGTATCAGCTGGCCATCCTCGATCCTCCTATTGCTATGATCAAGCTGATTAATCAAATGATGTCTAATTTCTTCTGGGCTCGATAGAAGGAAAAAATAAAGCTCATTTAGTTGCTTGGGACTAGTGTTGTTGTCCTACTTTGGAAGGGGGGCTAGGGATTCGTAACATTCCTGATACTGTTAAAGCTTACTCAATGAAAATTTGGTGGCAATTTTGCTCAACCAACAATCTTTGGTCATGTTTCATGATGATGGCTAAATATTGTGGTGCTTCTCATCCTATCAATTCAATAGCTTTGGGCACACTCATCTGGCGGCGTATGTGCTCTATTCGAGATATTACGGAGCCTTACATAAAATGGATCATAAGAAAAGGTGATTGTTTCTCATGGATTGATAATTGGTTGCCCGATTTTATCTTAATTCCTGCTGCTCCAAACACTTATACTCAGGTCAAAGATATTTTTGGCACTCTTAACAGCATCTCTCGTGAAGCTCGCCAAGTGATTGGTTCATCTGTCGCTTCAGTGATTGACAGTCATGGTATTTGTCTCTCATCTCAACCTGATTTGGATTGCTGGAGTGCGAACTCCAAAGGAAAATTCACTCTTGTCTAGACCTGGAAAAATTGTTCGAAGCCCTCTTCCTACTCTTGCCTCGGCTAAGTTCACATGGATTAAATATCTCCCTCGTCAAATTAACATATTTTTATGGAGGTTGCTGCGCAACAGGCTCCTGATTGATGAAAGCCTCTCTAAAAAAGGTCTCTCCCTAGCCCAAAATGCTCTTGCTGTGATACAATATTTTCTTAAACGTGTCTCCATGTTTTTTTAAGAAGTCAAACTGCACAAAGGGTCTGGGCTACGTTCCAACACCTTGTTGATGTTTCTCCGGTTGTCTTGTCTATTGCTCATACCTACTTCAAATGGTGGTTCCATCATAAAAATTCTTTCGAGCACACTATTCCCCCTTCTATCATTTTATGGGAGCTTTGGAAATCCCGTAATAAGGCTGTTCATGATGTTACTCGCAACCCCTCTTGGGTCATCATAGCTCGAATTAAACATGAACTCTCCAGCATTACGACTGCTTTTGGCTTTGTTTCTCGTCCATACGCTTCTGGGCGCTGCTCTTTCCTTCCATGCGCATGGGCCGAGTCTATAGAAAACTTATTCGGGCTGTTCACTAGAATAAACCTCCTGACGGTCAGTTCAAACTTAACTCTGATGGTGCCTGTCGTGGCAACCTAGGATTGAGTGCTGGAGGGGCATTATTTGTAATTCCAGTGGTGATATGATCTATGCCTATTCCTCCTATTTTGGCCTCTCTACTAGCTTCAACGTTGAATGTCGAGCTGTCTTTCAGGGAGTTCAGTGGCCCTATCAACATGACTTGTTTCGGGTTGTTATTGAGGTGGATTCTAAAGTTCTATTCGACTGCGTTTCTAGTACTGCTAGCCTCCCCAGGGCTAGCACCTATATGAATTGTGCAATTTTGGCTATTGAGGCATCCATGAATTTATCTTTTCTGCATTGTTTTTTGCAAGCTAATTCAGTGGCTGATGCTTTAGCTAACTTCAGTTGTGATCAAGGCTGTGATTTTGAATCAACGTCTCTTTCCTCTATCCCAAACCGTATATGAGGGCTCATCAATCTGGACAAACATGGAACTCCTATTAGAATTTCTTAGTTTTGGCTTGTTCTGTTATTGTTTTGGGAGTTTTATTTTAAGCCATATTTTATTGTCTGAGGTTCGGCTCCTTTGTCTCCCCTTCTCCCGGGGTCAGGCTTGGTTGTCCCCCTCTGTAATTTTATTTTCTCATCAATAAATTCTAGCAGGGTGTCATCCCTGCTCCCCCCCCCCAAAAAAAAAAAAGAACTCATCGTTGTAAGCTCATCATTTAAAAACAGTTTGTTTATTTTTATTTATGTATTCTATTTATTCGTGCTATAGCCATTCTTTAAGTAAAATTTAGATGATTACTAACTTGCTAGGGATATACATAAACTTGACGTTAGGAAACATTTAGATTTGATGATTTTCACATGCCCTTATTTATGTTTAGTGTTTTTGAATCTATTGACAACTATTATGAACCTAAAACCTATAAAGAAGCTTTAAAATCTTTTAATTTTGCTAAATGGTTGAATGTTATGAATGATGAAATGAACTCTTTACATGTTAATCAAACGTGGACTTTTGTCCCTAAAATTAAAAATCGCTCCATTGTTGACTGAATATGGCTACTTGAGGTTAAGACTGAGAATGAATATGTGAGATTTAAAGCTAGGTTAGTCATAAAAGGGTTTACTCAAAAAGAGGGGATAGATTATAAGGAAATCTTTGCTCCAGTTGTCAAATTTACTAGAGTTCGAGCTATGCTTGCTTTGGTTACGCAATTCGATTGAGAGTTAAAACAAATGGATGTAAAAATAGATTTTTTACATGGTGATTTGGATGATAAAATTTTCATGTGAAAACCTGAAGGCTTTGTTGATAAGAAAAATCCTGACTATGTGTTTACTGAAAAAATTGTTTTATGGTTTGAAACAATCTCCTATAATGTGGAACAAAATGTTTGACATGTGCAGATTGTCTTCAAATTTCAAACATAGCTCATATGATCATTGCTTGTACTTTAAAGTCAACATTGTTGTTCATGTGTTCCTTGATTTTCATTGATGACTTTTAATTAGTCCATATAGTAAATCGATTGAATATGTGCAAAATTATATATGTGCTAACTTTAACATGAAAGATCTAGGGGATGCTCAACAGATTTTAGGAATGTACATTGTCAAGGACTGAAAGAATTCCACGATATCTCTTAATCATATTTCTTATATCGTTAGATTTTGAGTAAATTTAAGATGGAAAATGCAAAATCTGCCAATGTGTCTTTAGCCGGTCATTTCATCCTTAGTAAGAATTAGTCTCCTCAAACTGAATTTGAAAGAAAACAAATGGAAAAGGTGTCATATTCTAATGCAATAGGTTTGATCATGTATCTAATTGTTAGCACTAGATCTGATAGAGCTTATGGCTTAAGTTGTTTGAGTAAATACATGTCTAACCAATGTATGCCTTATTGGGAAACAATAAAATAACTTTTGAAATACTTAAGTTTTTCTATGAATTATGGCTTGAGATTTTCTGAATGTAGTGAAGGTGTGAAATTAAAGGCTATGTGGATTCTAACTATGATAATGATAGAGATAGTAGGGAATCAACTACTTCCTATGTGTTCACTTTGTGTGGGTCTTGTGTTAGTTGGAAATTTCAATTACAATCCATTATTGCATTATCTACAATTGAGTCTAAATATTTTGCTATAACTGAAGCATTTAAATAAGCAACTTTGTTAAAAGGATTTGTAACATAAATTGTGTTTTTGAAAGAAAAAGTTATGGTTTTTTTAGTTAGTCAGGAATTCAACTTTGCAAAAGCTTTGTTTTTCACGATAGAACTAACCATATAGATGTTCACTTTCATTACTTAAAGGATGTGATAGAAAAATGCTTAATTCTACTTGAAAAAAAAAATACCATCTCAGTATAATCCTGCCGATATGGGTACAAAATGTTTTGCCTATAACAAAATTTCAAACTTGCTTGAAAATTTTGAATTTTGACACTGATGATTGATACTAATGTTTTTAAAATTGTGCCCATGTTTCCTTACTTTGTGTTAGGAAAATGTTAGTGTTTTACCCATAAGGCCATAACATTTCTCAAAGTGATTTATGTATTTTTTTTCTTCATATTCATGTTCTTACTTTCTATTGGAACAACTTTTGTGGATATGCTATGATGTACCCCATGTTCATATCCTTTTGAGTCCAGATGATTAAATCAACACTTGTTCCAAGGTGGAGATTGTGAATATTGGCTAGGCCCAAAATAGTTTTGGGCAGCCTACTTGAAACAACCACCAAGCCCCAAAACCAAAATTAGCCCAATTTTTAATCCCCTAGCAGCTGGCCAAAGTCACAATAGTGGGATTTAATCCCTAATTCTTTTCTTCCCTTTTTGCGAGCCTTTAACCGTGTCTTCAACTTCCTTTCTCCATCTCTAGTGTTGATGACACCATTGAGTTTGTTGACTTCGGATAAGATTTTTTTTATCAATAGTAACAAAGGGCTATAAAATCCCCTTCTTTCTGGCACTACTTCTGTACCTTTGCTCTCTCGATTTCTCTTTCTCTTCTGTTTTCTTGCTTTAAGCTGTAAGCTATTTTGTGAAAGAGAGAAACCTATATTTAGGTTGTAGGCTCGTGTTCAACCTAGTTTATTCGTACTGTGATTGGGCGTTTCGGCTTCATAGAGGAATTGTACAAAATCCTTGGTCTCGGCTAGTACCTTAGTGGTTGTCGAGATGATTCTAAGGCCAGGTTTGTTGGAAGGTTGGGTATGTTATACCTTGTGACATTGAGTTGGATCTTTGTTATGGAATCTCTGGTGAGCTATAGAAGTTAAGTGGGTCTGTGACTGCAGAGTGTGAAAGCCCAGCCGCATCAGAAGCACATCTAGAGGGCAGTGGATGTAATATCCTCTTAACAAAGTTATTAGATGACATGGACGTATAAGCACTAATAGGAACAATATTTCACGCCATGTAGTCATATTGGTGAGGCATACTCTCCGGGGTAAGCATCCATGGTGGAGGAGGTGCCAGAGGCAGCGAAGATAGGAACGTGTGATGTCTATGCACTCGATCCCCAAAATACATAGAATCACACATCATAAATTACATCAAAATACGATAGTGGCTAGCTTCCATAGCTTCCTGATATACCACAGTGAGCCTATGCGTGGACTCGAGCTAGGAAAGTCCGAATAGCACCCGCATAGAAATGGATTTCCCGCTGAATGAGAACCTTAATTGAGTCAATATACCCTAATAGATAAGGAGAAGCCTGAGGGAGCATCTCGCGCCAAAAGGGCATTCGCTCAAAAACGACATAAAACAATATCTACGAACAAATTTTTCCTTAGTGAATACTCGAGATATATATATATATATATATATACATATATAGGTTTTCCATAGTGTATAGGTTTTTACCTCCCAAGCGATAGTACAACAAGTCAGGTTAGTGGTCTCATTACGACAAGCATGATCCATATAGAAATGCAACTTGGCCAAACTAGCCTAACCCCAATCATACCTCGAAACCTAATACAAGTCGCGAAGACAACCCAGTTGATAGACGTATTATATACGTCTTTATCACGTACTTTTATGACTTAAAATGAGCAATTCCATGAGGTTTTTGGCTACTGATATGTGTTCGAGCTATTTTATGAGTTTCAGAGTGTTAGGTGGATTTATGAGATTTATGAAGCCTTTAGTGAAGATTTCGAGGAAGGGTGCAAAGTGGAACATTGGAAAAAAGACAAAAAGAAGATTCTGGCTACCTTGTGGCCGCAAGGTCAAAAGACCTTGCCTTCGCAAGGTAGGCAGAAAGATGGCCACCCAGAATTAGACCCTTGCAGACGCAAGGTCAAGACCCAATGTGAACGCAAGGTCCCCAGAACCGACTTTACGGGGTTTTTTAACTGGATTGAACCTTCTATTCCCCTACAACTCCTAGGCATAAAAAAAGGACGATATCCAAAGCCAAAGGACGTCCAAGAAGTGTTACAAAACAACTTTAGTGTAGGATTTAGATTGTATTACGTAGTTTAGTTGTTGTAATTATAGTTTTGAAGATCGATTCATGTATTCCTTCATCTCATTGTGCAGTTCATCTTCAAGGATGAACTAAACATCCATTAATCTAGGAGTTGGGAGGTAACTTGTATCGAATCTATGGCTAAATATATTTTTATTCATTCAATTCTTGTTGATCATGGTGTTTAACAACCCCTTTATTATCTCGCTTTGAACAAATGAATGTAATCCAAGTAATAAAAGCCTAGAGGTGCGGATAACTGCACGGCCAAATGCATATGTCGTACACTGGCTCACCATCATGATAAATTGAACCTATCGATGTACGAGAGTGATAAGTTAGGGTCAGGTTCTATATATGACCTAAGTGACAGTTAGGATTCATATGTTCTTGTGCCTAGGATATAGAATGGTCGAATTATTTGGAGATGAAGACTGAACGGTAATTCGACAGACTATATCTATCTTTCGTGAACGAACCCAAGTTATTGAATGATACTTTATCTAAATAAGCTATAAAGTAGATACAAGTGAAACCCTAATCCTAGATTTTCTTCCTCCATAAGATCTTTACAACTGTGATTGCTGCCTAGTTTAATTAGATTTATTGTTTGAGTAGAATAATTAGTTTAGATAAAATCAATAAAAACCCCCCTTAGTTTAAAATTGCTATCGATATTCTTGCTATTTATATTTTTCTTATCTCTGTGGTTCGACCCTTGCTTCCCAAGCTATTCTACACACGATCAAGTTTTTGGCGCCGTTGTCGGGGACAAGCTAGTTTGCATTGTTAGTTTGTTGGTAGCGTAGTTTTAAATTCAGTTTTTTTTATAAAAATTAAAAATACAAAAAAAAAAAATTATTTTTAGTTGTTAGTTTTTAATTGTTTTATTTGCTTTATTTATTTTATGCACAGTCGTAGATCTCTAAATCCTAAGCTAGTAGAATTAAATCAAAATATAAATAATCTTGGAAAGAATCAGGTAGACCCTGATAATTTAGAAACCCAGCCAGTTAATCAAGAGTAGTTGAATCAAGAGGATCCTCTGGTTGATCCTCCAATGGATAGCAATAATCAAAATCCTGAAAATCTGGTTCCTCCGGTAAATATGAATCAAAGAATGGAAGAACCTGCTGATAGAAATATGAAAGTAATAATCAATCAAAGAACTATAAGTGATTTTGGTCGTCCTATGTTGAATGCAACACCATCATGTTTAGTCTTACCAGAAGCAGTAAGAACAATTTCGAACTTAAAGGTTATTATTATAATATGATGCCTTCATTTCATAGACTTCCATTTGAAGACCCAATAAATTTTGTTAAAGAATACAAGTTCATGATTGAAACTTTCCCGCTAGGCGGTTTGAATGAAGATCAGATAAAAATGAAATTATTTCAATGTGCATTAAAAGATTTGGCGAAAAGATGGTTTATGAACCTAACACCTAGAAGTGTTTATACTTGGACTCAATTATATGATTTGTTTATGGGAAAATTTTATCAACATACATCTCTTTTAGAATACAGAAAACAAATTATGTCTTTTCAAAATGAACCAGGAGAGACATTTCATGAAGTATGGAATAGGTTTAAAAATTTACTTATTATGTGTCCTCATCGTAATCTATCTCAAGATGTGTTAGTAATTCAACTTTATCATGCCCTATCGCCTGCTTTACAAACTATTGTTGTTTGTGCGGCCGGTGGTTCTATTAATAGAATGACACCAGCTGCATTAGAAGACTTGTTTGAGATGCTAAGTACAAATTCTCAACAGAAAAGTACACGAGGTAAAAGTAGAAGTTTATTTCATGTTCAAGAAAAACCAGATATGCAAGCTCAATTTGAAAATTGGCAAATTCAAGAAGCATGTGTTATTTGTGGATTAAATTCTCATGATAGTAATTTGTATCCCTCTAGTGCTGTATATCCTGAACATGTTAATGCCATGGACATGTACCCTCAGAGACAAAGGAATGATCCCTACTCCAACACATATAATCTTGGTTGGAGGAATCATCCTAATTTTTCATGGAGAAGAAATAAGCCATTACAACCTCAACAGTTTCCTAAGCAAGGACAATTGCAGATTGAAGAAGTCCCAAAGTCAGATGGAGCAAGCAGAGGTCAAGCTGCTGTTAACAAATATTTGCTAGAAGAAGTGGAAAATTTAAGGAATCAACTCGCAAAATTTAAAGAGAAAGAAAGAGAAGAAGGGAAGTTCCCTAGTTAGATAGAACAAGCAAAATCTATCACTACTCTGGGAAGTGGTAGAATAATTGGAGAAGAGGTAAGTAATCCTATTCAATCTTCTGATGTACCTGATAAAGTAGATAATTATGACAAAGAAGTTGAAAAGGATAAAAGTGAAAATATTCAAGAAAAAGATAAAGAAGTAGAAAAAGAAGTGTCAAATAAAGATAGTCAAGAAGAAGTAACTCAAGAAAAAAAACAAGAGGCAGAACCTCTTGAGGAACCTTATGTGGCACCACCACCATATGTTCCTCCAATACCATTCCCTGGTAGACTTATGAAAAACAGAATAGATAAGCAATTTTCGGAAATTTATAATATGTTATCCAAAGTGAACATTAATCTCCCTTTGCTTAATGTTATTAAAAATATTCCGTCTTATGCTAAGTTTTTCAAAGATCTTCACTCTAGGAAACTTAGATTTTAAAAAAATGAAAAAATTATTGCTTCTGAAAACATGAGTGCAGTTTTACAACCCGAACTTCCTCCTAAATTGAAAAATCCTGGTAGTTTCAATATCCAAGTCTCCTTGGGTAGTTCTAAAAAAATGAAGGCTATGTTAGATTTAGGAGCAAGTATTAATTTGATGCCTTTCGCTGTCTATAAGCAATTAAGGTTGGGTGAACTGAACCCCACTACTATGTATTTACAGTTAGCTGACCGTTCGGTTAAACATCCTTTGGGCATAGTAGAGGACATTCTAGTACAGGTAGATAAATTAATCATCTAGTCGATTTTGTGGTTCTAGAGATGGAAAGGAAGATATGCACAAACAATGAAGTTCCTATTTTGTTAGGTAGACCTTTTATGGCCACTGCCAACACAATGATTAATGTTAAGAATGGGAAACTTTCAATTATAGTTATGGGCGAAACTGTAGAAATTTCAGTTTTTGATACGTTAGACAGATCGAGTGACATAAATGCATGTTTCTCAATTGATGAAATTGAAAATCTTACAGCCCAAACCTTTGAAGAAAATCTAGAAGATGATGACTATGAAAAAGATACGTATGTAGGATATGATGATAAAATCTTTTCTCCTCTAATAGCTGAAATAAAAGAGAAGGAAAGACTCGAAGCTCTTAAGAGTAAAAATAAGAACAAAATGGAAGATTCCAAATTAGAAAATAGTTCTGATAAAATAGAAATAGATGAAAATTGTGAAGAAGATGTGGAAAACCAAAAGTCTGATTTTGATGATATAAAATTAGGTGAAGAAAAAGAAGAGAACTCTAAGGAGGAAGATAAAGAAGAGACAGTGAAACCTGAAATTCCTGAATTTATTCCGTCTGTCAAATCCCTTCCTGAAGTAGACTTAAAGTCATTATCGTCTCATTTAAAATATGCATTTTTAGGGGAAGGTAAAACTTTACCCGTTATAATTGCTGCAGATTTAACAGAAGAACAAGAATCAAGCCTGTTAAAAGTTTTATGGACACATAGAGAAGCTATAAGATGGTCTTTAGCAGATTTGAAAGGAATTAGTCCTTCTATGTGTATGCATAAAATTCATTTAGAAGAAGGTAGTAAACCTTCTAGAGAAAGACAAAGAAGACTTAACCCTCACATGGAAGAAGCAGTGAGAAAAGAAGTACTTAAGCTTCTTGATGCGGGTATAACTTACCCGATATCTGATAGTAAATGGGTTAGTCCAGCCCAAGTAGTTCCTAAGAAATCAGGAATTACAGTGGTTAAGAATGAGAAAGATGAGTTAGTTCCCACACGAACTATCACTGGTTATAGAATGTGTATAGATTTGAGGAAATTAAATGCGGCAACCAGGAAAGATCACTTCCCCTTGCCCTTTTTTGACCAAATCCTTGAAAGATTAGCTGGTCATGAATATTATTGTTTTCTTGACGGTTTTTCGGGTTATAATCAAATCCCAGTAGCACCAGAAGACCAAGAGAAAACCACTTTTACATGCCCCTTCGGTACCTTTGCATTTAGGAGAATGTCCTTTGGACTTTGTAATGCCCCAACTACTTTTCAAAGATGCATGATTTCTATATTTTTCGGATCTAGTGGAAAGATGTGTTGAAGTATTTATGGATAATTTTTCAGTATTCGGGAATTCTTTTGATCATTGCCTAGAAAATTTAACATCGGTTTTGAAGAGATGTTGCAAAACTAATTTGACCCTAAGTTGGGAGAAAAGTCATTTCATGGTTAAACATGGAATCGTCTTATGTCATGGTGTGTCTAACAAAGGAATTGAGGCTGATAAGGCTAAAATTGAAGTTATATCACAACTACCTCCTCCAACTTCAGTCAAAGGTGTTAGAAGTTTTCTAGCACATGTAGGTTTTTACAGAAGATTTATGAAAGATTATTCAAAAATCTGTAAACCTTTATGCAATCTGTTGGCGAAAGATACCGAATTCATTTTTGATCAAGAGTGCTTGAATGCATTTAACTTATTAAAAGAACGATTGACATCAGCCCCAATTTTAACCAGCCCTGATTGGTCTCTCCCCTTCGAGATCATGTGTGATGCTTCGGATTTTGCAATTGGAGCTGTGTTAGGACAAAGAGTAGACAAGAAACCACATGTAATTGATTATGCTAGTAGGACATTGAATGATGCACAACTCAATTACACAACCACAGAAAAATAATTTTTAGCAGTTGTGAATGCATTAGAAAAAATTATATCATACTTGTTAGGATCAAAAGTTATCATATTCTTTGATCATGCAGCCCTAAAATATCTTTTGAATAAAAAGGAGGCAAAGCCTAGGCCCATAAGATGGATGTTATTATTGCAAGAATTTGACATTACTATTAATGATAAAAAGGGAACAGAAAATGTTGTAGCTGACCATTTGTCTAAGTTGGAATTTTACCTTTACTTGAACGTCAATTTCTTGATAATAAAATCCCTGTGAATGAATACTTCCCAGATGAACAATTATTAGTAGTTAAAGATTTTGATCCTTGGTATGTGTAGACACCCCAATTTCGTACCCCTGATATGTGACTCTGACATGTGATATCAAGAACTGCTTAAACTTAACAAATGTCAAGTTACAGGGTTGAAAATGCAAAATGAGAAAGTAGGATGCATGAATAGTGAACTGCAGGGGGGAAAGTGTCGAAAAATGAGGAAGTTTTTGCCCTTGGCGCCGCGCCCAACATGCTGCTTATCCGCGCCAACGTCCTGAGCAGTGCCTGATCAGTTAACGCATTTTACAAAATGCCAAGCGCGTGGTACAAGCTGATGAAGCACAAATCCAACTATAAATACTGGTGGCCGGCTACGCTTTGAGACAAAATTTTTTGACGAAGGCTTGAAGCCCAGAATTACTCTGCGTAATTTTAACGCAGTGAGCGATCAGTGAGCGAGTGATCCCTACCCTCTCATAAAGCCTCGAAACCCCTGCCAAACCTCCTCCAAACACAAATCCTACCGGTTAAAGTGATCCCTAGCCCTTTAGTTAGGTATCCACCTTATTTCCCCGGCCCAAAAACCATAAAGTAAGCCGTTACTCTGCCCGAGTAAATAGGCCAAAATCACCCGAAATAAGCCGTTATTCCGCCCAACCAATAAGCCAAAACCACCAAAACTAAGCCGTCATTCTGCCCGAGTGAGTGAGACAAAACTACCACAAATAATCCGTCACTCTTCCCAAATCACATCAGCAACAACAATAAAAGTCTCCCTCTCCCGAGAAGGAAAGAGCGAGCACACTCCGCTCTAAAAGGTATTAGCCTTTAAGGGCATTTTTTTTTAAATAAAAGTTGTTATTTAAATCCAGCCCAATGTAGACAATATAAGCTGTTGTGCTGCCCGAATTTAGTTAGAATAATTATGTAAAAGGGCCGTTATAATGACCAAATATTTTTAGATATATTTGTAATTATTGTAAGGAAATGGCTGCAAGCCTGTAAATAATGTAGCTACGGATGTATTTGTTTTTATTTTCCTGTCTTTTAATGCTTTATTTATCTGCTAAATAAATATAACGGATCGATGTATTTTATACATCGATTTTATATGCTTCTATGACTTAAATTATGTTATTTCACGAGGCTTTTGATTACTAATATATGTTTTCGGTGAGTTTTGTAAGTTTCAGGGTTATTTGTGAAAATATGCGAAACTCCAGGGTTTTAAGTGCAAATTTCAAGAAGGGCCAAAAGGAAAATGAAGAAAAAGCAAAAGCTGCAGATTCGGAGACCTTTGCGGACGCAAGGTGCCTGCGACCGCAAGGTAAGGCGACTGGTCACAAAAAGCAAAGAATCAAACGGCCAGACATACTGGAGACCTTGCGGACGCAAGGTACCCAACACCTTGCGACCGCAAGGTGGTCAGAATGCGACTTATTCGGATTTTCACACAGTCATTCGATGGAATTACAACTCCCGAGTATATATAGAAGTCAGATGCCGAGCCAAAAGGGAGGAGGACGGCTGGAAGCTCTCTTTAGGTAGATTTTAGGTAGTTTTTAGATTGTATAACATAGTTAGATTTTGTAATTTCAACATTGAAGATCAAATCATGTATCCGATCATCTCCATGTGCTGTTCATTGTCTATGATGAACTAAATCATCCATAATCTAGGAGGTGGGAGGTAACTTGTATCAAATTTATGCTTTGATTCTTATATATGTTTATTCAATGCTTGTTGATTGTGTTGTCTATCAATCCTATATTATTTTGCTTTGAACAAATGAATGTAATCGCAAATAATAAAGGCTTAGAGGTGCGGATAACTGCATGACCAAGTGCATATGTCGTACACTGGCTCACCAACACAATAAATTGGACCTATCGATGCACGAGAGTGATAAGTTAGGACCAGGTTCTTACATGATCTAGGTGACAGATAGATCATAAATCTAGGTGACAGCTAGATTGATAGTTCCTGTGCTTAGGATATAGAATGGATGAGTTTTGCGGGGATGGAGGCTGAACCAATTGTTCAACAGACTATATCTATCTTTAGTGAACGAACCCAAGACATTGAATGACATTATTATGAATTGAACATAAAGGAGATACAAGTGAAACCCAGAATCCTAGATTGCCACCCACCATAAGATCTTCATATATGTTATTACTGTCTAATTAGTTAAACATCTATAAATAGTAGTTTAGAGTAGAAATAAATATAAAAACCCCCCTTTAGATTAATAAATTGCTATCAATAAATTGCACTGTTCGTGATCACTTGTCTTTGTGGATTAGACCCTTGCTTCCAATACTATTCTATAATAGTCTTGTCCACTTGCAAGGAAAAAGATTAAATAAAACATCGATCAATAACAATAAACATAATTTAGCCAAAAACTATTTTGAGACCGAAAGGGCGAGTTGGGTGCCTAGCACCTTCCCAACTCGTAACTTAGCCTCCGAACCCGTTTTCTATCTCTGGTTTTCTTTTTTTTTTTTTTTGCTTTATTTTTGCCTTAAAATAAAGATGGCGACTCTAAAACTTTTTGGATCCAGTGGGGCCTCGCAGCACTCATTTCTTGCAGTTTTCCGTTTTCCCTTAAAAAAAGGGAGAATGAGAATGAAAGGGTGGTATATTCCCATATCCTGGTATCCCCTAAAAAAGGGATAACTTGATGCGGGAAACCCAAAGCTCCCATAGTAATTTGGAACGGGCCATAAGGCTATTTTTAATAAAATCCATAGTGGGGGCGTCGCAACATCCTTTTTTGCACTTTTCCGTTTTCCCCCTAAAAAAGGGAAAATGAGAATGAAAGGGTGATGCATTCTCATATCCTGATATCCCCTAAAAAAGGGATAACTTGATGTGGGAAACCACAAGTTCCCATATTGGATCAAAATCCACTAAAGTCAACCGAGACACATTCAAACGCGCTATCTTAGACAGCACTCCTCTCGCACTTTTGATTTCGTCTTCCCTAGAAAAGGGAGGGTGGAACGAGCGGTGGTGTCCCGATCCTGCGCACGCACCCCTATCCAAGGGCGCTGGGCACGGCGCACGGCGACCCACAGTGGCGACTCCGCTGGGGAGATCGTTTTATTTTAAATAAAATGGAGGGCTAGACTCATAAAATAAAACTTTTTTGTTTTTATTTGTTTCTGGCTAAAGTATGCTTGTTATATTAATTTAGGCATTTGAATATTGCGTTCCTATACATCCGTGTCTATATTTGTGGATATGATCCTCCATTTTGCAGCTGTTTCGTTCCGATAACTGTTACAGATATATTTAAAAGTATTCTTTTTTTAAAAAAATCAAATATAAAAAAAAATCTCGAAAAATCAAAAAAAAAAAGTAAAAATCAAAGAAAAAAATATGTGTGTTATATATGTTTACAATAAAAATTCCGGGCAGCACAATAAAGGGTCGGGGCTTTATTTTAAATATTGTTTTATTTCCGGCTCTGTATTATTATTTCTTTCTTTTTCATTATTCTTTTGTTATTATTATTCTGTTCAATTTGTACATATCTACATTCATTCTGTCATTTTATTTTGGGGATATATGACCAAATTTGTAATTAATAGGGATAGATAGATTCCCCGCTTTTCTTTCTATTTCTTAATGTGATGTGCTTGTTTGCTTGCACTTAAACTAAAAAGCCGAGAAAATTCACACGTAACAGCAAGACAGGCCATATCTGTTATATTTTTTCTGTTTATATATCTGTAAATGAATAAAGATTTTACTGCTTTCTAGATACCGCACACACATACACGCATATAGGAATATTCCGAACTGTTACTCTACACCATGGCCACCCTACCCCCTGCATGAGCCAACGCTAGAATGCATATAGATTCTCAGGACACTTCATAGACCGACCGGTTTTTGCATCTCTGAAGTAAAAAAAAATATGTATGTAAAAAAAATGCGCAAGTTAGAAAAAAATAATGTGCGCACAAAAAAATAATAAGTAATAATAAACAGGGGCTGATTTATTATTCTCTGATGCTCGACCTAGACCATTTTTGAATGGTGGATCCTGGAAAGAGTATAGGCCCTTCGCCTAGGATCAGTCCGATCTTGGGGAGTCGAAAGGCAGGGGGAATACGTTGGTCCTATACTCTGGAGAAAGAATCCACTATTTCAGGAAAATCCTGAGACTGTCAAAATAAAGCAGGTGCTTATCCGGTCAATTGTAGGGAAAATAAATAATCAATAAAATATACTAATAAAGGCACGCTGTACTCCAAGCCCAGAAAGCCGTCAGCCATCCTTCTGATACCTCCATAACCCATTTTCCTCAGAAACCTGGCCCGAATTTGGAAAAGCATAGATAGTACTGGCCGATTGATACGGGAAATAAGCGCAGAAATCAGAACAGAGGGTATCAGTATCATATCAGACAAGGGTAGAATCAGTACAGAGAATACGGATCCGAGTAGTATGGCAACAGAAAGTGAGCAGTCCACTATGGGTACAGATGTAGGGGCTCCAGGATACGCTCCGACTCCAGCAATGCAGGAATGGTTAGACCAAAAGTTGGGTGCAGCGATGAGCCAAATGGCTACCTGGTACAAAGTTTGAAATCCAGTGGTGAGGTGAACTCTCCCCTTGCAGTCCCCCAGGAAGCATCAACATCTCATGTGCCTCCAAACACAAGCCCCCAACAAACACTAACCCACCAAATACTGCCGACACCCCGAATCCCAATCCTCTACCAAGTTCCTACTACCCAAATATCAGCCCTTACCCGTTTTAGCCTTCATATCCTTCCCCAAGCACCAATATTCCCCAAAGCCCAAATGACCTCCCTTTTCCCATAACACACCCACTCCAAAATAGACCACATATAGACCCACAAAGTTATAACCCGCCAGGCCAAGTTACCACTTATTTACCTTATAATGATCCTGGCCGCCTAGTCGAAACTATCGATAATCCACCAACCCAAAATCCATATCCTACCTAAGTTTCACCAACCCAAAATCCATATCCTACCCAAGTTCCACCCGCCCAGAATCCGTATCCAGCCCAAAATCCACCAGCCCAAAATCCGTATCCAGCCCAAAATCTTTATCCAGCCCAAAATCCTTACCAGATACCACAACCATAAATTAACCCAGCCTTCCCTAATCCTGCCAGCATATACCAAAAGCCAACCCCCCCAGTCACCAAAATGTAGGTCGACATGGAAAATATGAAGGTCATGATGCTCAAACTTCTCAACAAAGGAGAATTTTCTACGCGGGCACTGACATTACAACCGGCAGCAGTATTGCCTTTAAAATTCAAAATGCCCGACATAGAAAAATTTGATGGGACTGGATGCCCTATATCCCACCTAAAATCTTATTCCACTGGCATGCAATCAAGGGGAGCTACCTTTGAGGCTATGGCTGCCAATTTTCACCTCATCTTAATAGGGGCTGCCAAGCAGTGGCTAATGTTGTCTGATAGTGGCACCATGAATACTTGGGACCAGATAGCTGAAGGGTTCCTTGAAAGGTACAAAGACAACACCAGTCCTAAAAATAGAAGGGACGTTGAGTCGTGCACCCAAAGGGAAAAAGAAACCTATGCTGAGTTCGCAGTCAGGTGGAAAAGAAAGTTGGCTCAGACCTTTGACAGACCTGATCCAGCCAAGTCATGCAGAATGTTCATCAAAAACCTCTAGCCCATTTACCTGGAACACATGTGGTATCTCCCCTCCAGCAATTTTAAAGAAATAGTGGAGATAGGAGCCCGTATTGATGAAGATATACGGACGGGGCAATTACAAGTCAATACGCCTCCTAGCTCTTTCCGTTACTCTAAAGAAAGAGCCGCACAAAGACTACCGTCAATATGGTAGGGAATGCATCAGCCACTTTTCCTACCCAAAGTTATGGCACTGTTCCATGGTCCTATGGAGCGGACACAGTCGGAGGGAATAATGGCCCGAACAGAAATTTCAGAAATCAAAACCGACATTATGATGAACTACAAGCCTCCCAGTCTGTGATCCTACAGGGGCTGATGGCACAAGGAGTGTTAAAGCCTATGGCAAATTATAAGCCACCGAATCCCCTGCCCAGGACATGGAATCATGCCCAGTACTGTGAATACCATCGCTGTAGTGGTCACCTCACCGATAAATGTTACATGCTCAGAGATGCTATCCATGATCTTATAGATGATAAGGTTATTGAAAAGCCTCCTCCCAGACCAAATATTGTCAATAACCCTCTACCTCAAATCAACATGATTGAGGTTGATGAAAATTTTTGTGTACCCAAGTTCGAAACAAATAAACACCCATTACCATATATCCTTGTTCCTTTCTTTCCATCCCCATCCATAAAAGAGCCTAGCTGCAATATGCTCTCTTGGGACACTATCCTGGGTAGCCAAAGTACTTGTAATATTGAAAAAGCCACTTGGGTCGGTGGAGATGTTAGCCACCTTGCCCGATCTGGCCGAGCCTACCAACCAAACTTGGAAAGAGGTAATCACTCGGACAAGGACCAAGCGATAGCTTTCTGGGTATGATAGGCAGAGGCACTGATTATGAAAAGCTCCCTGCTGAGTTTGAGTCTATTTTAACAAGCCTCTGCAGAACTAGTATATTACGACCGGCCCGCTTTTGACGCCCGCAGATTTGGTGGACCGCTTCGGATATATTATCCATATTCCTTTCCCTAGCTTTACGGATTGGTCATCTACCGATCCGCTCCCTAAAGTTGAGAATCTCAAACCTCAGGTCCTCAATAATGTAATAAACCCTGTACGGTTTGCTTTTAATGATAATCGAATTGTCTTTGCTTATTCCTTAGTTGCACCTACATTAAAAGACGCATTAAATAATAATTATTATGATAATGAGTCATTTAATGAAATGGACCCAAAAGATAAAAATTGTTTGCTTGAGCTTGTAACTTAAGGCTTGTCCATTATCAATCTGGGACTGGACAATGAAATCAAAGAAATCAAAATCGGCAACTACTTGCAAGGCTCTGAAAGGGTAGCACTCAATGACCTCCTCAAAGAGTTCGTGGACATATTTTCCGGGTCCTATGAAGATATGTCGGGGCTAGATCCAGCCATAGTCAAACACCGGATCCCCATATATCAGGATGCTCGACCAGTAAAGCAAAAGCTCTGCCGAATTAAGTCGGAATGGTCACTACAAGTTAAAAAAGAAATCATGAAGTAGCTGCACGTCAATTTCATTCGAGTAGTAAAATACCCAATCTGGCTGTCCAATATAGTGACCGTTCCCAAGCCCAACAGGAAGGTCCGGATCTGCGTAGACTTTCGCGACCTCAACAAGGCGTCGCCCAAAGATGACTTCCCTCTACCCAATATTGATGTTGTGGTAGACGCCGTTGCTACTCATAAAATCAGATCCTTCGTCGACGGCATGCTGGGCTATAGTCAAATCAAAATGGCAACAGAGGACTAAGAAAAGACCTCATTCACCACCCCTTGGGGGACCTACTGCTATGATGTCATGCCGTTTGGGCTAAAAAAAATATGCTGGGGCTACTTATCAAAAGGCTGCCACCACTATCTTCCACGATGTGCCGTATATTGTCAAAGAGATCCGGTCAGGAGGTGTCATACTCCTCACAAACCAGGACAAAGAAGACCTTGTTCAACCCTCCAATCTCAACGAGCTCAAAAGGTATTATGCTTGAGCCACCCTATCTGGAAAGTGCTTCCCTCTCCAGTTCGCTAAGCTGAAAACTCATATATATATATATATAAAGGAGAAATAAGGGCTCGCTACGATGAAAACCCGAAAGGGCAGCCTCGGCAAAAGTTAGAGCAAGTAAGAAAAAAAAATAAAAGGGAAGAATAAGGGCTCGCTAGGTTGAAAACCCGAAAGGGCGGCCTAAGCAAAAGTTAGAGCCAAATAAAATATATATATATATCAGGAGAAAAAAGGATAGGGAAGACACTATTTAAGTCATCGGCATACTACCTCCGGTCTTCAACGTACGGGAAGCTCGTCTGACAGAAAAAAGGAAAACCATGACAGAAAGCTCACAATAAAACACTAAAATATAATATTACAAGTCCTCCGCTGCAACTTAGGAATATTTATTAAGACATTTAAATTATACATTGATTGCATGTACATATCTATTTATCGCCTATATGCCCCCTTATTTCCCCAGAAACTATCCCCTCTTTTGCAGCCTAAGCCCCAAGGTGGTCCATCAATGTCTGCGGCGTCCGCCCAGCCGGGCCCATATACTTCTTCTGCAAGGCACAGAAAAGGCTCAGTTTCATCAGAATGAGAAGCACCAGAAGTGTCCCCTTCCTATTCATTATTCGCACTGCCGTTGTCCTGAAACACTTGGGTTCGACCATTCACCGCCGCCTGCTCGATTGCGAAGAAAAATGCAGGGGCTATGAGAATAGCCTTATGCCAAGTGTAGCCCTGCAACAATTATATGGCCGAGAATAGGAGGGGGTGACTGCCTTTTCCTCTCCCCGCATATCATATAAAAAGGGGGGGGGGGGAAGCCCGCTCGAGCCCGAAGGTATATTCCTTTAAAATCCGTTTCTGAGATACAACGTGCCATTACCCATTAGACATCGGTATAGCTTTACTTTGTGTGTGCGTTTTGAGTCTGCATGTTTAATTTATTACATCATATAAAATTGTATTGCATTGCATAATAAATATTTGTATATACATATCATTCAAGACAATGAGGAATAGTAAAAATAAATAAATAAGGAAAAAAGAGAAGAAAAGATAGTCCCTGGTTTGAAGAAGCGAAAGTGGCAGAAATATCAACATCAGCTAAATCCGCAGCAGCCACCTTGGCACAGAAAAGGTAAGAAAGGTAATGTATTCTTATTCTAACTTCAAATAAATAAAAGGAAAATCTTTTTCAAGTTTTGCTTTTAGAAAAAAAAAGAGGAATATCAAAAAAATGTGTATATTTTGTATCTGAAAGTATAAGTTGTATTCTTTTACAATCCCACATAATAAAGAGAATGATGCACTTTTGTGCATCCAAATATATATTTAAGCATGAAAATGCATTTTTCTGCATCTAAACATGTATTTTAGCCATAAAAATAAATAAAATAAATAATAATAATTAAAAAAAAGATTATGTGTATTGTTTTGCATCTAAATAGTTATTTTTGCATCCTAAGCATCATAGAAATACATTTTAAGTATGTATACTGCATTTTTGCATCCATCATGTACATAATAAAATAAGAGAATGTTCATGCATTATGTTAATAGATCATCCTATAATTGTTCTACATTGCATTTGTAACAAATAAAGTAGTATATGCATTCATCATGTGCATTTATTGTCCAATAAGAAGCATTAAGGGTGCGCTAAAAAGAAAACAAAATGCCACCAATCATGAAAATAAATATCCCTATGGCATTTACTATGTTCCTGCAGCATAAGCATGCAGGAAAAATAAATTTAAGGGCATGAAACATATCTGTTTTGTTTTGTATTTATCTGAAAATGTGCCCGAAAATGTGTTCAGGAAAAAAATTGAATTGTATTTCGAAAAGTCCGTTTCGTGACATAGCATGCAAAATATGTTTTAGCCTAGAGCATGCATCATATAACTCCAACTGCATTTATAGTATAAATCATGCATAGTACGGTCAAATAGTGACCACTAGTTCAATCATGCATCGTAAGAATAAATCACATGAATTTCATGCATCATTACCCAATTGCATCATTTAGGCATAAATAGGACATGCATAAGTGATCGATGTTTTATTTAATCTTTTTCCTTGCAAGTGAACAAGACTATTATGGACTAGTATTGGAAGCAAAGGGTCGAACCCACAGAGACAAGTGATCACGAACAGTGCAATTATTGATAGCAGATTATTAACCTAAGGGGGTTTTTTATGTTTAATTCTACTCTAAACTACTAGTTATAGATGTTTAACTAATTAGACAGTAATAAAGATATGAAGATCTTATGGGTGGTGGAAATCTAAGATTCTGGGTTTCACTTATATCTCCTTTATGTTCAATTCATAATAATGTCATTCAATGTCTTGAGTTCGTTCACTAAAAATAGATATAGTCTGTTGAACAATTGGTTCACCTCCATCCCCCATAAAAATTCATCCATTCTATATCCTAAGCACAGAACTGTCAATCTAGTGTCACCTAGATTTATGATCTATCTGTCACCTAGATCATGTAAGAACCTGGTCCTAACTTATCACTCTCGTGCATCGATAGGTCCAATTTATTGTGTTGGTGAGCCAGTGTACGACATATGCACTTGGTCATGCAGTTATCCGCACCTCTAAGCCTTTATTATTTGCGATTACATTCATTTGTTCAAAGCAAAATAATATAGGGGTTGATAAACAACACAATCAACAAGCATTGAATAGACATATATATAAGAATCAAAACATAAATTCGATACAAGTTACCTCCCACCTCCTAGATTATGGATGATTTAGTTCATCATAGACAATGAACAAAGACATGGAGATGATCGGATACATGATTTGATCTTCAATACTTGAAATTACAGATCTAACTATGTTATACAATCTAAAACTACCTAAAATCTATGAAAGAGAGCTTCCATTGCCCTCCCCTTTTTGGCTCGGCTCTCGGCTTCTATATATACTCTGAGTTGTAATCGGATTGAATGACGGTGAAAATCCGATAAGTCGATTTCGCCACCTTGCGGTCGCAAGGTGCTGGGTACCTTGCGTCCGCAAGGTCTCCAGTATGTCCGGCCTTGGAAATCTTGACTTGAGCCCTTTTCTACCCGTACTGCCTACCTTGCGGTCGCAAGGTCTGAGGCACCTTGCGTCCGCAAGGTGTCCAGATTGTGCAGCTTTCATTGTTTCTTCAATTTTCCTTTTTGGCCCTTCTTGAAATTTGCACTTAAAACCCTGGAGTTTCGCGTATTTTCACAATTATTCCTGAAACTTATAAAACTCACCGAAAACATATATTAGTAACCAAAAGCCTCGTGAAATAGCATAATTTAAGTCATAGAAGTATATAAAATCGACGTATAAAATACATCGATCAAATACCCCCAAACTTGAACTTTGCTCGTCCACGAGTAAACAAATAAACTTATAAATACAAAAGCATATAAATAACAAAAATTAAAATCTTTTTGGAGGGTGACACTATTTACACTCCTCTATAAACCCACAAACTCAAGGAGACTCTTTCGAGTGACTCGACTATGCAGATAAATACAAAAACAGATAACTACAAAACTAAATAGAATAAAATTTAAACTAAAAATAAAACATAAAATCTTTTTGGCTTCATCTCAAGTTATAGGTGTATGGCATGCATGTAATCTCAGTTTGGTGCTCACCACATATATGCAGCTTAGTCATATAAAACCAACTAGTCTTTTCTTAAACTGCTACTACTTCTAATTTCTCCGTGTGTGTGTGATCACCAGTCTTAAAGAATATCTTAACTAAAACAGTTTTATTAAGCTAAACACCACATTCATATGAAAATCAAAGTTTAATAGAAAATTCATGCATTAAGAAATATGAGATCTACCATCCAAACCCTGGCCATGCATTAAAGGTCCCAAGGATTTAAAAGACTTATACATCCATCCCATGCACTTCTATGTATGACATACAATGCTCTCCTATCCCAATGACTTGTAATAGCTAAGATTATGCTAACACAGTGAGCTTTAATGGTGAATAACAGTGATTATGAAGTGTGTGATCAATTTCATGTTACTCACTTGACAGTTAAAAACAACATAAGCATTGGCAAGAAGATCATTAGGTCTTTATTAGCTTGTAATGTAAGGCCAAGGTGTTGGGGGATTTGAAGGAAAGGGGTTGGAATTCAAAGTGAGAGAGTAAGACTACCCTTTATCCCTCATACTTCCAAGCAAAAGGAAGTTTTCCCTATTTAGGCTAGGACCTGCAAAGACCACAAGTGGAGGGGTGCTTTCCGTTACTTTTCAGTTTTCTTAAATCCCCCAAACTTGTTTTGGGCAATATATTCTTCTAAAAATATCACATCATTCCAATCAGTAGAATTTTTCTAACATATTTTTCTCTTGAAAGCTATGCTTCCATTTGAATCTTTGTTTACACTCTTCTTCTTCCGTTTCATTTTTCGTCGATACATGATATTTTCATTATTTTTTTTTCGACGACGGAAAGAAGAAGTCTTCTGAAAAATGGCCTAACTGAAAAGAAGTGGTCCTCCTAGAATCAATTTCCCACCCACATCCTACTCTCTCAAAGGGTAGGCTAAAAGTGTATAGGCTTTTAGGGTTAAGTTAATGTGGGTAATAGAAACGATGGCGAATGGGGGTTTCAATAGTGTGCTTAGCACACTCCATTCTTTTTCATTAGGCTCAAAGGGGACACTAGGGATATATTTAGTATAGGTCAGGGAATATTTAGGCTCTAACGATCCAAAGATGGCCTAAGTCATTTCTTAATGCCAAATGCTCACATAGTATTTAAAGCAAGTAAGACAACACAAAATATCATATCAACTATGGGAATTGGGGTTGAGTGTTTAGCATCACCGATTTCACATAAGCATTCGCTAAGACGATGGTAGGGACAATTGAGACTAACATGCGATACACGGTTCGAAAGTGTGCTTGAGATATATAAATGAGAAAAATCCAAGGGATCTAACTATCATGCAATTGACCCTAAGTTACAATTTAATGCAACAATTATGTTCGAATGGCTATGCATCATATTCTTGTGCATATCTTGTTGAAATGAAATAGGTGTTATAAACTTTATAAAACTATTCTAATCAATCCATAATTATGATTGGTGTGAGTGCATGAAGAATTTGGAGAAAAGTAAAAGTTTCGCAAAATTAAGTAAATTCCAGAGGGATCTACAGACTAACTATGCGGTACATTGCACTAATCTCCTCATTGACTACGACTAGCACTACCACACCTAAACTCGAGGATGAATATTTTGAATAATTTTTTTTTAAAAAGAAATTTGGAGATGATGACGATGACACAATTGATAGGCTTCCTATTATAGTATTCTGGTCATGCCAACAACTCCGAAACTCAGAAAATATAAAAACAGGAAAAATAGGGTGAAGAGTTACATGGTCATCAAGAAAAGAAATTTTCTTTCACCCTAACGACATAGCCCAACTCCATTCCTCGTTAGGCTAAGACTAAAAGTTTTAAACCCCCCCCCCCAAACTTAAATTCTATTTTGTCCTCAAAATAGAGGAACATATGAGAGGATTGATGGGGTAGGACAAATATCAAAAGGAGATAGCGAGTCCACCTAACGAAAGAGGATGGAACTTGGGCCTCGACTCAAGGTGAGTCAGGAAATAACGAACGAGGACGAAACTCTGGGATCGTGCCGGGGAGGGAATCCATACAGATTGGACATATTCTGTCCCACAAGTTGGCCCAACCGAAAAATTCGTCTGGTCGCACGCATTTGTGCCAACCGCCGACCCATCATGTCATTTTGGAGGACGCTTCCTCCAATCTCCGTTGAGATCTCCACGAGTGGGTCCTCCTCCTCCTCTTCGGGTTCCTCCTCTTGAGGAACCCTCACTCTGGCCGGTGATGTTCAAACAAAATGGCCCTTGTAATGACCGACCAGACCTCCAGTGCTGGGCATTCTCACGCCCGCCTCTACACAAATCGGTAATCAAATGCGGAACGCGAACCCCGATTCGCCCTACCTCTAATAAGGGTCTTGATTTGGCCGTTGATCAAACGGCCAACATCAATGGACCCACCATCATAATGGTGTAGGTCAAGACACTCTCCCCCAATTCACCGTGTTTTGGTGACTCGAGGGCATGAGACGTCCATGAACAAATTTATACACGGGCTTGGCCGTGTCTTGGAGGAAGGACTCTCTCATGGTGCGTGGTCCAAATGGTGGGTTACGGCTATAGGACCACTCCACACCAGGGAGAGCGATGGCAGCATTGACTACCTCGACAGGGATACGGGGGTTGAGGTGTGTGCTATAGTTATCGGCACCAACCGCAAAGTTGGAGGTGCCGAAATAAGTGTTAATGCTTTGGGCCGAAAAATTAACTACTGTGCCCCTAACATAAACAGTGTCTAACACACCACCATCCATGCCAATGTTGCCATTGGCATAGAATTCTCTGACAATAGGGACTACGGCATCCTTGGCGGAGAATCTAACAAAGCCCCCACTACGAGCCATCGATTGGGACGGATACCAAAGTCTTCACCTTGAATCCCTTTCGGGCACCAAGGACTTGGAGAGCTTGTTCGTGTACCTCTTTGATGCCTCGTAGGACACTAATCGAGTTATGTCAAAATTATGCTCTTCCTCCCGAGCCGGCGGAGGATGAAGCCGTAATTTCTACGCCTACTTTAATTTTTGTTTGAAATAAAATTTTTAAAAAACTAAAAAGTTTAATAGATTAAAATTGTGTTTTAAAATTTTAAAATTAAAATTTATTCTAAAGCATGCAAAATTTATCTACGTTAAAAACTATCTAGCACCCTAGCATGCAAATATTTTACGTATGAAATTAAAAAGGGTGTTAGTGTTACTTGATTCTTTGATAGAGTGAGTGCTGAGTGGAGCTTGATCTTCGCGGCAACAATGGAAGTTTTTCTTTTTTCTTCTTGGTCTTCAACCTTGTGGAGTGCAATGATGGAAGGATGGATGAGGGAGGTGAAGAGTTTTGAAGAGGGAGAGAGAGAGATCTTGAGAGTATGTGCGGAATTGAAGACGATCCGCCGAATTTTGGGAGGTTGATGCCGCTGGAGAGAGAGAGGAAGATTTCTAATGTGAATTCGAAGAAGAACCCGACAGATTAAATGTGGACCTTGCGGTGCTTAGTGCACCGCCACACCTGTGTCCGCAAGGTGGGCGATCCAAAGCGTTGAGATTCTACGATTTCCCATGTCCGATGCAAGACGATGCGGCATCTAAATTTGCATTTATCGGGACCTTGCGGTCGCAAGTCCTTCACACTTGCTTGCGTCCGCAAGGTGGACGAGTCTTCCTTCTTGTTTTCCTTTTAATACTTTTCGCCAGCTTGCGCTTAGCCCTTCCGTTAACTTCCGTTATGTCTTGAATATTTCCCCGAATATAAAAACTAAACAACAATTCTAAACTAAAAATTATTAGTAACATATAAATACAACACTAAGATGTTTTTCTCCCCCAAACTTGAATTTTGACATATTAATTAAAAATTAAATGTCCAAAAAAATTAAATTTAACGAAAAAAAGCATATTTAAACTAACTATAAAAACTAAATTACATTCATCATAGTGGGTTGCCTCCCACTTAGCGCCTTTGTTTAATGTCTTTGGCTCGACCAAACTGCAAGCCTAATCTCGTGGTGGTTCATTGTCAGCCAAACGGATTAACTCAATTGTTCGTTCGACTAACATCGGCTCAAAATATGGCTTGAGTCGGTGTCCATTCACTTTAAACACTTCATTATTTTTGGGGTTTTGTATATCACCCCATGAGGATAAATTCGCATAACTCTAAAAGGACCGCACCATTTAGATTTTAACTTTCCTGGGAATAACCTTAACCTAGAGTTAAAAAGTAATACTTTCATACCTGGATGAAGCATTTTGTTGGCTAATCCCATGTCATGATACTTTTTGGTCTTCTCTTTATACCTCTTCGCATTCTCATACGAATTTAGCCTATGCTCTTCTAACTCATTTAACTGAAACAATCTTTCTTCTCCGGCCAGTGTTAAATCTAAATTCAATTCTTTAACAGCCCAATAGGCTTTATGCTCAATTTCAACTGGTAAATGGCAAGCTTTGCCATACACCATTCTATATGGACTCATTCCTATGGGTGTCTTAAAAGCAGTTCGGTATGCCCATAAAGCATCTTTAAGTTTAGATTCCCAATCTTTACGATTAGGCCTAACAGTCTTTTCTAACACTGCTTTTATTTGCCTATTGCTTACTTCTACTTGTCCGGATGTTTGTGGATGATACAGTGTAGCTAACTTGTGAGTTACACCATGCTTTCTAAGAACATTATTTAACAACTTATTGGTAAAATGCGTTCCCTGGTCACTTATTATGGCCTTAGGGACTCCATATCTAGTAAATAAATCTTCTACAAACTTGACTACTGTTTTTCCATCATTAGTCATAGTCGCTTCTGCTATAATAACAGGCAAAGTGTTACCTTCCCCTAAAAATGCATATTTTAAATAGGACGGTAATGGCTTTAATTCTTCGACTTTGGGAGAATTAATGGAAGGCATAAATTCAGAATTTTCTACTTTAATAGTTTCTTTTATTTTAGCCTCATTATTCTCTTCTTGCTTTTCTTCCTTATTTTCTTCCTCAATATTTTCTATCTCAATTTCTTCAAAGAGAGATTTTAGAATCTCTACTTCATCATCTTTGATTTCATAACTTTCCTCTACTACTTTTTCTAACTTATCAGAATTATTTTCTGATTCTGATTTTATTTCTTTACCTTCTTCATTTTTCTTTTTACTAGCTTCTAACTTTTCTTTCTCTAATCTTTCCTTTTCTTCTATTTCTCTTTCAATTTCCTCAATGTCAATTTTTATGGGAGGGATAGGGCTATCATCATAGACAATAAATCTATCTCTCTCATAATCTTCCTCTTCTTCAAAAGTCTCGGTTGATAATTTTTCAATTTCATCTATTGAAAAACAGACATTTATGTCACTAGGTCTATTCATAGCATCAAACACAGAAATTTCAACGGTTTCACCTAGGACTGACATTGTGAGTTTACCATTTTTCACATTAATCATTGTATTGGCAGTTGCCATAAATGGTCTGCCTAACAATATTGGGACTTCATTATTGGTGCATATCTTCCTTTCCATCTCTAGAACCACAAAGTCAATCGGTATGATTAATTTATCAACTTTGAACTAGGATATCTTCCACTATACCCAAAGGATATTTAACTGAGCAATCAGCTAATTGCAATTGCATAGTAGTGGGTTTTAGTTCTCCTAAACCTAACTGTTTATAGACCGCGAAAGGCATCAAATTAATACTTGCTCCTAAATCTAGCATTGCTTTCATCTTTTTAGAGCTTCCCAAGGAGACTTGGATATTAAAGCTACGGTCTTTCAACTTAGGTGGTAATTGGTTGTAAAACGACGCTTTAAACAACAATCTTTTCATTGTTTTCAAACTTGTGTTTCTTAGAGTGAAGATCTTTGAAAAACTTTGCATAAGCTGGAATATTTTTAATAACATTAAGCAAAGGTAAATTAACATTTACTTTGGATAACATATTATAAATTTCCGAAAATTGTTTGTCCATTCGGTTTTTCATAAGTCTTCTTGGAAACGGAATTGGAGGAACATAAGGTGGTGGAGCCACATAAGGTTCCTCTTCTTCTTGATCCAACTCTTTTTCAACTTCAATTGTATTATCTTTATTTTGAATTTCTTTTTCTTTTTCTTGTTCCTTATTTGGAACATCTACTTCTACTTCAACTTCTTTTTCTACCTCTTGATTACTTAAGTCATTAATCTCTTTATTACTATCACTATCTTTTTCGATTTCTTTTTCTATTACTTTTTCGAATTTTCTATTGTAGAGTGCATATTAGAAGAAGGATCGGGATCACTTACCTCTTCACCTATCACCTTACCGCTTCGCAAGACGGTGATTGACTTGGCTTGCTCGGTTTGACTAGGAACTTCCCTTCTTCTCTTTTATCTGCTCCAGAACTTTCAATGTGTTTCTTTAGATTTTCGATTTCTTCAAGCATGTACTTCATCAAAGCTGCTTGACCTTTACTAGCTACTTCTTGCTTGGGAACTTCTTCAATTCTCAATTGATTTTGATTTGGCAACTTAGGTTGTGGTGGTTGAGGTTGGAATTGTTGAGGTTGCAAAGGCTTATTTCCTCCCCAAGAAAAGTTAGGATGATTCCTCCAACCAGGATTATATGTGTTTGAATAGGGATCATTCCTTGGCCTTTGAGGGTACATATTCATAGCATTAGCCTGTTCAGAATACATAGCACTTGACGGACAAAAATTAGTAGCATGAGAATATAATCCACATAAAGCACATGCTTCTTGAATTTGCCAATTTTCAAATTGAGCTTGTGTATTTGAATTATCTTGCAATTGATATAGGCTCCTATTTTTACCTCTAGCACTTTTCTGTTGGGAATTAATACTTAGCATCTCAAATAATTCTTCTAGTGCTTCGGTGTCATTCTATTAATAGAACCACCAAGCGCACTATCAACCATAGTTTGTAAGCCCGGCGAAAGACCATGATAAAATTGAAGCACTAACACATGTTGAGCCAAATTATGATGAGGACACATAATGAGCGATTTTTAAATCTATCCCATGACTCATGGAATGTTTCACAGTTCATTTTGGAATGACATGATTTGTTTTCTATACTCCGTAAGAGATGCATGTTTGTAAAATTTACTCATAAACAAATCATATAATTGTGCCCAAGTATAAACACTATTTGGTGTTAGGTTCATAAACCATCTCTTTGCCAATTCTTTTAATGCACTGGAAAATATTTCATTTTGATTTGATCTTGACCAACCCTCCTAAAGGAAAAGTACTCATCATGTATTCATATTCTCTTAAGAAACAGACAGATCTTCATGGGGCATCCCATGAAAAGATGGTATGGCATTAAAATAATGACCTTTTAACTCAAAATTCCTAACAGCATCTGGCAAGACTAGACATGATGTCACAACATTTAATGAAGGTCTACTAAAGTCATTAATAGTTCTTTGATTTACCACTACTTCCATATTTCTTCTTGCAGGCTCTTCTTGTCTTTGATTCCTATTGACTGGGTCAACTAGGTTTTCAGGATTACGATTATTGTTATTTTCTTCCATTGTAGGATCAACCAGAGGATCCTCTTGATTCAATTGGTCTTGATTATCGTGCTCGAAGCTAGATTTTCAAAAACTTCTTGATATCTTCTAACAATATTTATATCTTGATTTAAGTCTACCAATTTAGGATTTAAAGATCTACGACCGTGCATAAAAATAAATTAAAGCAATTTAAAAACAACTAACTATTAAAATAAAATAAAATAAAATCTTTTTGTATTTTTATTTTTATGAAAACTGAAAATTAAACTAAAAACTAAATTAAATTAAAAACTACGCTACCAACAAACTAACTACGTGAACTAGCTTGTCCCAAGAACGGCGCCAAAAACTTGATCGATGTTTTATTTAATCTTTTTCCTTGCAAGTGAACAAGACTATTATAGAATAGTATTGGAAGCAAGGGTCGAACCCACAGAGACAAGTGATCACGAACAGTGCAATTATTGATAGCAAATTATTAACCTAAGGGGGGTTTTTATGTTTAATTCTACTCTAAACTACTAGTTATAGATGTTTAACTAATTAGACAAGAATAAAGATATGAAGATCTTATGGTGGTGTGGAAATCTAGGATTCGGTTTCACTTATATCTCTTTTATGTTCAATTCATAATAATGTCATTCAATGTCTTGGGTTCGTTCACTAAAAATAGATATAGTCTGTTGAACAATTGGTTCAGCCTCCATCCCCGCAAAAATTCATCCATTCTATATCCTAAGCACAGGAACTGTCAATCTAGCTGTCACCTAGATTTATGATCTATCTGTCACCTAGATCATGTAAGAACCTGGTCCTAACTTATCACTCTCGTGCATCGATAGGTCCAATTTATTGTGTTGGTGAGCCAGTGTACGACATATGCACTTGGTCATAGTTATCCGCACCTCTAAGCCTTTATTATTTGCGATTACATTCATTTGTTCAAAGCAAAATAATATAGGGTTGATAAACAACACAATCAACAAGCATTGAATAGACATATATATAAGAATCAAAACATAAATTCGATACAAGTTACCTCCCACCTCCTAGATTATGGATGATTTAGTTCATCATAGACAATGAACAAGACATGGAGATGATCGGATACATGATTTGATCTTCAATACTTGAAATTACAAAATCTAACTATGTTATACAATCTAAAACTACCTAAAATCTATGAAAAGAGAGCTTCAAATTGCCCTCCTCTCTTTGGCTCGGCCTCCGGCTTCTATATATACTCTGAGTTGTAATCGGATTGAATGACCGTGTGAAAATCCGATAGTCGCATTCTCGCCCACCTTCGCGCAGTGCCGGGTACCTGCGTCCGCAAGGTCTCCAAGATGTCCGGCCTTGGAAATCTTGACTTGAGCCCTTTTCTACCAGACGCCACCTTGCGGTCGCAGATGCCGAGGCACCTTGCGTCCGCAAGGTGTCCTGTCCAGATTTGCAGCTTTCATTGTTTCTTCAATTTTCCTTTTGGCCCTTCTTGAAATTTGCACTTAAAACCCTCGGAGTTTCGCGTATTTTCACAATTATTCTCGAAACTTACAAAACTCACCGAAAACATATATTAGTAACCAAAAGCCTCGTGAAATAGCATAATTTAAGTCATAGAAGTATATAAAATCGACGATAAAATACATCGATC